>JAWWTY010000037.1:8454038-8800547 GCA_035222235.1 Margarornis squamiger | reverse complement strand
ATAAACAGGCCTGTAAGCACAGACAGGTGTGCATGTTTTTGGTGGACCAATCCCCCATGCACCCAGCGCTGAATAAAGGTATCTTCTCTACAACTACCGAGTTGTGGGGTTTTTCCGCACGTCAGAAGGAAGAATGAAGTGCCCCCAGGTTGCAAAATCTCCCCAGAATTTTGAAAGCCATTGATGAAAATGAGCCTGGTATTAACACAGTGAATTAGAGCAGAGACTACAAGCAGCTCTGAGAAGTTGCCCAAATGTGTTCAACCCAAATCTGCTTCAAAGACAACATGCAAACTCCAGACACTTGCTGTCAAAATGACGTTTCACTGCCCTTTAGTTGTAGCTTTGTTCTGACCTCCTCTCTTTAGATACAAAAAATTATTTCAGGATTTTTTAATTTGATTTGCAGAACACAGCGTTGAAATGAGATTTTCTTTCATTTCCTCTTAGGAAGAGTAAGGAGAGGTGAGCAAAGGAGAGATGAACAAGTCATGGTAACTTGAAGACCTTTGAAAAAGACTTGTACCTTGCTTGTGTTTCAGCTCCTTTCTTGTAAAAGAAAGGGAACAGCATTTCCTACTTTTTGTAGATCCCATGGATGAAGTAGGTGCTTAACTTTTATAATCATCTTTATTGTTCTTGGTAATTCTTGAAATGTAACTGGCTGAAAAATCAGAAATTCCCTTATAGTATCACAAGGATGCAGAAATTTCTTGGCTAAATCAGGACTTCCCTTCAAATGGCCTGTTTCACCAGCATAAAAAAAGCCAAAAAGTATACAATTTTTATTTCTCTATATTTGAAAACTCCAGTCAAGGATAATTAATTTGGGTTAGATATGGAAGGAGTGAGTATATATGCAAGACCAATCCCCATCTCTAGCACCTTTTATTCCCATAATATTTGTTTTTCTGGAGTTTTCAATGCAATGAATGGAAGATATCATCTTCTTTCATGTTTTGTATTTATTGCATTCTCTTCAGCTATTCTTCATAGATAATAATAATTTGTGTTCAATTAATAATTGGAGTAGGACTTTAAATCTTTGTCTGTTATTTACCAGTACTCTGTCATTTTCTTATGCTGAGTGGGAGATGTCAAAGATATTATAGTTCCTCCTTGTAACGTTAGCATGGAATGTTGTCTAAAATCCTCTGTGAATCCCTTAAATCCTCAATTTAATAGAATTTTTATGTTTGATGAATTAGAATATAAATTATTAAATGAAACCATTACTGGTTTTTATTCTTAAGCATATGCACATGCAATAAACTCAGAAATTAATAATTAATTGTACTATTTCTAATTAATAATAAAAAAATAATTATTCAAGGACTTTCTACGTATAAGAGCAGTTAGAGTTACAAACCAGTGAACTGATCACTTTTAAAATGACCTGGAGAACTTCCAGTAGGTGTGTCATTGTGTGGATTGTACTTTCTCCCATTAAAGATGACTGTAGGGGTTTTAGGCCCTGCACTAGTTCTATTCCAGTTTCACCACAATGTTACAGCTCTTCTTTGTCTACTTGACTTTTGCATCCCACTTGTTCCACTGGCTGTTTCCATTTGGCTTAAAGGCTCCTGAGGCAGGAGGGATGATGTAGGGCTGTGCAGCAATTTGGATCTCTGGGCCTTTTCCCTGCTAAAGTCCGGCACTGCATCCTGTCCCTGTTTCAGCACACAGGAAAGTGACCCAGTTTGGGAAAAAAAAAAAAAAAACAAAAAAGAAAAGAAATCGCCTTTCAATAATGAAGGCCAAACATTTCACCAACTAAAATATCTCGGGAAAGAAACATAATTTCTGAAATTCTACTGTTCTCTAATGAGTAGGAGTAGTCTTGTGTGTACCATAGCTACTCCTAGCACCATGAATCCAGTGAGAAGACAAGTCTAAGGAGAGTTGTTGTTTTGACTTTTTTTTGACTCATGTCAAAAAAGCAACAGAGTAGATGCACAAGGAAATAGGGCAGCAGTGTTTAAGACACTCATACAGCAGTTCATAGTGGGCCCACCTAATCATCATTCTAGTGTCCTTCTTGTTCAAACATTTTTGCATTAATAATCCTGTTGAAGCTGGGTCACTTAGCAGCCAGACACCAAAACAGCAAAGTTCCCCTAAGGAACAGGAATATGTAGGATAGTTTATCCACGACCCAACCTGACAGGATTCAGCCCTTTGAGTGTGTGATTTTCCTCTATTTCTCTTCTTTTTTGGATTTCTGCTAGGCTAAATGAGAAGGAGAGGATTTACAGTAACAGGAGTTCTCTTGAATATTTTTGTGTTTTTAGATTACACAACCTCGAAGTTTTTGGGTTTTTTTTTCTTTTTTTCTTTTTTAATGACACCTGAAACATTTGCATGGCTCCTACTTGTGATGTCTTCTAAGGACTACTGATTATTTTTCTAAATATAATGCTATATTCAGTGAGAATCATTTCCACTTAGGATACAGGCTGTAGAGCTGATTTGCAGCTGTCCATACCGTTTTGTTATTAGCACATCCCTTGACCCAACTGTGATATGTCAAGAAATACACACAGGTCTAATGCCAGAGACTGCTCTCAATAGAGATGAATTACTTGTTTTGGGGCACTCAAGCATGGACGAGTCCATTCCAGGAAAAGGATGAACCATATCACTGCTTCTTTTAGAGAGTACACATGTGGCTACTGGGTCACACATCACAGACCATATGTTATTTTGGCCTCCATGAATCATGTAGCATATAGTCCTTTTGATCATATTCACTTCATTGTTTTCTATTTTTTGCCTTTTTGACCAGAAAACAGAAAGGCCATTGGTAGATTAGTAACTTCAAAACTGGAATAGACTTCTATATTGCAGCTGACAGAGGCAGTTTAACAAATAGGATTTGAAGCTCTTTGATGTGAAAGATTTATATTGGCCAACAGTGAATTTCACTCAGGACCACCAGGATTATACTGTTGCCAAACAAGAAATACTGCTCACTTCCTTCTTTGTATAGAAGCACTTCATATCACAAGCACAAATTAACCCTGATGATCAATTTAAAATATAATGCATATTAATGAATCTGACATCTGTTAAGCCAGAGCATTCTCTTTGAATATTTCTTTTTAAAAAGTGATAATACAAAGAAGTAATTTTGGATTGTTACATTAAGTCTGGAGGCACAGTCAGTCGTTTAGTTTGAAAGGAACAGTAGCAGGTCATCTAGTCAAATTCCCCACACTTGCTCAAAGAAAGTCCAGATGTATAAGGTTGTTCAGACATTTGTCCAGATATTCTAAATACTTCCAAGGATAGGAATTCCACAAACTCTGTGGGCAGACCCCAAGTATGATTCTTTTTTCCAAATATATAAACAGAATTTTTCATGTTGAAAACTGTGCCTGTTGGCTCTTGTCCTATCACTGCACACCTCCAAGAGTCTAGTTCTGTCCTTTTTGTAACCTTCTGTAAGGCATAGAAAGCTTCTGTTGACCTTACCTTCCCCAACCCAAATACCTCCAGTGCTGTCAAGCCTCTCTTCATACTTCTTTGCAAACAATAATGTTGACGATATTTGCTGCATATTCTTGCTAGAGTCCCAGAGACTTGGCCTCAGAGCCAGAATGTTAAGCTGAATCTCTGTGTATATTTTCCAGTGTCTTCTCTCTATATGAATTTTAAGTCCAGCCTATTTTAAAAGTATTCCATGAACTTCCCAGTTCCCACTTTCACATTGTACACCCCATGTCGCTTCTAGGTTAAACCCCACAATAGCATTGTGAGGAAATAATTCGTACATACTCTGCACTTTGCTGAGTGCTCTAACAGAGAAAATACACATTTTCATTAAATATTGTTAATTATTTAAAAAGAAGCATGTTATTTAATCATTGTTTCTGTGAAGGGACACTGAGATTTTCTCTGTAAAGTAGTTTCCTGGAGCTAGATTGAGATAAACCTGCAGCCTACACAGCATCTAATTCCAGACAGCTCCCTCTCCCTTAACACTTCAGAAATGCTTTCTAAGCATTTCCAGAGGCCCAGCGTGCTGGGCAAGAGTTTCCTTATCAAAACAAAAGAGGATGCAGGAAACTGAGGCTGGGTGTGGGGCAAAGAGTTTATTGTAGCCATGACTATTTCTCAGAGAGTGGTGCCCAAAGTACCCTGGAGGGACACCTCAGTGACTAAGGCAGGTACTGGGAAGATGGGAGTTTGGCTCCTCATGGGCATTAATAGAAGTCAGCCTGTGTCAGTGTTGTAGCAAGTGTGAAAAAAGGCTAATGTGAAAAAATGGCACTCCTTTTCTTGAGGCGTTGCCTGTTTCCCATCACATTATTTTTTGAGAAAATGGTACCAACACAAAAACAATTCTAGGCTATGTGTTCAAGTTGCCAGATTCAAACAACAGCTTATTTTATTTGGGGAGCATGATTTTAATTTTTTTTTAAATTTTATTTATTATTTGTACCAAAGATGGAAACTGTGGAAATATAATATAGATCTAGACATGGCTCAGAAGTACAGGCTCAATGGGAAAACCTCACAGATGTGCTACAAGTCAGGTAAAATTCAGTAATATAAAAATGTTTGCTGAAAAAAAAAATATTTCTTGTTTATAGTAAGTTCTAAAATATATTGTTCCTGGAAACCTTCTTTCTGCTGGAGGAAGGAGCCAGAAAAAATCCCTTTACTGTTTATCAGATTCTTTCTCATTCTTGTCTTCATCAGAAACTTACAAGGATATGGAGTTTGTAATTCAATTCTTTTTCACTGTGAGGAGACAAACCCCTGGACATTCGTAAACTGTGCTCATGTATGCACATATATTTGTTGCCTATATAGGATACCAGAGATGAGTCTGTATGAAGGTATCAACAAGCCTCAAGTGATTCTGTTTCTGACTTGTTTGGAGAAAAGTTTTCATGAACGAACCATTACTTATTTCAAAATGAAATGTGGGACATGACTTATACCCTGGGAGGTGTGTTAATGATGAAAAAGGACAGATGAGTATGGGAGTGTGTACAGCATTACCATAAGACCACTGTGGTCAACAAAGGGGAAAGAGGGTTTCACATTAATTAGAAAAAAGAAACCAAACCAGATATTTTAAATATTTATTTGTCAGACTGGGATAACAGCCTTTATAGAGCACAATTTGCATAAATTCTCAAGGTACATCCTGTATACAATCACGAAACCATGGCATGGATTTATACATAAAGTGAAAACCGGGACAGATTTACAAGCATTTTTATACAATTCTCATACTGCTTTTGTTTCAGTTTTTACAACTTTTAGAACAAGTCTGTATTTTTTTTTTTCCTGATGATTCTGGAAGCAAAATGAAAATCAAAAGAAATTCAAACCAAAATGAATATCAACAAACCACCATCTATGCATGCAACATTCACTGTGGAAACATTACATTTCTCCGAGGACTAATCTTTTTATTTTTTTTTTTTATTTTTTTTTGTTGCTTTTGCAGGTTTTTATTTTTTGGTGTTTTATGTATTTTTTTAAACACTGCGTATGCTGTACACGTTGTTTGTAGCATGACAGCACACACGCTAGTCAGCCATCATTGAGCACCTGAGCACGTCACTGAACATCTATAAGATACAATCAAATAAGGACACACTCACATGCTCGGATGTCAGATGGAGTTAATAACTTGAACTCAGTCTGTTTTACAAAAATGTATACCTATTTACAGGGTAACAAATTAAGAAAACAGCTCTCACTCAAATAATCTATTTTGAGTTATGGATATCTATATATATTATAACTTTTGAGCTCATCAATATATTTGCTTATTAATTTTTTTTCAAATTAATAAAACAGAACATATAGAAAACATTAAAATGCTTCTTGTCATTTAAAGAGAGAGTATCCGGTCTCACTTATTCTTTCTATTTTCCTTCTAAAGGCAACATGTATTCATAAAGAGCAATTCATCCTACATGCCAGGTGTACCAAAAATTCACAAGGCATGTAGGACTAAAGTTTAAATATAATGTAGGTGGATACTTATGCTAAATTTCCTCTCTGTTTCATTACCTTTATAAGTTACACTCACACAAATTTTCTCTGCTATTCACATAGGTATGTACATATCTAGATATATACTCAAATAATGAATCTGGGACATTCAGCATTGTAGCAATGAAAATAAACTAGTTAAAAATAGTGTCAGTTATGATTCAAATAATAATTTAAAAAAATACTATTAACATCTTTATGATATCTCCATGAAACTAAATCCTGATTAAATAATCTCTGTTGGGCACACACTAGCTTACAATATAATAGATGTCTTCTTTTTCTTCATCATCATCCTCAAAGTAAGAATATCAGCTGGTTACCAGCTACCATATCCCATAACCTAACCACACAAACACCCGGCATCCAGAAAAATAACTCAAATACTTCCTAGGTCTTGATTTAAAGCCAGTTCAAGTCAATAGAGTGGCTGTTATTGACTTCAACTGGTTTTTGTATCTTATACAAAGGATCCATGTAATGTAAAAGCATGGGTAATAATAAAGAAGCAGCATTCATTGCTCCTGGATACTATCCCTTTAAAGTGTAATGATAAAGAACTAGCTCAGCATTCACCATAGAAACCCTCATGTCTAGTTTTAACCTGGAAAAAAAAAAAAAAAGTGGCTGTTTGCTGCTCATTGTACGCATACTAATAATAATGATAACTTTATAAATCCCTGTCACTTGTAAACACACACACTGTGCTTTTGCTCATTTTTCAGCTTGTTTCCACTATACAAGGCCTTGAACAAAGAAGCAGCTTCAATTTCTGTTGTCTCAGCAGATTTATGAATTAAAAATTAAAATGCCTCTGCTGTTGCCTCCCTGCAATATGTACCTTCAAAGCAATCATAGAAATGTGTGAAATAATTAATAATCAATCACTCAGAAATTATAAAAGCTGTTGCAACATCTAAGCACTTTTGGCCAAATAAAACAAAGAAAAAATGAGAAAAAAGGAAAACAAAATATACTGAGATATATACAAAAAAGTAAAAAAATACTAATAGTCCTTGTTTGATTATTTTTTAAAAAACATTGTTACAAGAGAGTTTTTCCTGACTTCATTCATAAAACAAACAAACAACAAAAAAAGGAACTATGCATTCAAACATGAATCTGTGTTGCATAGAGTGATTTCAGTACAACCTAGAAATTTGGTCAAAAAGAGGAACTTGGCACACTTTGGTAGCATTCTCTGACCTCTGGCTGATGCTGCCTCGGAAAGAGTGAGTGCGGGGGTCCAGGTCTGACACAAGCCCACCCTGGGTGACACCGAAGGAGCCCTGCAGCTGGCCAAGGCAGTGCCACGTTCCTCACAAACCCTACTCTTTGCGTTTCATGAGAGGAGTCCAAAACTGCTATTTCAACGTGCAGAAACATTTTGTGTGTTGTTCAGAGAACCAAAGATGCTTGAATTAAGCCAGTTAACAGCTGATTACCCTCAGAGGTAGCTGTTCCTTACAGCTGCAGCTATACCACCCAGCAAGGCTGTTCAGTGCAAACATTGGCCACATTTGTACGTGTGTGAGAGCAAAGCACTCCTGTCCACTTTTCCAATTATTAAAGTGATGATTACAAGCTTCCAGTAAGGCAGCCAGATCCTGCTCGTTCCTATTGGAAATCTCCATAGCAACTACCAGTGTGACTTGCTGCCTTTACAACAAATCTTAGCAAAAACAAAATTACCAGCAGTTTGCACAAAATCACACACCTCATGGCTTGCACTTCACACAGGGTTTTTCTTTTTTTTGAGGGAGGGGGACTTTTTTCAAAAGAAAAGCACAGTATAGCCATCAGGAATGCAAGATAACCCATCAAAAGCGCAACATGTATGTCATATATAGGATTTTTTGGTTTCATCGGGGATTTTGTCATTGAAGTGTTTTCTTATAAAAACATACACAACATCAAAACATATAGAATTTTTACAATAACTCCAGCAGACTGTTTTTAAAACATGTGAGAGGTAGGGTGTACATATACTGGTGAAAGCATAAAATTCAACATTAAAGCACACATTCTACTTCCACTGTCAGTGATGTGTTTTTAAGACAGCTAATAAAATTTTGGTAGGATTGCTCTGCTTGCAAGTTAAGCAGGTGACCAGCGGGTTGCCAATAAGAGGAGTTTCCTTGATCTCCTGCATGTTTCTTCTCATGTCCTGTTCCATGCTGTTATTTTAAGTTGATAAAATAAACCAAAAACTGTATGTAGGAAGTGTCACCAGATTAAATGGTGTAGCTTTTTCATGGTCAATCCAATTACTGAATAATCTAAGCCTTATTTTTCCTTTTTTTTATTTATTTTTTTAAGCATATAATATTTTCCAGAAGAATATTTTCAGCTGGTCTTGCACAACCTGTGGAAGCGTACTACATATATTCAGAAAAAAATAACACAATGTGCATTAAATAATTTGTAAAAAGTTGCTATTGGGCAAGAAAAAAAAAAGTCTGACATGCAGAAATTTGGTCATTTTCTTTTTAAGTATGCAAAGGTCATGTGATATATTTCCAGGGAAATTACTTTTTAATGAAGCTGTGAAATATTAAATGACTTCTGAGTAACAGGGGAGTTAGCACTATATTGATTCATAGTTTTTAATGAAATTGCTATACTTTTAGGAATGGGAGAAAAAGCTCTCCCTACTTCAAAAATGGTACAAGGGAAAATACAACAACCAGTCTAAGCCATAGTAGGCAGTAGTTTCCTCCCAAGCAAGCTAACTGCTCAGCTTCAAACTCCTGAATGTGGGACTTCAGGCATCAAAGTGCTCACACAGCCTTAAATGTTGGCAGTCACCTTCCTATTTGCTTCTTTCCTGAGAAGCCATGCTTTTGAGTGGATTATACTCAGACATTCACCTGAGATAGCAAGAAGATATACTTCTTTTTCTCTAATGCAACAGCATGCAGTCAGGAACTGCCCTGCTGTCCCTTCCCCTTTCGAGTGTGTCACTAGTGTTGATACAGAGCCCTGCACTGAGCTGATTGGTGTTGCCACAGTGGGTCTACTGCTCCAAAGTGCCCACTAAATAGCCTAGAATTCATTGTCTGCATACAGTTTCAGAGCAAGACTGGTTGCTGAAAAACAGAAGGACGAGTTGAAATAATTGTGTTAGTCCCAGTGCTTAGGTCTCTTAAATTCCAAACTGGTTTAGACCTCCTGATTCAAAGGGTGGGGTGAAATACAGTGTCACTGACATTGAAACAGCATTTTTTCTTTCTCATGTAGTGTGGTTTATATCCTGTCCTTTCTCCTTAAAATCACATCCCAAATTATAGACAGTTTTTTTCATAACATTCTAGGAGAGTGGTTTATATCCATTGTTAACACACAGAAACAAATGAAACAATCAGATCTGATTCTCCACAGCATAGTTTTTGAGAAAAAAGAAAGAAGGAAAAAAATAATGTAAAATAACATTACCACTCTTGCAAACGCCTTGCAGTTTGTGTCAAGTGGCATAATCTCACTACAGCAAATTATCAGGGATCCTAAGGTGCAGAGGAGCAAGTTTTGCACTTTTGATAAGTGAGATTTGGAAAGTCAGTCACCCTAGGTGCTGTTGCATAAAATGATCTCCTTCTGGTTGCACAGAACACCAGACTGCACTTTCCATCACACTGCCTCCAGCTGCAGCCGAACTCGGCGTTAACACCTGCCTCCAGCCTTCGTCATTTCCTTCACAGTTACTCTCTTCACAAAGAGTCCAACAACATGGAGCCCTCGTATCAGTCTTCATTTCAAACAGCCTCACTTTAACTTCTGGGCCCAGGTTTTCTTTTCCTTTTGCTGTCTTTTGCAGCAAAAACAAGTGTACTAGCCCTCATTTAAGTGTGCTATATAGCCCAGAGACTGCTCTTTTCTACTTTGTATTCTGAAAGACTAGCTAAACACAATGATATCAAACTATAGTCTTGGAGTGATGCTTTTTAGAGCAGACTCTGCAGGTTTTGTGCCCTAAGCAGACAGCTCTGTTCAGTGTGTTTGTGTGGAGCTGACCAACAGTTTGTGCCAGTTTACTATTCTTTTCCTTAGATCCACTTTGTCAAGCCAGATATAAGCTTCCCCAATCAGTATCTTTTTCATAAACTTCCCTCCATTGGAGACAAGCAGAATCTGGGAAAATAATAATAACAAATAATTATCAATGTGCACATTAACATACTACATTTATGAGCAAACATGAAAGATTCAGAAATGTTGAGCTCTGATTCGTTACACAGAGACAAGAAACAGTGCCCATAACTTTTTATTTAGAGTCACCTTCCCAATAGAAAGAAAGCCCTGTGAAAATTGAATCTTCCCCCTCTTCTATATCTTTATCATGTGATGTAGCAACTAGAAGACAATCTTGTACGTTAGGGAGCAATTTGTTCACCTGCTGGTTACCAAAGATGAACAGAAGGTCAAATTTAAAGTTATGAGGCAACGCTTTGTGCAGGGAAGCACCAGGTCTTACTAAGTTCGTGAAAGTCAGAAGGTGCCCTGCATACAGGCTGTAACTCAGAGCTGGTGTATGGAAAAGTCCAGAGGTCTGGTTTGTGATCTCAGCAAGTGGTAGTCTAACTTAAAATGTAGAGTTGGTCTGAACTCTCACTCCTGATATTTCTCTGATGAGAAACACAGTATTGGATCTGCTCTTATGGCTCTTGCTTGCCCAGCCATGGAGAGTGGTAAGGGTAAGGAACAGCCCCAGTGCTATGAGCTGTGCACACTGGGTATTCCAGCCTCTCCCTGATATGTCATCCAGCCATCCAGCCACATGTTTTCTGGCTAAAGAGGTTTGTGCCATGCACTTCTCTGAAGGACTTGGCTCATTCTGTGGATCTATAGGTTCATTATATATGTTTCTAGGAGAAACCTATTTGACAATATATATACTTCAGGGCATGAGTTATAGATACACATTCAGAAAAATGTTAGCATTTCTTATTAATTAACTGAATTAACATGCACAATCCTTTTTTATTTTTTTTTTGGTATGTGTGTGTTTGTTTTGGTTTTGTTTTGCTTCGCATTTTATCAACTTCTTAAGTTTTTCTAAAAGAAAAAGAAGCAATGAAAATTTGCATTTCTGTGATAGGATTAGCAGCAGTTTTGTAATATTCACAGTCACTGAGCAGACCTCAACAAGCAACAAGCAAGGGACGTAACTGATAACAGGAGGAGGCTGTCATCCTCTGTGTGAATCAGCAGGAGAGAAAATGGGGCATTTTTGTTGTTCAGTTTCAAAGATCTAGGCTAAAAGAAGAATGAAAAAACTCAGGCATTTCATACTCTGCTAAAATGCTGGGAGAGACCATATGGCAGTAGATGTAACAGAATTGTAGAAAAACTAGAACTCCCTTTAATCAAGAACTTCAACATTTTTGAAAATTTTCCATTCTGATTTTGGAAACAAATTAGAAAAATGCAAACTTTACATTATAAATAAAATTAAAAAGGGAGGAAATTTGCAATGATTTTTCTGAATGTTCTTCCCAGTTCCTTGTCCAGTTTTGATATCAACTGGCAAGTCAGGTATGTATCTGGACAGCTTAGTGCTTTCCAGAAGGGTCCCAGGTGAGTTGCCAAGAAACAGAGAAATCAGGGAAGCAAGGAAAAAGTTACCAGGGACTGAGGAAAATGCTCTTCTGAAGCCTGTAAAAATGTTTTCATTCTAACACATCAAAAGTTTTGGGGACAGAAAAGTTTTTATCAAATTTTTCATAGCTTCTGTCCTTGATCTTTCTCTCCACTCCTCCCAGCTGGAACCCCAGGATCTGTCTTCTCTAGCTTGTGTGTCTCTCATCCTTGTTTCTTCCCTGCTCCAGGCTTTAAATTCCAGTCTTGTTATCCTGAATCAGCTAGTCTTAATTTCTAATCTCCAGGGTTCTTTTTTTCTTATTCCCAATACTCTGTACCCAACAATTATATTTTCTTTTGTTTGCCCCCTTCACCCCTCCCTCCCCCCATTTTTTAACTCAATAGCACATGGTCCCATTTTATGACTATAAAAACAGCTCTTGATGTGGATTTTTGGAGTGCAGTCTTTTGTCTTTATTTCTGCCTCTATCTGTTTCTTATATCTCTTTACAATGTACCATCTTTGATTATCATATTTGATCTTATCTGACTCCCTCTCTCTGATCTTATTTTCTCCCTTAATCTTCCAGTTTCATTTTTGTTTTATACATTCTGGTTTTGTTCTGTTTCCCTCTCCTCCAAATCTCTTTTGACAAGGTTCATCTCTTTGGCCCTAAATGTTCACCATTCAAATTCAGCACTGAAATCACCCAGCTTCATGCTTTGCTATGGGAACAAATCAACTGATAAGTTTGAAGAGCATATAACAACAGATGTACTGAGTCAGATCACAGATGTCTCCAGGCAAATATTCTGCTTCCAAAAGTGCAGAGGGCAGTGTATAAGGCAGAATACAAGAACAAGTCAATCAAGTAGTGACATCCTCTCAAAACACCTACTATGATCTGTGGACCATTGATTTCCTGACTCACAGGTTTTAAGTTTGCATTTAACAGAATATGAGGTCTTTTGCCCATACATTTCTTCAATCATTTTCTCCAGTTACTTTTTCTATGAAAATATTTAGCATCCACAATAAATAATGGCAATAAATTTTACAGCTCAAACGCCAAGTTTCATGAAGTAGAAACAATTTTGTTTGTTTTAAACTTGTTCTTTGATACTTCTACATCCTTTGTTCTCTCAGCTCTGGTGAGCAGCCCTAGTACATATCATAGAATCAGAAGATGCTGAGGTCAAAGGAATCAATCAGGATCGTCAAGTTCAATTCCTGGCCCTTTTCAGGACACCCCAAGGACCACACCAAGTCCTGAGAATGTTGTCCAAATGCTTCTTGAACTCTGTAGGGCTTGGTGATGTGACTACTTCCCTGGGGAGCCTGTTCCAGTGCTCAACCACCTTGTGAAGAGGTTGAAGACTGCAATGAGATCTCCCCTCAATCTCCTCTTTCCTATATATCACAGAGTTTCTGTGGAAGTGTTGTCAAGTCTCAGGCGGAGTGTTCCTATGGATACCTCCCTCACTATCTCCCTCCTTAACAACTTGATGGATTATTTTTCCCTAGTGCTCTGTGAATTCTTCTTTACTGGTCTACTCCATATGGTTTCCTCTTCAAACCACCACTGGAAGCAAAGTTTTTACGGGAATTTTAGCTCTTAAACTTTGGCAAGACTTTATTGATAATTTTGGATTTTTCCAGATAATATAAACTCTTAAATAGCCTTTTATCTAGTCTATTAAAACAGTAAGATGTTAGGACATCTTAACATGGGAAAAACAGTATCTGTTTTTGTTGGCCTTGTTTTCTAAGCAAAATCCATTTTGGCTTTAATTTTAATGATGCAACCAATAAACGTAAGGTAGACACTTAGATAATCTGGATTCATTTTAGTCATCAAAATGTAGCTGGCTTAATAAGGTTGGTCTGCCAGATTTAAAGGTACAGTAAGTGGATGCTGATATGCCCAACAATTCCCAACAATCTGCTCATGTGAAAATAAATGAACATAGGAGAATTGAATCCTACCTGTCTAAAAAAAGCAAGCCTGGCCATATGATCAAATCTATCTAAGCAGCTAAGACATGGGAGAGGGACTGTTCCTGAAGAAGTTTCACATATCATGTGTCACAGATGAAAAAAAGTCAACTTTGCAAATGTAACAGAGAATATTTGACTTGGCATAATCAGTAATTCTCAAAGTCTGAGAATATTATTATTGTGCCTAATTCTAGGTACCACAACTTTTAAAGTTGAAGAACTGGAGAGAATGATAAAATGATTAGGCATGTAGGCAAAAGGACATATCAAAGAAATTTGGTTGACTTAGCCTGGAAAAATAGAGAGGACAGATAACAACCTTTCAATGTTAAAACTTTTCTTTCAATTGAAAGGAAAGTGGATCAGGTTTCCTCTGTGCTTTGTGAGGATACTTAAGGATAAATGAGCTGAATTTAAAAAATATGACGTATTTAAGTTTGATATTGCACCAAACTTTCTAAATACATAGGAAATTATTCTTGGAAGTCATGCATAACTCCCTTCTTTAGGCAATTTCAAGAACAGATCAAGCCTAAAATTGTCAGGCCTGATCTATAAATACCCTTTCCCAGTGTGGTGTGATGGAGGAATCCATTTTTTAATGTCTCCTCTAGCCCTATATCTCCATTATTATATAACTCTGTTATTTCCTTTGTAGCTTTCTCTTTTCTGCAAACAACTGGGGTAGAAGATTGATCTCAAATGCCCATAGCACAGCATGGACAACATACAAAATTAGGTTTGCATAAAATGCAGAATTACCTGAAGAGAATGCCCAGCAGGACTCAAACTAAATCTAAATGTTTCATTGAACGAAGGCTCTCGGTCATGCCTGCATACCCTGGTTTTCTTCTTAATCACTCTCTTTTGGGTAGAGATATTGACAACATACAGCTTCACATACAGGTCTGGGGAAGAACAGTTCAATGAGTTAAATACAGAAGCTTTTAAATAAACATTTTTGTTTATGATTTCAGCAGAGGGGAATTTTTGTGTAAAAAAAATAGTACTTTACAGAACCATATTCTGTTCTCATACATGTGGTGTAGAAATGGAATCACTCCCCCTAAATCCAATGGAGTTACTTTGTGTTTACAGCACTGTCATTAAAGGAAAAAATACCTTGATGTCTTTATCTAAGTATGAAAATATTATTATGAACATGAGATTTTAGTTTTTGAAAACTTTTTCAGCAAAATACAATTTTCTACTAGATATAGCTGTTCTTTAATAACCAAGGGATTTTTAATTTTTTCTAAAGTTAAAAATGGATTAATTTTTAACAATCAAAAGTAAATTAAAAAGAGGATTAGCTTCTGAGAGTTAATTTGCTTCTACAAAATGTTTTTACTTTCATTAAAGTCTCTCATAGGAGAAAAAAAGCACTTAAAAAAGAACCCTATAGAATATGTCATCCCAGCTAAGAAGCAATTTTCTTTCCCATTTATTGGCTAATGTTAGGTGACTTAAGATACAACCTACTTAATGTTTTCAAAGTATCATGAAGCTGTTCTCTATGTGATACCTGGTAGATGATCTGGAGATTTAAATTTGTATGTGATATTTCTGCACTGAAGGATTTCTACTATCAGCTGTTCTCCATCTGTCTTCATTTCCTTCTTTAGTGCAATCTTGATTTCACCCATAACCTGTGTTTTACCTGGAAAAGCAGAAAAAGCAACCCTCATTAATGTAAAAGGAAAATGAATGTATCTCTCTAGCCTGGAGAGAAGTACAGTTCTCTGACCTTTTTTTGGGTTTTTTTAATTAGTTTGGGGTTTAGTGGTTTGGGTTTTTTTACTTACAGTTTTTATGGCTAAAGATAGAGGTTATAGTTTACAGTCAGAAGTGTAAGGATAATGTATAACTTGGATGAGCAAGTGGTAGATACACACAGTACACTTGTATAACCAGATTATATGCTTCAGAATGTATTTCCCTCAGCAGAGCTTTTTTCCCTAGAATAGAAATTTCTCTACGAGTCGTTGCAAGTCACATAATGGTCACTGCATTCACCTTTTCAGAAACATTTACTACAAGATTCTGAAGTTACCTCATTTAAAAAAAAAAAAAAAAAGGCAAGAAAAGAAAAAAAAGAGAAACTTCCATAGAGTGTTAAAAGTAAGATATCGAAAGGCAATGAATTAAGGCTGATGAAGTCAGCATTTCATTTCATCTTCTTACATCCATGCAGCAATACCGCTCACAATATTTAAAGGGAAGTGTTCACAGTGAACTTTAAAAGTAAAGGTAATTTCCCCCCTTATATGGGCAGAAATATAGTCCCATTATTCCTACATTTTATGAATTTCTCTCTAAATCAGTCCAGAGATGGAGAGAAGGCACAGAAGGAAATGTAGGCAAAGCTGTTTTGCCTTTCCTTTGCTTGTCCTCCCACAGACCTTTACAGAAGCCAGGCAGAGTGAAGCAGGACTACATATTCTAAATGTGTTTGGTGATGGAAGCAGATCCCATGCCCTCAGCTTCAAACCTCTCTTTAATAGCATCGTGTTATAATGGGGCTTGTGCTTCTATATCTATTGTCCTGGTACTGAAAATATTGTCTCACTTTCCTCTTCTCTTTAGGCATTAGTTCAAAAGAAATCAAACCATAAAGCCCTGGGGATTCTTTATTACCTAGTTTCTGGTACCAGCAGGCTGGAGCTTTAACACATTACTGGAAATTCTAGAAGCTTGTGCCAAGATGTTGTATGGTGCAAAGCAATTCTGCAGAAAGTAAACAATTATGATACATCTGGAGAAGGTTCTCGATTAAAAAGTATAAAGTTGCCAAGTGGCATTTAGAGGCTACTTCTTGTATCAGAAATGTAAAACCAAATTTAAAAAATCCCCACTAAGAATGACAGCTGTTGTTTTGCAGATGTCAATTCTATTATTTGTTTTTCTAATTAAAATATTTTTGAGAATCATGAACAAAAAATTTATTACAAATAATCACAGCTACAACCTGAACTCCCAACTCTCCTCACAAAGTGGAACTTAATTTAGTCATTAATAAATTTGTAATTTGGCTTCAGCTTGGTCAGCATTTTATCTGTTGTCTGTAAGGTGGGAGAGACCCTGTTATGAGGCAAGTGGTTCTTTCACAATATTTAATCATGGCATAACCATTTCTGTAGGCTGGACTACGCAATAATAGCATCTTTCTCTCTGCTATATGGTTGTGCAAAGAAAATGAAGCCTTGTGATGGAAAAGATAACTTGTAATTGGGATCAAAGAAGGAGAGGCCAACAATGTCACAGTTGTTATCCATTAATTTGTTATAATGCCCTTTTCGTGGAAACTGTTGAGTGCCCATGGGGTCTATATTGATTGAACTGTGCATTTTGAATGACTGGAAAGAGATACAAGAAAAAATTAATGCCTCCTTTCCTCTGTTGACAAAATCCTCAAACCACCAAGGAAAACATAACACACCTGAAAGGTGTTGTTTAGATCTGGATTTGCAATCAATATTGGTTCTTGCACTCACTCCAATCCTTGACCATGAAAAATGCCCAGCATGGACAGTTATAGGACAAACAGTTTCAAGCAATCTTTAGTTAATCACTGCCTTCTCTGGAAATATGCTTTGTTTATTTCTTTTATTCCCTCTCTGTCATTTAAGCTCTATTTGCTACAGTTGGTAGGGCTTTCTCTTGATTGCCTTCATACCTCTTTTTTCACTTAGGTGTGCATTCAAACTTAAGATGAGATGAGGTGGGTTGAATGCTACTTGTGGTGCTGTGGGCCAGAAAACAGGATAAATGCTTCCACTAAACTATTCTTGAAAATTCCAGCACCATTTCTCATCATCTGGAATTTTTCCGTGGGCTATGCTGTATCCCCAGATACTCTTTAGGGCAAACAAACCTGCTTCACTGTTTAAGCCTCATGGGGAAAACAATGATCTCCAGCTGCAAGCACATGAAGCATGATTGTTTTCTTGTACTTCCATATTAATTTTCATTTCTTCCAGAGCATGCAGTGAATGAGCCTTAATATCAGCCTTATGAAACATTGCACTAAAATAAATGACCACTTCAAAGCTTAGCAGAATTTTGTAGACTCAGAAGAGATTCCTATTCCTCCCATTGCTTAGCTTTTCTCACTTTCTCCTATATGCTCATTACATCTTTCCTTTGATAGGTCTGTAAGAATAGAACACGTGTGCATTGGTTTGTGGAGTTGATTCTTTAAATGGAAATGAGAGATAAAGTGGTGAGGGGAAGTGTTAACAGTGAACTGTCTAAGAGCTGATGAGAGAGTTCACAGTGGGCTCAGATAGACATGAATGTTCTTTGCTGTGACAGAAATAAATTTCCTCAGGGTGTCATAGAATTTGATGACCCCAAGGGTTGCACTGGTAGGAATAAATAAAAATACAGCACCCAGTCACAGCTCTTTGCATTCTTTTGTAAGTTTAGAAAACATCAGTCATAAGTGATGTGAGAATGGAACGTGTGGCAGGCATTTTGGTATGCTGGATGATGATAAATACTACAATGCAGCTCTGAAAAAAAGTAAATACTGTGAAAGCGATACTGCATATCTTTTGTGGAAAATACTAATATGGCTTTCCAAGGCACTGAAAAATAATTTTTAACTTGAATATTAACTTTTTCCTTAATAAAGATGAATTTTAGATGAAACATGGTCAAAGCAGGATTATCACCGTGGAAAAGAACCATATAGTAAAACACTAAAAAAATTACTGTCTAATTTAGCCTAGGAAACAAGGAGTGGAAAAAAGATTCTACAAACATATGTTAGAGCAAAAATTGAAAAGAATAAGATATATTTAAGCTGAATTAATGTGATATTTTACCTGTTAGATATATATCAAATACAAAGGGACTACAGACATGCACAGCAGCATTGTGTTCAGTTTTGGAGCATGCTAACTGTAGGCAGCCAATTCTTAAATAGAATAGTCTATATAAATGATTAAATGCATAGGTTTTGGGGTTTTTTTATATGACAGCACACTTCTTTTGGGGGTACTATATTTACTATGAATTTATTAAAAATTTAAAGATGATGGTTATTTGAGAAGTCAAGGAGTTTAAATTTGCTATGGTGGTGGCAACACAAGATGTTGCTCTTGCAGGACTGTCACTCTGCACTGTGAAAGGTTAATTAGTTTTGCTATTATTTTTAAGTGACTACTGCTGTAAATCACAGGATGTGTCATCTGCACTGTTGTCAGTTCCAGGGGTTGATAACTATGGATTGTGCTCCCACTCCTTTTTTATCAAATGCCTGCTGTCAAAGAGAATTACCTAAGACAGTAGTAAACAGTTGCATCCTATCACTCTGTGTGATCAAGGTTAATTCAGCAACTCATTAAATAAATAAATTAAACTCATAAAATAAATCTCACTGGAGAATGGCAGGAAGTTCATTCAGTTCAATTGTCTAAATGTGAAGTTCTGAGCTAATTTGTACATTTATCTTAGCATAAGTTGAATTGTCTTCTGAGGTTGACTATGTTTATTCCCATAGATGGATCATGTATGAGTAGGTAAAACTGGGAGATTTAAATATGAGGTGCCTAAATGCTGCTACTTGATGAGCATCATACTTGAGTAATTTTCTGAATGGATGCCAGATGGCCAGAAAACAGAATTAGGAAAATACGTAAATTGGCATTTTGTTTCATGATTGTGTATAAGTTGGTATAGGCTCTTTCTGTTCCAGAATAGTGACTGGGAGGGTACTAGAGCAGTGGAAATAAAAATGAAATACAAGGGTAAAAAATATTAACAATTATTTTCCAGCATTTTTGTTTCCAAGTGAAGTTTATAACAGAGTTATTTTTTACAAAATAGTTAAGAAATACTCTTCTGGAGCTTCAACAATCAGACATTTTATGGCCAAAGATTTTAAATCAGGGAAAGGTTCTTCTGAACAACTTCTAATGATATTGGCCTACTGAGCATGGCAATGCTAATTTTGGGTGGGGTTTTTTTGTTTGATTTGGGTTTTTTCTGTTTTGTTTCTTTTATTAATTGGTTACATCCCAGATCATCCTCAGCATGAAAAAATTCAGATGCTGGCAAAAATAAGCAGAGCAAAACAAAAAAACCCACCAAACAAACAAAAAGCAAAAACAGCTAAAAACAGCTTTACTTTTCTACACTGGGTGACTACAATCTATAGGACTAGCATTCTTTATTCATCATGTATGTAGAAGAGGAAGGTACATGATGCTATGGTTTGTTTTAGCAGGATTTTGTGTGCATTCAGAGCACTGACTACGTTTCCATCAGAGAACACATGCTTTGAGAATTTATTTCTACACTTTCTGATTATGAATACACTCCTCCCAGTTTTTTTGAAGCGGAAGCTCCATGAAGCTCCATCACAGAGAGCAATCCCAGGTTTCCAAATGTTGATGCAGAAGAACAGCTTGCTCTACTGCTGCAGACAAGCCCCCCATTCTAAGAAGACCTGATGCATTCATGCTGCCATTAGCCCAATGTCTTCTGACTCTTATCATTTGTCTTGTGGCAGGAACAGAAAATTTCACTTGTTTTGTTCAGCCTGGAGGAGACTGAGGGGAGACCTCATTGGAGTTACGACTTCCTCGTGAGGGGAAGAGCAGGGGCAGACATTGATTTCTTCTCTGGTGACTGAAAGGACCTGAGGGAATGGCCTGAAGTTTTGTCAGGGGAGGTTTAGGTTGGGTATTAGAAAAAGGTTCTTCACCCAGAGGGTGGCTGGGCACTGAACAGGCTCTCCAGGGAAGTGGTCACAGCACCAAGCCCGACAGAGTTCAAGAAGTGTTTGGATGACACTCTCAGGCACACGGTGTGACTCTTGGGTAGGGTCCTGTGCAGGGCTAGGTGTTGGACTCAGTGATACTTTGGGTTCCTTCCTACTCAGAATATCCTATGATTCTGTGAAATCTCCAAAGATTTTTGCATTACTGACTTCTGGTATTTGCTACTTGCCACATTCTGCATGAGTGTTCCCCACAAACAGAGATCTGTCTCTCAGCTAGTCTTAAAAGCAATTCTGAGTAGAAAATGAAGTATTTTTTCTTCTGAATCTGTTAGAGTTATGAAAGAGTAAGTAAAAATCCTCACAATCTCCATAACCTTTAAGATAAAGAGATATGTGATTTCCTTAGGTCTTTCTCTGTTTTGATAAACTAAGAGATTAAATTAATGTACCTCTGAGAGCTCTGTACAACATTTATAGAGAGAATACAGGTATGTCTTTGATGTATTCTACTACTGTTTATTGCATAGGTATCTAATGACTTGGACTTGGCTAGTTATCTCTGATATGGTATAATGAGAAACATCTTCCAGAACCCAGACTTAAATACTTCCCAGACTCAAATGATTTTATGTAGCTGTATTTCTTAAATAAGCAAAATCCTACATTCAGCTATATTAGTGTATGCTTGTAATATTTAGAGCATTAGAATATGTAGTAGCATGTCATAAAATCTAAGGAATCTGAGATTCTAATCTGACTCTTGATAACTTGAATCAAAAAAAAGGAAAAATTAAAGCTTTAAAATGCCAGGCATGATTAAAGATAATCCAGAAACATCGGTTCTGTCACAAGATCCATGTCCCTTAGCAACTTCCTGTGTTCTTAGACTGCATCTCTGTGCCTAATCTCAGAGACAAAGACAATAATATCTACTTAGAATTGTTTTGATTTAGTCACTGGGATTGGGTTTACTGTACAGAGAAACTGATCATGTAAACACAAACAAGACTTTGGTGTGCAATCCTGTAAGAAAACACAAAGACTTAGAAAAGCTGATGAGAACCTATGCCACTGTCATTTTTTCCTGTGCTGTAGCCCATGAAGTTCGTACAGACATTTGTACATTATTTTCTGTCTAACAGAATGCTGCTGTAGCAAAAAATATATTTCTGCTGGATTCCTTTAACACTATTTTGAGAACCAGAAGCTCATTCTTCAGCAGAGAGCTATGCTTCAGAAAAACAAGATAACATCATCTTATTGCAATAAATAATTCAGTATTACTGTAAATACTAGCCATTTGATATTTACATTTCAGTGTTAGAGCTAAACAACTCCAACTTAAAGTAAAGCAAAAGGGTATTTAGTATAATTTTAAAAGTATCGGGAAGTCAGAATACTGGCCAAAATCTTCCAATCATTTTAAAAACAAATCTGCAAATCTCTCAAGTCTCTCTCTTTTTTTTTTTTTTTTCATTTTTATTTTTACCATTTACTGTCACACCAGTTACTTGCAGTAACTTTGTATTCATAATGCCTTTTATCCTCTTGGTGGGACATGAGCTACTGGCAAAACTGCTGTAAAATAATGATGGATATAAACAATGCTGCCTGATGTTTACAGGCTCCAACCTTTCCTGTACTTTTGAGGATTTTTCATCACCTTCTTTTAGTCTTTTCACCTTTCTCACACATATTTCTTTCTCTGTGAAAATTGCCAAGAGTTTCTCTGTAGGCTAGTTCTGTATTCATTTTCTCTACTGTAAGAAAAATCAGACATCTAATACAGTCTTTACTACTTCCTCCTGTCTCACAGTTCTTTAAATAGATGTTGGGATTACTAGCATGGATCTGTCTCAATAAATATGTTCTCTGGCTCCACAGATGAGGCTGAACATATGCATGTTCTGAAATCTGTTGCTCCCCTTGCAGCTGGATACCCATTCACTTCTGCACAGTACAATCAACCACTCATGGGACAAACTAGAGCTTGGAGAAAGGTTGCATTTATTTATTTATTTCTGCCCTGAAGAAGCGTTCCAGCTGCTGAGGGTCCCTAGTACATGTTCAGAGTCTTCTCCAATCTGCCTATGGGAAGGCTAGGTGTTGTTACAAAAGAAGGGCTCAGGTGTTACTGTGATTTATTCTGTCCCTTCTGACCTAGGTAAGGATACACCACGCAGGCAGCCAGCACTCCTCTGAGGTGGGAAACACTCTCAGTTCCACTCCTGACACACACCAGGCTGCTCTGCAGTGGGAGCAGGCAAGGAAATGAAGGAGCTGCTCTCTTTTTTCCCTCCCACCTCCTTACCTTGAAACGTGGCCTACTGACAACAGGCTATATTATGAGATGAGCAAAGAAGGTCTTTCCTTAATATCTCCCTGTGTCCCCTGATGCAACATCCATGCAATCATGTAATGGGGGAGAGGAGCAGAGCTCAGGAACTTTGCTCACAGCAAACACAATTTACAATTTTGTGGGCAGTGAGGGCGGCTGACTTTGAGGCTCAGGCATATGAGCAAGCTGACAGCTTTATGTTGTGATTCTCAGAGCTAGCAGGCTCACTGCCCACAAACTTTTAAATATACTAGTGCAGAAATTTAGTCTGTATTCCCAAAATTCTTAGTAGGATTAAACAAAGAATATTTGAAGGAAAATCTGTTCAGCCTTTCAGAGGAAAAGAAAACATTGGAAAAAATACATTTTGAAAACAAAAAAATCTTTTGCCTTTTGTTGAGATTAAGAAGCATGGAATATTTCCTGAAAAAAATATAAATTCTTTTCCATTTGTTGGTCATTCTGTGCGTGTGTCTCCCTTTCAGAGATTTTATTCGTATTTTTGGAAAAGGGGAAAAAAACTCCAAACACCCAAAGGTTAAAAAAAACAAAACCAAAAACAAACCAACCAACCAAACAAACAAAAAATCCAAACCAAACCCAAAACTCAATTCAACCTGTTCATTAACACCATACATAGAAACCTTGGTCTGAAGTAATATGATTCATGGGAAAATAACACTGATACTTCACACATGCCCAAATATGAAAAATAAAAATCATATACTTGTACCAATTCAGTTTCAATCCCCTTTATTTCTGTTGGATGGCTTTCTAAAATGTTGTAGGAAAATGTTCATGGGGCAGTGGGAAGAGGTTAATGAAGAAATAAGTTTAAAGGAGGTGAATTAGAGGGAAAATTTTCACTGGTGTCAGAAGTTGCCCAATCCAGTGACCTAAAGAGCAGTACAGGGGATCAGAGGTTTCTCCAGAAAGGTTTTTTTCAATATTCTATCAAGACTTGCCCCTGTACCATGGAAACATTTGGAATAAATTGAAGGAAAATCATGAGACCTGTACATTTCAAATTTAGGTGATCGAAGGTGACTCCAGAGGTTCCTTTTAATGATGAAGACAAGCAGAGAATATCTGTGTGCACTTGACAGGGAGGAGGTAAAGGGAGAATAAAAATGAGGTGATGGAAGTCAAGAGAGTTACAAAACTAATTCATAGTACATCCTACTAGATATTGCTTATTTGTATCTATTTATACTTCGGTGGAAGGCAATCCTTAAGTTCTATTCTATCAATATCCTCTCTGCAATTCATTCAAATAGCAGATTTCCCCAAATTTTAGCTCTCATTTAGAATTACATATGAATGACAGGGTTAATTATAAGGAAGTTTATGTGTCTAATGCAAACTCCCTAGATTCTGTAGTCAATAAGGATAGCAGCTTCTCAAACATTTATTTTTTTTTAGGATCGATAAATGTCTTCTGGAAGTGCCTGCCTATTTTTTTCAGTGGCAGTTGAGAGGCAAGTTAATGGATTTCATTTAGAAAACTGAATTTCAAACAATGAAATTAGGATAAAAGTATTAAGACTAAAATCTAAAGTTCTATAATTTTCCATAACTTTAGTGAGAGAAAGCTAAAATTATAGTTGAAGTTATTGTGGTTTTAATTGGACTTCAAAGACAGGTGCAGCCTGGATATGAAAGGAGGAACTATGCAGTCTCAGAAGGCAAAACTCTCTTCAGCCACCTTTGTTCCCTTTCATCCTCACCATAAATCACTGCCCGAGTCTAAATATATATTCATAGTCCTCACAATTTTAGCATCTTACATGATGAGACATATCAGACACTGCAGATTCAGCTGCATAAAAGATGGCTTGCCACAGCACATCTGAAATTTTGATGAAGAAAGGCACATTTTGCCCTGGGTTTTGTATGAACAGAAGCTCATACAGGGAAAAGAATAAAACTATTTAATGTCATACATACAGAGCAACCTGAACATTGATTATTTTAAGCTTATTCTACTGCAGCTTTTCCAAGAAGGAAATCTGTTGTTAAAGGAAGAAAAAAATTGCAAACTGCCTGTAAAAGTCTGGATTTGACATAACCACAGTTCAGCAAAGTATTTGCACAATACTACAATAATCTTTGTGTAATATAGCATAAATCTTTTATTAAAGTAGGACAACTGAGTCTGCAAACTCCTTCTTCATGTCAGTGTGAGAACACAAAATGGGTCTCACCTATACAAAACTGGAGGATTTTGCTAGATTTGCTTAGGTTCTCATTTAAATGATGACAGATTTTTAAGCTACTTTCCCTTTCCTGGGGTAAAAACATTTTTTTTTTTTTTTTTTTTAGTTTTGATATGCAAGTTTTTGAGATTTTGACATTATAGTCTGAAATGACAAAATCCTTTCTGAGCCAACCTTAATTTTCTGTGCCAAAATAAAGAAAAATTTTACACCTTCTTACTCTGAATAGATACGTGAAGAAGTGAATATCACAACAGATTTATTTGTTCTTTGTATCCACTTGATTTTTGAGAAATTAGATGTTCAGGCTTGAATCACCAGAAATCCTAGGAAACGAATTAAAGTCCATTTGGCTTGCTTTACAATTTTGTGAAAGTATAATGGAAATATTATGAGCACTTTAAGGAGAGTGAAATAATTCTCATGGCAAGACATAATAGAAAGTGTCCTTAAAGATATAATAAAGTGGATCAAATAGTTATAAACATAATTCAGAAATCTTATGCAGCAAAGTATCAGAAGGGGGAAAACTAGACTGCCAGTTAGGTTTTGACTATTATTTACTTGTGGGAATCCAAAGAGAAAAAAAATAATTTGGATGGAATATTTTTTACTTGGGATGAAAGCAAACATCCGCCAACCTAAATTAAAATACACAGAGTGCTTAGAAAATGTTGTAAGAGCAATATATTTCCTAAGAACAAAGGCTGAAAATGAAAGCAACAAACCCACAGTGGTTGCAGATTGCATTTTTGAAAAGTAGTTTTCTGCCAGGAAAGCTGCTGACCACACTGGGAGCAGAGTGACATGAGAACAAAGTTTGTTTGTATGATGTCTTGTCAAACTTGTGGGTCAGGCAGAAGAAAAGCCAGTCATATTTCATTTAAATGTAAAGCCAAGAATGTGTTGCATAACAGCAACACTAAGGAACTTCCTTACTTCCTTTGCCAGAGGGCTGTGTAGGTAGTGATTTTTCATACCTTGTAGTGTTTTGGACATATGGTCTAATGAATGCAAAAAATTAAGTCTCAAAGGTAGAGGGATAAAATTAGATGCAGGTCTTTAGAGAATTTATATAATTAGAAGATAAATAGAGAAACAATTCAAGGATAAAATGCTAACATCAGGAGTAGATGCTACCCACGCATGTAATACAGGCTTATTTTTTACTATACATGGTGAAGTTTTTAAAAGTAGTAATCAAACTGAAAAAAAATCTGATATTTTATGACTTAGCACTGCAAATAATATTGTATTTTGGTACTTTCCCTTTGTCATAAAGCTGTCCTATCACAAGGATGTATACACAGTGAACAGGACTTGATGTAAGAACCACCACATATGATGCGGTTTCGCTTGGAAAGTGACTCATCTCACATTTACTTCACAGACAATAAGAACTGAGCCTGCACTGTTAGTGCAGTGGAACAAGCTGTCTCATTTCACAGCTTGGCCAAGTCATTTATAGCCCATAAAAAAATTACTTAACACATGGTGGCATATGTAACTCTATAAGGCTTTCTTTGAGAAGGAGGTGGAAGATGGCATTTGTATACACAAATACATCCATACACATACTCAAGCTAACACAATATGTTAGTACTCTTTTGTGCTGTAAACCTAGTAGGCACACTATCATGATAACTGGAGATGAAAATTTTTGGTAAGAACGTGCCTATTCACTCCTCACATCATGATTTCCAGATTCCCCCTCAGATTTATACTGCAGCTCTGAGGCTCTTCAGTGAAATATGCTTAAAGTCTTGCTCATACCTCCCTGGAGCTACACACTGGAGAGCACAGCCGTGTGTGCTGCACAGCTTGGGTACCAGAGCAGATGCTTCTGCACTGACTGTTCATGTGGAAGACAGGTATGCTATTATATTAATAGATTTTCTTTTACATACTTGCGTTTCCTTGTGCAGTGGTAGCAGCCCACTGTTGACATGCTATTTCTCTCTCCTTAAATAAGAATGATTAGTGAAATAATTGTTGCTAATAAGACTACTAAGTATATTAGTATGAAACATTGCCTATTCATTGTGTCAGTAAAAGCTGTGATAATTCTAACAAAGCTCATTGTGACTAATATACGAAAGAAAACCGAATCTGTCTTCCAGGACCATCAGAGTGTTTTGTGTCTGGCTGTAGAGAATCTAGGAAATTTTAGAACAAAAATGAATACTTGTAATCACTACTGGGATTCAACTACCTGCATAATCTGTCCAACAGAGCAGTGGGGGATGATCCTTTCCATTAATCAGGATAAACATGGAATAAGCTCAGTCGAAACTAGAAAAATGTGTTAATGCAAATTTTGCTCAGGAGAGATGAACAGAAATGTTCTGCAGAGTATTCCACAGTATTATGTAGAATTCAGACTTCTACAGTTCCTGGAGGACTGATGCCTGGAAGCAGGCATTCTCAGTGATGTGGAACTGGTTCCGAAAGTTACCAGTCTGGAGAAATATCAATTGACCCTTGAGCTCCTGCCCAGAGTCTTCTGGTTTGTTTTTTTAAGTTTGTAACCTTCCACCAGGAGTCTTTATAGACTAAAGTACCTGCTTTTCATTGAAATGTATAACTTTATTTTTCCCTCTCTTCAGCACTCAGCAGTGCCATTATTCTTCATTTCATGCAGTGCTGATTTCCTCAAACTGCTTTAACAGACATATCTGAAAGTTGGTATTTCTGTGCACTGTTGAACTGATGTGTATGATTAAAGTCCACAGAGATATGTTTGAATAAAAATAAAAATTACATAAAAACCTAGAACAGAAGAAAAACTACAAGGACAGAACAGACTTACTTAATGTACTCACAGAGCCTTGTGATGAAGAGTGAAATGATGGAAAGAAAAAGAAAAAGAGAAAATGTGTTCCTATTTACAGTGTTCATGAACCGGTAAGAAACCAGTGAAGTAAATGGAATTATATATCTCATGAAAAAACAGTGAGAAAACTCAAAATTATAAGTCCGTGTCCCAAGTGAAAAAAATAACAATACAGAAGAGGTCAAAAATGCTTCTGAACTTTCATGGGGATTGGGAGAGATGGTAGAAGTCCTCTCACAAAGAAAGGATTTTACAAAAACAGAAAGGACTAATGTTCAGTAACAGAAGAATGTCATAGGTTGATAGCAGAGATGCAAGGGAAAAAGTTTTATAGTGCAAGACTGAAAAATTTCAGTATGATGACCTAAAAAATTTATTCAGGACCTTTAAGACAAAAAAAAAAAAAAATCAGAGGCTGATTCCTGGAAATGTCATATCTCAGATGCCAAGACCCCCTCCAGTGCCTTACAGAAAAGAGGTACTCAATCTGCTCTTTTGGAACCTGAGAGTCTGTCCCAAGTAAGGGGTTCTGAGGCTACAATCCATTGGCCTTCACCTAGATTTGACATCAATTGACTGGGAAAATTTCCTGATGACAGTTTTCTCAAAATGATGTGCACCAGAAAAGGTGAGTAAGAAAACACCCATATGCTGGTGTTTAAACCTGTCTAGCTTAGAAAGTCCCCCCAACTTTTCTGAAGTCACTGAAGCATACACCATCTATCTGTAGATCTATAAAGCCCCAATTATTTTGTAACCCACTGGAAATCTTCTGCTCGTGGGCAGTATGCATGCAGTAGAACTTATACAATTAACTGAACATTTTCAGTAATGAATACAAAGGAATATCTCACAGTGAACTAATGGTCTGACAGCTCCTATAGCTTTACTTTCTGGCAACTGAAGTTTACTCTCTTTCTTTGAGAGTTAATGCCTCATAGACTTCATGCACTGAAGCCAGCACTCATGATTTTTTCAAGAATCTCTGAGGTTTAGTACCACTCTTTTGAAGATGACTGTTGAAGTCTTGCTCATAATCTGCATTTAAAAATTAAGGCTGTGCATATGGGAATTGAAAGAAGGGTTTTGCAAGAGCTCACAAACTGGAAATACAACATAGATTCTTTGCATAATGTGATTTAAAATTTGTCTGGTGGTTTTTGAAATGTAAAATACCTGGGACATGGAAAAAAAAACAACAAACCAACCTATGACTGTTGTATACTGATTATAAATTTGTAATAAAGTATAGCAAGCACTGTATTTGTGAGCATCATCCATGAATGATTTCACTGTCTGCAGGAACTACATAGTGTCAATCAATTTAAAACAGAAAGGAGTTGTGTTTTTTTTTTAAACTAAAAATGAAGACAGATTTTAAGAAAACAGAGCACACGTTCTTCTGGACTTGGAACTTACTCATAAAGCTTTTCATACTGTAGCAGATCAGATTGAACAAAAATTTGATATACAGATTTATTAAACCTTCAGTTCAGGTTTACATGAACTGAAGAAAGATGCCTTCCCCTGAACAGTCACCACAAAATGAGTCTTGAGTGATGTAAAGAATACTTAAAAACTCTACACCACTGCCTTTTTAGAAACCCTAAAGAGACATGATAATACCTACTGAATATCTGCTTGGAATTGGCTCAAAAGTAGGAAAATACACTGTCCCTTAAGACCATGCTCATGAAGAATGGCTTGCTGAGCTGGTGCCAGGCCATGGTTAGTTACCATGCCAGCTGAGACACTCAGCATCACTAGAGATAACCTCGTGAAGAACATTAAAGCACCATCTCAAACTCCTGTTTCCTTGTCATATAGAAGAACTAACATGAGGTTGCAACTTAAATGATATTTGTGAGCAACCTCACGTACAATAAATTGTTTCTCCATCCATGAGAATAAACAGTTTGTGTTTTTTATATTTTCTTATAGAATACAAGTTTCTTCATTCGAGGTCAGAAAAAAAATATTAACAGCTGTAGAAAATCTTAGAGATAAGTTCAACTGCTTTATGTGATTGCCAAATATTAAATGATTGAGGACTGAGAAGAAAAAAAAAAGAAAAACAACAAAAACCCCCCAGGATTTCAAGACTAGTCAGTAGTTCTCATTAGAATCTGACATTATTTACAGCTTTTCACAGAGTTCGCAACAAAAGTAATTAATCACTGAGTACATAAGCATAAAAATAAAAATAAAGATAGAAATAATATTTAAATATGCAAGTATTAAGGTAGAGATATAGATTAGCTCAGCAACACTAGCAAAGTCATTAAAGATCATTTCAGATTATGATCTAATCCTGAAAAGACAAATTGTTTTCCTAAAATCTGTGAGTCAACATTCTCAAATTCAATGCACAGTATCTGTCATAAATTGACCTGTTTTCTTCCCTGACAGCAGGATCAAGTTGCCCATCTGGTTTAAAAAATACGACATATTCATACTCAAATGAATCTTAATGAGCTTACTGAGTGGTGGCAGTGCTTATAATATCTGCAAAGTTATCATTGTTGTGAAATACAGGATTGCATGGCCAAAGAACCTGTGGTCATGTTTTATCTTTGAAGTTATTTCAGAACAATTTCCCTCCCTTCTGTCCACATGTACCAGAAGTGTCCCCTTGCATTGAGTCTCACAAGTTTTGGGGAACCACTGGTGAGCTTCAAGTCTGTGAGTGCTGTTATATTCATGTTCCTCTCAGTGCTGAAGCCAAGAGATCTGCCTATTGATAGGTCTTCCAAAGAGACAGAAGTTTTATTTACTAGTGAAATATATGTATTTTACTATCTTCAGGTCTGAAACTTGTGGATATGTATATATCATAAGTCAGGTCAGCACCATTTTTAACTTCTATGCACATTTTCATTCCTCCTTTCTGCACTTTGGCTGCAGGAAAGAATGTAGACAGTTAAGTCCACAGCTCTGACCAAGGCCATCATACAGATGTGGGAGACTGCAAACTTGGTACTGAAATGGCCCACAAGACACTCAGTAATCCTGTGCAAGGTACTTGGCTTCCAAATTTAATATAAAATTCATACAATACAATTCAGTAGAGCAATATATACAGCCCTCTATATCAAACAGAATTTAGCCTGAGGTGTCCGTTCACAGTTTCCATCAAAATAATCAAAATTTCTGTCTCAGACCTTTTGTGATAAATACTTTCAACAGCTTGCACTAATTGTTTTGTGTAAAAGTTTGGGGTTTTTTCCTTAATAATAGTAATACTAAGTGATAGTTAGCAACCCCCTAAAATTTAAAAAAAGATAATATAATTATTTTCAGTTTAGAAGGAATTGAGGCTTAAAGAGCATAAAAAGTTAATATTACCCAAGACAGCAGGAAAAATCATTATGCATCCAGTTTTGTTTTTAAATTCTGAATAGTCTGGAATAGGATTCAGTACTTTTTGTGCATGTTTGTTTTTATTTTTTGTTTTTTAGTGGTTTGTATTACATGTTTGCAATCATTATTTGCACAAAAATATAAGCAATTATAACCAGGTCTTCTAATTAGAAGGGTAAGACTAATGCAGTTAAAGGCAGTAATAGAAACTAAATGTATATTAGTAATCTTCATTACTTTTCTAAATTATCTCAGAGAAGCACACAGAGATAACAAACAAGGAGCTATCAAGCTTCATGCTGAATTTCCTTCCTTTCTCCAAGTGACATAAGCTGCAGCAAAGGAACATTATTTTATCAAGAATGCTTCAAGAAACATAAGGCAAGTCTGCTACCCCACTGAGCACTGTACTTTCTGATTCTGAAAGCTGTTTGTTATGCTTTGAAAACAGGCTCTGGTAAAGGCAGAATTAACTCCTCTGCTGTCAAAGGCAAAACTGGTGCCACTGACAACAACAAGAAAAAAAAGGTTGCTGTTTTCCTCAATGATTTACCGTAAAACCATCATCCCACTTCTCAGACTAAGAATGTGCAAATGAAACCTGTTTTGGCTTTTTTTTTTTCTTTAATTTAAGAAAGATGTTTTTTAAAACAACCACTTATTTACTAAGCCTGTGATGAGACATTCCAGATCTTGCTGTCGTAAGTAAGGTAGGGAGAGAAAAGAACACATTAACTGTAGGCAGTTGCAGGAAACTTCAAGCAATAGAACCTAATTACCTGGGACAAATTTGGCCAACTCAGTGGTTATTAAAAATACTATGGAGTGTTTTATAAACAGTTGCAGCAGATTGCTGTTTTAAGCTTTTACCAATGAGATGCTCCATTAAAGAAAATTATACCATCCTTGGCACCAGTCTAGCTGAGAAGATCGTTACCTGTAACTAATCACTGAGTCTTACTCATCTTAAAAAGGCATAAACAGGCACTGGCGCTGAAAGAGCTTCATGCTCCCGCTTATTGCTTCCCACACAGTGTCCCTGACTTTATCTATGCAGCCATAGATGTTTGTACAGCTGTCTAATGGACCCATTGGCAGAAATGATCCTACTAACTGCCATCTCAACCTCCTCACTCCACCCCACCCCACCCCAGTGTATTGAGTTGGGATTAGTCACCCGACTTGAATCAGCACACGCTTTATGTCAGCATCAGAAAAAAATTCTGATTCAAACAGTGCTTTATCCAAGTTCTATTGAGCACAACTGAGTGGACACCACACATTTTAAGATGAGAGCATGAAAAAAGTATATCGCTTTCTGGGGAAAATGACATTGTCTCCAATGCCAGGACTTTCAGTGTTTTTTTTAAAAATTGCTTTGGGCATGAATCACATATATTTAGTTTTGCTCATTTTAAAGAATCTAAAGAATATTGAATCTGTTTTGTGGTCCTTGGCATTATTCGCCAACTGTTTGAAAACAAATAGTGGCACAAAAATCCCTTTTCATAGACCATCCATTTTACTGTCAACAATAAAGAAGAGCTGCCTCAGGAAAAGAGCTTTAAATATAGCTGTGCTGCTATCAACAAGTTAGCACTTCTACATGAAAGCAAGCCTGGTTTATTCCAGAGTTTTGCTGCAGGAGACAGAAATCAGTAGTGCTGTAGCATGAACGCAACCTCAGTTCTTCATGGCTGAGTTTTGCTGCAGGCAGCTGGAGAGCTCTGTTGCATCAGATACATCTTTCTGACTGGCCATGTAGGGCTGGGTTTTCTCTTTATATAAATGGAACATTGGTTGTGATTCCCAAAAGCTTCTAATACTGGGAATGGGTGTTCATGAAATGAGCTGGACTCAGTGAATGTGGAGTTTCTCTAAAGACAGCTTGGCAGTTCTAAGAAGTGAGCAGGTTTGCTTCTGTCTCTTTGGCTCAATTCTTAGGCTGAAATCAAAGAGTAAATGTAACAGCCTTTATCATTTCTGCCAGCTACAGTCCACTGGAAGCTCCTCAAAGCTCAAGGATACTTCAATTCCTTGTGACTCTTTGCTAGGAAAATCTAAACAATGAAATTTATGCTTTTCCTCACTCTTGTTTTGACAGACATATGCCTGATTTTCTTCTGGATTTCCTTGGGCCCATTCCCCAAACTTTCAAGGTCTGTGCTTCCAAACAGCTCATGGTGTGGATTATGAGAATTATTTTATACCCTCTGACTAGTTCTCACATCAGCTTTATCTGATCTTCTCCACAGTTTCATCTTTGTTCCTCTAAGAGATCCCAAAATTCTTTATCTTCCACCTTATCAGCTGGTGAAGGATCCTTGTCTTCGTTCCCTTAAACAACAGCAAACAAAAGGTCTAAATACTGATGAGTTTTGAGCCCAGAAAAAATCACTGAAGTATGAGACACTGAATTTTCCTGAATTGTTGAGTTTATTTCCACACCTGCCTTAAAGCCTAATTCTAAAATTATGTGAGACTGCAGTTTAAATCTGAGATAGACAGTACTAGCTTGTTATATATCCTGTTACCTAGTTATGATAAATATTAGGACAGTCTTAAAAAAAAAAAAGGAAGCTACCAGTTTTATGTGTTATGTTTTATTTTGGTCTACATGTGTTTCCTGTTATATTTTTTCCCTCAAGATTATAAGTGAGATTATGACTATGTATGTTAAGACTTTTTTTGGTTAATACAGTGAAGTAAACAGGGATAGACCCACTATCTCCACAGAGGTACAGGATTCAGAGGAAGAACATTTACGGTCTCTTTAGGCAACTCAGAGCTTCTTGCCAGGCTTGCTGAAGGTCAGCAGCAGAAACTGCTATCTGCTAGCAACTTTTGAGGCTGAAATTCTTTCAGCAAATACAAGGCACCAACTCTTCTGAGAGACAGAAAGAATTAAGAGGAAATCAGCAACTCCAGATACAGTAAATCAGGAATGTTCCCGTTTCTCTCTTTTCTAATGAGTTTTGTGTCAATCACTGAATCTGTGGAAGAATTCTGCAGGCTGTCTATCATCTCTGCAGTGTTAGTTTTCTTGGTCTTTTTTTTTACTCTTTCCAGTGAGATTTGAAAGGTAGACAAAAGAGAGGATTAGTGCGGGGCTTTCCTCAAGAAGAACCAAACCAGAAACTTATTTTATTGCTGAATTAATCACTAATCCTGACAATATTCCTTTTTTGCCTTGCTAAAAAAAAACCCAGAACCAAACCAAGCAATCAATGAACCTCCACCTATCAAAAAAACCCCAAAAAACAGCAAAAACCACAAAATCACACCAAAAAAAATCCCAAGCATCAGGCTGGCTAGCAACACTGAATTTGGAGAACTGAAAATATTAAATTATATAAAAGCAAATTAAATGGGATTAACATGTGCAAAATAAAGATGCACAAATTGGGCCTTAATGTAGTTTTTTGACCTGCTTCAGTGTCCATCTCCACTGAAATAAACCTGGTTCTCTTTAACTGTCTATAACTATAGACAGTTATTATAACTACGTTACTGTACATATGTTACTGTATACTATAACATAGTTACTGTAACTATGTAACTTCGAGTTGGTTATGTTGTATCTGAGTAAACTGTTAACCCAAAACTTCTCCCCTATTCTAATTTTCACATCCTAATTAGAGCCTTTTCTAACAATCAAAACACAAAAAATCCAAATTGAGACCATTTTGTGCTTCTTGTTAGTTCAAGATAATTGTGGATCTTAACACTCCAAATGGTAATTACACTTACTGTTGAGCACAGCAGCCGTTTTAGAACTGCAGACCAAATCAAATTAGCATTTTTGTCAAATAAAGTTAAATGTGCTTAAAAGTTAGTTCTTGATGCACATAGAGTAACATTTTACAGCGACTGTCACCTAATGTCTGTTGGAGATAGATCCTGCTGCTAGGATACATCTGCCTGCACACCAGTGACTTTATCTGAGGAATTGCTCTTCTAGAATGTGGTTTGTCTTATTTGCAAATAGATCTCTAAAATAGGTCAGATGACTTGTATGTTCAGAATGGTTATTTCTTTACACTGATTGCAAAATTTTTACCTAAGTGGCTGATCCTCCCATAACTCCCATGATAAAATTTCTCATTGCATTATCTATTTCAGAGGTCCCAGCTGTAAAAGAATATTGAATTAGATTTTATTATATAGTAGACAAAACTCTAAGATTTTAATTAGACAATTAACATAGAGGCAGAATAAGTATGAGACTGAAATAAAACCTTTACTATTCAGAGAAATGCTTAGACTACTTAAGCAGGTCCTGTTTGCAAAATCTAAAAGATCAGACCATAATTCTCCTTATCTTCTATTTAAGATTCAAAAGAAATTTCCAGTGAAATCACTAATCATTAAATTATTGTAAATGCATTTAATAAAGAAGATCATTAAACTAGAAGAGCATGAGAAAGTCAACTGTAAAACTGAATATTAATAGGATTCATTGCCTTTCTGTATCAGAGCCACTGTGAAACACAGGTTTTATCTTTTTTTGCTATCCATTGCAGTCACAAACAGTGATGTTCATTGTTCAGATTATAAAAGCTCATGAAACAAAAGTGGTATTTTGAATAATGGAGAATCCCACAGACACAGATGAAGCATTTCATTCAGCACTCAGGTTTGGATTTTATTTCCAAACATGTATGTCAAAATATTATTAGGTCATAATATATATATATGTGTGTGTGTGTACTTAAGTATATATATGTGTGTGTGTGTGTGATACAATAATTTACATATGTGCAGAGATATGTATATATACATGCACACATGTTTATGCATATATGTGCATTTGTCCAAACATAAGCACATATATTGTTGAAGTAGACCTAATCCTAGGACTCTATTTATGTTAAACCCACCCTGTCTAAGGGCAAAGTATTTGCTTGTTGAACTAATCAACACTAAAATCCTTGGGCTCAAATTTAGGTTTACAAAGTTATAGCTGCCTAAATTAATTTCAAATTGCTGACTCCACTTTAGCTTCTAGCATGTAGTATTGTACAAATTTTCCAATTGAAATGGTTCATTGGTCCTTCCATTTTTCAATCTAACTGCAGTATAAAAGCCAAAAAACCATAAAACAAACAACAACAACAGAACTAAGACCCAAACAACAAAAAACCCCAAGCCACTGACATCAGTACATAAACCAGCTAGGGTAGCAAAAAAAATTACACCTTTTGGATATTTATCTGAAAACAAGACAGGTCATCTGAATTCCATCAAATTTGTGTTGCAAAAGATTCCTTACATACGGTTCTGCTTATTTATGGTAAATACAGTACAGTGAATCAGTCCAGTGAAAACCTGGAGAGTTAAAGATCATACATAAAGTAGGAGAAAAATGCTGCTTCTCTAAATAATAGAGTAAAAGCTCCCGAGTCTGGGCTCAGGATTGCTCAGAGGACAGACTTCCCACCTTCAGGGATCATTTGCAGAACTTTAGTTGCTCAGTCAGCTAAATGCTTCAAACAGTTTTTCTGCACTCTCCAGCACTGCTCCTGTATTTTTCACAGTACTTGAAGCTTTCTCATTTTGTGATCTCTCTTCTCTCATGCCAACTTTAGGCTGCTGAAATTTCAGTGACTTTCATGGAGTGTGTCCTGATCTACACTGTTAAACAATATTAATCTAGCCTGCTACATCTATTTGGTTGTGTATGTTATCTATGTGTGTCATGGCCATGTATAAATATTCTATAATTCATATAGGAGTGAAGCAATGTTTACCAGAAAATGCAATTAAATATATTAATTTATTTCAAAATTTATTGCAGAACTCAAGGAACACTATGGGAGAATTCTGAGTTCCAATGGCATAACTCCCACTGGAGGCAGTCTCTCCTGTCATCATCATTGTACCATTTCCTGTATCATCACTGGAATTCCAAAAGCTTTATGAAATGGCAATTCAGTTAATTCAGTTCATGCAGTGAGTAAAAAATATGTATATGTATATGTATATATAAATTCTGATTGCCTGCAACATAACAATATCTCTTACATTAAGAGCTTTAAATATATGTTTTGAGATGAATAAATAAAAAACACTAGAAGGCACCTCCTTATAGATAGATTCAGTTAATATAAAACAAGCAACCTATATATAAATCTATATATAAATATAGGGAAAAGATTAAATGAGAACATTGTGGGACCTTTTTGTGTGTCTTTACTTCCTCCTCAAATAGACATGAAAGTCTTTTTATCAGAGACTTTCCCTCAGTGCAGTGTGGTAGAAAGAGATGAAATGTTCATCACTGTTCACCTTTCTATTTTTGATTTGTAGAATGTGGCAGCTGATGCATTTGTCTCCTTTATTTTGTGCAACTCAGGCACCAAACTGATTACAGAATGACAGTATGAATAAAAGGTGCGTGTATTTTAATTTTTAATTTTTCATATGTTACAATTTTAAATATCAGTAGAAAACTGGGTTCTCAAGAGATTTAAGCTTCTACTTATGTAATTTCTTTATTATCTGTTACTGTGTCTACACAGCAGTAATTTGGTGCAATAGGAACAAATCAGTATATCAAAGCAATTTATTCTGAGGCGCCCATATCTATTTTGTATAAAGTTAAGAGCATGTGCTTGAAATTGAAATGACTCTGACCTGTGATACAAATGTTCCTTTTCTGCATGTGGTCCAGTTCTCTCCAGAGGACCCATCATTGGCTATGACATATTAAAAAGCAGGAGCCCATTTGCTACTCATCTGAAACAGTTTCCAATTTAGTTTCCCTCAAAAGTGCATATGCCAGATTTGGGTATATTAAAAAACCCCTGCAACAACAAAGACCAAAACAAACAAACCCTCCTAATCAACAGTAACTGCCAAGGCCAGCGCTCAGGAACGCCTGACCCAGGAGAACAGGAAAAAGGTCTGGATAAAGAAAGACTTTCCCTTGGTTGAGGAGCATTGGGTTAGTGACCATTTAGTCAAACCTGACATCCAGAAGTCCATGGATCCTGAGGGGATGCACCCATGAGTGCTGAGGGAACTGGTGGACATCATTGCTAGATCACTCTCCATCATCTTGGAAAGTGATGGCGGTCAGGAGAGTTGCCTGAGGACTGGAAGAAAGCAAATGTCATCTCATCCTTCAAATAGGGCAAGGGGGACCTATGAATCTACAGACCAGTCAGACACATCTCCATCCCTTGAAAAGTGATGGAATGATTCACCCTGGAGGCTATCACTAGCCATGTGGAAGACAAGAAGGCCATCAGGAGTAGCTAGCATGGATTCACTGAAGGGAAATCATGTGTAAGCAACCTGTTTGCCTTCTGTGATGAGATAACTGCCCTGTTGGTGAGGGGAGAGCAGTGGATGTTGTTTACCTGGAATTCATCAAGGCTTTTGGTGCTATCTCCCATGATAACCTCACAGGCAAACTCAGGAAGTTCAGGCTGAGCAAGTGAACATTGAGGTGGATGCAGAAGTGGCTGAACAGCAGAGCGCAGAGGGTTTTGATCAAGGGCACAGAGTCTGGTTGGAGACCTGTAACTAGTGCTTCCTCAGCAAGTCTGCTGACAACACTAAGCTGGGAGGAGAGGCTGATGAACAGAGTGCTGTGCAGCCCTTCAGAAGGACCTGGACAGATGGAGAGGTGGGCAGAGAAGAACTGCCTGAAAATCAACACGGGCAAATGCTGGGTCCTGCCCCTGGAGTGTAATAACCTCAGGAACAAGTACAGGTTGGGGGCTGACCTGCTGGAAAGCAGATTTATTGGAGAAGTACCTGGGGATCCTGGGCAACCATCAGTGCATGAACCGTCCTTGTGACACTATGCCAAGGAGCACAGTGGTATCCAGGAGTACATTGGGAAGAGCATTGCCAGCAGGTTGAGGAGGTGATCCTGCCCCTCTGCTCAACCCTATTGAGGCTGTATCTGGAGTGCTGTTTCCAGTCTTGGCCTCCTCAGTACAAATAAATATAGACTTCCTGGAGCAAGTCCAGCATAGGGCTACAAAGGTGAGGAAAGGTTGAAAGAGTTGGGCCTGTTCAGCCTCAAGAAGACATGACTGAGAGGGGAGCCCATCAAGGTCTGTAAGTATTTGAAGGGAAGATGTCACAAGGATGGAGCCAGGCTCTTCTTGGTGGTGCTGAGCAATAGGACAAGAGGCAACAGACAGAAACTGATGCACAGGAAGCTCCACCTGAACAGGAGGAAGAACTTTACTGTGTAGGTGATTGCACACTGGAACAGACTGCCCAGAGACCTTGTGGAATCTCCCTTACTGGAGATATTTAAAAGCCATCTGGATATTTGGAAGGACAGAATGCACACAGTTTGCATTATCTAAATTTTCCAGACAGAATCTGTTTTTTGTACTGATTCCAATGTCTAAACGCAGAGACCTTGAAGTTCCTCTGCTAGTCATCAAAGGTAACTTCTTACCATCAAAAAGGCACACAAGGTTCAAAACATTTCAGTCAGTTGAGAAGGTATTGGAAATCTCATATTTTGAGATGGGAAACTGCAGTATAAAGATCAGGTTATTCATTTAAATGATTCATTAAGAAACTAATTTTCACTGGAATTGTTTTAATTAAAAATTTAGAACTTCATCAAAACTTGTAATATTTTGAAGAAATCTGTTCTGATGATTTTTTTACATTGACCTTTATGATGAAAAAAATCTGCTGTTATATAATTTGGATTATTAACATAAAAATAATCATGTAGATAAATTCACAAAATGCATCCAAAAAGATCTGATCTCTTTTTTTTCAGTTTAATCTATGATCATAACAGACATAGTAACCCTGAGAAAGAACTTCCTGCTCAAAATTATAGCAGAAATCAAAATAATTATATATGTATATATATATATATATATATATCCACATGCTCTGTTGATCCCAGAGAGGGGCAGGGAAGAAAGGATGTGTTTGTGTTTTAGCGTGTGTGCCTGTTCTCCTAGGATTTGCATCACTTTCTATTATACCCATTTTTCAAGCTGTCTTCAATTTAGAATCTTTAGCCACTGGCAGAAAATTGTGCTTGAAACAAATTACTCAGCTTTGTTCAGCAAGAAAGCTGCAATATGTAATTTTGGAATTTGATTCAGAGGAAGTGACCTGAGGGCAGTAGATGCTGCCAATAAAGAGGGAACTGATTTGTCATATTATACTTGGATGCAGTTTTGGTTTCAGAGTGGTCTTTCCCTTACAATGTGAGAAGGCACACCCCTAAAATGATAGGAGATTTATGAAGAAGTTATGGCCTCTTTACCTTTCTTTCTTCTTGATAGATCTGTACTTGCTTACAACAAGGTAGATTCAACAAGACAATTTCAAGAGACTGGGGAAAAAAGCAGTGTACAATGACACATTAGTCACTGGGTTTTGTCCAGAGAATGAGAAATGTTAGGAAGACTGGCTTTGTCTCACTCACGTTGGTGCTTTTATGGTCTCTGTTGGAAAACAGAATGCTTTTACATTGTCTCCACTACTGAAGATAAATTGTAAAAATTTTTTCTCATGTTGCAGGATTTTGGCAAGTACCCCCAAATGTCATTTTTTGAAGGTAAGCTAAGTCTCCTCAATGTGTCATTTTCTTTGTATAATTTTGTACATCTAGAGTAGCTCCTTTAGTTAATAGAACAACACCTAGGTAGGGTGTGGTTGATAGGAGAGGTGAAGAGCAGCTCCAGGGCTCTGCTTCCCAAATTCTATTTCCCTTTTTACCACCAAGAAAAAAAAAAGTCTCATATTAATTTTGTTTCATTCTCTTTCTGCTCAGATTCCTTTATTTGGAAATGGAAGCCTTCATGTACAGATTTATCATGGCCTTAAAAAACCTACTATTACACTGTAAAGTTTCTGAATTGTAAGAAGCTGTAATACAATTTCACAGGAATTTAGTTAACTTTGCTTTGTGGATGTGTTTGAAAATGATGCACTGAGTAGGAAGGAAAATACTCAGATACAGAGTAGACTTCACTTTTTCAAGCATAAATGTAGTGCAGAAAAGTCTCTGTAAAGTCAGAGACTTTGCATACTGCTTTAAAATATAAACAAAATACCAAACAGTCTTAAAAACAACATACAAATAGTGAGTCAAGATGTGGTTTTTTGTTATTTTCTCAAATGTCCAGAGACAAGAAGGAAAGACTCCCTTTTCTCTCCTTTACTTGCCAAAAAAGAAATAACTCCTCAGATGACCAGACTAGTCAGAAGGGCCTAGTTTGTATAAAAGGCAAATAATTGCATTCAGGTCAGTGAGAATCCGCTTCCTTCAAGAGTATAGCAGAGTGTTCCAGGGATACGAATATGTTTCTAAAAAGCTAAACATTCAGCCAGGCACAGGCAATCAGGAGGCTGGTGAGTAACACTATAGATATTAGATGAGCAGCAAGAGGGCACAGTAAGAATCCACAGCAGACTCAGCAGGCACTGATGCAAGCTGCATATGGGACTTTTTCTAGTAAATCACACAAACTAACTGATCATCACAGGTGGTTGTTACCAGGCTTCTGAAAAACATGTGGACTTCTAGGTACTACAGCAGTGTGAAACATGAAGGCAGATCGATCGATCGATCTATCTATCTATCTATCTATCTATCTATCTATCTATCTATCTATCTATCTATCTATCTATCTCAGATGTTTGACCCTACTGATCTCCAGAAGCTTTGTGCATCTTCCAAGGTATGTAAATTCAGACACATTGAGTTTTTATCACATCACAAGTCAAAATGCAAAGCCAATGTGGCAGACAAAAAATCTAAAGAAATATTAAAAAGAAGATATGACAGAAAGAAGGCATACCAGAGTGTGTTTTGGAAAATACAGACCTCTGCAAGGGATGACATTAACACACATGGAAACCCTGGACCACTTGATAGGACTAATCCCATCTGATATCATCTGTCTAAACTTTAGATAAGAAAGATAAAATAAAAGCTGTAAATTTGCATTATGATCTTTTGGTTCTTAACAGATAGTGGAGAAGGACAGGCACTGCAGGTAGCTGACAGTGAAGGAAAAATCTCAATAGTCTTGGCTGTAGAAGGAATCCAGTTTATGCCTATTTATATGTATATCTCGGGTCATTTAAGATGTGTTAGTGAAATTGAGGTATCTGATCGGGAATGGTAGAAGTGACCAAGAATCTGTGGGATACTCATGACTTTCTGGAGTAGCAACTGGACTGAAGCAGAAAAATGGATTACTTAAACCAGCAGGATACACCTATGTTTAAAGACCCTGAATCGTTTTACAGGTAAGGATAAATAAACTGCATCATCTTCTACATCCACAGTACATCACTTTCTGCCATTAGATTTGTCTAGTCCTCTGTCCATTTGATTCCCTCCCAGTCATAGCCTAGTAACGTCAGAATAAATAATACACAGAAGGGAAGAGCAACATATAATAGCCTAAAGTAATTACAAATGTCTACATAGGACGAACTGTTAGGAATTCTTTATGAGAAATACACACACTGAAGCTTTCCCTTAACAGACAAAGTATCATTCCCATCCTGCTGCAGTGGATAACACATTTCATTACAGCTGCAAGCCTGTCAGACTATTGTAGGATGAAATAATGAACATGGAGCATTATGGAAAGCATATTAATCTGAACATAAAGTGGGGACAAAACACAAGGTTCTAATTATAGATATGAAAACAGACTCTCTACCATGAGATTTGGATGGATCTAGACACTTTCATCATAGGAAAGACATATTCACTCCAATGCACTGATTTTCAAAAACTTCTGTCTTGAAACACAATTTACAGTCTAATAATTTTGAGCAGACTCAGATGCTAAAATAAAGATCAGCTGAAGTTTAATTTTAGCTTGCCATGTGATCTCACCTGGAAATGCTCTAGAGTCAGCTGCATGTAAACAGCATTCCAAGATAACTGATTGAATAACAGTTTAAAAAAGGGCTTATATACAAGGACATATAAGTGCAAATAAAACCCCTTTCCTGAATCCCTAGCATTATAGTTTCATTTCTGAATTATAAATTAGCTTAAGAAAAAAAAAAGCATTAAGAAACTTAAGACATTAAGGAGTTACGAAGGACTGTTAAGTATAGAAACATTCTTGGTTTGATGGAGTTTTTTTTTGGGGGAGGTTTAGGGTTTTTTTGGTGTGTTTGTTTATGGTTTTTGGGTTTTTTGATATTTCAAATAAATACAGCAAAAGTGGAGCTCTAATACAGAACTGTTTGGTAGGAATAGCTGTGTTATTGTTTGTGGGCAAGGTTAGAATAATCTGTTGATAGGAAGTGCTTGATAAAATATGTTATGCTTGCGAAGAGAAGATCTTGGATTCTGGAATCTTATTTCTGTTCTTGAGTATTAATTTCAGCAAGAAATGAGGCTAGAACTTAGGAAAACATGTTGCTGTTAAGGACAATCAAGCACTAGAACAGACTAATGAAGTTGTAAATTCTCTATCACCACCATGAATTTTTTGGTGCAAGTTAGCAAAAGCCTTTTAGGAACAATATTGGGCTTTGAATCATTGGGATGACCTCTTGAAGCCCCCTTAATGCCATTCCTTCTACAGAATAGCTTATACATATATTGGAGTGCTGAACATTATTGAGTTTAAAACAGATTTATTTTACTTACTTTTTCTCCTTGGAGTATGCACACAATTCCAGGTCCTAGTCACATGGCTAAATGGAGGAAATCACTTGAATTATCGAGGAAGCTGACATTTAAAAACTCTACTCGGTGCCTCCTACTTTCATTTTCATCACTTCAGAGAAATAATTTAGGATTTAACAATTCACCTCCTATCATATTAATGCATCAGCCTGACTTTAACTGATCCTAAATGAGCGTTGATCATGAAAAGTGACTCTATTTCAAGGTGGTTTTAAAATTACTCACTAAGTGAAGCAGCCCTTCTTCAGACTTACACCAGACAAGGCTGAGGTTCTGTCAATCACACATTCCAGCATCTTCACCTTCACTCTGTTTTTGGTGGGGGATCCCTCTGTTTGCTTTCCGGTGTTGATGGTCTTCATTTTTAACTGGTATTTATACTAAATGTGCCAGTTAGTATTAAATCAGACTTGCTTCATAACCACATCTTTTTAAAAGACACAGATTACAGAATTCTAACAAAACTTTTTTATTTTATTTTATTTTTTTTTTATTCCCTGGAAATGAAACCATGTGTCTTTTTCAGATTTTTCATGGAATTACCAGCATGCCAATTCCCAGACCAAACATACTGAGCCAATTACACCTCCAAGAAGTCACCAGAAGAAACCTTTTGAAAGTCCCAAGCAGCTTTATCTTAATGGAAATGCATTTAAGAGCTAGGCCTATAAAAATTATTAAGAACATAAGGCACACAAATTATCTTTGCAGGTGATCATTGAAGTATCACTTTGAAGGGCAATATTCTGGTTCCAAGATGATATAGATGTGCTTTTTGCTTCTTTGGTTGGTTCTTTTTTTTATCTTAGTATTCTTTAGTTTTCAAGAGATCCCATGGGAAAAGTGGACTTTTTTAATTGAAGCTTAAAAAAAAATCAATTTTTTTGTTTGTTTTAGAATTTTCTTAACACATATTTTAAGAGCTACTAGCCTTTCAGTCACACTTCATACAACAGTGGTAGAAGATGTTGGCCAGCCACTAGTTAATCACAGATAGTCTCCCTCGATTATTTACTTCTCTTTTGATGACACTTTATAGCGACAATTCAGAAAGAGACTAATTCATAACAATGTAAATCAATGTTGTTTGTGTGATGTGGATACAAAACCACAGAATATTAGCTTCTCCTTTTTTCCTTATATATGTCTATCTCTGGCTGCAGTCTTTATTCTCATTTAAATTCTTTCTGCTTCCTTTTAGGAAAACCAGCTGGATTACACTGGCAAATACCTCAGGAAAGCAGAACTAATTGCTCCAATTATTACTGGAGAGCCAGGTGGGAAATTAGAGTGTGAGGCCAATTGGGGATAGATAAAAAGTACTTCTCAAAGTTTAGAGAGGAAGCTGATAATACTTAGGTTTACAATGCTGCTGTTTATCTTGACTCACTTCTTTTAAGTGTAATTTTTAGGCATTAGTAGTAAGGCTATTTCCAGCTTAAGGGAGCATGTTAAAATATAGACAGCTTTAAAAAAAAAACAAACAACAACAACAGAGAGGATAAGGACTACTATGAGAGCATTGGCCTGATTCATTGCTTAAGGGTCCCTTGTGACAGAAAGTATATCTGATAATTTCAGTTCTTAAAATTGAAATTTCCATTCCTAAAATAATGCAGAGATAAACAGGCTAGCTGCAAGTGCTTTCAGTAATTATTTTTTAGTCCCTTATGTCCTTTTTTCTTTTGGCCTCTTTATTGTAGAAGCTGCTCATGTGAGAAATTATCCCTGCTGGCATTTTCTGCTTTAAATTTTGTTGGCATTGATTAAACTTATGCTGTCAAGAGTAGTAGATGGCAGACCCTCGGCAGAAAGCAAGGTTATGATTTTATATTAAAGAAAGTTTAAACAATGTCAGGTTGAATTTTAGCCTTTTTATTTATAGAGACAGCAGAGACATTTGGCAATTAGTCTTATTCTTGAATAAGATCTCTTCCTGGGAAAGTATCACATTTTACTCAGTAAAATTCTTTTTCACAAACTGACCTCTTCTACACGTAAATCGGAATGGCAATAAGACTACAAAAGTCAATATTGCAGCCACTAAAAATGTGTTTTAAACAAGAGATCACCAGGTTTACATTGCTCTTTAGGAAAGACACTGTTAGCATGCAGCAAGTTCTTTTGCTACATACTCAAAACCAAAAAATGCAATTCAACTGCCGTTCAAGTAAGTGTTGGTAACATTTCAGAATGGCTGGATTTTTCTTTAAATCCATGGATCAATAGTCTCATACTATAGTCTCATACTTGATCAGTACAAGAGTCTATTGATTCAAGAAAAATACTTGAAAGTCCAGACTTTTTTCCAGGTTCTTTTACGTTTTAGTATGCTGGGATTAAATGTGCAATAGTCCTGAGTTATTTGAGTTCTTGGGAAGGCATCAAACAGCAAAGATAGTATTTGACCTGTGTGCAAGAATTAACTAGATGGTACTCCTTGTGGTTTTGAGATACCAGACTACAGAGGCCTTGGAAAGAGCTGGATCAGTCCTTGGTGCAGAAACACAGAACTATTCCAAAATTCTCCACCATGGCGAAAGTGACTGATTCTGACTTGTTCATTAATTGCTGATCTATATACTATTAGTTCTACTGTTATGAGCCAGGAAGTATGTTATAGAAGATAGGAATTTTCAGTTCAGTGTAACTAAATTTTTACATGCCAGTGTATGATTTGTAGGTAAATTCAGGACTACTCTTGCTAGTAACCTTGAGAATGTGGATTCCCAGTTCCTTTGTCTATGCAGTAACTTCCTGACGTAAACACAGAAATAAGAAGTTGTATGATAGGTAATGATACTTGCAATTTTCATTGAAAATAGCAGTTCTCACCACAAGTGAGTGTTACCCAAAACTATATATGTGACATCCTGATGTTGCTTCAGTAACTGAAACCCAACTCAAAGGTAAGAAAGTAAAAAGAAAGTGAAATTTTCCTGGCAGAGACCTACTGACTGTAACTGTTCAAGACAAAAGCCTGGGTGAAGCAAGTGAAATGTGGATGCCTGAAGCTCCTAATCAAAGGTACAGAAGAAACCACTGCTGAGGGAGAAAAATGTTTCTACTTCTATAACTGTAAAAGACCTTTGCCTGAATGGGCAACTGTTCCCAGAACACCACTCACACAGTGATGGCATATTTGAAGTTTGTGTTGAACTCTTCAATAATCATTGTCAACTCTTTCATATCACAGAGTCACAGAATGGTTTTAGTTGGAAGGGATCTTTAAAGATCATCTGGTTCCAGCCTCACGCTATGGGCAGTGACACTTTCCACTAGACCAGGATGCTCAAAGCCCCATCCAGTCTGGCCTTGAACACTTACAGGGTTAGGGCATCTGTAACTTCCCTGGGAAATATATTTCATTGCATCACCACCCTAATCATACAACATTTCTTTCTTATACCTAATCAAGATCTACTCTCAGTTCAAAACCATTGTACCTTGTCCTGTCTCTACAGGTCCTGGTATATAGTTTTCAGGTTTTTTATGTCTCTTTTGTTTTTATATATTGGAAGGCAATGATAAGGTGTCCCTAGCATCTTCTCTTCTCCAGCCAGGACAACAGTAACTCTCTCAGCCTGTCTCCACAGGAGAAGTGTTCCATCCCTCTGATCATTTTCGTGGCCCTCCTCTGGACCTGCTCCATGTTTTTCTTGTTCTGAGGAATCCAGAGCTGGATGTAACACTCCAGGTGGGTCTCACAAGAGCAGAGCAGAGGGGCAGAATTGCCCTTTTTGACTTGCTAGCCATGCTTCTTCTGATGGACCCCAGAATGCAGGTGGCAAATGCACATCACTAGCTCACGTCTAATTTCCCATCTACCATTATCCCCAAGTCCTTCTCTTCAGGGATGATCTCAGTTAACTCAACATCCATCTTTAAGTATTGCTAACAAATATAAACTCTGTCTAAACTCTCTCCCACTTTAATAATTTTGTAGGTTGTGTTTTATTCTATTGTTGAGCCTTGTGGAAGAAGTAATCTGCTAACCGAAGAAAACAACAAAGGCAGTTGGATAATCATTAGTAGAAAATTTCCTTCATACCAAAGGAAATTAGGGGTACAATTATAATAGCTATATTATTTAGAATCATCATCTAATCCATGAGGAGATTTACATATCTGCAGAAGCAAATTATAGCACATAAAGTAGGTGCTGATACACTGTGTAACACTGGCCTATAGTGGTGGTATCTCAGTCCCCACCAAAAGTGAGGATGCAACCCCAAACTGCCATACTGCCAGGCTCCAGAGAAACACCAGAAACCACTCACTGCCTGTAATGGGATTATCAGGATGATATGTGGTGTTTGTCTATTTTACAGCAAGGGTGACTTTTGCCCTGTATCCAAGGGCAGCTGAGGTGGCAGAGGCCTTTGCCTTCTCCCCCTCCAAGATGGGTATCATCCGGCATGACCCTCTCAAGACTTCAGGGAATTCCACTGATCTTCGCACCAAACCACCAAAAAAATCTATGAAGTAATACAAATCCCTCTTGTCTAAACCCAGAACATCCATCTTAGAGTCTATTGCACTTTTTATTTGCATTTTCGTTCATAAATTAATTACACTCCTCCATTAAATATCAAAGAACTTACTTCAATATTTAAAATGAGTGACTGGATGTTTTATAACATAGTTTCTCTTAAGTACCTTTGTGGGAGAAAGTGTCTATAAATGTAATGCTCCCTTCCTTTCTAATTATTTTTATATTTATAACTAGTTTAAGTGAAAAATGCTTGTGAGGGAAAACCAGCTAAATATGTCTTTCTGATATTCATGTTAGATGGCCTAAGATGAAGTGAAGTTACACAAGAGTTACCTTCTGATACATACAAAGATATAAATTAGATTTAATTAGGAAAGAAGGAAAGTCTCAAGTAGTTCTGAAGTTACATAAATTTAATATATAACCTAATCTATGTCCTACATTTTTCCCAGTCAGCATTTTCACCATTGCTTGTGCAAGGTCAACAAAATTCACCTTAATATTAACCCAGAAAATAATTTATATCTAATGTAAGAAAAGTTTCTCATCTGCAGTAAACCCCCTCTTTTCAGTCTGGCCAACCCAGACATCAAAGTTCAGATTTGTGCATAGGCAAAATCATTTGCAAATTTCAGTAACTGTATCATGATTAGCCATTAATAAATTCCTTCATCTGTCTTTTTTCTCCTCTTATAATTTTCTGATTGAAGGTCCAAAATTAATACACTTTTTTGCTGAACATCCTCATAATGACTAATACTAGACTTCTGATATTTCAACCTTAAGAGTTAAAAGAAATCAAAATGTTAATTTTTTAAGAATTGGAGATGGAGCAAGCTGATTCAGTGAAGATCTCAAGCCCTTAGTCTGTTCTCAGTCATACCACAGTAAGTCCTGTGTTTTAAACAGTGTTACTTTAGCCTAACTAAAGAACAAGTAAAAGGAAAATGATTTTTTTTTCTGAGTTTTAATTTCTTTGAGAAATATGGTGCTGCTTAATTGTGCCTGTGCAGCCAGTTTGTTTCATGCTTTGTTTTACTCAACAGCAGTTATCCACATATTTCTCCTCTTCAAGTCCTCTTCAAAAGAAACTGTGATACACTTTGCAAGACAATTTCCTCCAGGGTCTATTCTGTGCAGACACGATGGATGAAAATCTCACCAAGACTATTCAAAGAGCTATAAAGGAAAATCTACAAGTCAAATGATTGCTACTCACTTACTTACAGAGGTCATGCACCTTTCCTCCAAAGTGTTATTAGAATGACTTCCTAGCGTGTTTTAAGGTTTGTGTGGTTTTTCAACTATTTTTCTCACAAATAAGGATTAGACTGCCTTAATTAGTGAAATACAGAGATAAGTGATAATACTGTTAAAATGGAATTTCTTAGTTTATAATCCTGGATGATGAACCATGAAGCTCAAAAGTTAAGAAAAAACAAATGGGCGTTTTTTATCTTAGATTATTCTGAATAGATAAAAATCACAGTACTGTAAAATTTGCCTGTTAAAGCATGATCACAGAGCATGTTTGAAGTTTTGTGGGTTTTTTTGTTGTGGTGGTGTTTTGGTGTGTTTTGTTATTTTTCTTTAATCTGTAATTTAGGCAAATACAGAGCATGGAGAAAAAACTGGAAAAATCCTGGAAGAGTTCACTAAAGGTTATACTAAACAATGAGTGCATATCATCTTGTAAAAGTTCAGTAAGTATGTGTGCACCTTTCTTTAGATTTTGAAATAGTGTAGACCTATTTCTTCTGTTTGAGTGTGGAAATGTATCTACTGAAGCTCTACTAGAACATTCTGAAATTTTCTGCATAAAAATAATAATAATTAAAAAAAAAGATAAAAACCCCCCACTCTCTCAGATGTGGGCAGGGAACCATTCTATTCCTATACAAAGATTACAATTTTCTGACTGAAGAAATGAGGCCAAGCACAGAGGATGACACTGTGAGTACTCATTCACTCAACCCTGCCCTCCCCAAAATATTCCTAAAAGAGTCTTTTCTTGAGATGAGCCTCAACCCTTATAATTCTAAAGGAATGATATATTGCATGCATATAGAATCTTCAAAAGGAGAAGACCCAAAATTTCAATTACAATGCTACTTATATCTATATATTTCTCTTCCACTAGAAATAATGGCATCTTGGGAATACCTAGCAAGTTCACACTTTTGAAACATATGACAATAATTTTCCCCATATATTTTTTAATTCTATAAATAGTTGGTAAGTGGAAAATACCATCTGGGATCTATTGACTGAGCACTTACATAGCGGAAATAGACCAGTCATGATCTACAACTGAATCAAGATATTAATCATGTGCTTTTAATTGTTGGTTTCACTCCTTACATGGATGCAATTGGGTTTTTTGTCTGTAATGTCTGTAATACTCCATAGCATGTCATAAGAAATCTTTAAACAAAGTATATTGCACTTTCTGAAACAAATACAGAAATTGGCTTGCATAACTCAATGAAGATCACAATATGTATAATAAGATTAACTGAAGCTTAAGAAGATCAAGTATTTCATCTGCTCAGAGCAGAATGCCCAGAGTAAGACAGCATGCAACAATGCATATCATAAAAACAACCAATACAGTGTCCAAGAGCAAAACTCTGAATCATTTTTATATTATTAAGTAGTACAAAAATACAGAATATGACAAGATGGTATGTTCAGAGAAACAAAGGTTATCATAGCAATACTCACAGTTGTTTATATTGACCATTTGGTTGTGTCAGCAAAGTAAATAATACTATTTTCCAATATTTACTTATAACTATGCTAATACATCTTAATAGCACAGAAACTATTCCCAACAAAACATTAATGCATTTCTCAAGGAGGCAAACAATTACAAAAGGAGCATATTTTTTCCCTGGTGATTCCACTTATGTACATGCCTAAATTTTGGTATCATGCCTGGTGAGATGAACCCGAACCCTTTTGCTGCAATTTTAATTGAGCTGCCTAGAAACCAGTTCTCATTGCTATTTGAGGGTCCTACCTTGCTGCGCCTTCAACTATGGTCTTAAAGATCATGTAAGTCCCCTCCCATACTTGTCAGACCTGTGTGAACGACTTGGATGACTAAAACATTTAAAGTAGCAGCAGATCCTCATGTTTAACTACATTTTAAAGAGACTAACTCACAGGTTACTTTTTACAGAAGTTATGGACTAAGAATATTTGAAAATGTAAAAAATAGTACCAGTATTAAAAGGTTTTAAATATAGCACTAAATTGTTATTTGCAAATGAGAATGTCAGCTATGGGAGGTGTCTAATGAAAAATGGGAATGAATATTTGCTTCCAGTTAATTGTAGAGCTCGTCTGGTCCATAACACAGATAAGTGAACTACAGAAAAGATATAATTTTATCTCTAAGATTTTTCATTCATCTGTGAAAAGAATACCACAATAATTCTGTAATACTGAAGTAATATTCAGTCAATGTTGAGTTCCTCTAAATTCTGAACTGCTTCCCCACAAGATAATTAAGTTTACATGCTGAAACTGAAATGCTCTTGCATTGCTTTTCAGCTTTTAGTTTAATTTATCCTTTGAGATTGATGTTTCCCATCTTAGACAGCTAGAAATCAGACACCAAAAACCAGGCTGGCTGCACTGGCAAGAAACAGCACTTAGTAAGAACCACCCATTTTATCCGTTGTAATGCATAGAGTTCTCAAGGTAAGAGAGGGGAATTGTATCATAAGTGAAAATTAGGGAATTGCAGCTCTTGAGTTATTTGGAGATTTTGAAGACATTCAGAAACATAATTTTGACTGGAAAAGTAATTGTTGTGACCAAATGCCATATACACATCTTTCGTGTTTCAAAAGGTGGAGTTTGGCTTGGTTCCTTTGTTTGTTTTTGTTTTGGTTTTGGGGTTATTTAATGATACAAATAAGAAATGAAAATATTTTGTAATTGTAGGCTCTGAAATTTAAGATTCAAGACCTTACCAAAGGGTCAATTTATGACAAACAAAATGATGACAAGGTATTTTTTTTACAATTATCATTGTGTATAAAAACTTATCACAACAAAGTAAAAATGGAAAATTCCTGATATCCTATTTTCATGCCACCATTTCTGTCTTTAAAAAATAGATAGTTTTTCAAATACTTAAAAATAGTATGAGAAGTTGAAGTTTGAGAAGCAGATTAATTTGGATTTTTGTATGATGAGTACTACGTATGGAAAGATTTAGTAGAACACATATACACAGTTAAGGATTTTTGCTTTGGAAAATGCAGTTTTACAGTTCTACCTTTAAATTCTAATTTGATTTCTTCAATTCTGTGGAATATTACACCACTTTTGCCTCTAATTTAGCAACAGTAATTATTTCCTCATGTATACAGATTGTAGAAATCTGAAAAAAAATAATTTTTTGTGACTGAACTTTTAATCTATGATTGAAGCTCCATTGAAATGCATCTACATTATAAAAGTCTTATTTTAATAAAAAATGAAGGTAATAATAATTATTTTTTATATTTGAGGTCAACAGAAACATAGACTTGAAATAATATACTTTATATGTAAAGGGAAATGGAATTTTCCTAACATATCCTTCAGAACAATACACACTTAAGTTTCAAGTGGTTGCCCATTATCACACATGAAAGATATAATCACATTGCTCATAAAGCTTTCGAAGTCATTGTCAGGCTCTTTCCAGCTCTGATATCTCCTTTGTCAGCACCCCATTCATACAAAAAATAAAAATCACCCAGGATTTCACAGTCCAAAAAGGGTTTCTTTATAACACATCTGCATTAAGTGCAGCAGTCAAGCCTAATGTGCAGCTAATATTTTTAGTTAAACTTAGTGTTTTATGTAAGCACTAATAATAACAATTCCTTTATGAAGTGAACATTCTGAAATGTTATAAAAATAGTCTGACAGGCATTGGATATTTTCTTGGAATTCAATGAGCAGTGAGTCAGCTCCATACGTTGTATTTTTTCACTATGAAAAGCAATGGACATTGAAAGACAGTTATTATTCATTGCAATCTATTTAATTACTTTAAATAAACAGGTAAACCACTGTTCTCATTTAAACTGAAGACTCGGTAGGTTGGTGCTGTATGGAAAGGGCCCTCAGAGTAAATGAAGATAGGATCTTAATCTACAGTACAAAGACAGCATAGACTAATTTTTCATAGCATAACAAGTAAAAGAAACAGACATATCAATTCTACAAATATGGGATACCACTGAAGTGCTGTTTGTATTTCTTTTTACCTTCTGAATCAGCTAATCCTACTCCCGACTGCTTTACTGGTTCTTGTCCATTCTGGCTCATCTTCCCTCTGTTAAAAGAGATGGTGGTTGTTGTCAATAAGACCATAAAGAGATGAAAGCTAAGAAAAAGATACACTCAAGCCAATGAGGCTTGGCTCTTTACAAAAAGACAAACATCACAGGTATTTCAAAAAAACAAAAGAGTGTGTGTGTATATATCTGTATATATATATATAATTTCAAGAAAATAAACAGGGGATTTCTTTTTCTTTTTCTTTTTTTTTTTTTTTTTTTGTTCCTATTTGGATCAATGACTTAAGAATATGATTTTTTTCTCTTTTGAATGCCTCTATGTTCTTTTATATTGGGGCCATCAGGTGCTGTCTGCTACCTGCCCCAAATCAGCCTTTAGTTCCACAAATAGTCTGCATAGCTACTGTCCTCACTTTATCTAGTTAAAATCATCATGGTAATATATATAATTAGCAGTCACAAAAATGATATTTGTTCTTCAATATAATTACTTTAAAAGTAAGGAATATTTATAGTCATTATTTTCTTTTAATGATTGTTTTACATTATAGTTTAAATCTAGCACAAGAAAGAATTCTGTTCTGAAGACATATTTATCTTAAAGTGAGTGGAATAAATCATGCTCTGGAGGTCCCTATTTTTCTGCAATGTGTACAGAGAGAATCTTCATAACAATCTTGATGTCTATATTTAGGCAATGAAAGGTAAGTAAAGCATAAGCTATGTTTAAACATACTTGTTGCAAGCTCTAAAGCATGATTACAATCACTCTCAAACATGTCCGCTACTATCAGAGATTTGTGCTTCTCATTTTCTCATTTTCTTTCTCCCTTAAGACTCTGAAATGCTGTAACAGAGAATATAAGACATTCTCTTCAGATGCATGGGCGTTAAAGAGTCAGCGCTGGTCTTTGCTACCAATGAGCCAGCTTCATGTCTTAGCATCAGAAGCTGTCCAAATGCACAGTGTACTAAAGAAATTAGCAAAAAATGTCAGTTCTTAAAGTGATTTTATATTTAATTTTAACTGAAAGGTATATTTTTCTTCTTCTGTAGGTGATGTTTCATAAATCATATTACAAATATGATAAAAGAATTATTTGTCCCAAGGGTTATATTCCTTATACATTATTCAGTTGTTTTTCACCTTTGTATTCAAAACAAATATAATTGTACAGACATTGTACTGCTATAGATGGTTACACAACAAAAAGAGAATCTGGTCTTTGTCAGAGATGATAACATGAGTAACTTTCAGGAATATTACAACTGGATAATAAGAGTATTTAAAAAAATTCCAAAGTAAAAAGACTTTACAAGATATATTCAGCTGTGTGTAATTGTATATAATGGTTAATTTCCCTTGGTAGTTATAGCTACTTAATATTGGCAAGTATTTTAATTAGTCACCTCATCAAACAATTCCCACGGTGTCACTATTTAATTATTTTTTTTTTTTTTTCCAAGGCTAATTTCCTATGGTTAAAAGCATTTGGACTAAAGTAAAGAGTTTAAAACTCAGCATATCCAGCACGTTTTCTATTGCTGGATCAAAAGCTTAGTCTAAGTGGGGAGCCAATAACCAAAGAGATTTTTAAATGCCAAGATACTTAAAAGTATTTATCCTACTTAACAGTTCACATGCAAACTGTGAGCTGTGGTCTTATGGAGATGCTGAATTAGTGTACAAGGTTACAGTCCCTGACCTCATTATCAAGCTAGTGTGAATACAAATGTTGAGTAGAATTTCAATCATACATATATTCAGATAAATAAGACTTTTTATTCAGAATTCAAAATGGAAACAGTTATCTCCATTAAACATTCTTTCCAGGAATGATTTAATGGTAAACAGTAATTTTGTTATTCATTTTCATTACATTGCAATGTAAAGCCCAGGAGACCAACACGGAAAACAAAGCATGTCTTGTCCGAACAAATTTCCTGTGTGACCTTTAAAGTCTCTATCTAATATCAGCATATAAATAATTTACTTTAAAATTTCATAATAAAGGAAATATAAAAAAGATAGTCTAGCCTCCACAGGAAATAAGATGCCTGGATACATTTTATTTAATTAAGTATAATTCATGAAAACAAATTGCTATAAAAGAAAAGCTAAAGCTGTGGAGGCTTCTTCCTCCTTTTCAGTAGAAGTGGGGCTGATTTCAGGCTTAAGAGATCAGTGAATCTATCGGCAAAACACCAAGTAGTTGTGAGTAGTGTCACATTGCTAGGCAATACAGAGTAAATGATACTATTTGGACTCAAATTTAGCAAATGTGAACTGAAAATTTCTTTTGAGAGCTCCATCTTGTGTTTCTGGGCACAAAGATTTTATGCATCTAGGCTTTTCTCAGTAAGAATGACAGCACAATATTTTTCTTTTGATGTTGCCAAAGCCAATTAAATATAATCTCTTTTTTGGCACTGGAAAGTACAACTTTAACCTAGGGACACTTTAACTATGTGAGGGAAAAGTTCACTGAAGATCAAACACCTACACCCTACAACCTGAGCTCAAATCTCCTAGATTCTGAAGGTGAGATTGAGATATTTATCTCTCTTTTCCCTTTAACTACTAAAAAGCTGCAGACAAATACCACTCGACTTTATCTTGGAAAATGCTAAATACTCAGAAATATCACAGTTCTGGAAAAGAACTTTTACTTCCTTCAAGTTATTCTAGAAAGCTTATATGTTTTCTGACTAATATTATGTAACTAACAGTTCAGGACTTCAAGGGAAAAGAAAAAAACTTATGTTCTACAGAAAAACATTGAACAACCATTGCAGAGAGTGGATGAGCAATGACCATCAACTAATACTTTGAAAAATCTATAAGTTTTTTTCAGGCTAGAATCATTAAGTTGATCTGGAGAAGTTACTTTGTCCTATTTAAGGAATATAAACGAAATTGCTAAATGAAGGTGCATGCTGATATAGTTGAGGGGGGAAAAATCCTGGCAAATTTTTTCTCTGTGGAGTGCTTAACTGGGTAAAATACTTTGAAAATTAAATCATTTTGTAGGATCATTATAATGATAGTAGCTTGATAATTCCTGCAGGGTCTCTGTACCAAAAAGCTTTTTTCCAACCAAGAACTGAAAATTCTACTCAAACTCCTAAAAACTTGGGAAAAGTTTGGTTATATCAAGAATATGAATTCCACTTGCACTAGTAACACTTCTTTCTAGAAATAGGACAATCTGAAAACTTAAACTAAGCATTCTTAGGCCTACCAAAGTTGTACTTCTAAAACATAAGCCAAGCCCAACTCTACATATTTTTATCAAAGGTTGAGACTAGGAGCTCTCCTATGAGACAGGAGAATAAATTCACAGGGTTGAGGCAGAGGTTTGGTTGGTTATTAACAATTCAGTGCTCAATGAAGCACAATAGAAGTATGAGCTCCAAGGAATTCTCCCCAGTTAGCTGCTATTCTACTGCATAACGCAAGTCTGTGGAGGAAACTATGCAAGAAGATGACTGGTAAGTGAAAAGGCTATAAATTTTGCATGGAAGATACAGTATAATAAAGGAAAAGCCTTACATTCTTGGGATGGGAAATAGATTATTCTCTCCTGTGGCACTGCTGCTGCCTTCGCTATCCATGCTGTATCCACTGCCAAAACTACTGGCTGATGAGCCAGTGGAGACAGAACTTTCTGCAGGTCGGTGGTTAGTAGACCTTGCTGTACAGGGCAGGAACAGTGGGTTACTAAAACACTTGTAACACATCAGTACCGCTGACATTAAGAAAAAGTGTAATTTATCAAAATCACATGCTGCAAACACTTTCACTTTTATATTTTACATTCAAGTATTGCTTTATCATCTTTTGTGGATGATGTTTGTTTCCAAATAGAATAAGGTGTTCTAAACCAAACAGTATACCACCATATTTTGTTTCTCTAGCCATGTTAATAGCTCAAATCAACAGCCTGAAGGAAAAAAGGAATGGGATAGATTGATTAACACTGCTTTTCTGACTGAAGTTACAGAAAACCAGTTATGAATCTGAAATTTTCTTACTGTAATCTTGTAAAAATGAAAGGCCCAATGGGCCTTCCTCACATTCTTCATTAAATGTTCGTTGCATCTGGTGATTTTGAGAAGGAGAGGAGTCTGAGAGGATATATAAGTACACAATCTATAGTCACAGAGAGTGCATGAAGGCCTCCACTCATCTTAAGAGATAACACAGCAACTGCATTATATTTCTCAACTGCTCCTACCCATCTGGATCTCACTAAGGGCCTAGAATTTTAATGTGCATATTTTGATGGGAGATGCCTTAATCTAATTTAAGACTGTTTGGTGTTAGTGTAGCATATGTTAGTTTTACTTCAGATTGCCTTATTTTGTGTTTTGGATATCAATGCACATGAATAAATCTTCCAGTATTTGGCATTTAGCAAGTTGAGAAATATAAACAAAAAAGCACACAGTGACATCACATGTAATAATTAATACAGGAACAATAGCTATTCTTATATTGAATAACACAATTGTCTGAGAATATTAATACAGATTTTTATTTTTTTTTGTTAAATGTGCTCTAAGAGCTACTATTGTCATGTTTCATCTATTTCAACTGACTGAGAATTTTTACTGAAGATAAAAAATACTCTTTTTCTAAACTTATTTTTCTTTGAAGACTTAAGGAGGTTTTATGTTATTTTGGTGAACTGTGGAACTCCTATGCAAGCAGCTAAAAGAGATTCTTCTGTAAACAAGAAATGAGTCAAGTATCTAACCAAAATTTAATAAGAGCCAGAGCCCCAACAGTGTCTTGCTTTAAACTGGCAACCAATATTATTTATGCCTTACTGACTGAATAATCATTTTGGTGAAGAATTCTTCATGCTGCCTGATGTGGGACCAGAAAGCTGAGTGTACCTCCTCCCAAATAAAAAAATAGATGAGTAACTGGAATTAGACGCAATGAATGAAGCAATTCTTATATCATCAATCCTTGGGCCAAACTCCGAGTTAACCAGAACTCACTCTGCACAGTGATTCTTCACTGATAAACCAAGCTGTCACATAGCATTTTTTATCTTTAAACTCTATTAGTCTCCTTTGTTTCACTATTGCCTACAGCCACAGGGGGAATCTGTCTGTCTACATTGGTTTCAGATAAAATTATTCTTTAGCTCTATTTCATGATTCTATACATTGATCATAGGCTGCCTTCTTGGAAGTTAATACAAATTAATAAATTCTAAAGTCACAGTGTTGTTAACAGATACTCTCAGTATCTCACCTGGAGAGAAAGGCACCCATGGTTTTTCCAGCAGCCTGCTGGGGTGGCTGTGTGCAGTGATTTGCTTCCAGCAAATCCAGTCACTTCCAGCTGGTGGTGCTGTGAGTGAATTCCTACAACTATGGTGATAATGTCAGCAAACTGCTGCTGAGAAATCTTGGGCAAGAGCAAGATTTCAGAGAAGGGAGATCAAACTCTCTGTAATGGGGCATTATTGCCAGCTGCCCTGTACTCAGCCTGAACTGGAGCTCTCTCATGCCTGTCCTGAACTAATTCATAACATCAGCTCTCACAGTGTTTGTGTGACCTGTATGACTTCAGATGTTTGCTTTTTGGGTTTCTGAGGGTTTCTTTAGGTTAGATTGTTTTGGGGGTTTTCTGGTTTGACAAATGCCTCACAGGTGAGCACAACTGGCAGATCAACACATTTGCAGAACCCATGGAAGTCAAAACAGTACAGAAAGAAGAAGATGCTAGCACAGAAAACCACCTTCAGTCCTTCCCTTAGGCACAGATTTGCTTAGTGTAGCGTATATATCTCCATCATAAGATATGTGGCTTGAAAGGATGTTTCATATCTCCACTTTTATTTTTATTGACTTTGCTGAAAAAGTTTGTGCCTGAAGTAATTCCTTGTAACTTTACTGGTGGATTTCTAAAACTAGTAAAAACCTAGAATTTAGTTCAAGCCAGAAAAACTTGAATTAAGCCTTTATAAATGGTTTAGAAGCTTTCCTTCACCTACTTATAATCAAAACATAGCTGTTTCTTTTGAAATGGCTGTATCCTAATGACACATTCAGTATGTCGTATTTTTAGTTTCTCTGCTGTTTTCACTAATTCACATCGTTTTCCATATTGATGGTTTTTTCCATAAGATCCCTTGATGAATGGTTATAATGGATCCAAGTTTAGATTCATTACTGGAATTTGAAATTTCTAAATTTTAATGCTATTCTTTTTTTCTTCTCCTGTCTGCTCTATGAAAGTAATGAACTACAGTGCCAGTTTGTGACAAGACATGAAATCCAAAAATAGATTTACAGCTGATTTCGTGACAAATTGAGAATCTTGATGCAGAGAACTTATCATAACTTGTGAGACACCCACATTTTCTATATGTCTGTGTTTTTATGGATATATCTAGACCTCTAAGCTTCTGCTGGTTATACAGGAAACTTTGAAGTTCTGAAGATGTGGCAATGCCTGATGCCAGGCAATATTTTGCCTGTCAGAGTAACTGTGGTTCTATTTGTACCCCAAGTTAAAAGATAGAACTTGCTCCATATTCGTATGTTCAAATGACTAGTTTGTACATTTACTTGAAGTCTTCCACTTTCTCTTTGAACGTTGTCTTAGAAACTGTACCAAGAAAGTCAGAGTTCACTGTGGTACTCCTCTAGTCTTACTAGTGTGTGTAAGGTCTGTGAAGCCCTGAAAGTGTCAGAACAATTTCCACCTTGCTGGGCCAACTGGGTTCATGTCCACATAAGGGCAAGTAACTACTGCATTATATTTAGTTTAAATTTTACTTAAATTATGAGATTAGGACAGGTTCATTCTGAGTTACAGAGCCTCTGCTTATAGCTGCCTGTGCTAGGAAATGCCTTAGCCCTCAGGTTTGACATCAAAGTTCTGGCAGGAGGTGCTTTGGTCTGTAAAAGTTGAACAGGTTCATATGGAGTTGCTTGGGCCCAAAGATTAGACATTCTCTTCTGGTGTCACAGAGGTGCCTGATGCTACAAGGTATAGCCTCGCTTTACTGAAATCTACAACATTTATCTGAAGAGGAACTTGGGCAAAGGGAATTGCCATTATTTGAATAGTAAGTATCCAGAGTATGGAAGAGCTGTGTTTCATTGCTTCCTTGCCCTTTGTTTTTTCATATTATTCCCTGGAACTTAGGGGAAAAAACTAAACAAAACAAAACCAAACCCAAAAAAGCCAAACAAATTTTAGAAACTCTTAGAAGGCTTAAAAAACTTTCTAAATACTTCTCAAATACAAGGTCTTGCTGTCAATTACATATGATGCTGAAATCTTTCCAATTTTAGAGAAAATACTCTTTAGGCCTCAGCAGATCGAAGAAGCTAAGCTTAACTGAAAGTCATTATCCATCTTCTTTTGGCCTCCTTCAAGGAAGAGGCCCTTCATGCCCTCTCGTCTTTTTTCCGTAAACTTTTTATGCAGTTTATCAGGTACTTGGTACTCTTTAAAAACTGTAACCTCAGTGATGTCTGGGCTGACCAGGCATTGAATTAGAAAAAAAACAGAAATAGCAAATCAAAGTTTGAAACCTTAATATGAACTGCTTCCTCTGAAATAGTGCACAGAATTTCCTATTATACAAAGCTATAGTTGTAGTTTGATTTCATTTTCATCTGCTAATTCTATTTTAGCTGGTAGTTCCCTTGAAGAGATGAAATGTTCACTACTTGGATTGGGTGTTGATGGGTACACATCATATTTGATAGTTAGAAAAGTGGTGTTAAAGCTGCCTCTGAGTGATACTGTTTTACTGCCTGTTGTGCAGGCTCTGGCATGAGACAAATTTTCAGTCCAACCATTCTAGTGAATAATACATAAGTGAGTTGGAGGAGTTCTCAGCTGCTTACAGTGATTATTTCAGATTCTAGGAAACTGGATCATGATGTTATTCCTGGTGTAGAATCAGGGTTTCCCAAGAAAAAAATAAATTATAAGGATTAGACAGATACCTGTTGTACTCTGTATTGTTTACAGGAAGAAGAAAAATAGACTTTTCCTTCAACAAAATGATACTTGAACATGTATTCCTCTGTGCATTCTTGGAAAAGAATTGCTGATTTGAGAAAATGGAGGCCAGTACTGATCTCACCTTTTAACTCCATCTTTTTATGTCTTTTTTTTTTTAAAAAAAATTCTTATTAGTAGCAGTATAATATTGGCTGAATGCATCAATGGCAAAAATATGCTTTTGCTTATGTTTTGGCTTATAGAACCAGTTAGAAAACGAACTTTTATAGCCAAGGAAAATATGTAAGTAATAACTTAGTATAAAAAAAAAATCATATTAAAATCAAAAAGAAAGGAAAGAATGGAAGGCCTATTATTTAATCTTTCAGAAAAGTCTGTTTTTACAACAAAGAAGATGCTTTTTTAAAACCTAACATAAGGAAGATAGATCATTCACACCAGACCTATAGCCACAAACTGACAAATCAGTTAGCAGCAAAATGAAAATAATCCAGCACTATCAGCCACTCCAGACTACAGTGAATGGACTTCAAATAAATAAAATAAAAATAAAAATAATAAAAAAAAAAGGGCCTATGCATTTCTGTGGTTCCTATAAAGAAAAGAACAGAAGAACAAACTCAACCAGCACTTTCTCCTGTGGAATAAACTGTAGATGTTCCCCTTTTCTGTCTTTTATATCTGCCTAGAAGCAGAATTACGCTGTCAAAATGAATTGGGAAAGACAGTTCTATTTGTGATTCAAACAGCAGGAGTAGAAAATGCCTTCAAATACGCATCTAGGATTACATTGTCAGGATTTGCCTCTCATTATTTGAAAAAAGTTGTTCTTTAGAATTGGCAGTCTTGTGAGAAGGTCTGGGTGACAAAAAAGGCAGATAGCATCGTGCTGAGTCTTCTCAAAGACATGCAAGCCCATGGGAGAGCAGGGGAAAGCACTGGCCTGCTGTGGATAATATTCTGCTGACCAACAGACTGTGCATCTCATGCACGGTGCCTTTTGTTGGGAGTCTGGCACTCTCAATCGCCTTGTGTTTTAAGTGCTCCAACCACTAACTGCCCCAAATGCCAGTGTACTTGTGTTTATAAATGCTTTGCTAGCACTAAAAGCAAGGGCTGCTCCAGCTTGCTCCGTAAGGTTCTGCAGTTTGAAGCTGTTGTTGGCACTGCTTTGTTGCCTCTTTTGTGAACTGACAGCAGAATGTGGGTACAGAAACAACCAGTGATCAAGCACATATACCTCAGGTCAGTTCAGGTGGTTTCTTTTTCTAACACTCTCTCATACTGAACAGGACTTAAAGCCATGGTCTCACACATTTCAGTCACATTTGTACATTAGACATGGTTTTGACCACACACTGAGCTGTGACATTTTGTGAAATTTCAACACAACCCTTTACAGAGAAATCTACCATTTGAGCTGAGTAACAGCGGAACAGCACTCTTCTTAAACTGTGTGAAGTCATTTCTTTACCCAGCAAACCAATTCTGATGAAATAATTCTCCATGCACTCTGTAGGGTTAGTCTACCATCTAACAGACTTTTGAAATAAGAGTTATCAAATGAAGAATCTGAGCAATTTCCTGAAATTACATGTCAGCTTAAAATGGTGGAAGAGTAAATAGCAGAAATAGCCAAAGCAAAATGGGCCAGCTATTAGACTGAAACAAGGCTCAAAAGACAGCCTCAGATTATTGCTATCTGCAGAGTGGGGACAAACTGTTCTCGTTTTGATGATGAGTCTTGGAAATGGATTATTTGTAGCAATATGAAGGCCCATGTAACTTGGAAATTAAGAGACTAGTGACACTAGTCATTAAACAGCTTTGGGCAGTAACTTATCTAGGTGTGAAGGAAATATCCTAAAATAATGTAGGAAATTAAAATATGGCATTGCCTGTTAAACATGTGAAAATGGATATAAACCAAAAAGGACCCCAAATAAGCAGGCATTTGAAACCACTATCATATCCAATTAAAAAGATTTATAGAACCTAGCAATCAATTTCCTTTCACTACATTGTTGCTAAAGCCAGTAAATAGAACTTACGGACAAGGAAGATTCAGGTCAATTTTAATTTTCTTGCAGCAAAGTGTCTAGAAATTACAAAGTGCTGCTCAGACCTGTATCATGGGTCCTACATTGCTAGCAATATCTTGATGCATACATCACATCACATTTCTGTGTACCTTTAACCTGCTATGCTGACACTTAAGTGAACTTTTGTCAAAGTTGTTGGCCCAAGGCAGCTGGACACAGGTGTGCTACCTTTTGAACTAAAGTGTTTTAAACCAGCATTCTTTGAGATGTTTAAATTGATAGGTTCAACTGGGTACAATTCTGAAAATGCTGATTCACAGTGTGGCTACTGTGGATACTCCAGCTAACATTATCAGCTCAGAGAGTAGATCTCCACCCATCAGTGAAACCACTTGGCATACAGCTGTTTGGAACAGTTTCCTCTTAGGATATCACAGAAAAGATTTTGTGTCATGATGGAAAATGTGTAATGTGAAAAATGAGATGTTCTCTATGAGATGGTGTGGTGCTGCTCTCCCACCCTTCTCTTCCCCTCACCCCCTTTCTCAGGGAGATAAATAATTAAAGGTTTTAAGAAAATGTTGTGATTTTAAATTCCCAGAGGTTTGAGCTTGAAAAAACCTCTTATTATTGAAAAATCGACAGAAATTGCTGAGGAATTAGTGTTCATATTACCTTAAATGGTAATTTAACAGGTGTGTCTGGATCTTTAACTGAAACACATCGAATTTCTCTAAATCTTTAACATTTGCTACCGAATTCAGATCAAGAGCATAGCAGTGTTTGTGTCTTGGCAGGTTGCTTGCTTATTTGCTCAGGTTAAGGTGAGCCAAATAAAAGGAGTCCATATGGCATCCACCATCATTTGATATTCAAGCAACAGCATATTGACTTGTAGCTTCTCTTTCACAAATGTGTTTGAAAAGATAAAAACATGCATAGGGCTACAATGATGTTCAGGCTTAAATTCACTTACTGAGCTGTTTACTCTTTCAATGTTAATTTACTGCTCTCCAAAGATCCTAGGAAGAATCAAAATCAATTTCTAGAAATTTTCTTGTCATAATGTTGTTTTTGTTGATCATTGGATATTATAATGTAATAAAGGAATGGATTTTTCCTTGTCCTCTTTGGGGCAAAACTGCAAATAAGGACAAGCCCATGAAATTTTACCTATTAAGCTACATCCATGTAGAGACCACAGCTCCTTATAAAGGTGTATAGTTGGACTGATTTACACTGTCTCTAAAACTGACTCATCTGGTAGACAAACCCTAATATGTAATTGGCAATGATCCATATTTTGCACAAAACCTAAATCAAATGAACTCAAACCTAGGCACTGGTCGTTCCTCTGACTTGGGTCCCTTGCTACTTCTGGCTTCAAAGAGTTGGCTTTGAAATGTTATTGTTCCTCTCTGAGGGATGTGATGGGAATGCGTATGCAATTGGTTTCTCTGGAGGTCACACTCATCTCTCACAGACAAGAAAATGATAATTCAGGGTTTGTTTTTAATTAAATGCTGTAGTTGAATATTGGATTTTACAAAGGTCTTGAACAAAACCCTATTTTTTTGTTGTTGTTGTTGTTGCATCTTCACCTTATTTTAAATCAACTTGACAAAAATCCATTTTTTTACTGTTTAAAATGAATACAGAAATAGTTCAGTTCGATACATTTAAACTGATGCAAGTTCTTTGCATTCACAAAATATGCTAAGTATACCATAGGTGCTGGTTTTGTTTATGATTTCCTTGTTATTTCTCAACAGACACACAATTAATAACTGGCAAAATACATTCAATAGAAAATGTTCTAAGAGTCAGAAGGAAAGATTTCTTTAAGACATTCTGAGAACGACTGAGGGTTATTGTGGGTTTGTTTGTTTGTTTGTTTTCAAGAGCCAATTCCATTCAAGAGAAAAAAGGGAAGCTATTGAGAGACCAAGTTAAAGGAGGAAACTCTTTCTGAGGGTTCTCTTAGGTAGAGAAGGACTCATGACCACTCACAGCATAAAATCATTTCCATCACCCTTGTGTACTTGGGCTGAAAAAACCCCAACAGTTGTTCTAAAAGGTTCTGTTCTTTGATAAACACGGAGAAAAATAGCTGTGGCTAAAAAAAAAAAAAAAAAAGAAAAACCACTTTTGTGGATTATCTGTAAAGGTTTCCTTAGTAAAGGCCTTTGAGACATAGTGACACAAATTATTAACCTGACAAGATGACTGTTCCAGTCAATAAAACCAGTTCCTAATAGTTTCTTTCCCAGGTTCCAGAAAAGTCGGCTGCAATGGGGGTAGGTACCACAACCATGCCTCATCCCTTTAGGATTGGATATGCAAACTGATGATGCTATAACATTCATTGTTCACAATAGTCTCAATTTTTAGATTTTTTGAAATGCAGGGGAAACCTCTCCTTCCTCCATCATCTCTTCAACCCACAAAGAACTCCATAAACTGGAAGCTGGTTTGAGTATCTTTGGTGCTTTTCCCATTCAAGGTCATAGACTCATCTCATTTTACTTTCATACTCCAATAAACTGCAGTGAAATCATCTTGTTTTTCATTCCTGCCAAAACTCATGAGAGACATTAACCTCAAAATGGTATCTAGTGGCCCACCGCATATGAACAAATTTGGACAAACTACTTGTGGTGCGATAAGAAGAAGCCAAAACTCACAGGTTTGAAATCAGATTTGCAAACATCGTGTAGCTAACCATGCATTGTATATATTTGTCACAAGTAAAAAGACAAATGTACCACATCTCTACACAGTAAGTCTAACCTTCCTTATATATTAATTATATTAATGTAGACTCTTATTCCCATAATTCTTTACCATGCTTCTAGTATTTCTGATCCAAATGCAATTCAATACATATCCTTTTTGCAATTTTAAAAGTAAAGAAGATTTACACATTTAAGGGGCATGTGTACTTGAAGCCAACAGACTCCCTATTTCCATATTATATGTGTGTGTGAACCTTAATTCAATGTTGTACCACAAGCAAAATGTTCTGCTTACTTGTTTTTATCAAGAAGCATCATCATAGGGCTACAAGTCTTTCTGATAAATCTCTACAGACTTGACACCTCAAAAGATCCTTAGTTATTTAGATTTGTATGGCATACATTCCAGGAATAGTATGCACCTTTCAGTCATGATGCCTGAGCTCGTACTGTGACATTCTCTGGTTTTGCCTGAACTGAGTGGCTGGAGCTGAACCAGAGCAAGACCGTAAGTGAGTAGGTGGATGCAAACAGATAGATTTATGGAAGAGTTCTGAAGGCTCTCCTAAGAAAAAAACTTGCAATTTCTAAATACAGTGTTTAAAAATATTTGTTGCTTGTGGCCTGGTAATTAGTTGTTTTAACATCACATTAGTTATCTAAAATGACTTGTTGCCTCTACAGTATACTGTTTGGAGTATCATTCCCTTTTTCTCTCCTACAACCTTCTCAGCCAGCTTGTGTTTTCCACGTTGTGCAATGGTGTTGACAGGAAAACCTTCAATGCATCTTGAGAGCTTAGGAAGGGATTACAGCACAAGAGAACATCTGGGAGTCCAGTCAGTACATTTATTTGGATTATCTTTCAGATTCCATGGAAATAAACAAAATGCTCCAGAAATCAAAAGAACAGTGGCAGTTTGAACTGTTTGAGATTCTGGCTCTTTATTTGAGATGAGGGAATAAATTGGTAATATGTGGTATTACAGGTGCCTACAGGTAGAAAATACTTTTCAAAGATGCTGATAGGAAAATTACCAAGAGATTGAGCTATACATGGATCAAAACTCCTTCCCACTGGCAGTGTGAAAAATTATCTATGCTAATGACTGTTGACATAATAACTATGTTGAAAGAGGAAAAAGAAATTGTTAATGTCCCAATTACAATTTCAGAAACAAAAATGTGCAATTAGGTCTTTGTCACAGTACAAGAAATGTCCAATCATGCTTAAGCAGACCAGCTTGGATGCATGCTTTTTATTAGGCAACAACATGAGCAAAGCTACACTATTTTTCAACAGAAGTCTAAGTACTCCAGTGGAATGGAAGTGCACATATTTGCTGTTTCATAATGCTTCTTAGCACAGTTTTTCATTATGGATTTATGCGCTGGTAGGTGGAAAAATCAAGCAGAGTTCTTGATTCATGTGAACACTTACAGCACTTAATGGAGGGGTAAAATAAATAATTAAATATCGCAATGAATTAGTTGACATGGCAAGAAGGATTTGGGATGTAGTTGGTTTCTTAACCATGTCTTTCTGCTCACCTCCTTCTGGCTTGACTGGTCCATCAGACATCACTTTCCTGAGGGCTAGTTGACTTTGGTCTTTGTTGTCATTGGCTGGTGGAGGCAGATTGTCAGACTGAGTTCTTTGAATAGGGAGGACTCCTGCTATGCTGTGTCTGTGCTGCTTCCTGGCATGATTAGACTGACCGCTTTTATGTGCTGCTGTGGCAGTGTGGGTGAAATGGAAACCCAGAGTATGTATCCTCAGATGGAACCAGCTTAAATGTTATTCATGCAAACAGAAGTGTTTTTTTCTGTATTTAAGTAAGTAGTGTTTTCAAACACCAAAGAGACACCACATGCACAGCATTAAAGAGTATTAAAACTGGCTGTTTCTTTATTAATGATGGTGAAGACAAGGGAAAAAATTTTCCCCCAATTTTGCATTATACCATGGTGAATATATGGCATATCAACAAATCCTGAAGACAAACACAATGACTCCACGGTCAGAGATATTTCATTTGTCATCAACTAAACCCTCAACTAGCAATTAGATACTGGTCTGAAGTATACTCTGGAGAGTAATCCTTTTGAATGGAATAGTTTTAATTTATTAACCTGTTTGAAGTTATCAGATGAAATCTATCTTGACCACTAATCAATTCATGGCACAAAAATTACTGAAAAAATTGAACTGTGATACCTGACTTAGCTCTCAATTCCTTTTGACTTTGCTAACTTACAATATTGTTAAAATCTATTCGTGTTAATGGCTTTGTGTGCTTAATAGTTTTGCATTTATGTGTTTAATGTTTTTACTCTATTTCTGTTCTGCTCATCACTAACATGATCTCTGAGATATTAAGAAGGTTGTCTTATATTTCCTTTCCAAAAAGAAAAAAAAAAATAGATATTTACAGTCATGTTTCAAAAATAGAAATCTCAGCCATTTAGTTAAAAAAAAATTAACTTCAAATCGTCTTTTGAGTATATAGTACTGTCCTTCCTGATTACTAGTTACAGATAAATCCTATTAATTATGTGGTCTCAGTACTTGTGTGCAATTTGAAGAGCTGGCAGCCACATCTCTGCAGTTTTTTGTTATTTCATTGGTAGCTATTTAGTGACATCAAAACACAATGGACTTCTCTGTGAGTCATGCACAACCATGGAACATCATGGACCATGAGTGAAGGGACCGATGGAGAAACAGCCAGTTTCACTGCAGTCAATATAAATTAAAATAAATAATTAAATAAATAAAAGACTTCTAAATACAAGAGTATACTGTAATTATATGTATTCACACACAGGCACACAAAGAAAGACATTGAACAGTGAGCACAGTGTGCCAAGAACAGGGGGAAAAAAAATAGCCAAAAAGGGAAGGACAGCAGGGAAAAGGCAACAGATGAACATTAAGCTGCCATGCTGAGGAATTTATTTGCGTCTTTTACTTGGTTGAAGGCGGAGCTGCTGGACAGCTGCTTCGGCAGCGGCGATGGCTGCCCCAGCGTCTTCAAGGTGAGTTTGAGTGACGCTGGTTTTGCTTTGGCTGCGAGATGGACCGTGAGAGCGGAGGTGTCCTTCAGAAGAAGATTTGGAGCTCCCTGGGCTGCTGTGGGATTTCTCGATGGTGGGCACCTGCATGTCTACCAGGAAAATGAAGAAGCAGAACTCTTGCATTTATTAAAAACAAATGATTTCATTTTCCTTCTCTTGACTGGTCTTTCTAGCTGAATTCCAGAACAAGGAATAAAGATTAAGCTGTGCCATTCCATTTAAAGTATGAGGATCTATTGTGATTAGGAAATTCTTATGAAACATCATTGTTTATTTTCTTACTGTTACCTAGGCCAGGGAATAATTTATTTAGTATTGGGTTTCTATCACCTGTTAATTAGGCCTCCTGTGTTCGTTCACACTGGTGGAATGATGGGGTAGTGTTTTCCACTTTCCCCTTCTCTAGTATGTAGAGATTAACTAACATCACCTAGACCGGTACTGAATATTTAGTGAATGCAAGCCATTTTATTCTGAATGATGCCCTGGTCAAAATCACAGCCTACATTACAACTGTTTCTATACTTACCTTTAATTTAGAACTTACATAGACATCAATCCCTAGCAGAACGTTACACAGAAAAATAGAGTGGGAATGGAACAGAGTCTTATCACTCTGAAGCTCTCATCTGGATTCTGTTTGGAATGGCTTTTGCTTTGATATGACATATAATGTGTTTTAAGAGAGCAACTGTCTACTGACCACTTAGTGTAAAAAAAAAAAAAAAATTAGAGATAAATTTCTTGGAGCAGAAGACACTGAGAACAATTCTGCTTTTGTAAGCACTAGTGCATTTCTATATCAGCTCCACTGATTTCCAATACAATTGAGATATGCTACAGCCCATTATCATTGACTGGAAATGCATATGCATTATTACAGCATAATTGTTGTTCTATGAAATATTAATGTAGCGTTTTCAGACAATAAAATCCCATAGAATATTTAAGGAACATGAAAAATAGAAAGCTAAATATGTATTGAATTTGGCCAAGGCTACTAGAAAAATGAAAAGGCCACAGAATCTATAGTAGATGTGCAAAGCATTAGAGTCTGTAAGCTGCTGTTTTAAGAACACAATTACTCAGTAAGATGGCTGGAAGACATTGAGCCAAATTAAGCCTTGTCTCCAGTTAGTTAGCCACAGATATAAATGCATTTTTAATAAAAATGTGTACAAATTTCATAGCAGTATCTTTATTTTTCTATTAGAACTTACACATAGCAAAGGTTTTCCCATCACCCGGGAAAATATTTCATATCAGGTGCACCAAGTCATTCCTACCCTTGGAGGGGTCCGGGAAGATTCCATGACTTCTGCTCTTGATGACAGATGGTTTTGGAGATTGCTGGCTACTCTGTCCAGAATGAGATTTCCCGTGATCAAGGTTTTCACTCTGTTCTTTAAGAGGATACCATCGAGGAGTGTTGTCAACCTGAGAGATGCTGGATAACTCAATCAATACCTACAAATGAATCAAAATACAATATATGGCCTGTATCTGATCTATTAATGATTGCATACAGCAGAAGAGACTAGAGCTGTGTTATCAGAAGCTGCAATCAAATGTATGAGTTAAGGGTATAAGGCTGTACACTGACAAATTCAGGACTCTGGGCACCTTATATAAGACATCTGTGACCCCAAACCCACATTTGGTGGCATATTAATGTATCTGAACTAATATATCTTTACAACAGGACCTCAGGAAGAGCTATGAGCTCAGCCCTTAGACTATGACATAGCTCCACACCAAGATGTCCAGACAGTTCAAAGGGTAGCTTGTAAGCACTAACTTGACAGCTAGACTAAAAGACATCAAGTCATTCTGCTACTGTATAGACATATACTAACAGAAGAATCAATTAGTGCAATTTCTCCCTTTTTTCAGTGTTAGTAAAGGGGCAAATAGTTATTTTTATTTTTTTTTAATATGGTGTTCAATAATGTGAGACTCATCTTCTTGAATCTTTACAAAATCCACATATGCAGAATTAATAGCAAAAAGAAAAATTAGGGATATGTTTACATTAAGATAATATAATTCAATAGACCACTTAGACCTCAAAACTTCTCTGGGAAAAAAAAAAGAAAGGAGTTGCAATGGCAATATGGAAATGAAACAAGCAACCTGGCTGAAAAAAACCCCCACCATTGTAATTCAAATTTGCTGTAGGCCACCTGCATTGTTAGAAGGAGTTCTGTGACATTTCTTTAAAAAAATAAAAAATAAAAAAAAAGGAAATTAAAAAAAAGGATGTTAAAAAATAGAACATTGAGACCCTTAAAACTGTGCCTCCCTTAATAGGCTTGCAGTTGAGAGGGTCAAAGGCTGTAAAGTACTAAAATTCATCATAGTCTTGAATGAAGAAAAGGTAAAAAATAGCCTTGCATGTTTGCATTTGGCTCTAAAGTGAGACTATTAACACTAACGTTAGGTCGGGAAGTTTTAAACCTGTTAGACAAATAAAGTGTACAATTACATCACTTTATTACAAGATCCTGAATTAAAGAAATCCTCCTCAAGTTTAGACAAGGGGAACTCTCTTCACAGCTGATTGTTTCTAGGTTAAAAGTCTTTTTTCTTCCCTTTTTTTTTCTTTTTTTTTTTTTTTTCCTTTTTCCCACTTTTGTAGGTTGCCCATGACCTGGCTTGGTCTTTCTGGTTAGACCTATAATTAATCAGAACAGATTAACTATTTAGCATGTTCCCTCCTGTGGTTTTTGGTCATAGCTTTGGGAATGACTTAGAAGACATCGTGGTTAAGGATTGTTGCCAATAGGCAGTAGAGGCTGGGGACTCTGCTTTGTAAGAGAAGAGGTTTCACATTCCATGGATGTGGACCATAATGGGCCGCTTCTCTTCTGGGGCATGCAAGTGGTGCTGGCCCTACTCAAACAAGTGTTTAGGGCACAATTTGGATCTCACATATCTGATTTTATGGTGCAGGATTCCTCTGGACATCCTGGTGCTGAAATACAGTGGATAGTCTTTTCTGTAACTTTTTTTTCCCCTGCAGAACTTCTTTCAGTATTAATAAATAAAATAGGTCTAGAGGTTGAAAAAATTTGACAGGAAAGGTTTAAATCTTCCCATAGAATCAGCTGCTGGAGCATCCATTTGCTAAATGTCATAAATAACAATGATGTAAATATTCAGTAAAGCCCTGCATTTGGGCAAACATGCTGAACTCAATAAGAATATGGACACAGTATGCAGGAAATAAATAATCATGTAGCAGCTTCCTTCACACTTATTTTAGTAATTGTTCAAATAGTGACACTGATTATTCAGTTTTGTAGTTACACAAAGGGGAACTGAAGCTGAACTGCCTTTTTTTTTTAAAATTCAAATGCAGAATGAGCACAGATACACTTGAGCTACTCTGTATGAGCAGTTGATTTTCCTGTGCTTCTGTTTCTAATTATAATCCCTATTTGTAATAACATTTTTAATTACTTTATTTTTTTTTTTTTACATCATAGTTATTGCTGGTAATTTTGTATAATATGTGCATATGTTTGTTTATTCGCTTTTTAAAGAGAGAGCATACTTCTTCCCATGATCACTCATCTCATTTGTTATTAATTACAAGATTTTGCCTTCAGTCATACTCTGGTAATGATATTACTTTTCAGAATGTTAAAAATGAGGCTGTGAGCAGCAAGAATAAATTACTCACTCTTGCAGATATTTGTGCATGTGTTAAAATATTGCTTGATGGCAGAATTTAATCCTTTAATCATTTTCAAAGACTAATACCTCCTTGGCCTTCCCGTGTTATGCTAAAATCAAGGCAGACAGTTTTCAGTCACAAGAAGAACTCCCCATTGAGTCACTGTGAAGGTCGTTGCTATCTCATGCTCAAAAAAAAATCTTAATTTTCAGGGAACATTGTTTTGGGTCCTAAATTAACTTGCCCCCAGTTAATCGAGATAAAGCAAATATTACTTTCATGTTCGATAAAAGAAATCAAGACTGTTTCTTATGAAGTCAACAGTAAAACTGTGATGTAAAAAAAGCTTTTACTTAACATATGTACCATACTTTGGAAGAGAACAGTCTCCAAATAACAGCCTGCAGTTATTACAAGTAGCAAGGAACAAATAAGATACTCACTTCACCGAGGAAGTCATTTGAGGAGAATCTATCATAATCCCAGACAGTCACTTCCAGTGTTTTCTTTTTCAGCTGCAATTTAAGTCAAAGGATAATTAACCTCATTGCTATCATAAACTTCAGATCAAGTCTTTACGGTGGTTTCTATACATAATTTCCTCCTTGTATCCTTTTTCATAGTGACAGCTAGGCAGTTTTTGTCCTCTCAACAACCTTGTTCAGAGAAAAATAATTTGGGACAATTATTTGTTATCAAGACAGATAGGCTTGTGTTTGGCCCTATTTTAGGAATTTCCACAAATCATTTTGGGCAGAAGGTATGTCCACTGCAAGAGCCAAACTGAATTTTAAAGCCCCATTTGTGTGTTTCTGCAGCTTTTCTCACCATCACATCTGGGTTGTCTAAAGTCAGGCATTGGCCTGAAGAGACTTTGAGAGTGAATATCAAATGTATTATTTAAAGCACCCTATTTACATAATCCCACCGGTGAAGACCAGGCTTTAATGCTCACAGAATTCAGTGTAGTCCATGAGAGGCTGCAAGTGATGCAGGCATGCAGGACGAGTTGTACTGTTAGGTAGTAATGACAAATATCAAAACCCTTTACCCGCAGACTTTGTTAAGCATGATGTGTCAAGCACTCTTCTATAGGCTACAGTAAGAAATAAGTCAGTCTTTTTATATGACAACACAGCACAAGACAGAGAAGCTGTTCACCAAAGCAGTTGATCATATTGTAAAGGCTGATTTTCCAGGGGTTTTTCCAAGGGTCTTTGGGGAGATAAAGACACATAATGAGAGGACTGATTATCAGTGTTGTATGCTTGGGCAAAAGGCTGGAGAGGGAGTAACAAATTCCTGAGGCTTGAAAGAGAGAAGGAAAAAATCCCGAGGGTATGGGATCTCTGCAAAGTCAGGCAGAGAAGTTATAAGTGAAGAATCCAAGAATTACTAAGGAAAATAGGACTCTTTGCATACTGGAATAAAAGAGGTCAGAAGAAGAAATCTGATGAGATAGTTGAGGTCATCCCCCTAACAAAAGCAACAGAAACAACTCACTGTTCTGACTATTAATTGGCTGCTGGGCACAAAGGGACAATAAAGGACCAAGAAATTGCTCAAAATTATAAGCTAGACCAATTTTTGTACGTGTAACATATACTTGCAAGAAAATCAGTTTGCTATTTACAAACTCACAGAATATTCTGAGTTGGAAAGGACCCACAAGGATCACTGAGCCCAACTCTTAAGTGAATGGCCCTTACAGGGATCAAACCCACAACCTCAGAGTTATCAGCACCACATTCTAATCCATTTATCTCCACTGCCCCTTGGTTTAATGAGACACAGTTCCTAATAACTTGAAATTGTCTTTAAATGACAATTTCATCTTGTTTTATATTTGGAATATCTTCTGCTCCCAATTAACTTTAGAAAAATGAGCACAGACAATGTCTTTGAAAAACAAATTTAAATCAGCATGTCCTGCGAAACATAAACAAAGGGGAATTGTACTATTTTTGGCATCAACAATGTATTGTTTAAGCAGGCAACAGTGTGAAAGTTAAGACTTAAAAAAAAATAAATTTGAGAGCAATTCTTTCGTCTTTCTCTGTTTTTTTTTTTCTTACATAATTAGGCAATATCCTTCTTAAGCATTCTTTTGAAAAATATCCTGCAAAAATGAGAGAAAGAGTTGAGCAAAAGATTCCCTTTTGAACATTCCTAATCAAATGTTTGTAAAGCTGATTTCTTTGACTGAATACAGTTCCTTTTCTTTACTGTTCCAAGACAGTGTCAAAACTGCAACATGAAAAATAACCTGAAAAAATGAGCTGAGCAGCTACTAGTCCATGATGTTTTTGGCTTTCTGGATGATATAACTTTCTGCTGGGTGTTGTACTACGTATATGTACTTTTACACTTTCAAAAAGGGATAACATAAATACTTTTCAGAAACGTATTATCTCAGTAGTTGCTCTTTTGAGAGAACATATTGTTTTTCTGATGGCTGTGTAAGGACAGAGAGAAGAATGTATAGATGCAGGAAAGGGGAGAAAAAAACTCCCTAAGATTTGAAGGGTTTGTGGTGGAAAGGGGAAAACAGAGAAGATTTCCAAGGAACTGGAACCCTACTTTGCTAGCTTCTTTGCACTAGTGTGATAATAAAACTGTGGTGAAAACTTCTGTGCTCTATATTCCTTCGAGAAATGTGTTTTAAGCCTCTTAGTTGAATAAAGCTTTTATAAAATATTACGACGATGAAAAACCATGGCAAGAGCTTTATTAGACAGAGTGCATGAAATGAGTTTCAAAGAGGAGCAAAATTTGCTTTTCTGCAGATATATTTATGTACCACCATTGAAGGCAAAGAACACTCAATGGCTGCTGATTTTAAAAGCAGCCTTTATACCGTCACAGCAAGGCAGGGTTTTGCCTTACATCATCCAGTTTTAGGTTGTGAAGGCACAAGTTCAGGTTCTCATCAGGGATATAACAGACAGCAATACTGAAATGGGTTGCAGAAACGTCCTATCTGTCTGACTGTGACTTTCTGCAAGTGGGCAATATTCCAACAGGAAAATGAGAAAGTGTCCTGAAAAGAAGGAAAGCTGTTTACACACGTTGTGGACCTCATCTGAGTTTTAAGCATATTACGAAAAAAAATGTTACCAAATGGTAACTAATGTCAGGCTTTGGCTTGTAGAAAAAAACCCAATAAAATAAATAAAAAATAACTCTCCACCTAAAAGCATATTATTGAATGTGAACTTTAGTTAGCTTTTTGACAACAATAATTTAAAGAAAATTAAGGAATATGCGAAAACAGCCAATGTAAAAAATATTATCTCTTGTGGAAGACATAACCAACACCACAGGTACAGATGTGTGTGCTTTTTGTCTGCAGATCACTGGGTGTTGTTATGGATAATGTGTGCCTGTGTAGATAAATATGCACTATTTGAAATATTTAATACATATTCCTTGAAAATCTCATACAAGGATTTGCATGAGGAAAGAAATAATTTTAATGCAGCTTGGTTTTCTTCTATGCTGTAAGTAAGTTCCTATAATTACTTCAAAAATAATATAAACTATTGCAATCTCACTCAGAATATTTGATGAGTAGAAATGAATGTGTTGCATTAGATCGTCCATTATAGTTATTTTTGTTTACATTCATAGTTAACATTTTATTGCTCTCTTCCCCAATATATTAATCGATATTTAAGTATCAACACCTTAGATTCATTAGAAAGATTTTCTTTAGGAAATAAGACACAGGCTCCTACATCATTCAAGGATCATGAAAAAAATTACTCTTTCTAAATATATTACAATCAAATTAAGAACATAAATGACACCCAAAAGCTACTTGCTTTATTGAATTATATAATTTAGGGAAATATTTTTATTTGCTTTCTGACAAATTATACCAATGGACTGACAAGCAAGAGAACTTACATCTCTTATGATCTTCTCCTTAAATTCTTCTAATGCTTTCTTTCATGCTCTGAGTAGGCATTTGACTTGAGTTAGAAATTATTATCCAACTTTTGTAATGTATGTACTCGGCCTTCCTTTTGAATTGTAATTATCTTTATTCCTTAACAAAAACCTTAAATTACTAAATAATCACAGTTTAATTTATTTTTTCTCCAACTGTCAAAATAGAATTTGCTACGTGATAAAACTAATCATTTTGACTTTGAAAAAGTCTGTTTCATTTCAAAGAGTGATCTATTTCCCATAATTATTTTCACTTTAATTTCAGCTAGGTTATGAAAGAGAAAAGGAAAATGAAAAATTGTACAACCAGCTAAAGTCTAGACAGTGACATTAAAAGGACTATATTAGGAAATATTTAATACTTATTTGCTGTCAGCAAGCAACCCATGCTTTGATGAGGGGAAAAAAAATGCTACTTTGAAGACACGCTATGTATAAAGATTTATGAATTTATGCTAGAATATGACCACTAATTCCATGTAACTTAGTATATGATGCAGTTTTGTTTGTTTGGTGGACAGAATGCTCATTCTCAGTGTAACACAATTATTGTCTTGTGCTCCTCTTTATATTCCCAACTATTTTGAAATATCCATTTGTGAGGGTTTTAAGTACAAATTATGCTCTACTGCATGGTGATAGTTCTTCAGACTGCAGAGGATACTTATCATCAGCATGGGATTATTTGGTGATTTAGAAACGTGCTTTGCTCTATATACTCTAAGCCAGAACATGGAATATTATAGGAGAAGAATCACTCACATCAGTATCTTAGCAGTAAATACAAGCCATGGAAAGGCCTCGAAACACTATTCTCTGCACACACTTCTGTGTGTCAAGAAGCCAAAGTACAGAGCAGAGGAAGTTTACACACTTACAACCATAAGCTCTGAATATCAGTCTCACAGGAAAGTAAAAGGAGGAGATTTACAAATAGAAAGCAAAAGTTGAGAATTCAACATGCAAACAAAGGCAAATTTATCAAGTAATGGTCAAAAACCTGACATCAAAGATTTAAGGACATTTTTTTGCCATAAAATTCACTGTCCAAGAAATCCTAGATTAATATCATTATCCAGTTTCAAAGCATGAAACAGGCATTGAATATAAAACACCCAAGCACTTTTAATGACAGCTCTGTGAAATGTCACAGCAGAACCTCAAAATAAATTAAGAAAACTGAGGAAACTTTCTTAAATGGAAAGCTCAGTTTGGAAACATTGTTAGGATTTACCAAATCTTTTCACCAAACCCAGAAGACCCAGGGTTTATACTGAAGCTCAGCAAACATCACGGGGCTTTTTTTTACCTCAATCTGAGCTACTTTCTGTTAAGTTCACATGTATACCTTGCATGAGCAACCATGCATGTCCCTCTGTGGGAAGGGTTTTGCTCCATGCAAAAAAAAAAAAGTATCTTAATCTACATCCCTCTCAATGAACAAGAAGAAAGAATAACGAAATTTTAAGTTGGGAAGATAATATTGAGGTCTTGGGGTCATGATGGAGAAGTACATTAAAAGCAGTGGGAAATCTATTCATTAAAGAGTCTGGTTATTCTGGGCTTTTTAAAAATAGTGCTGAAAGACTAAATGGCCTTGAAAAATGAATTTGGAAGTGTCAAGAACAACATAGTAAGAAAGGCAAATAGATTCAGGACTGTGTACAGATCCAGTATTTTACAAAGCATACTTCATAATTTAAGCAAATGAACTGATCATGATTTTGCTCATTATAACTTTTTCCAATGATAAAAAGTCCTTTTATGAGGGGAGATGGAGAAAAAGAGGACTCAGTTGCTTCACACTGTCTCAGTTAACACTGTAGATCAGTTGGAGTTAGGGAGCCACCAAGAAACAGAGATATCTTTTCCAGATGTGAGTTAAATCTTTCCATAGCCCAGAAATAAAATATATTCTATTTTTTTAGTGATTCATATTTGAAGATATTAATGTAAATTACAAAAAAGTCTAAAAATCTATTTCTACATTTTATAAATATTTTTTAATACAAAAATGGTAGAACTTGTGTATGTGTGAGGTTGCATGGCTTTTGGAATAAAGAATGAAGTGATTTCTTCATCTACTTCAGAAACTTATGTCTTAATTTCTTTCCCTCATTAATTTATTCCATTATCATTTTTTTAAATTGTCACATCTGTACTTATGGTATGATTATGAGTGTAATCCCCAGAAATTACCATTGTTATGAGTAGAAGGGCAAGAAAAAAAGTATTGTTTTAGTAAGTTCTATCAGAGGCAGGGAAAGACTTCCAAATTTGTCCTAAATCCAGCAAGATTTTAGGGGGGTTCACAGAATTGCCAGGAGCACTACTCCCCTCACAGTGAGCACTGCAGACCATACAAATAATAAAGCAGCAAATCACACTGGACAGCAGCACCAGTCACGCACCTGCTCTGTAGAGATATTTTTATAAATGACAGTCTGATTCCACTCAGGATTCAAGCTTTTCTGTACATACTTAGTTCTCCGCTTGTACTCAGCGCTGAATTTCAACAAAAGAAGAAAACATTACATTAGAGATCTTTTGTTTCTTTCAGCTCTAATGCAAAAAAACCCACCCACAAACCAAAGAAAAGAACTGCATCTTCCATTTCTGCATCAGTTCAGGGTTACAAGAGGACAATGACAGCCTTTGGGATTTTTTATTTTCGTAAGCTTTTCTGACACAGTCCTTTAAAACATCTTCTGACTCTTCAGCAGGCTCGCTCTGCCTAAAACCATTTCAAGATAAAGCATCAGCCAGCACATGCACATATGCTTTCTCCTCTGCTTGTAAGTGTTGGGCTCTGATTCTAAATTGACGTGATAATGCATTGATTTCTCTTTCAAGACCATGCTCCTATTAGCACTTTAAAGTAGCATGGATTCCTAATATTTATAGGCTGCAATCTCTAATTACAGGAATCTCATCTCACAAAAACATTTAATGAATGCCATAAGGTAACTAATATCCTGTTAATGATAGAAACACTAATTTCTTATTGATCCTGCTCTGTGCCTATCCCTCTAACTACACTGGAAAGAAACATAAAAGTACATCAAGCTGATGATTATTTTATTTTTATTTTTTTTTTATCAATAGCCAAGAACAAAAGGTTTGGTTGCATAATCTGTTTTTAAAAAGAATCAGTAATGCTTTCTACTGTACTTTGCATTTCCTGAATATGGAGAAAGCAATGCAGTCTTCTTTAACAGAATATGGACCCATCCAGCTTGTGAGCTTTGATGTTAGATTTGCTTTCATTCCAATTTTAATTTAATATAAATTTTAATGGACATCTCAAAAAGCTGGGTAGGAGAACATAAGAAGCTTTTAAAACTTTGAAAAACACACAAGATATAAAGCAAAAAAAACCCTCTTTCTGTCAGTCTACAAGTATATTCCTGCTATATCTATTATTAAATTAAATGTTCCCAGGATGGTTCTCCAGCACTAAGACTAAATGGCACAAAATGACTTGTATATGCCATATTAAACTCTTTCATGGTTCCCCTACATTAAGTTTTGGAAGTGTACTGGTTCCCTGATTCTCACTTCTGACTTCTGATTTAACTGTTTTGGTTCACATTGTGGCATGGTCTCAGAACTAATGAACTAATTCCTTTCATATGAGATTAACTGAGAAGATGCACTCCAGGGACTCATTTAATCAGCCAGTCCCTGCATGATACCAGATTGGAGCAGGTCTGATTCAAAAATATGTGAAAGATGCATGTGTTTTCCTGGCACATATATGTCAATGACAGTACCTCAGCACCAGTTTCACTCTATAAACTCAATTCTACGGCGCCATGATCCCATATAATTATTAAGGTCTAGTGGCCTTATTCTCCAAAAGGGGTTGGCCATATCCAACATGCCTACTAGCCTGATAGCTCTTAATGAAAGGAATTTGCAGGTATTTTTCCTCTTAGTTTTTGCTCTAGTCATTCTATGCATTTCCATTTATCTTCTTGCACACTTTGCTATCCACGGTCTTCCAGTTTATTGAAAAATGTGAAACGGTATTGGGACCTATGAAACACAGTATCTGTTCACCCCTGCTTGTAAGAAGCTCTCCAGAGTTCAGTGAGTTATATCAGCCATAGCATAGAATGACAAGAATTAAAATCTAGGGGGACCAAGAGCATATAAAAAAAGAAACTCACACAGAGTTATTTTCTTGCATATCTTGCAAAGAAAGCCGAAACGCAAAATCTGAATCCTTTTCAAAACTAGGTTTTCACGGCAAACACTATTCAGTAATGTGGTTAAATTTTTAAAGCACCTCAGTAGTCTTCTCTTCCCGCTCACTGATATGAGGAAAATGTCACCTGCCTAAAGCATCCTGTCTAAATGTCCTATGATCTACTGGTTTTAAGGAACTGATACACTTTCATTTTTTGAAGAAAGTAGGAAAGGACCTTTTTTTGCACTCAGCCAAGAAAATGACACCAAGACGCTCCCTTTCCTTTCTGGGATCTCCTTTTGCAACAGGAGAACTTCATCACCTTTTCAAAGTTCCTGATTATTTTCAGAAATATGTGAGAAGGTGATTCATGCACTGTTGAGTTTCAGAGCTGGAAGTGACAAAAAGTAAATGTGTTGTTAACACAGTGACTCTGAAGTTTTTCCAGTGAAGGCCACAGAGTATTTGGATTTAAACCATAAGGGTGGCATGAGCCCACATCCATGTAAACTATGGCTACTTTTAGGCAGGCGCTGAACCAGGCTAAGCTGGATGACCCATGAAGGCTACCAGACCTCTGAAGGGAAAGATCTGCCAAAAACATTAAGTTTTTACCACTAATGCACCTCCCCCCAACAACTGTGATTAGCAGATAGATATGCTTTGATAAAACACATCCACTAAACCAGTCTATACCTAGTATAAAATAATTTGTACTTGACATTTACAGAGTATGCTGTGTGAAAAGATACAAACTGCATATCTATTTTCTTTATATTTTCTCTCTGATTCCTTAATTGTAATTTATTAATACAGAATACAACTGAAAGTACAGTGAAAAAGTGTAATAGAATAACTGTATATTAAACTCTAATAGAATACACCTATAAAATGTGTAATTTTAACAGATTAATTTAATGATTATAGTAATGAAGAAACAGATGATAGAGATCTGTTTATTATGTGCAGGTAAATAGAGAAAAAAATTCCATTTCATTACCAAACACTGCCTGTTTCTCTTGGCAGTAACACCATTCAAAATCTTGCTACAAGTTCCCAGTTAATTATTTTGCAAATTTCAGTGAGAGAGAATGAAGTTTTAGATATATCTGAACCAAATTCTTACGGACTTCAGAAGAAATTTTGCTTGTCTTCAGAGTTGTTTGGCCCTAGAATATTTCTGCACCAAGAAGCATTAACTACTTCTTTCCAGTTTTGCTTGGCTTGGAAATGGCCTCATTAGAAAATGAAATCAAAACCATACCACAGTTGCCATCAGAACTCAGCAGAAATACACAGTTCAATGCATAGGATTATAGTGTCATTCATGCACAGGAAAAATCAAATAATAAAATTGGAAGACAGTAAACTCTACCTGGCATTTTGGACAACCATGACTTGTCTGCATACCCAGCATTTTCAGAGTTAGGAACACAGAGGAAGCAGTGTGAGAGAAAATGAGAACAGAGATGAAAGACAACGTGAATAAGGGTAGTTTCCAGCATCGGAATCAAAGGAAATAGAGGCATTAGGAAGAATAAGAAGTCTAGCACGGACTGAACTACAGATAAAAGTTACTCAGTTGCAATTCATTGTCATTTTTATATCTTAATTTTCATTATTCTCCAAAAGCCCAAGTAACAGTGCCATGTTTTAAAATAATGAACCCAAACAAAACTAAAATCCAAATTCTTCCTGGCTGCAAGTTTAAACTTAAACTTAGATCTGGGTTAGACCCTCTGTAGGGTGAACATGCTTTTAGTTCAAAGCCTTATTTCTGCATCCAGGAATGTACCTGCAAAATTCCCAGTAAGACTGATCTGACAAGCATTTTACAAGACTCTTAGGTGCATTAAAAAGCCTCTCAAGCTTACCACCTGTTCCTATTATATTCAGTAATAGTTTTGGGCCCAGTGCCACTGAACAATATTGAATACTGCATAGCTGGAATTAATAATCTACAAAAGAAAATGCATAGCTTTATTTGTACCACGCATGATTTAGTGGTGCTTGCCTGTATGCCAAATGCTGAACTGTGACCTGAGCATCCACTTTCCTGTTCCTTTGAATAGAAGAAAAGTACAGATTTTTATTTGCATGGTCCTAGCATGAGAGCCTTTTAGGATGAGTATGATTGCAGAAGCAGGGAAGTTTGCAGGAGTTTGTCTTTGCAATCTATAGGCTGATCCATCAGCTTCATTTTAGATACATCTATTGTGTCACTGAAGTCAGCAAGATTGTTATGCATTCTGAGTATACATATGATATTCCATAAGATTAGGGCAAAAAAATAGTTATAATATTGCTCATACAGAAACATATCTTTTAAAGGAAACACTAATAGGCTAATTGCAATTACAGAGTCTAAAAAAGCAATGGTCTGTGAAAAAGTGGTTAGTGATTTGTACAGTCATTAGATACAAAATTAGTGGTATTTCTAAAACTGTATCTTAGCTGTTAAAAAAAAACCAAAAAAAGACATACTAAAATAATGTTTTCTGACCAGTGTTTCTCACTGTATTATACTGCAACATTAAATTTATCTCAGATACTTTAATTCTGCATATTTGCAAATCTATCCTAAATTCAGATTGTCTTGAGCTGAGGAAACAATTCCGTGCTAAACGTAACATGCAGCTTTCTATATTACAGAAAGTGGTACATCTATTTAGTGCATTTCCATAGAGTCTGTTGTTCTTTTAAATATTTTTGTATGTATTATAATTTTTAAAAGGAAACATAAAAAAAAAGAAGTAAATCTACAAGAATGATTATGAAGTTTCTAAGGTCATTAGCAAAGTAGGTATGTTCTCCTGGGAATAGGACCTGGTTCTGTGTTAAAAAATCACTATTTTTGCTGGTGTTGCACCTGTGTTTTCTATAGTAATAACTCTAAGTTCTGTTTATTAAGGACATGTAGCAAAACTAATTAAAAGGAAAGTTCAAGTTAAAATTTCTTTTACACTTACCCTCTCCCTGGAAGAAGATAAACTTTAACAAAGGGGTCTGAATAGCCATTGTTGTCCCTGGGAGCAAGGTTTCTTGCCTGAAGGATGTGGATGATAAGGTTGCCAAGGTGTTTGTCATAGTTGATTTGAAGCTAGTGAACACAGTAAAACACAGTAGGATTATTTTTTACTTTTACTTCCTAAATGATTCAGTATCTCACCTAAATTCTTTGAATAAAATGAGTTTTAGACCTCTATGTTCACTGTAAATGAGGACATTTTAGAAGTTTCTGTCTCTCTCCTGACTAGAATGAGATGCTACATGACCATGTGGGACCTTGGGGAAAAAAAAAAAAAGGAAACACCCATATTGATTTATTCCAACCGGGAAAAAACAAAGGAAATTTGAACCCTTGATATTATTCTGAGCCAGTTTATTGAGTGATAATTACACACATCCTGACTACTTGGAGGCCAAGACTTACTGGGATTTATAATACTATGGAAAGAATCTAAGTACTAGTATAGTAGAGAGAGGTTGCTTAAGGAAAAAAAAAAAAGTCCTAGAAATCCATAGGAATTTAGGCTTCAGTTATTCTGTTGTTCTGTGCTCCACTATTTTAAAAAGCTAAAGTCAATTTACATAAGGGATAACCATAAACTTGGCATGGCCTAGAAATAAATACATTGCATTATAAGAAACCCACAGCAGTTCTTGCTTCAACATAAACAGTCTCGGAATTTCTGAAGAAAACCACAATAAGTGGCCAAAGATTAAGGACTAGAATGAATTTCTCTGCTCTTTTAGTCCTTTCAGGAACAGCAGCATTTTCCATTCTTCTGGTTGTAGCCGACATTGATGACAGATGGAAAAATCAAGCACTGACTTACATTAGTGACACTGCAAGGGATTGGAGTTGACTAAGAAATCAGTTGATGGAGGTTGTATTCTGCAAACTTATTGCACAGAAAAACACAGCCAGTGGTAACAACAATTTACACAGCAAAAATACGTATTTACCTGAATTTCTCCAGTGATCAGATGGGAAGCTGACTTCGTAGTTTCTGTGGGCTGCCAGATTAAAAATACATAAATAAATACATAGACACACACAAATATACACACATGCACATTGGAAAAAACAGATTTTCAAAGTTAACTTCTTTAACAGATGCAGTTTATGCTGCTGTATTGCCAAAAATTTTTAAAAAAACCTGTCTGTTTTCAGTAATGTTCAAAACTAGTAGTTACGGATATTTTAACAGCTGTTAAAGTCCAGCCCAGCCACTTTGATCAGCCTTTTTGCAGGAACACAATCAAACAATTGAACACCAAAGCCTTTACTGTCTGAGCTGGTCACGCAGGGAGGCATGGGGAGAAAAAGACACATAGCATTAACTATGTCTAACAAAAATGAATGTTGCCAAGAGAAAAAAAATATAGCAAGTAAAAGCCATATTTCTGGCAATATGAGAAAAGCAGAGAGAGGCAAAAGTTACACTAGTTTAAACTGAGTATAGGTGAAGGCAGGTAGGAAGAGTGGAAAGAATGGTACTGAAACTAAGTGATGTGTATAAGTGGGCTTCACAATTGCAAGTGATTTTTTTCTTTATTCTGTGTTTTCTTATAATCAGTTCAGCTACACCACTTCATTTCAAATTCCTCCAGACACTTTCCATGACATGAAATTTAAATTTTCTGTTCTCCCTTTCCTCTCTGTTCTTTATAACTGAATTTTCCTAAGGTTTTGACAAAAAAAAAAGCAATAAAATCCTCAATGTTTCCCCTCTCCCATTTTCCTCCCTCCTCTTTGTTAGCAGTTGAAAAATAATATCACCACTTGCTTAGAATCCTGGACTCACAAAAATATGCTGTTCTGTTAAATGCTGGTGCCCTTGAGCCACCCTGGACCTATCTCTAATCTGCAAGCCATCAGTCAATCAAGAAAACTCTGGTTCAGTAGTAGGATTTGAATATTTTTGCATTCTCTCCACATCTGTTTCCCTGGTTGATGCAGCAGAAAACAAAGGATGCAAACAAGGACAAACTTACTGTTCTCTGAAGACTGACCTGGAAGCCATCCTTTCCTATTCCTCCAGATGTGAGCAGCTGCCTGACATTATTCCAAGCACTTAGTATTTCTGTCACATTCCAAGAAGGGTAAAACCCATCTGCCTCTTTTGTGCTGCCCTATACTCCAAGGAAACCCTTAAGAGACTTTGACAGGATGTTGGGCATCAATTGCTTTAAATTAGGCCAGTGCAGGGCCCGTGTGACCCAGACCAGAGCCTGAAGTAAGGTGATGCACTGCCCTTTTCAGGCTTGTGGTGAAGAAATATTCCCTCAACCATTGAGATCTGCAGGCCAGAACTAACCAGAAAAATCCCAGCCAAACACTAGCACAGTGAAAATACAGGAGAAAATTAGCCAAAATCTGCCTGGTTTATGGTTATATTCACTGTTCTGTGTTGCCTTATTCTTGCTTGCTTTACCTTGCCTTCTAGATGTGTTTCTTCATGAGCACAAACTTTTCTAGAAAAAAACCACAAAACCAAACTTGATTTTTCTGCAAATGCATTTGCATCTAAAAAGTAATTCTTACGGATTTTTTTTTTTAAATCAGCTCTTCTTGGTACCTCAAAAAGCTTTTAAAAAAGTTTAATCTGTCTAGCAGCTAAAATAGGTCATAAATAGTTTACAAAATGCTTTGAATCTGAAATGAAATTTTAGATCGATAGAAAACTACTCCTAAAACTTGTTTGGTCCTTGAAAGACTATTCAAAGAGAATTTCACTCCTTTTGCCAAAGACAGAAAGCTACCTGAGCATCATGCAAACTTTCAAAGTAGGGCTTAAATGGCTTATACTTCTCATACTTCACCTTTACAAATGGATTTTATTATACTTAATAGGTCTGACCTCAGGCTGTACTAGCACTGACAATAATGACAACACCAAAAATAACACGGAGCTAGGCTGTGCTGTGGCTAAAAAATCACTGCTGGATAGTCTAAATGCTCTCATTTTTCACAAGTTGGAATAACAAGAATAATGGGTTTGCTCACTCTGCATGTCATGTAATACGGAACGTATTAGGACAGATAATGTAGAAGGAGTTCATAGAAAAGGGAACTGGCATGACAAATTTGTAGGGGGACTTTCAAAGGTGGTTAAAGGTGGTTGTAAAGTGGAGTCTGTAAAAATAAATGTGCATTTTTATGTTATAATATCATTTCTGAAACTATGTAATCTTTTACAAGGCTGTGATTCAGTATATTAAATACTTTGTTTTCCCTCTGGTGTCAGCTGATTTAAAACTGACCATGAAGAACTACCTACATAATTAAAAGAAACATGAATAATTGAGACTGAAAGACACCTCTCAAGGTCATCTGGTCTAGCCCCCAGCTCAGAGCTAGGCCAGCTTTGAAGCTGGATCTGGATTGAAAGGCAGAGATGCAAATAAGTATCTTTCTTTATTAGGGTCTCAGTGAGGATTAATTTGAAAGAAGAAAAAGTATTTCACTGCTGAATTCTCAAGGAGCTAAAGGATCTGAGGAATTAGGAAAAACAACCCATTCTGCAAGATACAAAGACAATTAAATGTTTCTATAGGGCATTTATGTCCTGGATGTAATTTGCACCATATGCAGATCATGCATTTACACTACAAAAGAAATAGGTCTGCACAGAAACTAGTCACCTCAGGGCTTCCAAAGGTTAAATCTCTCTTGTGATGGCTAATCTAACTTTATTCTGATTTCTTTTGATACTCCCTGCATGACCTCACACACCCTGTGTAAGAGACGGTGCTTTGTAATGCCATCACACCTGCTCCAGAAGGTTGTCATGACCCAGAGGTGAAACTTGTTAATGCCAGGCTCTGATGCTATACACTATCACTCTCTGCAGCAATGGGACAAAGCATTAAACATGAGACAACTGGCACTGCATAATAACAGAGACTCCTACAACATTTCCAGAGCATATATTCTGTACAAAAAGCTTAAAAAAACACTTGCTAAAAATAAAAGCAGTTGCAAACCCAAGATCTAGGCAGTTTGGCTATTTAGTCTGTCATGATACTTTGGGAGGGCTGCAGCCTGCCTAGAAATGCTGTCAGCCCAAGGCAAAGAGCAGTTCCAGAAAGGATGAGCTTTCTCTTCTAACAGAGCTCAACACCATTATAAACTTGGCCTGCAGTCAATGAACAGAAGCTATACAAGTCAACAAGAGCTATGGTTGTTATGAAAGAAATTCCTCTCAACACGATTTTCAGAAATAAGCAAAGAATGTTTTAAATATTTACCTGACTAGTTCTGACTTTTGCATCTCCTACATAAAGGCAAAAGTTCTAATAATTTTTTGTTTCATCTTTATAAGCCTGCAGCTGAATTTTCATAAAAGAATACTAAATCCTCTGTGAAGCAGGAAATTAAATTATGCATCTAATTTTAGGTGACCTGCTACAATGCCAAAGCTGGGAACCCAGTCTCCTCATTCAGTCAGAGGGGCACCTCTCCAGGATACACCACACAATGAGGATTTATGGATACAGGGATACACCACACAGTGAATTTAGGAGCACGATTCGTCTAACCAAATGAAAGGGGTTTCAGTGTAGATAGTGACATGTGCATGAAGAGCCCTGCCCTCTCCATGCACTGCAATGACAGGTTTCACCCAGTCCCATGGACTGTACTTCAGAAGCTCATTATTCTCAGTTGTAAAAATCATGCACATGGAAAAGTAGTTCATATGTCGACGTATACAATACCCAGAGTATGCTGCAATGAATCCAACTATTCACTTAATGATTAGGCAATTCTGCCAGATTCCTGAAGCTAGGCCCAGTAAATCTTGACATATGGATGTAACTTGTGCATCATAGACCTGAATTGCTTCATAAAAAGTCTATGGGCATTGTGGAAAGACAGAATTACTACCCAAACCAAATGGATCAATAAATATCTTTAGTTTGTGCTAAGTTGCTGGATGAAAGGGTTTTTTATGCTTCCTCTAACATGAAAGCTATGTTGACGTATTGCAGAGCCATCCAAAATGAGCAAAGCCCTTGCTGGTTTTGGTTTGTGCAGAACCGAACTCACCCGTAGTTCAAATCACAGGCATAGCTCCAAGAGACCAAAAACACAAACATAACTATAATGAAATAGTAACCTGACCATCCCAAGCAGGAATAAAGATAAGGAGTAATAAATATCTAAAAAATAACTTGTTTGCAATATGAAGCTTTGCTTCTAATAGTAAGAGTGTGAGAAGATGGTTATTCAGGATAGCAATCAGCACTTCTGCAAATTGCTTAAGCAAATGCAGTCTTCGCAGCATTGATTTTCACTTCAGGTCTTAACTTTTTTGACATAAAATACAAAAATGTGATAAATGACTTTATGATCTAGTTTTCAGTTTCAACTGTGAAAAAAATGCTACAAAATTTCCACTCTTCCCTTTTCAGGTGTGCATGTGGACAAGGAGAAGGAATTTCAGCTGAGAAATGGACAGGATGTGGCAAAGAAAATGAGAAATTATGCTTAGAAAATTCACAGGAATTAGCTAGTGACAAAACACATTTTAATCGTGAATTTAATTTTAATTTTTTCTCTGGCTTTCAGACACATGCTTACTATTGTTCTGATTATTCCTTGTAACAGGGCAAACAATAGTTCAGTATAGAGAGGGAAATTATGGTTTCAATAATATTAGCTTCTTCATGTTGTAGAATGTGCTTAAAAAGCAAGAGCAACAAAGACTGTGAAAGGCAGTTATTTTGTTTAAAAACAATAATATGAAGTTCAAAAAAAATATTTTTAGAGAGGGACCAGTCTTTTATCACCTTGGATAAACTGCATAATCTTTCTTTGTGTCCAAATTCAGTATCTTAACAGTCATCACTGTCCCAGAAATGGGTTCACCAATACGTGCTGTGATTTCTTGCTGCACTACAGAAGGTAAACAGGCAGTTTCCCCCTGTCATCAAAATGTTATTGCTGCATATCTGTGAAGTGTTTTACCTTGCTGCTGTGCCGCTTTTTGCTCACTGAGGGAGAACCAGGCTGACCAGGGCTAGGAACAGCACTGGAGGTGGTAGAAGTTGTTCCAGAATGGACATGAGATCCCTTTTCCACTGCTGAGGAAGCAACCAGAGGCGACTGCTGTAGAGAAACCTTTTGGAGCTCTGCAGCCAGCTGCTTGGGATCAACCCCCGGGGACTTCGCTTTATCTACTGGATGAAAGGAAGAGAGCTTTGTATTGATAATTGACAACACATCCAAATCCATCTTGCCATGCTACAGGGACAGCGTAATGATCTTTGCCCTTTTTCATGTCATCTGCTTGTATACTTTGAAGATTCAAAATGAAACTTATAAAAATAGACATCTCTCCCACAACATTGACAACCCAGTTCCAACCTTTCCTTCAGCTAGTGCTACTTACCTTGAAAGGTTTCTGACAAGGTACTTCTGGCTGAAGAAAAACAGGCCTTGCTGATCATGCTGAATCATACTGGATCAAATTACAGATTTAAAGACTGTACTGTCTTTCAGTAATTGGAATAGGTTTGGTTTTACTAAGTATCTGAACTTTCTTGTAAATGCTTAAATCTCTTTTTTTTTTTTTAATCAGCTGGGTGTTCAACAGAATGGAATTTATACAAATATAAAGAGAAAAAAAGCTCAAAACTTTGGTACCATAAATTAATCAAAGTAGAATAAAATGAAAACAAATGAAGAGTAAAAGCCCTAATTCATCTTTCGTTATTACTCACACCTATGTAAGGCAACTCTGGTAGGAGTCTGCCCTCTCTGCTGCCCAAGAGTCACTGGGAGGAATTCACAGTAGAGATAGCAATTTCCATTTAACACAAAAAGGAAGTCAAATAACTGCATAGAGTTAAAGGGGTGTTGAGCACAGCTTGTTTCCCAGGTTCTCAGGAGTATGAGAGGTTTAAAGCAAGACATTAGCCTTATCCTGCCTGCATGTCTCTAATTCACTTTCTTTCAGAAAGAATGGAGATTGTTCCTTTCCAAAGCCCACTCTGCCAAACCTTGGAGGTAATGGCAAGAAAGACTTGACTTGGCAGCCAGAAGGAACTCTAAAGAGTAATTCCAACTCAGAAACCACTAGAAGATTGCCAGACTAAGAGGAAGCATGCCTGCAAGAGTGGAAAAATTTAATTTTATTTCTCTTCTTTCTCATTTTGAGTTTTCTTCATCAATAAAAAGTTGCTTATTCTAGCTTCTCTCCTTTCAAAACCCAATAAACATGTCTATGAATGCCTTTGGTGTTCTTGATCTGCCCACAAAGGAAAAAATTATGGGTAGCTCTACTTCACAGCCCTGTCAGACTTAGTCTTTGCTTTCAATTATTATCAATAACATCCATTTTAAACAAAAAGTAGATTTATGGTATTATATTAATGTAAAATTAATATTATCTTAATTTATGGTATTATATCAATAGCTGGGAAGTGTTACATGATCAGAAAACAGGATTTAATCCAGACAATTTATGTACTGATTGGTAAAAGAACAGCCACAAACCCACAAAACTAAGAAGGACCCACAAAATGCTGAGTGAAACAGTCTTTTAATCTGCACTGAAATTGATGAGGGGCTGCATTATGAGTAAAATTGTGGATATTGATTCAAAGTTAGATTAGATATGACTGAAAAAGTTACTGAAGCCTGAAGTCATTATTGAATAGAAGGGAATCCCTCCAAAAGCACTGCCATCTTAGAACTCACGTAACAAAACTTCACACTGATTTCTTGCTATTGAATCTCTGTGTCCTAGTAAATACTGTTTTTTCATCACTTATAATAGGCCACAAAACTTGTATTAAACTAAAAGGTCTTTTCATCAAGAGATCTTTCATCTTTTCCAACAGTGATGATTCTATGAAGCATTAGGACTCGTGTGTTATTTGGACTTGCTGCAGTTTGCTGGGAGCTTTGTTACGGCTTGTCTGGCTGCAACAGCAATTGTCAAACGACCTTACCTTGCCTGAGTTACACTTCACCTTGTATAATTGCATGGTATGGTGCCCATTCTTAATAAGTCTGATAAGAAAAGGCATGGCAGTAATTGCACTGTGCAGACTGAAGTATTTATGACTCCAGATTAATAATCCAATTTATAAGAGCCTCTGAGTCCCGGGGCGAAAGCAGAGCGCTGCAAGGTTTGGTCACAGGATGAAAGCCGAGGCCCTGGGGACACCAGCAAGCCACTGGTCCGTTACCAGCACAGGTGCAAACTCAGGAGTTGGGCAAAGTAAACCTCAAGGGCAACAGAAGGAAAACGCATAACAATATATCACATGTAAAGTTTACACTACCCAGTCAACTCCTATGCAATGCAGAGCTGCTGAACAGTGGGGAAAGAGCAAGGCATGGTAGAAAATACAGAAGAGGCCCCAAGGGGATCCTGATGTGAATAGGAGGGAATCATCAACATCATCCACCTCCCAGCAAGGAGTCAAAAACTCCCAGCACAAACATCACAGTCCTCCCAGCACATTCCTCAGAACACTGGTGACTTGCTGCAATGCCCAGGAGTAAAAGCACTGTGTGGAGAGCTTCCAGAAGCTGCTGAAGGGACTCTTAAGTCACAGTTTTCTGTGCCATGTTTAGCTGAAGGGGTAGGTAGAGGGAGGTTTTCTCTGGATAGCAAATGTTAGCTTCAATATTCTTACTGAGAGACTTCTTTTGCATTGATAGGATAGTGAAGACTGGGTGTCAGTACGGATTGAACTGGGCTGGTAATAATAGAACTATAGAATTGTTTAGGTTAGAAAAGATATCTAAGATCATCAAATCAAACCATCAATCCAGCACTCTCAAGTACTCCCTGAAAACCATGTCCCTAAGCACCATATCTACACCATATCTTTTAAATACCTGCAGAGATGGTGAGTCCAACACTTCCCTGGGCAGTCTGTTCCAATGCTTTACAACCCTTTCTGTGAAGAAATTTTTCATAATATTCAATCTAAACCTCCCCTGGAGCAACTTGAGGCCACTTCCTCTTATCCTAGCACTTGTTACTTGGGAGATGAGACTGACCCCCATCTGGCTAAAACCTTTCAGGTAGTTGTAGAGGGAGATAAAATCCCCCCAAGCCTCCTTTTCTCTGGGCTAAACACTTCCAGCTCCCTCAGCTGTTCCTCATCAGACTTATGCTCCAGACCCTTCCCCAGCTCTGTTGCCCTTCTCTGGACATGCTCCAGCATCTCAATGTCCTTCTTGTAGTGAGGGGCCCAAATTGGATACAGTATTTGGTATGGCCTCACCAGTGCCAAGTACTGGGGGACAATCACCACCCTGGTATTGCTGATACAGCCCAGGATGCCACTGGTCTTGGCCACCTGGGCACTGCTGACTCAGGTTCAGCCACTGTTGACCAGCACCCCCAGGGCACTGGGTCTTGTTGAATCTCATGCAGTTAGCTTTGGCCCATTGATCCAGCCTGTCCAAATCCCTCTGCACAGCCTTCCTACCCTCCAGCAGACCAACACTGCTCAGCTTGGTGTTGTCTGCAAACTCACTGAGGATGTACTCGATCCTCTCATCATGCCTTTGCATATAAGGTGTGGTTCCCTTTCTACCTATGGCAATATTTGGGGTGTAACATCCAGGCTTACAATGCTAACATCCTAGCTTATATCACATCACTTTTTCAGCTTCTATCCAGTCCTGCAATATCAAGGCAACATCCTGTCACTCACCTGCCCTTACTGGCTCATGCAGCTCCAGGTGCTGGGGATTCTCAGAGTCCGAGAGCATGTTCAGGTCCCTAAAGAAAGTAATGAGAAGCCTGAGAGAAAAGAAACTCTTTCCTTATACCCTCATTATTGTATTAAGTAGATAAATGAATAGTGGTTCATGACAGAAAGCAGCTCCCAAGCATGGTCCCTTCTTAGCTGATACATATTTGCAATACTGTTAAAGAGCTGAGAAGAAAAGCTTCTTTTAAGGTGAAATCTTTAATGAATTTAATGCAAGTTTATGCATTTCTCATGATGCTTAAATGACTTTCATCTAAAAAATACAGATGTCACTGAAAATCAAGTTACTACTAAATTACCATCTTTTTCTAACACCAATAAATTCAGTGAATTGCATATTTGTCAATGAGAGGAGATTGTGGCCTGACAATGGAGACATTATTATTTATAAAAATATAATTACTAACATCTGACTCAGTTGAACTTTCCTTCTGACTTTAAAAGAAAAACAGAACAAATAGACCTCCCACACTCACAGTGAACTCTTGTTTATTATTACATTGATGCTTTGTGCTAACAAAGGTTCCACCTTAAAAACTTTAAATTTAAAAAAAAAAAAAAACAAAAAACTAAAAAAAAAAAAAAAAAAAAAGAAAAAGCCATGAAAAGCCAAAAAAAAAAATGGAAACAGAAAGATGGGGAAAAACTCACAGTCTTACACATATTTCTGCTTCCCCACTCTGTTGAATAATAATGCTCTGGACTTCTTCGTAAGTTTTCCCGGTCAAGGGGATGCCATTCCATTCCAGCACCTGCATTCCTAAGAAGGCAAAGGAGCATGAGATCAAGGGCTCAGATTTTGACAAAGGCATCAGATAGATTCTTCCTGTCTAGTTTTGACAACAAGATTTGGTGTGACATTCAGTGAATGTTGTTTAAATGGCACAACACATTAGCAAAGCCTTTCACTTCATACAGATTAGACTGTCGAATGTTATTGTCCCTTCAGCTATAACTTACCTGCTGAAACAAGACAGGAGATTAATTCTCTCTGAATCAAAGTATACATGCACTCTCCACAGTCTGGGTTGCATGATATTGAAAAATTCTACAATATCAAAAACATGCACACCTACAAACATGGCAAGAAACCAAAACAATTTATATACCAGACATTTCCTGCCCAGCCATGGTCTTGGAAGATAACTGTTCCCTACAGTGACAAATGGCTCTTAAGAAGCCATGCCTCAAAATGGAATTAATTTGTGAATGTGATTGGATAATTCAAATACATTTTCTCTACTTTGTCACTTACGAAAATACAAAAAAAAGTGAAGGCAGGGCTAACTGGTTTTTATGAAAAGATGTGCCTCCACATTTCAAACATCAGCCTGGTAACACTCAGGTTTAAATTTTTCTTCCATATCTTTTCTCATGAAAAATTGACAAAACAGCTGAACATGCTTCATTGTGGAAGGCAGGAACAGAGCTATGATAACCGGGCTGAAAAATATCAAATACTGATCTAAGCTGCTGTGTCTTCCAAGTGTCCCAGGACTGAGTCAGGAGACTTGGTATGGATCAGTATATCTCTATAAGGAAGTTTTATGCTCAGTACTTGTGGAATCAATCCCCCTATAAATCATGTGAGGTGTATTCTGATAAAATGAGAAATCTTATGGTTAGCATGAAATGTTTGCAAAAAACAAACATTAGATTCGTATCTGGAACTTACAACTCAGATTCTGAGAAATGGGGTCATATTTTGAAATAATTAGCCATAAGGTTGAGTCCAAACAGATTAACTTCTCACCAATATAAAAATGTTAAAATCCAAGCCTCTAGCTCTAGTGGGAAAAAAACTGCTTAGTGGGACAAGATTCTGTATTCTTAATGGTCCACTAAAAGCAAGGAATTACAAAACATCTGAAAAACACATCACCCACACAGCAAGGAAAACCACAAACACTTAACTTACATAGATAAAACCAAGTCTTCACCTGGGTCATATTTTAATTTCAAAATCCTGTGCAGTTGCATATAACAAATGGGAAAAATAATGAAGTGAAATGTGGAGATAAACTCATAGAAAAACATGCTTTTAAATAAAATATAATAAAAACTGTTTATGGAATAAATTAGATTAAATTATTTGACAATGAAAGAATATGAGAAATAAAGACTACAACTTTATATTCAAAAATTTTCTGTTGGATTCCATGAATTAGAAGTTGAAATATCAGAACTGATCTTAACTGTTGTCATCAAAAATTTGTAATTTTGTTTGTAGCAGTTTACAGAAATACAGACTATGCAGAATGACTAAATAGTGATGCTCAGAAGGCAGTAAAGCCAGCTGCTTATGCCAAAATAGATCTGACTTTTCCTAAAATTTAGCCCCTTTCATTTACCAGCAATGATTCAAAACCATGATCTTGCTTTTGCTTGTTAAAGCAGATCTGATTTTAAGCTGATTTCCTCTGAAATAAAGTAACAGTAATTATGAGCAAATGCATCTCCCCCTGATTTTCTGTCATACAAATATAACAGCACTATATCTGTCTTTAGAAGATTTCTAGAAAGGAAGGAACTGAAGTTATTTTTGTTTTCTTGTCAATGCTATATAATGCTCATATATAATGTTCATAATGCTATCATGGCATACAATATTATACATGACATTGTGAACCTCCTGAGTAAGACAAGCAAGATCACCTCTTCCATGTACCAGCAATGAACAAGAGCAAAAATTGAAACATTTAGATATTTGAGAAAGTGGTTAATATCCTTCTGTAAAACAAAACAAAACAAAAAAAAACAACAACCAAACAAACAAAAAAAACCCGACAAAAAACAAAACCCCAAACAAAAAACAAACCAAACAAAAGCCCCCCCAAAACTGTTTTATTGAGAAAATACTACCAGCTCCTCTCCTAGGTTTATCATGCCCTGCTTACAAGGCTTCAGAAGAAAATTCACCACAGGAGCAGTAAGATTACCGTCAATGACTCTCTTTAATTTAAAAGACTGGCAGGAAGAGACTAGTTGAGTACCACTGCAGTGCTGGGATTTGGAAATCAAGTCTAATTCCCACTGGTAAGACTTTCAAGAGTGTGTGCAATGGCACCAGACTCGCTCTCTTGGTCAGTGAGGCCACACGCACATGAACAAAGCAGCAAACCAAAAGGAAATGGAACATCAGCAGCCTTGGCTCTCACAGAGATCTGTTTAATCTGTCATTATAGGGATATTTTCTTTTCACTGTGGGCCTTGTGCATTCGTGAATGTTTAAAATCAAGCAATTTAAATGAAACTTAACTGATCTGACTGATAGCCCTGGGGTCTAAGGAAAACAAACAAACAAAAAAATCAGGCAAGAAACTGATTTTGCTTTTCTCAAGGTGCAAGTGCTCTATATGTTTTGCTTGGAAAAAAAGTGTTACAAAGAAAACTTTCAGGAGGAATGCATGTCTAATCAACAAAAAGAGAAAAAAACCCCAAGAATTTACAGGACACTGATGATAAGTTTTTTGCCTAAAACCAATCACATTCTGTCATTGGTCTTTGTGGTCTTTGGTAGTCAGGAGATGATACTCATATTTCCAAAAAATTTGTATGCTTTAAATCACCGGTTTAGTAGAAAAAAACCAAACAAACAAAACAAACAAAAAACAGGAAGTGAGAGAACTTGCATTGCTCCATGACAGCTCTGCTGACTGAGGAAGAACTAGCAATTGCCCTAATAATCAAATGCATAATTTCTTCCAGTATCTTTTTCTAAAAAAAAATAAATACTATTTTATTGGGATGGCTACATCCTGCATTGATGGTGAGCAATATCAGCTCCCGTAGTCAGTGGATCAGCTTTAAACAGCAAGGCTTCCTCTCCGCTTCACAAGTGTGTTGACAGATATGATTTGCTCAGCCTTTCAGTTACCTACAGTATGGTGACATTTAGAACCTGGAATCCAAAGAAGTTTATAATCTTCCACTGATTACCAAATAATTATTCCAGAGAGGAAACCTCATACATTCGTAACTGCCATGGAGATATCCACATTTAATACCATTCCTTCACTTAAAAACCCCCACAGTTATACTACACTGAAAGAGAGAAAGAAGACTGTTGTATTCTTATATTCTACCATATATATCTGTTAATGGCCACAGATGGCAACATTATCAAAATCTAAGTGTACCTTTGCTCTGACACAGTATAGCTGTTGAGTTCTTTTTTATAAGTACAAAATAAACATCTCAAGGTCTCCAGTATTTGTTATAGTTGCTGCTCTCAGTGCTTAAACTACAAGCTTGCTTTTGGAGGGAGGTTTGGTGCTTCCACTGCAGAAATGAGGAAGGGCCCACATTTCATCAAAACCATCCCAGGAAGGAGAGGGTGATATTTTGTTGTATTGTGTTATGTTACCATACTTAACACAGGAAGCTTAATGCTGCTCAAGGCTGTCAGGCTCTTTTTACCAACTAATAAAGTGTTACTATTTATTACTATTGCTTGTGCATGAGTAGCCCAGTTATCTGTTAACTGATAACAATAACTGAAAACTCTACAGTTTTTCTGACATTTTGACTAGTCATTTGACAGCTTCTGAAATGGAAACTAAGTACTGGTGAAACTTGAAATAATTCCCTGGGGTCCCTGGGGAGCATCCAGCATCCTTTGGAAGATCTGTGAAATTTTGGGTAAGAGAATTTTGAAGTAGAAAGTTTGAATAATGTGGAAAGAAGATGAGTTTGTATTCAAATCTAGGGCCAGACTTGAACTTCCAACACCACATGTAATTTCTTAGAATCCTGAGTAAACCTGTGTCCAAATATGAGGAGGTGGTCCTTGCTTGGACTTAACACATGGTTTGGACTGATAATATTCTGCTGATAATTTTCATTGTCATGCTACACAACTCAGTCCTCTAACTGATGATGACTGTTTAGATTTATAAAACTCATATGTGGATCAATTGTCAGGAAAATAAAAAGAAAAGCTTATGAAATAGCACACTGTTGGTATTGCTCACTGTCCCTGTGTGTGTTTCACAACTGCTCAGTCAAGAAATGCAAAATACAGCTCACTACTAATGTTCAACTGCCTATATAACCAAAGCAGCTTTTTGATCTTAAATGGTGCCATATGTTTAAAGTATTGAAATATTGGAGATTACCAAGAAATGTTGAAGAATCCCTGTCCTTGGAGGTGTTCAAAACCCAACAGAACAAAGTCCTAGGCAACCACTGCCTCTTTGAAGAGGGAGATTGATTTAGGTGATCTCTAGAGACGCTTTCCAGCCTCAACTATTTTGTAACTTTGTGTAAAATGGTTAAATTTTGGTTTATAGACTATGTTATTTTTTTATCCATGCTGTAGCTCTGTGTATCAAAGAAAGCAGAAAGAGGGATTCCTGATTCTAGGGATATTAGACTTGCACTGTGATGTCCATAAATAGTGTGAAGTTCCAAGAATTTACTGATCTGGTCTAACTGAAGAATAACGAATAATTGTTCCTTAATCTCTTTGAACTCCTATACTTGAGCAGGTATGTATACAAAGTATTTATCTGTTTCTTTTTTAATGAAGAGGATAAATATTTAGCAACAAGGAGAAAGTAAGTAATATTGAAATGATCAGAAATTAGTTCCATGGATATTGTTGAAATCTGTGTATGTAAATCTCACAGCTTCTTTTAAAATCTTGCTTTGTATAAAATTTTAAAATTTATATATAAGTGCATAATGTATCATGAAACAATATTTAAGAGAAATTGTATAAAAACAGTTGTGCTTTGCTATCCCACTTTTTGGCACAGGAACTTTGATGTAGTCCCTTTGGGTAGACTCTGTCCTCGTTAAGTAGTGCTTAATTAAACTAATCAACTGTCATTCTATTTTAAACCAAACTGTAAGAAATATCTGAGAGCTGATATAGTGAATAATTTTATTATGGCCTCTTTTAGGAGTTATGATAAAGAAAAGATTATCTATAAGAGAGTGATCAAAAAATACTACCAGCTACAGTCTTGGTCCAACAAATAACAAAATGCCCTTAATTTTCAACCTATTTCCTTCCACTGAATTTTCTATGCTCTGGTGATACAGAACCCTTGACACTAATATTGTTCTTCTAATGGCTAAACAGTGAAGATTAGATGATATCATGGTTATGTAAATGTATTAACCTAAAAACATTTCAGGAATGGATCTCTTCATATACAATCCATGTTCATGGCCAGTGGTTTGAGGGCTGTTTCTTAGGAGATGTTGAGCAAGGGCTGTGGCTGTGAAAGCTCCATGCCATGGATTCTCTTTCTACTTGCACTAGTTTTGGGATTTTCATTAGTTTTACTCCTGACTTGCATTAATGGTAGAACTGGGTTAGTGATTGGACTTGATGGTCTTAGAGGTCTTTCCCAACCTTAACGATCCTGTGATTCTAATGCAAAACATTGATGAAAATGCTCTTTAAAAAAAATCAAATTATTAGATACTGGCTGGACAGTAGCTTTGGATCAGTTTCCTTTGTATTTGTGTACACAAGAAATGACACAGAGTTTAGCAATTTTATAGCAATGAGTGTTTCCCTCAATAGCAGGAATAGGAGTGATTCAAAGCCACAATTTCACATTATTTATAATATTTTTTTTCATGTTAAGAAGAGTTTTCAGGAGAAACACAGAATCCAGAATACCAAATAAATGGCTACTTTTTCCTCTGAATGAATTCATATCAATGAATTTTTTAGACTTGAAAAGTTAAATCATTTATTTACCTAGAGAAACGATACAGCAAAGTTGCAAATACTGTATAATAGAGCTTCAGAATATCTCAGACCCAGAAGAGCTAGTTCCAGCTTCCTTCTCTGTAACTGCTGCAGCCTTGTCTTTGCATTAAGATCTTGAACATTTATTTCCATTTACTTCATGGGATCACGCATTTATGTTATTTAGATCCTATGACTGCATGCATTGCTGACTGGAGAGAGGTTTGTTTCTTTATCCTGCAGCTTTGAGAAAGAGGCTGACTATATGGTATGAAAAAGCAACTGAAATACGGGGAAACAGAGCAAAACAACTAAAGGCTCACTGCTGTCCTTGGGGGTTGGGTATGACCTGGATTTGGAAAGGCTATAGCAGCTGTTCCCTAATCTATCCCAGACATTCTTGTATAATTACTTTTCCTTTATGTCCATTTCCTTAGTAGTGATCAAGGGCAGAAATATTTCTTTGCTTCATGAGGATATAGCAACCATATATACATATATACATATATACATATATATATATATATATATATATATGTAAATGTTTGAAGAGTGCTTACTTTGCTTTGGTGGCTGCTCTCGATAAATGAATCCTTCAGTCCGTCACCTGGGTGATAAAGCTGTACTGTTTAACCAAATGTGGTAGCATATGTAACATTTCTAGTGATAAACCAGCACAAGCCAAATTATAAAATATGCAGACAGAATAGGTCTTTGTATTAGAGTTTCTATCAACTAGAAGGCACAATATTTATTAGTTTTCACCCATCTTACATTATTTCTGACATTTTCTGTCCTCTCCAGACTCATCTTTCAGACATGAGCTAGCTGCATGACTAAAGTTGAAATTGAAAGGAATCTGGAAATCATCAAAGGATTTGATTTCTGTGAATATAAGTCCTGACATAGTTGATTTGAATACAGAAATATTAAACTGAACCACTGAATATCTCTTGAGTTTTATTCCCATTTGTAACATAATGTGCACTATTATAACATTAATCTCAGTCACTTTGAATACACTTTGAATCTGTTATAATGTAGATTCTCCTATTTAGTATACCCAAGGTATCTAAGAAGTGGAAAAACTGTTGCTTGCTGTCACTAAGAGTTTGTAATTACTTCCAAAAAAAATAAGACTATACATGTGTATAAAACCTATTATTTTTCCATTTCGTTTTACAGTCTCAGAACTGCTCTCCTAGCGGAATTTAAAAATATCTAAATATTGCAATCTTAGAATAGAGCCTCTGGCTTTGGTTACACCCTAGTTATACCCACAGATTGCTGGGGTTTATTCTCTGCTTCTTCACAGTTTATACAATTTATTCTTATGCAAAACAAACAAGTCAGTTTGAATTGCATTTTCCACTGGTCCAACGATCACAGAGGAAAATGAGATTGGACTCTACAGACTAGCAACTTCAATCAATAAAATGTGAATATTAGTGTCTTTCTATATCATAAAAGATTTAAAATTCAGAAACGTTACTTTGAAATCCCAGAAAGGGCTATAAAAGTTAAATGTGCACTCAGAACAAGGAGAAACAATATAAACTTGCAGTCTGACATTCAACACTAAATTACTTTATGGTCTATGCTCTCCACTTATTTTTCTTTTATTTCTAAATCTTTTTGATGGTTAAAAATAGGTTGATGAAAGTCAATGTATTAATGTATTTCCCCATACTGCTGGGCATGAATCACACCAAACCTCATTATTTTTTGCAGACACCTTAACTTCCTCTCCCATTCGTCATTCAGACTCAGGCTGAATATTTTCCATTTATTACAATAATTATTATATAGACAAACTCACGATTCTTAAAAATGGATATGTTGTTCATCAGGCAGAAATGATATAATGGACTTGCTTATGCCTCATGGCTGCTATGCTGCTGCTACTAAATGGCATTTATAAAAGTACAGTCAGAGAAAATCAATCTCACATTTGAGGAGTACTTGTTATTTACTGGCAGCTCTACCCCATACCAGTGATGGCTACAGCTGCAACTACCAACACACTGCTAAACACCTCTCTAGCTTTGTGTGCCCTCAGATTTATAGATATTGACACTTTCCATATATCAACCCTCAGTTTGAACTATGCCAGAGCAACAGGTGATGATCAGGATGTATTTGTGTGACCTAACTGAAGTTCTTGGCAAGTTAAAGGAAGATGGGAGTTACTGTTTATGAAAATAAGTATGATATAAATTATAAGTTTATAGTACTTTCACCACTACTATACCCTCAAAGATTAGTTTACATTAGTTACAGACAGATGATCAGTTATACCATGCTGAACAAAATGCTGTGGTGCATTGTAATTATTCAGTGTTTTAGAAAAATAAGTGGTTTTTTTTTTGTAACATAGTATTCAATAAAGCTATAAAGCATAGTGTATTTACTTTGTTTTCAGTATGTCATATAAGAGATTAGAATGATTTTGTCAGAGAAATGAGCTTCCTGTAGAATGATCTAACTTAGCAGAAAGTCTTAGACACTTCATTATCAGGTTGTGCTCACACAGACATGCACGAAAATATACTTTTAAAAACAGTTTATTATGAATGCAGATTTTTATTTTAGAAAATCTTGTAGTAATATATATGGTAGAATGAAAAAGTCTGTTAATTCAAACTTACCTAAAGGTTCACCTAAAGATCAAACAAAGAAGCTGCAGGAATTTCTCTTTGCTGTCTCCCTCATGAATGGTAAAGAACTCAAAACTACTATTTTCATGGGGGTTTTATGTCAGATACGAATTTGGATTAGTATATCCCTGTCTGCATTCTACATTTTTATTTGTGTATTCGGAATTCAGTGAGGTTTTTTTAAATTTCCATTTTTGAGGAATAAATTATTCTCCTTTACACACAAGCAGTTCTGTTAGTCCAGCTTCTATCAGATACAACTGAGAATGGAGGGATATTTGGGTTTGAAATTTCCTTTTGGAGGGCCAAGAGTGACATGCCATGAGATGCAAAATTCTTGTGGAAGTTACAGTGTGTGTCTGAAGATTCACTCTTTCTGTATTACTTAGTTTCTAGTCTCCTGAAGAATATAAATTGCGACAGCAAACATGTCAAACAAAGTCTGTATAAAACACTGTTGTATTGTCAAAACAATTCGAATCTAAGCACAACTTAATTTAGATTAAAAGTGACATAACTTATTAGTGTTAAAATCTCTTTGTTGTTCCAAATAAAAAAAAGAAATCTTTAATGCTCTTTAATGTCTTCTACAGAGGAGGACTGAAATTACCCATATTGCAAGCAGAAGGAGGCTTTTTGGCTGCTGCTAAGGTACCCACGACCTAATCTCTTTAACAAGGTGAATCTCTGCCAAGCTGAAGCTCAACAGAGTGGATCCCAGACAAACCCAGACTCTCCATCCCCAGTAGCACTGGTGGCTATATGTTGATAGAGGATTTAGATTTTCTGCTATCTCTTCTCAATCACTTCTCTTTCTTCAATCAAAATATCCTCCATTAATGAAACAACACTGGGTCCAGACCAGTAATCATTACTACATCCAAGAAAGAGCAAGTACAGTGATTTGTGGTGTCCTAGATGGCACTTAAGTGGTAACTAAAATGAGTCAGTGGAAAGTCATCAAGATTAGGTTATTGGCTCTGTCAAGTGTAGCTACATAATAGAAACCTTAAGAATAGTATGAATGAGGCCTGATGGGATAATAATAAGTCTGTGGGGCCTGGTGGGATTCACTCCAAGGTTCTCAAAGAGCTGCCTGATATCTTCATGAGACCTCTCTTAAAGATGTTTCAATGGTCTTGGAAATCTGAGGCCACTCTGTTCTGCCTACAGAAGAGGGGAGACCTCATTGCTGCCTACAGCTGCCTTACAAGGGGAAGCAGAGGGGCAGGCACTAATTTCTCTCTGGTGCCCAGTGACAGGGCCCAAGGGAACAGCATGAAGCTGTGTCAGGAGAGGTTTAGGTTGGATACTAGGAAAAGCTTTTTCACTGAGAGGGTAGCTGGACATTGGAACAGGCTCCCCAGGGAAGTGGTCACAGCACCAAGCCTGCCAGGAGCATTTGGACAACAGTCTCAGGAACACAGTGTGATTATTGGGACTGTCCTGTGCAAGGCAAGAAACTGGACTCAGTGATCCTCGTGGGCTCCTTCCAACTTAGGATATTTTATGATGACATTCTATGATTCTATTAATAAAATATGAATGGGAATTTGTGTATGTGGGCCCCTCAGAAGAATTGTGCAGGAAGGAAAAGGACATTCATGGCACAAAGATGTCATCAAGATCCCAACACACTAACATTTGGCTTCTCAGAACATTTAGCTCAGGTGAGGAAAAACAGCCTAAAAAAGACCGGGCAGAACCATACTTTAGCAAAGGACTGACTAAACCAAAGTGCAGCCTGAAACTAAAAAAAGACAATGGCAGGAAGATAAAGAACAGGACTAAGCCCATAAGACCCTGAGAGAAGGAAGAAAAGGGCAGAGTAACCCAGCAACATTTTCCAGTGACTCACAGGGGTATGGGGTAGAGCAACAAAAGATCACAATCACTATCAGCTTCTGAAAGCTCTAAGACCATCACACAGATGCCAGCTTAAGAACTCAGAGGATAAGAAAACTCAGCAGCTGGCATCCCTTGCTCTCTGGACAGATCACTTGAATATACACATCCTGGTGCTTAGGAGAGCATGGCTTTGAGAGAATGGGTTTATTTAGAAAGTACAACAGAGAAAGAACTAATCCCAAAGAAAAGTTGCTCTTATCTGAGGACCCCCAACATGCTGTGTCTTTTCAGGCTTCCTGAAGAGGCTCTTCTCGCTGTGATCTGTGGGTCTAACCCTTGTTTGATGAAGTCCTGGCTGGTCTCCAGCAATGTCACCACTAAGGGGACTATAGAAGCCAATTCAGAAAATAAAAGCATTATCAGGATAGTTTAAATACTGAAACCATGCTAGGAGTGAGCAAAGACCACGGTTATGCATTGGATGGAAATGCTACTTAAGGTCATATACAAACAAGAATGGAAGGTTTATTGTGACTCACAGTGAGCAAGCACCACTGTTTAAGTAAAAAGTCAAGTCTTAATGAGAATGGCTGAAGACTTAAAATTACCACCGTGTCACATAGGATAGAGCAAGATCTTTACTTGATGTGTCCTAATAGGAGTCACTCTGTCAATAATCATCCTCTATACCCTGGGAGTACGTTACACTTCAGACATTATGTGATTATTCAAATATAAAGTAGAATTTACTCACTATTATCTCATTTGTGAAAATCATGTAACCTGAAAACTAAAAACTGCTGCTCAGCGCTATGTGGTTCTCATCTCCTGTATGTATCTATTTTTCAATTGTATTTGTATAATTGTCCTTTTAAGAAAACTTTGGGGAAATTTTGGTCTTCATAATGTAAGGTAAGGTAAGGTAAGGTAAATTCACGGTATTATCCCATGTTTGTGCTTTAATTTCAGTTGAGTTAAATTTTTCAGTCAAATACTGAGTTTCCAGATAGGCAGGTTCATTATCATCAAAGTTATTTATAAAAGTATTTTAAAAATTTTGGCATTGCCTTAGCTGGAAAAAATTAATCATTTATTTATCCTTGTTCAAAAAGAAATAGATTTTTTAATTTCAAAAAGGAGTTTTCAGTCCAAAATATTAATTTGAAGTAATATTTAATTTGAAAGTGAAGCAATTTAATCTCCCCTTTTTTTCAGGAAGAAAATTTTACTTCATAAGAAACCCAACTTCTACTTTTATGCTCATACAGAGCATAAAAGTATGGACAGGTGAAAGGTCCTAGCCATGCCAAAATATGGGAGCAATGTAGAAGCTGCTACTTACATGCTTGTTTGAAAAAAAAGGTTCCTGTGGTTTTTTTTTGTTTTGTTTTTTTTTCCTTCTTTTATGTTTTGTTTCTCACATCTTCCATTGCCTCAGGGACATTTTTATCACCAAAAGCAGTAATTTGGTGTCACTAGGAATACCACGGTAGAACACAGATTTCAAATTACAGTATAAATAGCTGACTGTTTGCAAGTTCTTAATGGTATCTGAAGAGATGGAAAGATATTCTCTAATATTTAATAAAATTAAAAAAATAAATACTGCTGGAAAAATTTGGCTAGATCTGTCAGTTAACTAATTTAGCAAAAAATATATTATACAACAACTTCTAAGCAACAGATATTGATTTTCCTACAGGGAATAGTGACCTATTCAAAGAGAATAAGAAACTCATGTTATCTTAAGAGATGTCAAAATATTTCCCCTTCATGAGTTGCCAGAGTAGAATTATGACAATTGGAATGACTTCATTTCAATCAACATTTGCTATGCTTCTCTTGCAGAGGTTAACTGGATGTTTGTACACATTCCTGACTTATAGCGTGTCCATAGCTGTAGAAAGTATTTGGAACAAATTTGTTTGATTATTGGCCAGTATCAACAGACAAGAATCTGAACCACAAATGAAAATGTGTAAAATCATCGTGTCCCCCTCCCCTCCCCTATCAGATTTTGAACAGATTTAGAACAAACAAACGAGCAAGGAAAGCAGCATGCATGTCTGCAGGGAAGAACTGTCATACACACAGGCATACTACTGTTTTGGTTTTACATTTTTTTGGGCTAAGAGTCAATGTACCAATTTTTGGCTGTTAAAAAGCAAGTGTCTTGTCTCAGTATTTGTCTAGGAATTTCAAGTAGTTAATGAATGAAGAGAGGCAGGCTCCTCTTAGGATGGCTCATCTCAACACCTGTTTGGAATGAGATGAATCACACCCCTCAGGGTATCCTTCTTTCACCTGTGGTTAGAAAAAGAGCCTATAATACAAGCTGAGGTAAGATATTTACTTTTCAGACACCTAAAACTATGTGTATGGATTCCCTCCTTTGTCATCTAAAGTGATAAATCTGTCATAGAAACAGAAATGGCCTTTTTTTCCCCCTCAATTCAGCAAACTGGCAGGTGTCCCTTATCAATGGGGAGAACAAACTGAAAGACAGTGGCACCTCAGGTGAAGGGGCTTATGATAGGGGCTCCATCAGAGACTAGGTTGTTAGTTTTGCTTCTACTACAACCAGCCAGGTGAGCAGCACAGGCACACCAATTAGCCTCTTTTTGCCTCAGTTTCTTTATGTGTTAAAAAGGCACTGTGAAAGTTAATGTTATTGTACATTAACTTTGAGATGTGCAAGTGACAAGTGCTACTAAAGCTAAGTGTGCTTGTGCATCAGAAATCTTGTTAACAGTAGAGTTGTAGGAGATAGTATTTGTGAAGTATTAAGGGCTGATATTAACTGTCCAACTTTTGTATCCCTATAACTCATTCGTACAGTAATTTAGTGCAAAAATTCTAGGATTATTCAACTTTAGGGAGTACCAGATCCATACATTCTTGAAAAACGAGACACACTAATAGTGACATGTCCTAGAACTGATTGGCATTCTAACAGAAGGTTGAAAAACTGCAGGATTTTAAAATTTTATATAAACTTTTAAAAATTATTTGTTCTTCCAAGTGCAGTGATAAAAGTAGGCAGAAACACCATGTTTAGGAACATCTGCTGAGTGAATGATCGTCCAATTTCACAGCTGGTTTAAGAGCAACAAAGTTCCCTCAAATGATGCTAAGGCTGCTCAGGGCAGCCAAGGTCGGAGATCCAAAATAGCCTTTCCTGGGATCCCAAGCACTACCCACTGTCTTGGCACAATCTGAGCTAGGAAATAAGAATCAAAAAAATCTGATATGGCTAAATGTTATTTGTTAGTAGATTTTATGAGTAGAATCAGAGAGATATAATCAAATAGGGATAAAAACTTGTGCATGGTCATATCTAAGAGCACAGTTCAACTTGCTGTCCTGGTTTTGGGTGTGATAAGTGATCTCTTTCCACGTCTCTGCAGGGGAGTGAAGGAGGAGCTCTGTGGGGCTCAGCTGCCTACCAGGGTAAAACCACACTTGTAGATCTGCAATATGAATCAGAGAAAGGGAAGTGAGCCCCTGTAATGACTGCTATACATCTCAGTGAGAATGGTCCATGATATGCAGCTAAAATAGTCATAAAAAAAAAAAGTAAAATAAATTTCATTTCATTTTAAATGAAATATTTTAAAAATAATTAATAGTCTTCTCACTACCTTAGAATGTAATTCGGCTGATGTTAACACATCAACATGTAACATGTCACATTAATTTTCTTTATTAACATCTCTGTATACAAATTCTATCTGCAGTACTGGATCAAAAAAGTGGCATTATTCTCACAAATAGGCCCATTGTAATAAATGTAGACTCTGTGCATGAAGAAATAATTTTGAAAATAAATGATGCAGGGTTAGGCCCATGGTTTTTTCATTCTTTTTAGGGTTCTCTCAAAGACATTTGAATTCACAATTACTGAAGCAATTCTGTACATGATGGTGATTATCTGGCAGCTAAATACCTAATCAACTTCCGTGAATACTCACAAGCATATTGATTAGCAGCAGCTTCTATTTCTTCTCATTATCTACACTAAAACAAATGATCTCTTACCAGCCAGTCCCTGTGTATTTATGTGTTTCTCATGATCACAATTAATGTATTGAATTCACCATGTAAGCATCAGGAAGACAAGCAAAACAAGCTTTGATACCACATTCCTTTACTGATAGTATAGTTACAGAAATATAAATCTTGCCCCTCCCTCCAGGGAAAGCAATTTCCCCACGGGAGAAATCGCTGTTTACCAAGCATGACAATCTCCACAAAAGGCCCTGCTTGCAGCTGACGACCAGGAAAAGAAGAACAGGGCTGGTAGTTCAGGGCTCATTTTCAAGCCTCCTGAAGGCACAGAGGAGCTTTACTACTGAAGTAATGGAGTACATCAGAACTCATAAAGAATAATACAGCCTATGAGATACAGTTTAAGACTTCTTGGGTCAAAAGATGAGGAGTTGGGCTTGATGAAACTGTAGTTAGGTGTGGGTAGAGAAGTTGCTGAAAGGATGTGTCCCCAGCCTGACTGCTGGAGACAGTGGTGCAGTGCAGATACCTGCCCTCCTGTTCCTGCTGCTGCACAGCAATTGGAAATTGCAGCCTAAACAGGCAACCTTTTGTCCTGTAACAACAACAGCAATGAACCTCTTCTACTTTGTTGTTTCCACAGTCTCAACTTAGCAACTATACACTAGCCCTAAGACAAACTCTGGCCCTATTTCTTAAAACTTGCATGTTTTAATTACACATCAAAACACATTTAAGGATGCAACTGTTACTGAATTCTCAGCATGGCATCCTCACAGTAGCTTCAGTGGGTATTGCAATGCTCTATTCTCCTTCAAAAATATGCTCAAGTGAGATAGCCCAGCATTATTTTTTAAACTACCAAAAATAAGTATTGTACTGACTTTTCATCTGCAGACTCAAGCTCAAGTGTATTATGGGTCAAGATGGACAAAGGAGTCTGATCATTTCACTATTTAATCTTTTAAGACTTCTTTCATTTCACCAAAACTATTGAGTAGATCTGAATTTTCTTTCCAGGACTCATATAATAAAGTTATTAGTGCCAAACAATGTAAGAGAGCAAAACAATCATCTCTGCTTTTTTTTTACATAAAGCCACTGACTATTCTTTCCCAGACAAAAGGAAAAGAAAAAAATAGGTTCTGTATTTGAGAGAATAAAAATCACATATTTTCTTTCTTCTAGAGAAAATTTAAGTAAAAGCACCTTCTCCTCAAAACTGAGCAATTACATATGTGAAATACTGTGAATCAGTTATATAAGAGTAGGTCTAAATGAGGTAAAAATATATGCAAGCAGTAAAAATGCCAACTAATACTGCAAACACCAAAAGCATGCTGAATACAATAAAAGAGTAAAGCACAAGTGATATCATATCCTTAGAGATGAAAACCTTTGAGCAATTCTCCTTTGGTGAAAAGTATCCAAGGAGTTGCTAAACTGCCTATCAACTCATCACAATTTCAAAGGCATTTGTTTATCTTCACCAAAAATAATAATTATTTTTTCTAAAAGTAACAAATCAGATTAATGTAATTTGTTGGTTTTTTTTTCCATAGTTGATAATAAATACTGCATTGAGTCATTGAATCACAGTATCATAGAATGGCTTGGGTTGGAAAGGACTTTAAATATCCCCTAGTCCCAACCCCTGTGCCGTCAACTAGACCAAGTTGCTCAAAGCCCCATCCAGCCTGGACTTGAAATGTAAACAACAACTTTTAAAGAAAATAATAAAAAGCTCAGTCACTTTTCCCCAGTTCGTTCCAGTGAATGGAGGCAATAGAAATACATTTCCAACTGCTTTCCTTCTTTGCCAATTGCTTGGAGACCTGCAGGACCATTCCTAATCCTACTGCATCTCTCTTCACAGGCAAATGATAGCAAACAAACCCGTAATGCATCCTAACAATCTATAAATGTAAACTGCAGATGGAACCTTGTTGCCATGCACATATGCACCTCTTCAAAGCGTGAGCTTTTACAAACTGAAATGCATAAAACTGAGCATGATTTTACTTGCACTTGTACCACTGAATGCAGCGACAGTTGAGAACTGAGCATGATGTCTAAATCACAATTCTAATACTAATGCTCACATTCCAGCTATGGATGATGCTACTGGGAGGACAGGCTCAAACAAGCAAAAGGAGATATTGCATCTTACAACATATAGTCCTTGGTGAAAGGCCATTATTCTTGAAGCCTAAGAGTAGAATAAACAAGAGCATGCAGAACAAATTACCTCTGAATTACTAAACAGAAGACACCATTCTATACACTTGCCTAGGGAGTTTCTGAGTCATACAGTCTATGTCACACTCATATATATGACTACACGATTATATATGTGTATGTTTGTGTGTGTACAAACATATAAACTTAAGGACACATATGTACATACATCTATACAGTTATCACAGATAGAAATGTTTAATTTATGGTTTCTGGGACACAGTAGGTGGTTCATCTGATCAAACAGAGATACTCTTATGTTTTGTTACCTGTTTTGCTTTCTGAAGTAGATGACTTGCAATCAGGTCATCACTAAGAGCTTTTGCAAGAATAACAATTGTTTTCAGTATTGTTCATTATGACAGTCATTGTATTGGTGATGGTGTAGTCCAACTTCTTTTTGCTAATATACTTTGTCTGTGTACACATGCTGATATAAACCCTTTGGGCTAAATATTCTCTTGACATAGTCATGATTGGTACTGAAAGAGATAGCTCTCTCCAGGAAACTGCGGCAGTAAAATTGTTTAAGAATGGTCTAGAATAATTCATGTGACTTTCACAAAATAGCTAGTAAACCTCACCTGCAAACAGCTCAGAACACTTAGGTACAATAATTTAGTTTCATGTATTGTTGTATTGCTGCAACTGAAGCTGTGTGAAGACCACAATTCCTAAATTCAAAGCGAGCAATTACAGGATTTGTATTACCAATGGAGCTTATTAAGTCTTCACCTTTAAACAATGCATATTACATCCCAAGATATGGGATTAAGGATACTGAATGAGAAATCCTTAGTGTGAAGCATTAACAAAAATAGGTAGGTCCCTGTATAGATGACTTGCCAAAGTACTCCTGTATAAACACATTCACAATCTGGGAGGTGGGGGTTGTCCATTAGGTGGCACCAAATTTTTCCATATCTGTGGAAGCTGTAGGCAAAAGAGAAGCATTTATCTGCTAGTCAGATAAATTAGCTGTCAGGTGCTTTCCCAGCTAGTCTCTGTTCACAGACAGAACCCCTGAGATGGCACTGCAGCCCATACACGTGCATCACTCATGGGTATTCATCCAGATTGAGATGTGTGTGCTTCAGCCTGTGTTTAACTGCTAGTCTGGTGCAAAGCTGGTTTTATCATATCCACCAGTCTGTTTGCATCATACTCAACAAGGGTCACTGTCATGCTTGAAGACATTTTCAGTTCCTTCTTTGGATCTTCACTCTCCAAAACAGTAGGAAGTGTTTTGCTTGTCTCAGGTTCTCTACAGCTACTAAATCAGAAGAAAGCCCCTACTTTTCAAATAATCAGTCAGCTTCTACTGTGCGACTTGCAGAGCTATTACTACCACTGAGATAGGCTGATACTTCTAAGACTGTGAATAAGAAGATGAAAGATTTATCTTTTCTTACTTTAGTACTGTCTAAGACTAAAACTGTTTCTACTTCCCCATTAGCATCAGTCATGAATGTCGTTTCCTAGAATTTTGCTTCCTTTTATCCTTTCTTTCAAACACATCTCAGGAACTTTCAGTTCATTCTGTTCAGTTACTTCAGATCCATCTGAAAAGTTGAATCAGTAAATGTAATACGTAACTTTGCTTTACTTAGTCAATGCTTATTTCTCCTTAGCAGTTCCAAAACTGTCTGTGTGAGCAGCAAATGTATGAATTATATGGATTGATTCCATTTCACCCACACTATGACAGAACTCATTTAGCAAGCTTAGTGCTCACACCGTGATGAACATTGCTTGCAATGACTCATTTCCTTCTACTGTGTCATCTTAAAGGTTAATTTCATGCGATCCTGTTCAGCACATTATCTAGTAACTAAGAAATAATGAAACCTTCTACTCATTGAGGTGACTGGTCAGCCCCTCTAAATGGCCCTGTCATTGGACTTGGGCTGGTAAATAGCACTTGTCTTTCCCATGAAAATAGATTCTAATGATTCTAATATTGAACATGTATGATGGATATGAATGATGGACATGGGAGGTTTTTTTTTCCACCACGCTGCTTTCCTTTGTTCTCGTAGTCAGTCCTTTTAACCTCTGGATTGCTCTTTTTCACCTTGTGCCTGCCATAATATGGCAACATAGGGCTGTCCTATATTTTTTGGACATTTCTAATCCAGTCTAACTGCACAAGAGCAGTGTACAAGCTCACAGCTTGGGTGAAGGCAGACTGGGTGCTGCTGTATAATAAACCAGTTGTTAGAAGTCCTCTGCTGGCTCTGATGAGAGGTGCTTAGAAACAGGAACTCCCTCTGAAAGTTGAACCCTCATAGAACAGAACTTGTGGGCAGTACCAAAACTAACCCTGCTGGCCTGGGCATCTTTGAAGGCTCTTCCAGACACGCTTCCTCCTGACCTGATCTGGTTGGAATGGAACGGGAGCAGAAATGTGACACATGAGCAAGTAAAAGGATTCCATACCTCTTCCCTGTGTCTTTAATTGCCAGATTTCTCTTGTAGATCTCTGGATCTCTACTCTGTCCTTACCGGCCTTTTAAGAATAAATTTATGAAAAGAAAAAAACAAACAAACCAAGCCAACAGAAAATCCTTTAGTCTTCCAAAGACTAAGGAACTACTATAGTTCAAGCACTACTAATGGATGGTTGCTCTTTCTCATCAAATTACCTGTATCATCTTTAAGGCCTTATGGACTTTTTAAGAATTAAAAACTTCTTAGTTATTAGCATGCCCTTTTGCTTTGGCAGCAATGACTCCCAGGGTAAGGTCCCTTAGAGTCAAAATTTATAGGTATATGCATAACATTACATAAGTGGGTGGATCTGCAGTGGAATATTCTTGGCATTCAGAAGTGGACATCCAGCTGTAGACTTATTAATCTGTGTCTTTCTACAAACTTCACCAGAAGTGCAAATTAGTTTCTCTGTACTTCCATAGCACCAGAACACAGACTCTTTTTTCACACCTTTTTCAAGTGAAATCTTCCAACTCAAATGGTTAAAATTCTATTTAAGATCCAAATGAAACTATAAAGTCATTCTGCATGTTTTATTTTGGACTGACATCCCACATTCAAAGAGAAGATTAACATGTTATAAATGTACAAATATGGTAATTATTAATTTGAAAAGTTTTGTCACACAGCAATACACTAATGAACAATCCCTTTTGTTAAAGTCAATATAACAAAAAAATTAAAAAATAACAAAATAAAAGAAAATTCAGTTGGAATGAACATCACTGTCCTATAATGATTGGAGCATTTTACAGTTTCATTGGAAATAATTTTTAAGAATATTATTCATAACTAGGTGGTTTGTGGAATAAGAGGAATATGTGCAATAATTCCAGGAAAAAAAGTACATGAGATCAAGAATAAATAACTGTGCTGAACTTTTGTAATGTCTATTAATGTCATTTGAGGGAGAAACTGACTTTTTCTTGGCACTTTGCAGTATAGATTCCTAAGAGAACATATAAGAACTTGTGAAGAGGATTGACTTGAGACGTTGAAGAGGAAAATTGCTAAATATAAGTGTATGTCCAAGAGCAAAGCCAGCAAAATCATAACTCTTGATTCAATTGTACATCACAAATAAAGTCTTAATGAAAATTCCCTCATTGTTATAGAATGCAAATATATATTAAAGGGTAATATATATTCAATATTTGTCCAATATCAAATTTAAATATACAGATAATACACTTCCACCTAGTTACCCTATCCAGAGCCCTCACAATAAGCTCTGTGGATGCTCTAGCATACAAAGAATTATTCTCAGACCATTTCCGTTTATTTGCTTTAACATCACTGACATCCAAACCTTCTCACTGTGAACATTTAGTGGGTATCCTCTATGTAGTACATCTCTTGTGTTGCCATTTGCTATGTTAATAATGCACAAAGAGAATAATAAGCAATTGATAGCAGCCAAAATAAAAGTATAGGAATGTTTAAAAAGGAAAATCTTGCTCAGTATCCATAGGAAAAAAAAAAAAGAAAATTTTACAATTGAGGATCGTGAAACGAGACTTCACAGTATAAATTTTTGCCACTATCATATTCAGGGCACTACCTGCTACTTACTGGGAATGACATTATAACATTCTTTATGGCTATAAATCATGAAGAGATGCTCTGACTGTGAGAAAGCCATGGCCTCAGTTAGCATGGAAAATAACAACTCACTGTTTTATCTAGGTTTTCCTTCCAGTGAACATTTTAATGTATTTGTTTGCCTGTTCAGTCTTAAGCATTTGCTACATTACATGGCATTCTGTCCCAGGTGAATTATTAGTCTTAGCCTGCAACTGTGCAGTGCAGTACAAACTGCACTATAGATCAACTATAATTCATTTAAGATACCTCAACTGGCAGTGTTTTTTCTGACATTCTTTAAAAATGCAAGATGCATATTAAGAGAAGGCAAGCATGTTATGACTTCCCTTGGAAAGAACAGGATAATGTAATATGCTCATGTTTTTACCCAGCACAACTTACTGTACCTGTACTATTTATCAAGATAACTGAAAGCAATGGAATAAATTGCAGGAAATTTAACACAGGTAAGCTAATGAATATGCAAGAATTTGGGCCCTAACAGCCTTATTTGAATGTTTCTGAATCTGTTGGTAGGATCATACATTTAATGAAGACTTTCAAATGCACAAGCTATCCTTTCATGCTAGTACCATGAAGAAAAGTACTAAGAAATGGTTAGATAGTGTTGAAATTAACATTGTGGTATGAATAATAATTAGTGGATGTTAAAATCCGCTCTAAGGTTTTGAAATCCAATGTTTTTTAAAGTCTTTCACAGTATTTCCCCAGGACCTGGCTGCAGAACTTTCTTCTGTATCTACACATGAAATACTGAATCCAACAGAAAGCCTTCTCACAAAATACAGCATACTGTCTTAAAGCAAGCTGACAGTCAGTGAAGAATAATTCAACATCTTTCTATGTTATTATTTGGTTTTATTTATTTATTATATATGTATTTTATTAAGACGGGAATGGGATTCTACGTATTGCAATACTTATAAAGTGTCCATTAAAACCACTAGTGTAACATCATAATCCAGATTTCATCCTTCTTTTCCATTCCATGTTCTCGAAGCATTTAACTGGTCATGTGCAAGCATCATCAAAAACTAATTTAAAGAGGGAGTTCCTTTACTGGAAAACATACAAAGGAGGGTCTAAATATGAAATTTTATTTCTGAAGTTGAACTGACCAGTACATGCTCTGGAGAACTGGTCCCACAAGAGCAGTTGCAAAATTATGCATAAATACGGATGGGACTAATTCTAACTGAAAAGTGTTGCTTTAATGTAATAAAAAGCAAGATCCGAGTAAAAAAAAAGGGGTCCAAACTGACCATTTTCAATTAAATTCAATAGCAAGCAGCATCATTTCAAACACAGCACTCCCTTAGAGGCAGAAGGATCTGAGAAATTCAACACCAACTGTGTTGGGAAAGGCCCAGAACTAAGGTGTCTTGTTCCCTTGGCAGGTAGTCAATCACTAAATTTTCACAGAAAAGCAGTCAGGATCACCTACAGCATACATGTGATGACTTGGAAATATTCTACATGTTTCAAATGCAGTGTGAACCACTTCAAATACACTGTGTCCTTTCAGAGACTTAAGCAGACCCTGCAAAAGTTAGTTGCTATCTGCCCATGTGTGCCAGACACCAAGACTGGCAGTCTGATGTCTCTCTGCCTTCAAGTATTTTAGATTTTATATTCTACTTTGCATCTGCAAAAGGAAATGTCAGTACATGCTGACCTAAAAATGCTCCTTCTACCATGTATCATTCATGAAATCTGATCTGCAATATCCAAAAGAAATAGTTATAAGATTATTGCTAACTTGTTGAGTTGAATATAATTGTCTGCAAAGCCTTGTATTTTCTAATCAATTGGATTACCCACAACCACCCAAACAAAGATTAATTCCATTTTTTCCAGAAGTGATAAGATTTAAGTATCTAGAAAAGCAATTTTAAAAGGTACCTAGAACATATTAGTATATCTACAAGGTAACTTCAGAAGTTCTCAAATGGACCATAAACCCAGTGATGTTAACAAAATTCCACTTGCTACTGTTTTTAGAGAGAGAGCAAACAGTTCTATGTTTATTTTGGATATGAGGTACCCCATTTAAAAACAAGGAGAAATAACATAGATTTCAATGACTTCTGGCCCAAACATTGTAGGATCTGCGGGAATAAAAAAAACAAAACACAGCATACCTTCCTACTTTTCAGGCTGTATTCCAGGCAACATGTTATTTTTTTTTTTTTTAAATTAGAAACCATGTAAAGTTGGAAAAGGTCTGTTGTCAGCTACTTTCACCAAAGTTTAAATGAAATCGAAAAATACAATCTGGTTTTTAATAGTCATGTGTTTCTTTTTTGTCCAAAAGGTTTTTGTTTCATTGGAATGTGGAACATAAATAAGGATTTGAGACTCAATTTCTGCTTGATGAAATGTTTTCAAGCTTTAGTCACTAATAATTTAGATAATTTGCAATTCAATATCTTCAACTGCAGTTGAATTTTAAATTGCATTATTACATTACAAGTACACTTTATGCAGCTTTTTTTCAGGCTTTTCATACAGAAACGTGAAGTCATAACTATCTAATTTTCCATGATAAGCCTCAAACATAATCTATCATCAAAATTATAAACCTGGATAAAGAGTAATCATTTTTAATCAACATTTGTTCTGTTTACTGTCAAATTATATGATCACCTGCTTATTTTGTCTTAAAAAAAACATGACAATTTGGTGATAAAAACTAGATTTTCCCAATCATGTCTTATGGATGATCTAATTAAGTTTTTACAATAGAATATGTTTCAAGAAATTTGAAACAAAGTGTTTGTGCAGTGTTTTTTTGAGAGTGCTCATGGTGTTTTTCTTCTTTAAGCTGACTTTTAAAATATTTTCTATATTAATTTACATCATATTCTTGTTTTGTAATGTACTATATTGTGAAACTGATTGCAGAAAATGATTGTTTTGTTCTTTGAGTTCCTTTATCCTTTCAATTGAATAAGAAAATCACTGTGTCAGATCAGATTCGGTCAGAGCACAGTACAGTCTAGTTCACAATCTCCTCTGAAAACTGTTCATACCAGATGCTTCAGAAGTCGTTTAGAAAACTTTGGAAAATCTGGAAACATTTGATTGCACAACTATATTTTTTTACCTAAGTATCTCCAGAGATTGATTTAATTTAAGTAATTTAGGAAACATTTTATTTACTTCTATTTACTGTCCATGCATTACTCCATACTCACAGAAACAGAGGCTTTATCTATGTGCCCATGTCACTTTCAAAAACACTGAAGTCAAGCTCTGTGACTAACCATTCCAAATCTGTGTCGAAGCCACCTAAAAACCAGATAATGTTCTACTCTGACAACCCACTTCTATTAGTTCATATTTCTTAATGGTAAATTTTTAACAATTCTTGATAATGTTTCTTATGGTCTTGGAAGAATGAAATTTGCACACACCTATCTTGAAATAACAAGTGACTAAAGAAAGTCTGCTTGCTGCAGTACCTTGTTTCACAGGCAGAAAAATGTGCTATCTGTAATCCTATTGACTGCTGAGCAGTGTGCCTTGCAAACAGCCACCACCCACCTTTCAGGAGAACAAACCCTGACTGGGGAAAATTCGCCTTGGGCCCTGAATATTTGCTGTTTTACATCAACACAGCACTCCTTGGAGTGACCAGGCTGACAGTATTCCTGGAGACACAGATTTCAGGAATCGGATCGAAGTCAAAAATGGCTACATGTGGACACAAAATGTTTTAATACACTTTTTGAAATCCAAGGGCAGGGAATATTGTCCATGAGGACATAGCTTTATTTAACTTGCACTTCAAGGTGACCCTCACTTTGATTTCACTGGATCCTTTTCACAATGCAATCACATCAAACTGTTAGTCTGTAGGTTTCAGCCCACAGAAATGTGCACCACTGGAAATGGAGTTATAGTATTTTTAGCTTCCCAGTTCACTGGGACGTCACTATCAAACTACTCAGCTCCGTGGTTAAGCAAAATGCTTTTTCACACTGTGGTGAAATTTTTCTTGTGGAATGCCCATGTATGTGAACCCAAATAGATATTGTTTCTTAAAAACATCAAATGGAAAATTCCTGGGTTTGTTTTGTGAGATGTGCTTCAGCATGCCTAACATAAGCATGCAGCATCTAAATTTTAGGTTGCTAGTGAGCCAGTTCTCCTAAAAGAAATCCCTAAGCTCCTGCACAGACAATGGAGACAGGAGGATGTGTTTGATAACTTCACCTGGTAAGACGAATTGGTTTCAGTTTAGGTACCAAAGGATTTACATTTTTCTGGTCTCTTTGTAAATCTGCTATACAGAAGCAATGCAGGCACATATTTTTGATTGTTCCAAGTTGAAATTCAACCCCCTTTCAGCACTTACAGCAAGAAGCTGCTATACAAAGGGACAGGCAGAGTATCTGTCAGTGACTCTGCTTGTGATATTTGCCTGTGTGTCAGGTATAACATGACCTAGAGAATGTATCTCCTCATCTATCTCTTACAATCCCAGACAGAGTGCCTCTGTTTGACTAAAGATGTAGCTTTATCCCTGAATGTCTTGGGACCAGTAACTAAAACCATCAGTATAGGTGATAGTCTCTGTGCCTGCCAAGTTAGCTCTCCGCTCTGTATTTTTCTCTCCATTGTTGGCTAAACCAGAAATACATGGCTCTCTTTTCCACCTCTACCAGTGTGTATCAGGAATACAGAAACAGGAAACGTACCTGCATCTTCTGACAAATACACAACCATTTGATTTTAATAACAGTGTTATGCTGTAATATAGTCAATGTCTGGCCTGCAACAATGTCTCTCATGTAAGAATGGACAGATCATAATAAAAATAATGAACGAGGGAATTAAACCCTTTTATAAAGACAAATAAAATATTAAATAAAATAAATAAAGTTTTAAAACATAGCTTTAAGCAAAGCACGTCCTACACCTGTTCTACACACTACAACATTTTTTCTTCCTTCATGGTGTCAGAATATAGCAAGAAACATTCAAGAAGAGTAAGAGGGGAAGACTGGGACCACATGCATGGGTGGTATCTGTCAGTGTCAGAGGATCCATGATGTGTGTGATCTGGGAGGACAGCAGAGAACTCCAAGGAAAGCTTTGTGGGTAGCCTGATGACAACGCTGCCTGCTGCTGTTTCTGCTGTGCTTCAGGCACATTCTCTGGAAGCACTGAAGACTCTTTCCAAGAAGTACCTGGATATTCATTGTGATAGGAATGGTTCATCAAGGTCCTGAAAAATAACTCCTGTCAAAAGCAGCATGCCTGATAATTACTATCTGTACAGCTCCACATAAGTACTTTACAATAGCTAGTAGTATTTTCTAATATGATCTTAGTGGAATGTTATTGAAAGCTTGTTATGACACCAATGACATTTACCAGTGGTCCTCCATAATGTGTGTTATAAACCATCTGATAAGTGCTTTTAGCCTGACCTTTGTGATGATTCTCCACTTCATTACCCCTGGAATATCTACTGACTGGCTTTGCATCTTCTCTTTGCTTGAAGCATCCACGTTATTTTGTTTGTCTCTATAAATCAGACTTGCCTATTTAAGAATAAACAAAAACTCCCTACAGAGATATTTTGATGAAATTAATTATTTGTTATTAAGAATCCAACTTCCTGGTGCAACTTTTATGACATGTCTTTTCCCGTAAAATTGGTTTCAAGCAATGATTGATTGTTCAAGTTGTTGACAGAGCTCCTGGTCATAAAGAAGGTATAAACTATACTAGTTTATGAAGCACATAACAAGTCTGAATGCAGAAGTGAAAAAATCTGTAACTGGTGTTATGGAAGAGGACATATTTTTACTGGTCATAATATGTATTAATTTAATACTTCTTTCTCATAGCATTACAAAATTTTTAAGTGCCCCATAAGTTTTCTCTTCTGCTTTAGATTAAACAAAAAAGATCATAAAATCTGTCTTTACAGCTGCTCAACTACTTCCTAGATCCAAGTTACTCTCTAACACCTTTTTTAAGTGCTGATTTTTATTGCAGGAAAATTAAATATACAGCAATTGCAGTTCTGGGCAGAAACATTAAAAACCCACATTACATGGGTTATCTCATTGGAAATGGTATTTTAGCTATACAAGAAGTTTTCTAATAAAATGTTCTTGTAAACTCCCATTTTGACACCATAGTATTAAACTAAATCTCCATAAACTACATGCCCTACACTGTGAAGCAGGGAAAAGTATAATTTTTTAAGTGTGTTTCAACTGCCCCAAAACAGATTTAGTAAATAAAGTTGTGGACAGTGTTACTGTAACCAGCTCTCATAACGTTCCAGGTCAATTCTTAATACTGCAAGCCTTTCTTCCCCCACTTCTTTCTGTAAGTGCCACACAGGTGCTGAAACAATTCTCATTCTTTCTGCTGATTCCTATTTCTTCCTCACAGCTTAGCAAATGGTCAAACTAAACTCTCAGTACAACTCAACTCCTGCCATATCCAGAACAGAACTGAGGCCACATTCAGTGGGACTGCACATAGAATAGCTAAATAGAATGGCTAAATGGAATGGCTAAACCAGCCTGAGAAACTTTCAACCTTTTTTTCTTCACTCTATCAGGTATAAGGTTAATTGTAACATGTAAATGATACACTTTGGTAGGGTGTCCTTTCTACTAAATTAATTTCCCCTTAAAAAAATAATTTCTAAATATTTAGAAGCCATTTTTATATGCTGAATGCCCACTGTCACACTTAGCAAGAACAACATGACACTTTTTATTAATTACTATTTATGCGAGTAAAGTACAAGGCAGAACAAAATACATGGAAGAGAGGAGCATGCAAGCCAAGATTTACAGCTGATAGGGGACATTTGGGGTTTTAGTTTGATTGTCCTTTCTAAAGAGCTTTAGGGCAAAGCTTATAACCCAGTGATGGCATTGCCTGTTATTTTGTGCATGCTGCCTTTGAGAAAGCCAGTTTCTGCTGGGACAGTTAAACCTGAGCCTGTAGCCCAGGGGATAGGTTGAGAGCAAGCTTTCTTCTCTTCTGATCCCACAGAATAAACATGGGCAGCATAAGAAATCTAACTAACTAAGGCTAATGCTCAGAGAACAGAGTTAATTCTTTGTTTTCTCCAATGCAGTAATAAATTAAAGCAATCAAACTGCAAAATGGAAGTGCAAGATGGGAAGACCATTTCTGTTCATTTGAGACCTGATCCACATTTTTTTTAGAATTTTTCCTTCCCTTCTTGTGTTTCTTTTAATTTCTTTTCATCATTTTCCAGCTTCATCATGGTACCTACTTTCTTCCAGAAGTGTAATTATCAGAGGGACTCAAGAAGGAATGCTGGCTCTTCACTATCTGTGCTTCATGGGGACTGGAAAATCTCTTTCCACTGTGATGCCTGGATCAATGTTTCCAATTTTAGCTGTCTAAACAGCAAGCAGTGCTCACTACAGTATTGTAGAACTCAAGAAGATCTGGTGCCTATTTGCACTTCCTGGTAAATGACCAAGATCAGCCAGTGCTACAGTTCAGCCCATCTGTAACTCAGGGGTAAGAGGGAAGTGTGACAAGATTAAGGAAGAAGGATAGTGACTTACTGCTTCTGTTCTGGTTTTCCAACTATTTAGGTGCCCATGACCATTCCAGTCACATTGTGTGTTCCAAGCAACATGCAAAGCACGTCTACAATATCCCAAGAGATAGCTCTGATAAGATGGAGAGCCATTACACTTGCTATTGCCTTTGCAAAAGACCTTCTGAAATGGTCTGGTCTTGTTATTCAGCACTTGGTGCTTTTGAAAGTAGCCCAAAAGTATTTCAAACAACCTGCAGAAAAATTGTTAACACTTAACAATCCTTTCATGGACTGGTCAATAATCCAGTTGCAGTTCCTACTGTTCTTCAGAGAGGACTTAAATCATGTGTTTCCAGTGCTAATAAATAACATGCAAGACAACAAGATGACAAGGACTGAAAAACTTGAAAAGCTAAGATTGAAAACTTATGATCTGAAAACACACAAAGGAAATATCCCTGGAGCACATTGGAGGTGAAACAGACTCTAAAAGCTACCTAGTTGGCACTTTTACCTGGCAGAGTAAGAAAGCTGCCAGTATTCAAAGATGTCATTGCCCAGAACTCAAGAAATATTTTGTAGATGATACTAATATTCCAGCAATCTCTATCCAACATTGCTTATGGCCAGATTCATCTTATTTGTACTAAACAACCAAATTAATCATTTCCCCATATTGCCCATCTCTTCTCTTGCCCGCTCATTAACCTTGTTCACATCCTCCTCAGAGGAAGCACTGTAGGTAGCATAAACAATTTTTCTCCAGTTAATGCAGACTTCTTTGTGCATGGGGGATTGCTCACACACCAGGAGCCTGTTTGCTGTCTTTCAGATTGCAGTTGCAGGCTTCCCTAGACTCAAAGTTGCTACACAGAGCTCTCATATGTCTTAGTCTCTCATATTTCAGTCACATTTCTGGGTGATCAACAGAAAGGTATTTTGTAGATTTTCACCTAACATAGCAGCTACACTCCTCATCATCATATATACCTCCTTATATTTTTATCATAATTTTCTTTTTGATTAACTGGCTGTCCCAGAAATAAAGAAGAGCTGTGGTAACAACACTTAGACTCATAGAGACAGGAGTTCCAGTAAGCCCTGACTTTTTCTTCTCTGCCCTTAAAGAATTCTCTTAGTATATATTCTTCTATTATGAAGCCTAAAGCTATGGGATGCTTGAAGTGAATAAGGTCATAAGCCAAAGTCCACACTAGGAGTGAGAGTTGTAGAGTATTTTGGTTAAGGCAGGCTTCTGAAAGGGCTTCCCAGGTCTGCTTCCTTCTCCAGAGAACTGAAGGTGGGGAGCTGGGCTGCTCTCCGAAGACCATGGAGGTAATTCAAATAGCCCTTTTCTCCTTTCTCCTATCATATTTTTCATTGGGTGGAAATGCCATCCCAGTGGTCTAGATGTTGCTCTATTTTTCCAGTAACAGCACAATGCTTTGGCACATTCAGTTCATCTCATATGTCATTCCTGGTGTGGAAAGCTGCATGGTGGCAAGCAGTGAACATGCTTCTCCCCATACTGGCGTAAGATTTGTGATAAAGTTGTTCTTTTTGGCACTATGGCCATGGTCAATGGTTCAGAGAGATAATAAGCTGTGCCATCCCGTGACAGGCCAAAGCAGTTAGTTTCAGTCTGATGAATGATTCTAATGTTATTTGGCTTCACATCAGGGCATTAGAAAGAGTGAGCTGTGCACCAAAAGTCTTGTTACCAAAGAAAACTGTGACACTTGTATATATAAGAATATGTAAGACTTTCTATAGGAGAAGGGAAAAGATACATGAATAAGTAAGGATAAGAGGAATGGGGAGACTTCAATTTTATTTCCTGAAGGCATCTTAAAGTTTTGAGATTGCACAGTTTTCTAAAGATGAAAGAGAGCTCTGGCAACCACAGTGAATACCCACTCATTCAAAGTACTCTCTTGAGGACAAATGGCCATGTGGCATAGGGAACTTCCAGCACAATTAAAGACAACCAAAGAATTTTGAAAACTGACCATCTGTGTCTTAGCAAGTGAATCTAAGTCTAAAAGTACAATACTGAGTACATTTAAGAACTCATGTCAGTCTTTAGACTTTGGTGCTGAGGACATTGGATGTGCTTTTATCTACTATTGAACCTGCCATCAGGCTGCAGGTGGCTCTTAGAGGACCCTCACAGGAGCAATGTGTCTTGCATCCTGTATGAATCTAGATCAAAGGATTGGACTGAGGGGCAGGGCACCAGTGACTTCCACAGAACTCTCACACAGCAGTGCATTTTCTCTCCTCTGACCTACTTGTCAGCTTTAACAGGGTGTCATCATCTTTCAGTGTCTGTATGTACTTCAGGTAGTTTTGCTTACAATATTATTGAACCAACTTCAGGATGGGGAAGTTTAAAATATCTCTGTAACACGAATACTTTTATTAAATTATAAAATGCAAAATTCAACTGAATTGAATTGAATAGCATGTCTTTAGCTAGCATGGACTCTCTATATTCTAAAATTTTACAGTGAAGGTCTGTGACTCATAGGTAGGTGGCATCCTTCCAAGTTATGCTAGAAATGTTACATTATTATACTTGCTATAAAGGGAAACTGAGAGTGCTATTTCAGTATTTTTAATAATGAGAATTTTTGTCTTCACTGTATTTGATATTCCTGGTTTTAAACCTGGGAAGATATCATTTAAATGAGGCATATATATTAAAAATAAACATTCACAAAGACAAGCTAGCAAAAATCAGACCAGTGTCAGGGCTGCTGTTGAGTGGAATGTCAGCAAAGGCAATAAGATCACTACAAATCAGGTTCACCATTAGGTTTTAGACCATGCAAGCTCCCCAGAATTGCTAGGAGACTGGAAAAGAAAGGAGTATCTTCATTTTGGTGATCATCAGATGGCCTAACCCTTGCAACACAGTTTGCCTGGCTGATTGAAAACCTGGAACAAAGACACCTGTGGTTCATCAGTTCCCAGGCTCTCCACTCAGCCTATTGAAATGGTCCAATAAGAAAACAGGAGTGTTGAGGGTATCCAGCAAATTTGTAACAGTTGGCAACAGACATTAACATTTTATTTTTGCTCTTTACTCTAGGTTCTTCTGTTTCTGAAAAATGCTGGCCTAAATGCCATTCACTCAGTGGATTTACCAGGTGGAATATAACTGAACTGTTTCTGTCAACACGAGAGGGAGCACAGACACATCTATCAAATTGACACAGTCCTTGCACTTGATGAGCTCAGTGCAATGAGTCTTCCACCTCCAGTTTTTGTTACGCCAGTGAGTGATGAATCAGAGATATTTTTGACATCTGAAAGCAATTCAAGGTGAGAGAACCAAGAAGACTGGTATTTGCCAGTCAGAACTATAAATAAACTTTTTCAGCATCAAGACTCCTCCAAAGCTATTTAAATAGGCTAAAATTTTATGGACTGCTATTCCCTAAGGATAGGAATGCTATCTGTATATTTAAAGTGTGTCATTTCTTTATATGCAGTCACACACAGAGCAGGTAGGAGTTTGGCTTCCTTCATAACCACAGTAAATCCATCCTTGTTCCTTATGCTATTGATAGGATTTTCAGACCTGGCCCACTGTTTTTAGAATTAGAGGAATTAATTAAGTTGATGGGATTTTTTGCAGTGACTCATGTTCTTAGAAAGGCTAATGAGTCAAGATATTAACTTGCAATGACATTAGTATATGCTTACTTGATGACTAGATGTATACTCTGACTTGTAGTCACACAGCATTTCATCAGAAAAAGTGACTCATGATTACTGAACAAAAAACTAAAAAGTAATTGCATTTACAGATAGAGACATACAAAGTTTTCTTTATGTTTTCTTTCTGTGTTCTGTGGGAGACAGCAAATAACTTGAAAAAGAGAAGCAGCCAGACTATTTTCAGACACAACAATATCAGCAATGTTGGTAAGATTAGCAGTCTGGCTGGATTTACACACATCAATATGAGAATGATGGAAGATCTCAAAGGATTTTAGCACTTATGGAGGATAGAGGTTAAATGGGAACCAGCTATATTTCCACTAAACCAACCACAACTCACAGCGAAGGAGCAAAACATTCTTTGTTGATCTATGAGAGCCATCTAAAATAACATAAAAAGTAAACTAGATATAAAGTCAAGACATAAAGGTAAATGACAGTGAGAGGAAGTGTTTGTCTTGTATGTCATAGTGAAGGTAGATTCTGCAGGAAGCATTTTTTCTCTCTGGCAGAACATTTAACACATCAGTACTAAAACATATTCTGAGACATTGTGTGGACAAATTCAAGAGATGAAATATAGTGATTTTGATGAAGTTGATTTATGTCAACATATCCAAGTCTTGGATACTTTTAGAAAGTTCAGATCAGAAACATGACTGAACAAATGATGGAAGAATGAACCAAATGAATAAATATTTTACTGTCATATTCATCTTTCTATAAAATATGAATAAACCTTCAAAATACATTATGTGAGCAGACTGAAAAAAAAAAATTCTATGCCAGAGCTCCTCCTGTAGTTATTGTAAATCTGATATGTTCTTGATCACTGCTGAAATGTACCTATACAGTGAGTGAAGAACTTTTTTGAACTTCAATTTCCAGACAAATAAACCACAACACTGCAGATAATTCCGAGCAGTAGCTGCTCATTCCCTTTCTTGAAATGTCCAGTCTTGGGGAAATGTTGAATAATCACATTTTCCTCTTTACTTGCTTGGTACTGAAACAATGCATGCATGATCTAGCACAGTTATGAAAGACCTACTTTTCGTATGGAGGGAGCCAAAATAAATCCTTACTTCAAAACACACTAAATTAAGGTCAATTCTTTCATCATTCATGCACAGCAAATAACACTATTCTATTTGATGAGTGAGATAATAGCCATTAAATATGAATGGCCAAAAGCAAGATATTTCTGTTGAAACATTTCATTGACATTGGGGTGTGTGAACTTTTTTTTATGTATATCAATAAAATATTGGCAAAGAAAACACCAAGAATATAGAAAGCCACAGGGTGAATGCAGGTTACACTGTTTTGTAATATCCATAACATAATTAAACAATTCTTTTTAAATACATTCTTTAATCACTTACTCAGTTTTCTATCTGCAAAGTACTTTTGATTTAATCATGACTTTTGTTGTATGTTTACCATTCAGAAAATTTATGTGAATGGAATTCTGTCTGGGAGAACTATTCTTAATACTTTTTTTTTTTTTTTCCACTCTCTGAATACCTGTCCTCATAAAAGAAATAAAAGTAGTTAGCTGAATGAATTAGAAAAAAAAATTATTATACTTTTTTCCATTTCCTGACATTTCAGGTACACACAGATATGAAAAGGGAAACTAGAAAACAGTTATAAAAAGAAGGGACCGTTCATGTCATCACAGACAGAAATGAATTATTAGACAGAATGACCACATTTGCAATAATCCTGGAAAATTTATTGATAACTAAGTCAAATTCTTTTCACCTAGCTTTGGTTGTCTAAAATATGATGTAAAGTTTAATGCAGTTTTCTTAAAGTCAATTAAACATGGAAGACACTTGCAATTCTTTAAACAGAGGTCTAGGTTAGATGAAGTGATGGGTCTTCTGTAGATACTTCTTTTTCCCTGTTGCCTGTTGGGTGGCTGGATGATTACCTTAAACTGGGCTACTGTTATGTCAGATAAATTCAATTAAGTAGGACTTTAGAGAACTAAAAAAAAAAAAAAAAATTGTGTGTGTAACTGAGAGACAACTGGATCTGTGATCTATTTCACCTGTGGAACTAAGAAATGTGAGCAGTCTTAGATATAGACACTTAGATGATCAAGCCAGGTTAAAGATCTTCAAAATAGCACGTCCATGATATATGCTGATCATATAGAACCATGATATACAGCTGGACTCCAGCCCTATTACCCTACCCCAGAGACAGACAGCACGTTGGCACATATTACTGAAGACATACCACAATACTGCTCATCATTGCAGTGTTTTTTGGCTATAAAAGTCATAAAATTATTTTCTATCAGTTTTCTGCTTTAAGAGTCATAGAGGTTCAGTCCTCACTTCTTGAACAAGATTGCATCTGTTGTGCAAGAGAAAATGTATAATTATAAATAACTCCCAACACTCCCATCGTTCCATTTTTTGATAATGCATTTCTCTTACCTTCTATTAGCTTTCCCGTCTGCTCTGCATTGCCTCCAGGCAAGATCTTGGCAATGTAAGCTCCAATTTCCCCACTGCTCCCCGGAATTTCTTTCCCACCTACAATTCGGATTCCCAGTCCATTGCCTGTGATCAAAAGAAAGAGAAAACTTTAAACAGAGATGAAACAATGAATAATTCACTGGAAAGAAAGGAAGAGAACAAGTCATCAGAGTTCACTGAAGGCGTCACCAATAACTTCTGGCTGTGGTTGGAAGACCAAGGTTAACTGCAGTTCCATCTGCTACTTTCCTGAAGACTTAACTTTGGGCAGATCCTCTTGAGTAACTACTGTATGACTGACATAATATAAATAACCTGATTCACTAAAAATTACATTGAAGCTAAAACTAACTTCTGACAAGCTGTTTGCAGCATTAATTAAATTAAATTGCTAGAAATCCACGTGAAGTGTGGATTCAAAAGATAGCTTTATCATATGCCTACAACAAGCACGCAATTTATCTGAAAAATTATAATAGCTGAGCTTTAAGAATCATATAATTATGGAGGCATTGACAGAGATCCTTGAGCTTGCCCCTTTGTGCAGCAAAGCATGTACATTTACAGGAACTTAACGTTTGCTTTTAATTGACATCTTTTACATCAAAGGATGTGCAAATTAACAAAATTGTAAAGGTTACAACAAGTCTCTGTAAAGCATCATCAAATCTTGTGTATTCTCACTTTTTTACAAATTATAGAGATGAAAACAATTTCATCACTCATTATTTTAGCTGGAGAGACCACATCACTAATCTCCCCATGTACAAATCAATGAGACTGAAAACAAAAGCTTAAAAGATATTCTCATAAAACTAAACTTATGCACTGCCTATTTTTCATGCTGTCTTGTTTTTTCAACAAAAAAATACTTCCCATACAAGAGAAACAAATTTCTTCTTTGAAGAAAATTTCGTATGAGATGATTCCCACTTTGATCTGGGAATATAAGGACTGACTTACCCACCTGTATTGTAATGGTTAAGTAATTAATTGTCAATTTATTAATTTAGTAAGCCAAACCTGCTGTGTGCTTAGAATAATCACCTGTAAGAAGGTCACCAAACCACCTCTGTGCAAAGCTTTATCTTTTCAGATTAAGGTAAGGTTTTTCCACATAATGCTATTAGTGTTTGGTAAATCAGCCGTCAGTTTGTTTCAGAAGCAACATTGTCACATTGAGTTTCTGACCAAAGAAGTTTCCACTAGTTTTTCTATTCTGCTTTAGCTAAATCTATATCCTTTGTGTCTCAGCTTTCCTCATAATTTGAGATTTTCCAAACATTTTAATTGAGGAGAGTGACTTTTCAGTGTAATTGGAACAAACTGCATAGTTATTTTAAATTAACTACCTTATTTCACCACAAATTTGAAATTTAGCACTGGTAAAGTTTATTTTTTCTGCCTTGGAAGGGAAAGAAAATCTGCCATTCTAAGGATGAGTCTAAATGTCCATTAAAAAAATTGAAAAAGACATTTTTTAAAAAATAAGTACTTCATTGCCTAAAGTGAATGTATACACCTGTAACAGTATTTAACCATAAGTCCTTTCTTAGGACTTAGAAATTTATATGGGCTTCTCTGCACAGAGAGCTTCCGATCAAACATGGCAGAAAGAATCATTAATATGTTAGAGATCCGAGGCTCACAAATGGGAACCATTAAGTTCAGCATATTCAATAAACAACTATTCATAGTACACAACACACACAAACAAGGACACGGTACCTTCCTCTTAACTTACACAGTCAACATATGGAATTTTCAATATATGAGTAGGACTGGATGCTTTTCATCACAGAGTCAGGGTTTTACCATGATACAATCTACTAGCACCTCTACTGCTGACATCTTATTTGTGACAGAATGGCAGAGAAGGAGTTTGCCATATAAAAGAGTGTACACCTTTGCTAGGCAACTTTGAAAGTCAGGGCTGACATATTGGTTTAGATTTTGTAAATTAAGGTGTTTGACCATATTACTACTAATATATAAAGATCTTTATTCCTAGACACTTTGAAAGAGCTTGTGATTTTATTTTTGCAGGTTCAAGTCAAATGTATGACTCACTTATGTATTAAGTAAAAGTATGCTTGCTAAGGGACAATCACAGGGGTGTATGTGTGTGTATTGCAAAAATATTACCAGAAGAAACATTTTAAATTAAATTAGAAAACATTCATTCCTGGTAGTCAGAATGAACGAGTTACTTTTTGCTCACTGAGCTCTAAGTGTTCTGTTCTGGCTGACAAAGAAATATTGCGTGGGTCTTGCTGTATTTTCTCATGTGAAGATGGAATTTCAGACTCATTTATACTGTACCTATTGAAAATATTGAGCTTACTACTTCTGTTTGAAATGACATTGCCCAATTTATCACCTTGATTGCAGACAGTTTAAAAATATCATTCATAGTGTGCTTTCTCAGATCTCTTTTCCCTTTGGTTTTTTTATTTTTTCTTTTTTTTTAATTTTTGAGTCTTAATTTCTATATCTCAGGCTATTTTGATATCACCAAACATTTATCTTTCAAATTTAGATTTTCAGATTAATGAACCACTGTTTTCTTCTTTAGAAGACAAAAGACCAGTAAGCATCAGAAAGCAAATCACTGTGCTTTGAATAAGAGAAAGCACCTTTCTGAATTATGAGTATTGATTTCCATGGAAAATATCTTCAGGAAAACATCTCTTCAAAGGGGATTTTACACATTTGAGATCCAATGCTTTTTAGGATGTTTCAAAGCAAGAACGCTGCTAATTAATTGCAACTGTTTTTACTGATCTCCCAAGGCTGTGATCCTACTCCCATCTAATCTTAGCTAAAGCTTTAAGACGCTACGTACTAAACTAAAAGAAAGACAACCAAAAACCACCCCAAAACCCCCACAACCCAAACCTCAAAATACATAATGCTAAACTTTAACAAGGTAAATCATGTAACTAAATTGGTTTTATCATTTGATAAACAACAACAACAAAAATGAATACTAAATCATTAGTTAGCTTGTGAGCCACTGATTCATGCAGCTGAACATACAAACTTCAAAGCTGTAGATCACCTGTCCAGATGAAGGGAAGGTGGTGGATGTAGTTTTTCTGGATTTTACTATGGCTTTTGATACTGGCCCTCACGGCATCCTTATGATTGAGTTGTCCAGCTGTGGGATGAGTTGGTTGACATTGTGCTTGGTGAAAACCTGGCTGAGGGGCAGAGCTGAAAAGGTTGTAGTGAATGAGGCTATGTGTGGCTGGTGGCCGGTCAGCAGCACTGTTCCTCAGGGATCAATTCTAGGGCCAGTTCTGTTCAATATGAATATCAAGGGTCTGGATGCAGGAGTTGAATGCTCCATTAGCTGGTTCACAGCTGTACCAGGAGAAGTTTAGACTGAGAAGGTGGTCAAATACTGGAACGGGTTTCCTCCAGAGGTGATTGATGCACCAAATCTGTCAGTGTTTAAGAGGCAATTGGACAATGACCTTAATGACACACTTTAATTTTTGTTTCACCTTGAAATGGTCAGCAGCTGGACCAGAGAACTGTTGTAGGTCCTTTCCAGCTGAAATAGTTCTTTTCTATTCTATTCAATTCTAGTCTAGTCTAGTCTATGCCTTTCCATTTCATGGTATTGAAGATTTCAAGTACTTAATAATTGCTGAGTTACTTTTGAGAGAAATCCATACTAAGAGAAAAATACTGAATGACCATTAGCTTTTTTGCTTTTTGGCTATTAACCTAACCTATGACTTTCACTTGTCATTTCATATCCTTCCAGAAATCACAACCTGTTTCAGTGATGCATATTCATAATACATATACATATACATATATATATATATACACACGCATATAAAAATTATATGAGAAGTGATGAACAACTTGAGACTAATAGATTCTGTCACCGGTGACCTGGCAAGCATCACTACAAAAGTATTTTGAAAATACATCTCTTTTCCTTAATTCCTACAGGAGATACTTTCTGTCCTATTAGTTGTATTTATTTTGAACTCGTGTAGGTCACTGTGCCTCAGACCACTATGAAATCGTATCCCCTTGTATATCAGAAAGGTTATAATTTACTTTCCTGTAATAGGCTGACCATGACCTGAGCTCTGCAGCTACAGTTTAGTCTTTTTTGTTCCTTACGGAGATAATAAAGATCAGATTGTTGCCAATCTGTCGCTGTTGCTCTGGTCATGGAGCTCATAAAATCTTGTCATTTTTTTATTACTTTACTGAGCAGCTCCATTATAGCCATTAGAGTTTAAACAGCCTAGATTTCATGGAACTATTTCGACATCTCAGCAAAGATTAGACTTTCCAAACAAATGCCAATAACCTGCTACATAAGATAAAGGTTAAAGAAAAAAAAAATTAAAAAGAACAGAGAAAAACTGAGCAACTCAAGGCCCAGCAGGCTTTTGCTGGTATTGGTGGCCCTGTTTTCAGACAAAACTGAAAAGTCATTTTCTGGAGATGTTTTCTCTTACAAAAATAAATAGAATTCCAGCACCAAAAGCATGGCCTGATTTTGTTTAATTATTATATAGGTTCCATGCAGTAGCAACAACTTTAACACATGCAGGAGAATGCTGGTACGTGACCCAGAAGCTCTGTGCAAACATTGTTCATGTGCTAATTCAAGCAAATATTTCCTCTGGGCTAATTTTTCAAAGTATGAAACCATTTGTCTGTCTAATTAGATGAGCAAAGAAAGTAAAGAAGCAATTAGAATGTACAACAGATTTTCAGTAATCACACATGAGTTTGTATGAATTGCCATAGGAGACTCTAAGTACGAGAATCAGCAGCAATCTGACTTTTGTCACAGAGCAATATGAATTTTTAATAGACTTTTAGGTGACTGAACTTTAAAAAAAAAAATATTAAAAAAAATGCTACTGATTTGGATTACTAAGAGTGGAAAAGTATAACCTTCAGGATGGTAGCCAGAGGTCACTATTTCTGTAAACCCATGGTCAATTTTACCACCTTTGGATATTGTGTGCTTTGAAGTTGAAACTGCATAGAAGTAAAATGGGAAAAAATTGAAATGGGCTTAAACTGCAAAATGCAGGTCTATAGCACATGTCTCTGAGGAGTTTGAAAGAGAAGATATACTTAAATCCAAAAATAAAGATTAGTCTTGTGTTTCAGGTCCAGAAGCCAATGCACAGACATACCACTGAGAGAGGAGTGAAACACAAATCCAAATGCGGTTTTTATCATTTTCTAACCATACTGACAAAAAAAATTAAATCATAACCAGAATGGTGAATTATAGCAATGAAGCACAAAGGTGATCTTTTTTGGGCCAATGGTAGCAGTTAGAAAAATGCATGAGGATAAAGAATGAAAAGGAGACATTAGGCATGAAAGTTTTTGCAATATGCCAATGTACCATGTTATAGCAATGAGAACATATCAATCAAACCAAAGAGTATGAAGTTTTTTTAACACTATTTGGCTCTGAATGGAGACAGAACATACCTTCCTCCTGTGTTCATTTACCAGACATTATCTCCCCAGTCCTCCTCCAGGCTTATCTAGACCAGACACATGCCAGGGTGTTGGTAGGCCTTTATCTGCCAGAACAATTCTACACCATGTCCTTGGCTGTATGGAACAGGCATTTCAGCCACATTAAAAACAGCCATGACTTCCCTTGGAGAGTTCAGAGTCAAAAGCAGCATGAAGAAATGCAAGCTACTTACTTAGTTATCATAGCTGTGATAAAGCAATCTCTAAAGTGTGAAGAACAGACAAAAAGGAATAATGAAAAAAGCAAACAAAACCAAGTTAGCTCAGGCACATAGAAAGCAGCAGGAAAAGTAATGTGATCCAGGCTAAATTTTTATTTTCAGTATTATTTCTATGTAACTCTCTGGAATACATGACATGATGATCCACATTAGAGCTTGGTTGTTTAGATAGGTACAACATTTTAAAGATTGTACTCAGGAGAATTGTTTTGATGCTTCTAACAAAATTAGCTTAAATGAAGTTGTTTCCTAGAAACATGATTAAGCCTACTCAGCTATTGCATTTCTTGGCCATTGGCAATTAAGGCAGAAAATAGACATGAAGTCAAATCTTGAGCTGATGAAATTCAGATATATTACAGTTGCTTTAATCGCACCGTGATGATTTATTTCAGCTGCAAATCTGCTTCATGCTGATTTGCACACTGGTTATCATCCTGAAGGATCATGAAGTGTTTTATGAATTAACATCTTGGAGCATTTATCACATCTACTTGAAAACAAAATACAGGTCTCTTCTTTTTGGATGATCTGTCACATCAGAATCTATGGTGTCATTTATGGTAGACTGTATCTTTAAATCTATAAAAACACCTGTAGGCACTGAGTTTCACCTGTGTTTGCTGATAGACACCAATGGCTCAATAGATGCCATTGACTGACAGCTGAAATTCATTGTTTAAAATGTTAGTTTTGAACTGCCCATCTGTATCAGCATTGGTATTTAAGAAACAGAAACATAATTAATATAACAGGATGTAATCCTATATAACACATAAGATATATAGATGTATATGTAAGGGATAATACAATATTTACATTATATTACTTTTATATATTATATATTACTTTAAGAAAAGCATAATTCTTCATTAAATGCAAAAAAAAAAAAAACAACCAGGGCTTCACAGGTGGCTGAATCACAGACTAATGGAAGCTGTAAGAATACTGCACTGTGTTTACCTTGGCCTTATATTCTTAACTACCTTCTGTTAGAGCCACAATGAAGGGTTAAACAAACCTTACGTCTGACCTCATAAGACTGTGCTTATGTTTAATAAATTTTAGAAAATTTTGCTTGCAGCAGTAAACAGCAATAAACAATTACACCTGCTAAAAATCTTGCCCAGGATGCTGCATAGACTTGTCCAACTTACAGTCATGCCAAGAAGAAAGCAAGAAATATGTTCCTCTCCATTTCGCATTACTTCTCCAGTAATCATGGTGCTTGTATTTGGGGAGCACAAAGGCTGTACCTACTATAAACTACTTTCATGAAGCTGGTAAACTGGAGGAAAGGGTTAAGAGGAAACAGAATCATCACTCATATCACCTGCAGGGCAGTAGTTCATGCTATTTATGTGTAGTGCCGATGGAATCCTATGGTAAGCCATGCCAGCAGTGACACTGTTTTCTTGAACATATACCTGAATGCAAACCTTACTGCTCTAAACGTAGACTCTGAAGCACCTCAAGACATTTAGCAAAGACTAGAAAGATCACTCAGCATTGGTCTTGTCATCAGGATTGTACTGGTCAAAATATGATACACAACCTTCTCCATCTGTTCTGAATTTTCTCTCCCTTCTTTGTCATACTGTTTTTGCCCACACAGCTTTATTTAGTGAGCAGGCGTCTATCTAACTACTTACACTCTCTTTCTCATTTTAAAATGGAAGGATTTTTAAGCAAGTAACAAAATACCTTAGATTTGTACATATTAATAGTTATAGCTAAGCTAGGGAGAAGAGATTTTCTTTATATCTAGTAGCAACCTCTCCTGTTTTCACTTATTACCATTGCCTCTCATCCTCCTGCCATGTATCTCTGTGAAGAGCCTGGCTCCCTCTTGTTCATAAGCTCCTCATTGGAATGGGATCACTGCTATCAGAACCCCTCAGAAAGTGCCTCCTTTTCAGGCTGAACAAACCCTGTCCCTGAGCTGCTCCTCTCAGGGCAGGCACTGCAGACCCAACCACCCTGATGTCCCTCTGCTCTACTTTCTCTCCTATTCGTTGATGTCTTGCTTGTGTTGGGGGTGGAAAGTATTTTAAATATATACACTAATGCTTTCCGAATTAAAATAATTTAGAGAGGAGAAACAAAAACATGTAATATACGATCTGTGTACCTACAAAGTGTTTCTAACAAAAAGAAAAATTTGTTTGTGGTTTACTTTTTCTTTTTTTTTTAGTTTAGAATAGTTTAATGGCACTGAGTTCCTTCTAAAATTGCTATTAAGACATCAAGAGACATCTCTCCTTCCTTTTATTTCCCATCCTGTCCTCATTTACCACCATATGACTTCTCAGGAAAATCTCTGAGGTTGCCCGGCTGTAACAGCCCTTTGTGTTTACAGATTTTACCTTCTGTGCCACATCTCTGATAACTGTTTAAGGAAATGTTGACCATTAATTAGGGATTAAATCCTTACCCAGTGACAAGGAAATGTTAGAGGAGGGTATTGCTTTCTTGTGCAAAGTGTTATCTCAGTCCTTCACAACATTAAATGAAAGAAATAAAATAAGTAATCTTCTAAGAGTATGAAGATAAGAGGTGGGTTACAGTTCTCACTCTCTACCTTTGACTACTATATCACATTCAACATAGACTGTGGCTATATTTAATATGTTTTTAATAGATTAGTAATCATAAGTTCGTTGCACTTGAGTATTTTGCTGTAAGAACTGACTTTGCTGAACTTGCAGGTGAAAGAACCCTAAATACATAAGATTATTTATTTAGAGATTATCTATAACAACGAGGTCCTGATATAGGAAAACTCTTTGAATTCTCTTCCTCTCTCTCAGGCTAACCACCCCATGAGCTGGCATGCTGCAGAATCCTTATGGAGAGTATGGGGCATGTCTCATGTTTGTAGTGTTACAGCTATCCTGGCATCCCTGGCATCCTTTTAGCAGTTTCACTGACATCACTGCTCCACTGGAGATTAGGGACATAGTCTTCTGCCCATAGTTTAACTCTCTTCTTTCCTATACTGTAAAGTTCACAGATTTTTCTGAATCATTTCTCTGGATTTTTTTTTTTTTTTTTTTTTTTTTTTTTTTTAAATATCAGAATTGAAGGGGCTGTTCCACAACAGAAAGAGTCTGTCTCTTCAAAGTACATTTTTCTCCCTGGAAACACACAAGATCCCTACTTTCAAAAGGAAGAATTCCTTGTGACTCAGACTAAGTGAAGTAAAGCAGCAAAAATTACCTTTAACTGAGTGAATGCGTTGTACCTATAGATGTATTGAGATGTATCTCCCCTGTTGGATTTTCACCCAGAGTGTGCCTAAAGATCTTTCTGATCAGGAATAACACAATGTAAGTCATCTTTACATTTCCAAAGGCATTGCCAGTGCTTTCATTACTTTCAGTCGCCATGTCCTTAATTCACTTTTTCAGTTATAATGATGGTGTGTTAAAAAAACCAAGAGAAAATTCTGGCAGTATAAAACAGCACTTATGCTGCTTTGCTAAAGGATCCAAAAGCAACAAGGGACTCTCAATGAAAACAAACAGTGAGTTTCTGGAGCATAAAACATGACTATATTATCATTCACTGATCACTGCTGTTGTTGCTTTGGCACCTCAGAATAATTATGATGCCAAATTTTATATTTTTTTTTTTTAAAATTGCAAATTATCAATCAAACTTTGCAGAGAAAATCCTTCACACTTACCAACATTTCCTGAGGAGGGGACATTGCATACCTTGAAAAGAAGAGTTGTGAGTTTTTGATGATGGCATAGGATAAAGAAACAGGAACTTTCAGAGGAGAGGCCCATGAGCAAGTATACATTGATTTTTCACTCAGAGCTACTATTCTCTTTCCATTACAATTTTGGCTAAGTTCCTCATTCCTTAAACACCTCATTCACATGCCAAAATTTGCAGGATATGCTTTTGTGTGCAAAATCATGCCAGATTATATAAGAGACATCAAAGGCATCTGTACCTCAGTGCCTGTTTTCATTAATCAAGAAAGCAAATACACTGAACGTATGTGCACATAATATGTAGTGATACAGCCTGAATTTTAACATATTTTGGACTACTCTTATAATTGATATTCATAAAGTGACAATTTCTGGATCCATAATCAGGGGGTAATTTCTACTATGCTAAGACTGTGATGAGACCTGTGGAATTCAAATTATAATGCTGATATTAGGATAAAATTCCACCTTGTCCTACAGTTACAGCTGTGGTCTAGCTGGTTGTCTGTGCTGACCCAGCACACTGAATCATTAATGCTCAGCTTGGCCCAGGAATTCCACTGAGATGAGATGATGGGCTGAAGCACTGGCCAGTTTCCCAGCAAAGCAGCTGGTCAACAGTTACAGGAATTCTCTTTGTGGGAATTGTGGATAGTCTGGGACATTTACGTATGGAGCTTCAGCTGTGCACACTCCAGTTAAGATACACTAATGGTATACTGAAGATGTGTTCATTCAGTCCCTGAAAGGAGAACCTGTCAGTCTCAGGCATCTCTCCAGGCAGCTCCTGCTGCTGAACTGACCAAACTGCACGTAGATAATTCAAAACATCTGTAGAAACTGTCCTTGCCTGTGCAGAAATATCACATAGGACAGGCTTTTGTGCATAGAGAATGTTTTGTACATATTGTGAGGTAATCAGAGACAGTGGATGACACACATGCTGTTGTGATCTCCCAGGACCACAGGCCAGCTGGCTTGTAAGAATCCAGCAACACAACAGTTCAGCTGAAGATGCTACTCAAAGGATGGTTGCAAGAGATAGAGATTCCCATTGCCACCTGGATAACTGGCTGTTCTCTTGGAGAGACCTGACTGCCCATGTGAGCTTTACTGAGGGTTGTTCTGTTTTTTTACATACACTCTTCCTGTGTTCATGCAAGAAGCATAAGCCAAACAAAATGACTCAACACCTCATTTTAATACTTTTGATAAGAAAGAGAAGGGGAGGGAGAAGGGGAGAGGAGAAAGAGTCAAAGGGAATAAATAAAAAGAAACAGAGAAAGAAACCCACCAGCAAAACAAAAAAACATGGTATCTAGATGAATATCCAATACTCTTGTAGTGATGTAGCTGTGGTGATATAAAAGTATATATTGTTTAATTTACCAATATTTTAAGTAACTTTTGCTGCACAATAGATTTCTCTGTCTTCCCCTGGTTAATAGTAATTGTCTGCTTATCAAACAAAGATACTTGCTAATAGTTTGCAGATAAGGTTTAATCAAAATTAAATTTTTAAAAACCATGTGTGTATCTCTGGGAGAGATCATTTGAAAGCCAAAGGCTAAGCAAAAAACACTGCAGATGTGAAGAGAGTTTCTGTCTGCTTTAATCCTTCAGACACTTGAGAAAGAAGGAGGAAGGGAGGTACACAGTCGAGGAGTTATGGGTGCTTGAAAGATGTGTAAGGAGCGAAAAATACAACTAATTCTTCTGTTTCAGGTCCTCCCCATTGGTACCCTATTCTACCTCTGGCTCTTTTCTGTCTAATTTGCATTTAAGCCTCTTAAATCTGTATGTACATCATGCATGTCTGAGCAGAGAAGTGTCTGTGCAGGTCTCTAAGCACCTATCTGGACTAAAACACAAAGGTATGACTGCATCTTGTAGACACAGAGCCGAACTTGGTAACTACAATTAGAATTTAAGTACAATATTATACAGCTACAGCAATGAGCAGTCCCAGCAGGATTCTGAGTAAATTTTTGATCCTGTGTGACTTCATGGTGTGCAGGGCATTAGTAAATGGGAAGTCAATATGATGGGCACCTTGGTTTTGCCCATCATTGCTCATAAGGCATTTACCCTGATGCACAGTATGCTGCTGTGGTTGCCAGCACAAGAACTAGTGAATAATTCGGAATAGGCATTTCACACTGCATGAAGGTAAGTAACTTTGGATAGGAGAGCAGGCTTCAGCATCAGTAAATCATGAGCTTTAGAGTTGTGTGGTTGTAATTCCACTTGCTTTTGAGTAAGAGAGCAGCTTGGATCACAGCATTACTCATCACCCTGCAGGGCAAAGATCCCCATGAGGATGCCAAGGAGTTCCTGCGGTCTGTGAAGGCCTGGAGCAGCACAGGCTGACACACAGCAGAGCGAGGGCTCCTTTCAGACTGTGCTGTGTGGGTGGAGGGGTCTTTCTGCATTCTGAAATCATCAGTGGGTGTTACAGTGACTAACAAGAAAATACCTCATAATATATACAGAACATTCATTTAACACCCTAAATATGAGGTGGATACTGAGGATGGAAATTATTGAGATTTTACTGCCAGAAACCCTGTGAAAACAATATTTAGCAATTCAAGTAAGTTCATGCCACTTTCTACTTAATGCTCGAGGGAACACCAGAGCTGGCAGTCGGTAATTACTTCTGTGCAGAAACAGAGTTTGACACGCACTATTAGAATTTTTTAAGTGAGTTAAAAGAAAGTCTGATGGTTTCACAACAAATCCACTTAAAACATTCACCTCTGAAAGAAGACACAGAGCATATTAAAAAAGCTTTGAGTTCCTTATCAGTATTAGATGTGAGAAAAAGTGCAATTCCAGAAAGGTCAGACAGATCTGACCTGTGCTACATCTTGTAACAAGCAGCCTTTTACACCTTCATACATGAAAACATCACGCTGCGTTCCTTCTCTCAGCCTGGAAGGTGAATGAATATCACCTTTGCCACTTTCATCTCCTTTGCAACCAGACTCCAACTTACATGAACATTTGTATCAGTGTTAAGGAAAAAAGAATAAATCTGAAGCCCTGTGATAAATGTTTCCATATGAAGATATCACAGAAAAATGGGATCTGATTTTTCTGCTAACCCCCTGTGTAGGGGGTACAGTTCTAGAACAGAAGGAATAAAATTCTCAGTTCTGCACAAGTTGAACACCTGCACAAGCCTATTTTATAAAAACTCATGCAGAGAATAGAGTTATATAAAGAGCAACAGCAAAACAGACTGCTTATTGGGTAACACAGCAGATTTGCCTTCTGTTTTGAACGTCTGGATAGCTTATATATCTTGAACAGATGTTGTGACCTTTTTTGCGCTCTGCTGCTTTCTGTTATAACCAAGGAGCAAGATTTAAAATGACCACTGAATTTCCTGCTTCATAGAACAAGTAGCTATTTTTAATACTGCAAATCTTTTGTAAAACTCACTCTAATCAAATTAATTATCTTGTCTGGTAGAGGGTTGCTTTTTACCTGAAACTGTGTGATCCTTTGGGTCTCTCAGTAGCTTAAGCCTTGCATGAGGGAAAATGTACTGCAGGGGCTTCCCATTTATCTGAGGAACACAAACACACATCATAAAAAGATAAACCAAAACCAATTGTATCAATAATTTCAGACAGTTGAAACAGGAACAAGTAAACAGACATATTTCATCCATGGAAATATTATAACCTCACAATTCAAAAACTCCCTCAAGTTTCAAGACATTTTTCAGACTGCAAAATCCTTCTGCAGTGGAATGAATATTTGCTTCCATAACTCCAGATTAATTTCAAATATGGTTTTAGTTCTGATTTTTCCTAATGACTAGTAGGTAGTCACTGTCTTCTGTAGCTTCTTTCAACATTAATCCTTTATTCAAGCAATCTCTAAGAGAAAAAATTAAACATAAATCCTGTAAATTTTATAAAATTCTATTCATAGAGGTCTAAAAAAAACGTTAGTTGAATGTGTAACCAGTCAGGAGTTACTGCTTTAGTTTCAGCAAAACCACACATTCCAATGTACCTCTTGTCTTCCAATTCCTAAAGCCTTTTGAAAGACCCAAACTAAAACTTATACGACAACATTCTAAATGAAAATGCACAACATTTACTTGGGCTGATCTCAGAGGGTGTTAGAGTTGAAAGAGCAATGAACCTCTACAACTACTCTAAAGAACCAGGTTTCCTGCTGGGATGATCCCATCTACCCTATGATTTGGGCACAGGAAGGGCCATGCTGACCCACCTGCCAAGGATGACCAACCTGAGTCCACACCAAAATGCCTCTGCAGGAAGAGCGTTGGTTGCAACACTCACACCTCACAGCTATCACACACCCTCTTTGCCTGCAGTTTTGGTCTTTATGTAGCAAGGCTGAACCCATCACCTTTCTGTCTCTGACATGCGGGTGCCGAGTCTGGGCACTGCACCTAGACTGAGAGGAGGGAGCACAACTGTGACTGCTCCAGGATGGGACCTCGGGAAGGCAGACTCAGGGAGTCAAGGGGACAGTATTATTCAGCATGGCAATGCAGCAGGCCCAGTTATCAGCAGCCTCCTGCCAAGAATTTATTACTATTATTTATATTTAAGTAGCATTTAATGGGATTAAGGCCCTTCTGAACTAAGCACTTCAAACTCAGTTTCTGCCTTGGAGAGTTTATGAAGTTAATGGACAGCACACACAGAAATGATGGGAGGGGAAACAGAGAAGTCAAGGGACTTGCTCAGCTCAATCCCACAGTGAGCAGAGGAGTTTATAGATCTATCGTTGTAAGTCAGTTTCCTACCCAGTGAATGATGTTGCATTTAGAAGGTTGAAATCCTCCCATAACACACTGTGAGTAGTATTGACTGTAATTAATATATGGCAGACATAAAGGAGATCATGGACTTGGTAGTGGATGAATACTCCAGAATAAATCAGAACATGAGATAAGGCATTTGAATTTATCATGGAATTTTGCCAGGACAGAGTCTAATACTACCAGAAGTCTATAAAGTGCCATCAGGCTTCCACACTTGTAAATGTATAGGGAGAACCTTATGTTTTTAATGGCATTATCAGAAATTCATCAAGTGGAATATAACAGTAAAAGTAATGTATGTACCCCATGTAATGTATGTTATGTATGTAATGAAAATGTACCCCATTTTCTTTTCAAATAAATTAAAAAAAAAATACAAAATATCGCAGTTCACGAGAAGCGTATGAACACATTTGAACAGATCCTTAGCTGGCATCCATTTTGGTAGGAGCAATTCAATCTTACCGAGGAACACTGCAGTTCTTAAACTTCAATTAATATTTTAATAGTTCTATCTTGTCTTTCTTTAGCAACATTTTTTTAATAAATAATAATCCAAGAATATTCAATGCCATATTGTACATGACTCCTGACAAATATGTCAGAAAATATATACTGCCTCCTTCTTTAGCCTATTATTTCCTCATTACTTTCACTTCCAGAATTTTATGAGAAGAATAAATCTTGGTGATTCATAAAGGCCTGAATAAAAGAATTAAAGTGTATTAGCATTCAGGGTAGCATATTATTTTTCTACATATTATTTTTCTAAGTTGGTGGGACTTAAATTGAATGTGTTGTTATGCATTTACTTTCAGACCTGTACGTGTCTGAAAATGGCAGAATAAATAGAAAAAAAACAGTGGTTGCTGTAAATAGATAAAGAACAGTTACATTTTTCTTGATGCTTTCTCTTTTAACCACTAATGCCTATATTAATCTGAAATCTATTAGAATATTTGAAAAACTGTAGGGCACAAGTTATTTTGTGTTTCAAATCATCCACCTTCTCTAACTTTGCCTAATGTTGATTTTCGTTCACCTGAATATATGCCAGGAGGCCTTTCTAACTGGTCCTTTCCCCAGTTTCCCGGTGAAGATACAGAGGGACCCCACTGAAGCAGCACAGCTGTGACAGAATAAACACAAACCAGGGTGCAGAGGGCCCTCCCTTCTGCTGCACAGCTCCAGGAATGGAGAACGTGCAAGTCTCCAAGACCAGATCTAGGCCACAGAGTAAAAAGTGACTTGATCACACTTATTTGCTACAAACTCCCGAGACTTCTGCCATCTATCCCTGTCATGAAGATCTTTCCTCACCTTCTTTTGGGAGCATTTCAGACACTCAGCTTGCAGTTCAACACTGGCAATGTCATCCTCTTCCTCAAGGAATGTAAGCTCTGGTCATGTGCCTCATGTTATTAGTCAGCCCCTCCGAAAAGTGGAATGAATGGCAAATAAATGTGCTGAGGTTTTCTAAAACTGTTACAGAAGATCACTTTAAATATGCACTTCATTTTCCCTTTGTTGTCTTTAATTTTTTTTTTTTTTCTGATAAAGAAACTCTATGGAATCCTCATATAAGGGAATTTTGTAAGGTAAAGAGGACAATCCAGAAGAATAAATTTCTCTACTGCTATGTTTAAGTTTATGAAATAAAATGCATGAAGGGTATCTTAGTATTCCAGGCAAAGTCCATAGCCACACCTATAATGTATTAACTGATCTTTGGATCTGATCAGAGCCATCAGAGCCACTGGTTTTAAATGGTGCTCCACCTGCCCTCCCACCAGTGTTAGGCACTGACAAGGTGACTCTCAGCAGCTACACTTGGCTGTAGATCTCCAGGAAATACCACCTTCAAGGGAAACTTGACCTGTGTTAGGTATCCAGGAACAGGATGGTAGATGCTCAAGGTGATGGGTTAGGCAGTATCTATCCTAATTTCTGAATATAACAGAAGTGTGCATGAGCACACAAGACCTGTGAAAGCTGGGACCAAGAATTTCCACAGCTATGTCAACCCTGTCCCTTTGAATTGCCACCTTCCATCTGTGCAGAGCACAAAAACCAAGTTCTCTAGAAATCCTCAAGGTGGAAAGTTCTGTCTGCTGATAGATCCCTGATGATGGAGATAAGTTGCAAAACACATACTGAAGAAAAAGTTAACAAATACACTGTTCCTTTCATTAATAAATTGCAAAGTGAGCTGCATTTGCTTCCGCAGTTAGGTGAGTACAGCACTGTGACTTTTGATCTGGAAGTCGTTCTGGCATGTGGCAAGAACAACATTTCGGGGTATCCAAGAAATGAGGCTCAACTCCATCCTGAATTACAGGAAAGGGGTGGCTAACAATTCAGTCACTAGATTAAACGTTTTAACAATTACACTTAATTTGGAAAATTCCCATTTATCATTGTATTTTTCAGAGAATCTGAATCACAAAATTTCCCCCAACCTCAAGCCTCTAAGAGTAAACATTTTTCTACAATTTAAAAAAAAAAAGAAAAGTCTCCTTGCTAGTTAGAAGACAAAACTAAACAGGATGGACTTCAAAAACGTGGAACAAAAGTTTGCAGGTAGCCTATCTCTGTCAGAAATGCTATTTTCTCATTTTAACCCTATTGCTCACAATATGACCCATTTTTTTCATAATTTTTAAATATCCAAGTGCCCCTAAAAAGACGTGACTTAAATTGCAAGAGAATGGTAGAGACCCATGAACCAAGAGAAGCATATACTTTTTAGGGCCTTTAGAAACAGGAAATTGCATTCAAAAGGGTTCATGTCCACATCCCTTGCCATTTATTGTGATTAGAAAATGGTTGTCAAAGTGAACTGATAACAATACATTAGTATTATGATGATTTGGGGATTTTATTATTCATTTAGGGCTTAAAAAGACCCACCTATGATAACTGGAAGTATTTAAAACCTCTCTCTGAAAATCTATTTATTGCCTGCAAGTATCCTCTCCCATTGTCCACGCCCTTGTCATGAAGTTTTACTGCCCTGGCACCTCCTCCTACTGTTCCTTCCTAAACTGTAAAAGCCAGTTTAGTTCAGAATATACAAATAGTTTTCCCAGAAAATAATACGAAAAAACTCTTTGATGTCTGGAGATTTAAAGAAGTTGCTGGTCAACTGGCAGTGACTAAGCAAACTGTTGAGGTGAACAGGGATCAGAGGGAAATCTGTAAAACATTATGTATTGATTGGGTTTAACCATGTTTACCCTCCTCAGGGAAGCAGGTCAGAATCAATATATTGGGAAACGGCTATCAAGATATTCAACTGAACTGCAATTTAATGTGATTTAAGAAAACTATATAGCACCATGGAAGTTGCTATAGAAACATGCATTTTTCATATTTATAATAGAGTATGTAAGCTTAATCTGCTAGGGTAAAAGGAATCCATGGAAACCTGGAAGTTCAGGGTTGTTGCTCCACTGCAGTGTTGTTTCAGAAGCACTGGGTTGTGCTTTGTTTATTAACTTCAAATGCACAAGCCCTGTGGAATGTAATCAAGCTGTTCTGATGTCATCTAGTAAGGAAATAGATGTTTCAGACACATGAAAAAAAATCTTCTGGAATACATATGTAGTGGTCAGTAAAATATTATTATTTTTTCACAAAGATTTACAAAAATTAAATTTACAGCCCATAAGTGTATTTGGAAACACTGACTGGTACATTACAAGTGGATTTAGTGCTATTGATGCAAATTCTTCTTTCTGTGGCTGATTTGTACTCAGTAAGGGAAATTAAGAGTTGGAATGGCTTAATTCCTGTGCTAACTAGGAAAGTGCCCTCCTAACTGATTTCAGGAAATCAGCTGCAGCAAACGAAGCTCTGGGTGAAGGTGCACCCTTTCAGGTGGTTCAGGATGGAGAGGGATTTGCCATTCTTAGCTCCAGAGATCATACTTGGACACAAGAGCTCCCTGTGCAGGACGGAGCTGAGGATACAGGAGGCAGACACAATGAATTCAGTGACTGTTTTATTACACACAGGACTGAAAAAGCCTTTAGGGAGTGTTTTCTTTACCTCACGACCCTCATGGGCATGAAATGGTTTATTTTTCTTGATAACTCTAAAATATAAAACTAATAAAAAAATAGAAATGTTAATACTGACTTACTTGCTTCTATTGCTAAGTGTTTTACTTTCAGAATTTAATGTGGAATTAATGAAACTTTTTAAAAATGTTTCTGACCCTTTTTTTCTTGTTTTATAACGATTTCATTTCTGTGTGTGTCTGAAAATATTTTTTCTTTTTTAAAGTTATCTCAAACAAATGTTCACAGAAGATATTTAACATATACAAGCTGTGAGTAGGATTTTGGTGAGGTAGATGATGCAGAGTTGGTCAGAACTGAAATTTCACCCTTATACAGACTCATTGATCCTATTTTGTACTGGTGAGTAACTGACAGTAGCTAACCAGGATGGGTTGTAAAGCTTCTCCTTACACATCACTTCTCTTCTGCAGAGGCTTTGCATGGCACCAGATAGAATTATTTAGAAAAGGTTCACACCCCAGTTTTCATCCCAGACTTTACAAAACCTTAAAAAATTTCTTTGTCAAGACTTTAATGCAGTATCTATTTCCATAAAAGCATAGGGACACCAAAACAGCTCCAGGGAGAAAAAAAAAACAACCCATATTTTCCTCCTGGAAACATTCAGGAAAACAAAAACACTAAAGCCCCTTAACCTTCCTCTTGAAAAATTCTGATCAAAGTTTTTCAACAAGTCCTAGTGCAGTGCTTTTTATCTGAGAGAAAAAAACCAAAGATCAGACCTCTGTGACTAAGACCTAGCATCTTACTGCTCACCTCTTTATCACAGGGCTCAGGGAAACAGTAACCCTTTGGGACAAACCCGATTTTCAAGGAAAATTTTCAATTTTACCTTCCTGTAGTGGTCAAATACAATTATGTATGCTTTCTCATGAGGATTAAAGTGCTCAGAGAGACAGTTTTTAACTATTGCCACAGATATTAAGAGCTGTGAAGACTCAAAAACATCCTTTAACTTGCAATAAAGTTGATTCATAGAATGATCTATTTGAATAGATTCCTGTAAGAATTATATCTTGTAAAGCCCTTTTTCTGAAAAAGAAATGGGTAGGCTTAGTAAAACTTAGGCTGTGTATATCTAATATAGACTGTGTATATGCTAAATTAGAGATAGAAAAAGAGGGAAAAGAAATGACAGCTTGTATTGTGAGATATCTTTAACACTTCATAAAATATACATCCTTGCTTCATAAAACCTACACTTGACTGTCAAATGTCAGTGAAAATTCTCACCAGCATATAAGTTTTGGAGGTTATCTGACAGTAGGATATTCCTGCTTCTATATTTTCTGAAGAATTAATATGAGTAATATAAGCTATAAAGTATCACAAAGGGGCCAAGCAATATCTTCTCCTAGAGTCATAAAATCATTGAGGCAGAAAAAGACCTCTAGGATGATCAAGTTCAACAGTCAAACCACCACCACTACCACCATGTTCACCACTAAATCATATCCTCAAGTGCCATATCCACTTGTTGTTTTTTTTAATATCTGCAGGGATGGTGACTCCACCATTTCCCTGGGCAGCCTGTTCCAATGCTTGGCAACCCTTTCCATGAAGAAATGTTCCTTAATATCTATTCTAGACTTTCTCTGGTGCAACTTGAGGCCATTTCCTCCTGTCTCAAGGAAATGCACCAATTGCATCCATTGCATCTCATGGGAAAAATAGAACCTAAATAAATATATAATAATATATAATTATATAATCTAAATGAATCAGTAAAAATGATAACTGAAACAATTGAAGACCTTAGAGATTTGAAATGCATAAAGTCCATTAATACAAGAGGAAATGGGATGGCACACTAAGGTGAACTAGATTTCAAAGTCAGCAAGATTAAAAAAAAGCAGAATATGGAATTTTTCTTTCTCTTTCTAATAAAAGAAATATTCTAATTATTAGATTGATAAGGTCTTGCTGATTTCTTCAAAAACTGATCACAAATTGTTGGGATCATACCAACTGAAAGTGGAAAAAAGTGTCAACTCCTTTCCTTCAACTACTAAAAGAACGGACTTGATGGTAAGGTAAAATGAGACTGGTTCCTTTTTTATTTTTTTTTTTTTAATAGGAATACTTTATATATAGATATTTTCAGTTAGGAGATTACCTCCTTTCAGATGCATTTAAAAAATCAAAAGACAACCTTCAAAATTAATACTGAATTGTAGAGGAGATTTAATCTAATTTCATCACCAAATATTGACGATGAATACAGGTTCAACAGCTTTTCAGCTGAATGTAGCTGGAATTTGATTAATCCTGTAATACCTACACTTTTGGACAGCATGATTAAATTAACAAGCAGTTATAAAACTAAAGGCACATCTTACTTGACAGCTTACTTGATCTTGGTGTTGACTTGGTGGTCGAGAGTGGGACAATTTCTCTGGCAGCCTTCTGTCAAGGATGTGTCCATTCTCCAAACGAGACTCTCTGGGCTTGTCAAACCAATCTGTTTCTTCACGACGGAGATGGTAGGCTTGGAAAACCAAGGACAGGTCAAATGCTCTGATCCAGTGCTGGGCAAAGGGCAATAATGTGCATTGTGCAGAGCAAACATGCAGAGTGGTTACTAACTGGCCATGCAGCTAAAGCAAAGTTATAGGTGAGACTTGAGACATTGAACTTGAGCATTATTTACCTGTGATACAGCAAAGGGAGAAGATTCTGTTTTTGTCAAACCTATGGATATTGAATAAAGAAACCTGCTGCCGAGTGCTATAGCCATCTTCCTTCTGGCAGCTCAGAAATACACTGCAGATTTCATACAATTCCAAAATGTTTGTTGAAAAAAACTAGTCAAATTAGTTTGCAGTAGACTAAGGGAAAAAAAACCCAAAAAACAAACAAAACCCCAAAAAACCTAAGAAAACCCAAAACAAAACCCAAAATAACCAACACTGAAAACGCAAATTCCACTAGTTCCCAAATTTCTGAACTGAATGTTGTTCAAAATATTTTGGAAATGATCTAGAACTACTTACAAGAAAATTCTGACTTTGTGAAATCAGTATCAACCCGAACCAAAGAAAATAGGAAATAATCTAGGTAACTCTTTGTAATTGCAAGCAGAAATATTGCAAGTGTTCTCATTTTGAATTCCATCCCCTGATTTTGCAGAATGAACCTCTGTGTATGGATTGTTAGCCAGAATGTTCTTGTGGCAGTAATTCTACCAGACTAATGTTTTTCTATTTGCAACAGTTTTAAACCTGTATAAAATCTACTGTGTTAGACACCTTTTGGGGATCAAATAACACCCTTTCACTGAAAGCAGTTTGGCAAATGCATACATTTATGGTACTGACTATTCGGTCAACTGACACAGGTGTTACTCCATTTGGATCAGAATCATATCCTATGTGTTCAAGAATATTTCCTCTATCCTACATATAGATTTTTATTTATGTTGCCCATCAGCGTAAACCAAAGCATTGTGCAGTTAATTAGAATATAATGTAAGGTTGAAGTTTATGCTTTATTAAGCAAGATAAATTTGGAAATCAAAGAAAGACAATATTTGTTTCAGCAAAACCACCAGAAATTGCAAATCTTAAATAAGGTCAGTTGTTGCTATAGTAACAAGAGTGAATGCACATGACACAGAAGAAAATTTAAAAGGAAAAAATGGTAGTGTGCATAATCTTTTCTACTTAGTTGTAAATATAATCTAGCTGGTTTAACAAATAATTTGGGGAAAAAAAAGGGACAAAAAAAATGTTGTCTTTTTATTACATTTCTCCAAAAAGAGAAATAATACATATGGCATGATTTTTGGAAAATAATATTTCACATGTGGTAAAAACAACACCCTGTATTATATTATGCCTTTGGAAAATTCTTAATCTTGGCTCAGATATTATACAGTCTCTTTCTTCACAACTGTACGCAAACTTAACCTAACACAAAATTGTTTAAAATATTATTTAGATCAGCATATGTGAATTACCAGAAACATCATTAAAGGCTGATGCTTGTCTGGCTAGTGATTAGTTATTAACTGCTCTCAATAAACGATTATGATTTAATTTATAAATCCTATATGCTTTACACATTTATGCCAATTGACTAGTGCCTGTACCTAGCAGGGTGGTTCATAACTCATCCTGAGAGAGCTTCTTACTGAAGCTTGCATGCAGAACGTGATGCATTTTCCTGACCCCAGATGTCAATGGTATCACAATCTCTGTCATTAGCTGAGCAGACAAAAGAATGCTATTTTATTTTCCTCCTACCTCAGCTGAAATGACTTGCTGGATATCTTCTTTTGAAAAACTAGAATTCCATTCTGCACTTCAGACCAGCCTACCTTTTTTATCAAACTGTGATGAATGTGTGTGTATTTTATATGAATTTGAAAAGTTATCTATATATGTATGTGTATATAGAGACACACGCCACACTCACATGTACATACACACCCCATTGGTTTTGGCTTGCTCAGCTGGGATTTGTTACAGCTGAAAACCTGAGAACAGCCAAGATGAATCATTGACAATCTTAGAGGTCTCATCCTTTCATTCTGAGACTAACAGTATGCAGCCAGATGGTTCTACCTGTAAAAAACTCCTGCTGGAATCAATAAGGTCCCATGCTGTTAATTCCAAACGGTTTAACCAGGTGATATTGAACTCCAGGCTGTGGAGTCTGAGAAATCTGATCAGAGAAGGAATAATGAACATTCTAAATCCCACAGATGAAAAATTACAAGGCACCGTCTGTGTTGATGTCTTGATGTCTTCATATCTCAGTTTTAAGGTTCTAAACTCTATTGTATAATTAGCAAATTAGCTTATAGTAGAAAAAAAAAGTGAGAAAAAGTACATTTTTTATGTTCTGATATAAAAGCTGCCCAGTAAGGACTATTTATATTTGTAAAATGGAGTACCAGCTTCAGCATTCTTGAAAATTAGTACCTTCAATATACTTAATAGTGTGTGGAAACTGGCAGCTGTGGGGTTGATAAAGATCTGTTTGCTGGATGAGAGCAGAGCATTCATGGTACTGGGAACCCTGAGAAAATACCACGTGTTTCAAAGGCTGAAAATGCAATTATTTTCAATGAGCACAACTCTAAATGTTGTGCTCTTTTGACACTAAAGCTATTTTTTAACCTGTTTGAAGTCTGGAATCCAAGTGACAGTACTAATGTGCTGAAGCATGGTTTTAAGATTTGTTACAGTACCTACTTATTGAAAAGCAGAACGTTTGGTCTCAAAGACCTATTTGTATTCTCTTCTGGTATTTTTATGGAATGTGACATAAAAAATTAAGTCAAGCATGTCTCCCAGTTTCAAAAGAAGATAAACTATTTAAATTTTATACTTTGACTTAAATTCATGTATAAAAGTCTCTTAAGATGATAGATCAAGCTGTAGCACAAGAAAAGTTTTCCTAAGGCAGTGCTTAAGATTTCTTTTAATGAAATCTCTTCAATACCATGCAGTAGTTGGTTAAAAATAAAAAATAAAATTTTAAAATAAAATAAAAAAAAAAAAAGGCAGCAAAGCAAATTGTGTTAAGAAGCTGGATGAAACATGCCAGAATAGCTGTCCACTGTCAGCGCATCAGAGCACTACAGAGCAGAGTGCAGTCCAGAAAAAAGAAGGCCATAACTTTCTATAGAACTCTATAGAACGGTAATTGCTTCTTCGGAACACTTTTTATTTTACATCCAAATTATATGAATTATTTTCAATACAGGTTATTTGTTATTAGACAGCATATTTGAAAATAATGTCATAAAGTGTTTGATTTCCCAAGAAATAGTTCTTTGTGAAGATAGAAATAGATTACTAAAAGGGAGGCCCTGGTATTCAGTGACATACCAATCTAAAACAGAATATGTGAATTGAGTTAGAACACTTCTGAAAAGGTGTAACTAATCAGAGACTAGTTTAAAACTGTATGTCTTGTACAATATATATAAATATATATGAGAGATATAATGCACTGTAGGGCAGAAATATAATTCCCCTGGACCTGTTTATATGAGGTTGAATAGCACCAAATTGGATATTTTGGTCCAGTTTGGTTCTCTTTAGTCTTACGAAGGAAAAGTCCTGTATCTTTCACAGTGTAACTCTAGAATGACCTTTAAAAGTCACAAGTTGAGATGAGACATGATAGCATCTACTTATATAGGAACAACAATATGAGTTGCAACCCGGGGAGTTCCTCTCAGTGGCTTTCAGATTTAATTATAGGACTCTGTGTGCTAAGAATTTAAGGAAAATGAAAACTTCTGATAAAAATCAAAAAAACTGATGATCCTGAGTCTCTCCTGAAACAGAGAGTTCATGAGGGGTTGTAAGTATCTAAGAAATACAAAAAGAAACTTACAGAATAAAGCCTTTAAAATGTAGCATGAGAAAGGCAAATAGATCAAATTGTCTAATGCTTATGAAAGATTCAGAATGTGTAAAAAACCAATAATGTAATAATGAATGGAGGTTAGTATAGACCTGAAAAATAAACCGTACTACTCCATAATCATGCAAATGTGTCTTTTGAGACAATCATTGCCATTTACAGACAATATAGCGCATGCAAAGTCTCTTTTATTGTGCAGTAAATACACATAAGAAAAAATTAAGGGAGCGCATACAATTTCGAACATATTCATTTCATTTTCTTTCAAACTGTCTTTATGATTTTTAAACAATTTAGAATATATTAAGCCTGAACTGACTTAAACAAAACTGATACATAATTTGCAATTATTATGTACTCAACATCAGCTTTAACATTCTGCTGTACTTATTCAGAAGCAGCATTTTTAATTGCACCATTTATAATACATCAGAAATGTTCCTTTCATGAACTTAAGTGAGATAACCTCTTGTGCTTATTTGGCAGACATATGTATGGGGTGCATATAAAACCAGCTACGCTGCATAACCCATCAATAGAAATAAAATACTTTATGCAAGTTTATTGAACGATGAGATTGTCTTGCACCATCCAAATGGCAAATTATCTTACATAATCACAATTATGAATGCACGGAAGTCCACATGACAGGATGCTTTCAACAAACCATATGTGGAATGTTATTTAGCTATCACGTTAAGCTCTATATGGTTCTAACATATAATATGTACTTAACAAACAGACTATTTCTGTATAAACACAGATCTATATTGGTGCATCAGGAGATGGAATTATCAGTTCTTGAATTCTATTGTGAAATTTCATGCAAATAAAATTACTAAATTTTTTTTTAGAGATTTGGGAGAATATTTCCAAATCCCAACAAAAACTATTGCAAATAAGTTCAATGATTCACAGTCACTGGAGAAAGCTCCACATAAAGACTGATGGTAGGGTCTATATTGTACATGGAATGTTCTACACAGGAACACATTGGAAAAGTAGACATAAACAAGTGAAAAGGAAAATGCACAAGCAAAATAAAAGGAAAGCAAATCAACAACAATATAGTGAGCATGCTATAGTTACACCATCCAGAAACTGCTGTTAGGGTCAAATAAAAAAATATCAAATAAAACAAAATAAATCAAACCCCAAAAATGTAGATACACAGAAGATGCACCAAGGAACAGAAAAAGAACAAGTCTTTGAAGTGTAACAAAAATTAGACACATGCATAGAAATGAGGATTTGCGTTGTGATAGTAAGATACCAGTCTGAGGCCTAATTTACCTTCACTGTCTGACATGGCATGCTGGAAGTCATCCATGATGAAGGCTATATCTCGATCATAGCCTCGAGTCCGTGACTCCTCCCTCATATGCTGCTGGACCTCAGGTAATGAATGGCTCGATCCAAACTGGTCCCTGGTATCTGCTGATATTGGTGGCAAGGGTCCAGCTGCTGCTCTTGCCATTCCCATTGGCTGTCCAACAGGACTGAGTGGACTCTCCTCCTCTGAGTTCTGCGCTACTATTGGGATTCTTCCCCTGCTTTGGCTAATAGGTAGACTGGTGGGTTTAGTTCTTCCAGAAGGTGCTGCATGGCTAAAGGAAACATCTAAGGGTTCAGCTTCCTGGGCTTTCAGTCTTAAAGAAGAACTGGAAGAATCCCTTTTCAATGACAAATCGAGCCCATACACTGAGGAAGGTCTAGATGAGGGCCTAGATCTACTACCACTGCTATAAGACTTGTCTGCTTCATCTTGTAGTGTGGATCTCATTGTTGGACCTAGTGCAGTCCCAAGGCCTGCTCCAATGGATGACGTCAGAGGTGGCCCCATGTATTTCTGTTGGTCACTGATGTTTTTTCTAAGGCCATAAGTGATATCATCCTGAAGAAGCCTTGCCCTAGTAGTAATTCCCCCAAGTGTTGAAGTGCTAGAAGTCATATAGCTTGAATAGTCAGGCTCAAGGTCTCTGCTTTCTTGAATAGGTGAAAACTTTGTTAGTTTGGGGTCTATCAAAGCTTTCTTGTGTTTTGACTGCTTCTGGTAAAGGAGGGCTGCTGGGAGCTGCTTAGCAGCCTGTTTCTCAAGAGTAAGCCTACCTATGCTATATTTCTCAGATTTTGGAAAATGCCTGTAGCTGCCCTCTCCGTGGTAATACTGTGACAGGCCAGCCAGATGATCAAGACTTTCTGCACCTCTACGGAACTCTTGTTTTATCTGGTGTTTCAGAAGTTTGAGCTCATAGGGGTCCTCCATTGGGTCTTCATCAGCTTTAACATAGGAATGTAACCTAGAGGAAGTCTGCAGTGGTGCTAGGAAGTCTGACACTTCTTGTGCTCTCCTAGCTTCAGTTGTGCGAAGCAGTCTATCTGTTTTGGTCAGATCTTTCTCATGGAGGCTAAAACTGGAACCAAGTGCTCCTGTTCCTTTAGTAAGTTCTCCTATATCATCAATCAGCACATAATTTCGAGGTGTATGGTGGTGGTCTATATCTGCATAGAATGAATCTGCAGATATGCTTGATATTGGGCTGCTTGCTATGCTGTTTCTCTCATCTAGTCCTATCCTTAAGTCCAAGGTAGAGTATTTACTGCCCAGCTGGGAAACTGCATAACTATTGTCAGTTGACACTGGTGCTATCATGAGAGGCTGATTGCGAATTACATCATAGTTTGTTGTTATCTTAGGCTCCAAATACAGTGTGGTCTGTCTTGGCTTTGGCTGTATCACCATCATCTGTGATGGGAGTTGATATGATGGCTGTTGAGATGGTGGAGGTTGAGCCTGTGGAGTATAGGACATAGTAGCTCCTGTTTGGAAAGCTGTCTGGGTCTGATAGGGTGAAACCTGCTGGTGATACAAAGGCTGCTGTTGTTGGTAATGTGATTGGTGTGTGAACTGAGTTGGTGCTTGAGTTGGCAGGGCAGGAGATGAATACTGATATTGAGCATACGGGCTTGTAGCAGGGGCAAACTGTGTTTCTGGCTGGGTTTGTGGTGGCATAAACTGGTTAAATTCTGTCTGGGGTGCAGTACGTGGTCTTTCCAAGCCATGCTGAGTTTCTATTCTGGTTGACCTGGTATTATTAACTTCACTGTCTGACATATAATCACGTTCTTCTGCTACTCCTTGGAGATAGGCACGCTCTCTCTTTTCTCTTTCTTTTAGTAGGGCTTCTTTCCTCCTATTAATGCCCATTTCCAAGTATCTCAGCTTGGCATCTATTTCTTTTTCCTCCTCATCTAGCTCTGCTTGCTTCTTCCTAAGCTTGGCTGATTCACGTTCGACCAAATCCAATTCCCTGTCTATATCCTGAAGAATTTTGGCTCTGGCCATAGTGGTGGTCCTACAAATCCTTCTCCGTGAAACTGATCCCACAGAAGAGTATGGGGATTGAGTTCCTGCTGTCGCTTCCTCTGGAGGTGGATTGGGCAGAGTCCTCTTCACCTTCTTTTGAGTGCCTGCTGGAGTTATGCTTGAAGGACCTTTTGACTGCAATAGAAGAAACAAGACTGAATCACTATTTTGAAGGCAAATTAATCTCAAGTTGTTTAATTTCCTTTTTTTCATGAATTGGCTTTACATATTAACCATATACTTTCCCTAAGAGAGTGGAAAGCTTGTGGTATCTGTGAATGAGCAGCAGAAAATGGCAATAAAAAGTGCTGTCAGTCTGCTAAAGGTCAGGAAGATGAGCAATCTAGTGTAAAATAGTGGTGACACTCACTAGGACTTTATTTAGCCTAAGACTGAAAAATCTACCTTATATTCTTAAAATTAGTTGATGGTGATTTAAAAAATTTGTTTCTTTGTTTCCATATGCTATACATAAACATATTCAATGCATTTCTGTGTGTGAGAGGAATAGATATACATATAGACCTCCCTTTTATATAAGTTAATAAAAAATTGTATGATTAAAAATGTACACATATACATGTTCATATCTAGAATTCTCTATAATCTGTACAGTAGAATAGATGACTCTGAGCCAGACACAGAGCGCATACTAAGCAGCTCTAACTTGTACTGAAATCCAGGCATCAAAGCAGGAGTTTCTAGTGCCAACACATTTGGTACAACAGTACTTGTTACATAATCTTGTAGTTTTTTTGCCTCACCTCAGATGCTAAATACATGTATTTTCAGGGGAGATTCTTGTGCTTTTCAAAACTGGTATAAGCTTTCTTCAGTTCACTGAAGACTTTCATAAGTGATTTTTTTTTTCAGCTAGAAAGCTAGCTTAAAAATTTAAAACAGTTAAACAGTATAAAATAATAGAAATTTAGTTCTGTCCAGATGTCCAGACTTTCCCGGAGTTAATGGTAGAAGAGGGGTTCATCCTGATCTAGAACTATCTACCTTAGATTGATGAGTCTTTTTTTTATTTTGAGGTGCCAATCTCTCTTCATCAACTAGGAAAGCAGGCAATGCAACTGGTTAGATGCAATTTCATTTGCACCCTAAATTACTAGTGTTTTTGTAAAGGTTTTTTTTTTAGTTTTGAAGTAACTTTGGCCTCCCATACACTGTGGACAAGACTAAGTGGGACCTGAATTATCTTGAAATTGCATCCTATCTCCCTAATAGCTTCTTAGAAATTTTGTCTTAGCAAAGGAAAATGGATTGATCTACACATATACACTAGCAAATAAGAAAAAAAATCAGCTCAGCTATTACAGAATGCAGAGATTTTAACAGCAAAATATGGAAACATTTTATCCCAGTTTAATAAAGGGAGAAAAAAATAAAAATACTGACCGACTCTTCCGCCTCTGCAGGCAAGGACAGCATTTCTGCAAGCATTAACTGTTTTTAATTAAAAATGGAATTTCTTTTTAAATAAATTCTACTTCACTCAGATGAGAAGTCAACAACACTAATATTAATTAGGAGTTTATAAATCAGTATTTTCTTTCTCTATTCTAATATGGCATCAACAAACTCTAAGCTTTTCAAAGATGATGTAAATCCCCTTTTGCCGACCCTGTTACCTAGCTTTAGCAAATTACAATACTCAACACACTATTTGCCATGGATCTTTAAAGAAACATTCGCTACCTTTTCAAATGCCATTTCATCTCTTTCATTTTCTTCATCTAAATTCTATCAACTTTTGCATGTTTCAGATAGCAATAAAAGCTATTTAATCGCTTCAGCTTCCCATGGCCATTTCCCAAACTCATGTTGTGCCAGCAAATCAAAGGAACTAATTTTCCCTTGCTCAGTGTGTACTTATAAGCAAAGACAAATTAATCATCTACGGTAGGTCTAGTTGGCTAATAATTTATATTGTAAAATCAGTGTAATAGAAATGCTATTTCCCCCTCCTGAACTGAAATAGCAATCACAGATGGTGGAACAGTCACAGATGGTCACTGGTATTGGGAAGAGCTATTAATAACAAAGTCATTAAAATGTATACAATATTTTATGGAGTTAATGTTGTCAGATGATAGTTAAGTTGCTGATGAATAAATCCCAATGTTAGACTACTATGTATTTTATAAAAAACACCTGTACCTTGTTTTCATATCTGGCTATATCTAAAGAAACTTAGACTATTAGACATTATAGGAAGATGTACCCCTTTATTTGGAAAAAGTATTGATAACCTGTAGTTCTCAGGTGCTATTCTGACAAAAAGGCAAATTTTAATTACTTTTACTTGATATTTATATTGGGACAAGAAAAAAAAAAAATTTAGCACTGTGATAAAATGTGTGGCTTTGTCTTCTTTCTGAATATCTTCACCATCTCGTACATTAGCACGCTACCTGGGGACTCTGTTAGGAGATTGAAGGGAAGTTCAGGTGCAGCATTTTGATAGACAGCTTTAAAGTAGCCACTATTAGTTTTTGTATTTCCTTTTAATTTGTTAAATAGCATGCAAAAGAAAAAGACAAACTAGGGTAGTTCTTCCCCAAATTCTAATCTCTTTATCAAAAAGAATTGGGAGTGGAAAAGAGTAATTGTACTGTCTAGTCCTATCCCTGTATTTTTGGCCCTCGTAACACATTTATAATATTATACTCATCTTACATTTGAAGTATCCAAAGGAAAGATGGGGCAGAAACCTTCATGAGACTACTCTGGAGTCACATAAACTTATCAAATACATGCAGGCATTCTTAGACCTTACAATCATTGGTTAAAGGTTAAGTTATATGTCAGACAAGTCACCTTAGCAAGCCCTGTGACTGAATAAGCCATGAAGTTTTCTACCATATTTGATTACATTTTCCATCTTCTTAATTCTAATCAATTTACTTCTAGCTATCTACTATCAGCCTCACTAATTTTTAAAAATCATTCTGTGTTTAGCAATGGATCACTTTAAATATTGACTGTAAATCTCACGACCTAGAAGTAAATTACTTTGTTTCTTGTTTCACCATGACGTCCACATAAACATTATTGACTTATTGCTGACCCATGTATAATTTCACACTAGTCTGGGATATCCCTTCATGATGGACTTAATGATAAACAGATCTGCTTTGAGGCAAAGATGAGCTTGTTAAAATAAGTCCAAAGCTTGTGGTTGAGGTAAGGCTACAGAGATGTTCTCCTTAACATAACAAATTAAAGAATCTTCCCCTTCCCCCATCATTTTTTAAGGCTAACAATGTTTTGAAACAAAGATAGGGGAAAGAATCCTCAGTTTTGCAGTGCAGTGACAAGATAACATCACAGTGAGGAAATCAAAACACTGAGAAGGTTGCATGCAAATAGATTTAGCAAACCCTCCCATTTCTGCTTTGCCAATACAAATTAGTCTTGATCTCCATTATCTTCTGAGTTTTAATTTATAGCGCTCATCCAGACAAAGGCTTGTGAACTGTCTTAAATTGTGTGGTGACTTAGGAATAAATCCTTTGAGATGAGCATCCTATTCCTTTGTAAAAATACTTTTTCTACCTATTTTTGTCTCCTCCAATTGTTTTTAATTGCTGAGAAGGTCAGCAAGACTCCAATCCACTACAAGAACCAGTCAAGTATGAGGAAATACTCGTATGTTCTGCTGCATGTTTTAAAGAGATAATTTGTTTGGGGGGACTGAATGGCTCAGGATGTCTGTGATGAATTTCTACCTCTAAATAGCATTTTTTATTTTAGTTACTCCATCTTTCTTATCCTCTTCTCAAGTGAATTTCTGAATACGATATGATATGCTGCTGTTCTTGCATCCTCCCCACCCTCCATTCATGTAGCCATGCTTGGATATTAGCTTCATTTGCTCAGAGAACTGAGCTTTCACACTGGAGCATATAATTCTTACATACTTCTTGCATGTTTTGAGTTTTAGTAGTAAAAATGTAACCCTCATTATTCACTGCTATTTAAAATTTTCTGTGATCACAATACAAACTTCGACTTCCTCTTCTGTCTTCTTTAGAGCTGACAAAATAGATCTCTATTTATATATATATGTATTCTTTCATGTTCAGGGATGAATCCTGCAAATAGTGTATACAATATGAATACATATATGTATATGCACAAACCAATTACAGTTGTGATGACACCATCCTTACTAGTTTGCTACCACTAGACTGTCTATGTAATAGAAATGGTGATGTCAGACTTACACAGTCTGTGATGGCATGAAAAGCAAAGGCAAAAGAGGTCATAGCTGAGGCTACTCCTCTGTCACAATCCCTTGGATACTGAACAGCATTGTGGAAATCTTGTTCGACACTGCAGAGGAACAAAATCTCACCCTCTGCAGGGCTAGGTTTCTGGAAGCATTTGATGCTGACTTGCAACAGACTTGAAATGTCAGCAAACACTGTCTGCCCCCTGTTTTATCTGTTACCAGAAAAACAATACAAATAATATTTTTTGTCTTCAACCAAGAGCCACACAGTCAATAAGCTTGCTCAGACAACTCATGACTGGCATCAGTTTGAGAGACGAACGCTAACGTGAAATTACTGGGAATAAACTGTTTGCGTCTGATAAGATGTCAGGGAGTGGAGAGACAGAAATTACTTTCCCATTCAGAAAAAAAGATCACTTAAGGTGGGGACCAATTAAGATTTTCAGGCACCGACGGAATGGAAGGAGAAACCTGTGTTGTAGCTCTGTATGTTCCAGCTCCCACATCTTAGATTTCTCATGTAACAAAAACCTTCCCAAATGCAACCCCTCCAAAACCCCAAAACATACAGTAAAAATTGCAATTGTAACAAAGCCATTCTCTTCTGAAAGTTTGGAATACGTTACTCAATATTACAGCATGTGCTCTTCATTCTTAGAAATGTATCAGAAAGAACAATTAGAAATTCTGGCAATTCATTATTTTAAATATTTAATTTACTACAAAGGATCCATATAATTCTGTTACCGCTCAGTAATTTAACAGCATCTTTAAAATTGATTGTAACTGAAACTTAATTCCTGAAGTTTCTAACATAATATACTAGTATTAGGTTACTTCATTATAAGTACAGAATCCCTAACTGCATCTTCTTGTAGGATGCAGACAGAGGCATTGAACGATGCTTTGTAGCTTATCCTGTGCAAAGAAATAGTTTGTCATGTAAGTTTTTATGGACCTATCTGGACTTAATATCTATTATGTGGTAACTACTGATGAGAGGGGACTTTGCTAAGTCTTGGTAACAAATATTAGCATGAGAATATTGAGAAACTTCTCTCCACTGACAAAGGCTGACATAGGGTCGCTTCTATGGCATCAAGAACCACAGAGTGTAGGAATCCACCAATGAAGCCGACGGATAAAGGGAAGCAGATGAGTTGTGTATGGTAAGGAAAATATATTAAAACATGTATTTATAAAAGCTAGTCCATAAGCAGTGCCAAGAATGGAGTACTACATGCTCTGAATGAAATCTAAACATCAGTAAAACCTTATCCTATAACCAGTAATGCCTTGGCTTATGTGTGCCACTGAGAGCAAGGGGAGTGAAAGATTTATTAGATGAACTGATTTTGGCCTTGTGTATGGGAGTGAAATACCCTGCTTCACGAGTAATATACCAGAGCTTTCATTTAATGCAACTTCTGTCTTTTCCTTTTCTGCAAGTATGTTGCTCTGGGGACTGAGCAGTCAGGCAGAAAACTAGTTTCTAAATCACTACACAGTAGCACTGAGATGCCAGTCAGTCAGATTTTCTCTCTCTCTCTCTTCTTTTCTCCCCCACTCCTTTGGAGGCCTGTAAAGATAAATTTCTTTTCTGTTAAACTTGATATAAATTTTTTTAGCAATAGTCTATTCTAAAACAATAAGAATTTTTCAGAGTTTTCTTGCTTTCCTTCATGTCAGAGTCACTCATTCCTCAGATGAGCACTTTTGTACTTTCCATGCTCTTGCTCCTTTCATTTTCTCTGTGAAATTGCTTGAAATTGCCATTTTCACTTCAAATGCAAGGGGAACAGCACAGTGCACTTCCCAACAGCTGACGTGACGTGAGATATCAACTTCTTTCCTCAGATAAACACATAAAAGGCCCCATGCTTCTTTTGATCTTGAGGGGAGAAAGGACAAATTTAAAGGAAATTTGATATGCAAACTACAGACAGATGTGGCCCTTACACAGTGATTTTCAGAGAGATCTAAATCTACATTTCATCTACTTTATGAGAGCAGACATAATAGTTATTCCCAGTTGTTTGCACAGAATACACAGTTTTACACAGACTAACTGATTTGTGATTCATCTGGAACAGGACTGACAACTTCTGCCTATAAGGGCAAGGGGGCAATTCCCTCCTCAATTTCTAAAAATTAGAAATAGCATTTTAAATCAGCAGAAACACATCAGTGGAAAATGAGTTTGTGAGAAAAATGAAATACACTGTTTTGAAGCTTTGAATTTAAATACTGTACTTAGAAGAACACTCCATGTATGTGCATTTAACAGATTGTAGACAACATACACATTATTCACAAGCTTATGTTTTGATTTCCTTACCTTATAGCTACAAACCATATCTATACTGTGTGCTTCTGCTCACTGAAGACAGCCTCTTCCCCCATTTACTTTAGTACAATTCAGCACTTTGCAATTTTTTTCTTTTGTAATTTGTCTCGTACAAAAGGGAAATATTTCTGGCTAACTCACAGTAACATTATCTTCAAAACTCATCTGAAAACCATTATTTTCTTTTTTATTCTTAATTTCTTTTTCCCTCTGCTATTTTTTGCTATTTATCTTTGCAACCATATTACTTATCTTTGCAAGGTGTTCTGGGATACCAGTTTATATATGAGATTTACTGTTCGATTATATTAAATGTATACAGAATTACATGTATCACAGTTACTTTCCAATGGGGAAAAAATCTCTGGCAAATCAATTCATACAACAGGCATCTGTAAAGCTAACAAGAAAGAGTAAAATTGTCAAAGCTGAGTACTGCTTCTGCACTGAAATCTCTGTACCAAATAGGCTCAATACTTTTCCCACTATTCAATTTCCAGAAAAAGAAAAGAAAAGAAAAAGGGAAAGAAAAATAGGGAAATGGAAGGGAAAGTGGGAAAGGAGAGAAGAAGGGGAAAACCCTGTTGCCAGAAGAGAGCAACATGGTCCAAATTTCTTCTCTGAATGGCAAATACAGATTTAAAGATTTCATACTTTGCTATAAAAGGCTTGGAAACATTGCAGTAAATATATAGCGGCTATGTAGGCAACACCTACTGATGCTTCCTAAATGCTTGTCTTTATAAGCTTTGTACTAAAATACATTAAATATTCTTAAATATTTTATTTATATATCACTTTACTAAAAGCTAACAAGGGACTCAACGAAAAGAAAATACTTTTCCAGCATTGCTAGAATACCAGGTTTACTCCAGGTATTAACTCCAGTTAGCACTCTAATTGCCAAAGTACTTCAGCTCTAGTCCAGGACCAAAGCCTGATTCTGATAAAGAATTCAAAATAAATACCCTTGTCTGTGAATTAAAATCTTTCCTCATTTCTAAATTATTTTCTAGAAGCAGTTAAATTTTTGTTTAAAAGAAAAAAAGATCAAAATGAATGGCTTTTTCTATACACCTTCTTCCTCATGACTCATAAAAGTTTCTGAAGTGGAGGTTTCTGAAGCACATTCTTCTTTGACAACCAAAAAGATTATTATATAAATGACAAAACAGAGGATAAGGTACATAGCAGTCTATGCACTGCATAACAATAACTTGGACAAGAGAGCAATTACCTATGTAGAGAAAAACTAATGGCAAGACTAGAATTCCTCTGAGGTACGTGTTTCATAAGATAAAAACAAAGCCTGTAAATTCATGGTGACTATACTATAACATTGTACACTACATTACAACATAAACATTGTTTCTTAATCAATCATCACTCCTTTTCTTCCTCTCTGTTGTTTCACTGACTTTTAAAAGACATTTTATATAAATACAGAGCTGTAAATACTCAGAACCTTTCTATCTAACCTGTGGAAAGTTATCAAAAGTTCTACGATGCAGGTGGACAACTTGATAACTGTGCTAGGCTGATACAGACATTCTAAGCCCTGTCTCCAACATAGCTCATTTCTCCATTTAACTAAGCAATGACAAAGAACTGTACCCTAGTAATATGTTCTGATACAGAGGCACTGTGATTCTCCACTGGTAATTGAAAACAGCTATATTAAAGGATATTGTACTAAAATATTAACTGCTAGCTTTGGGATTTGTCAATCATGAAGCTCTCTGTGGCAGTAGAGAAAGATATCGGTCAACTTTATCTTCAAATAACAAAACCCTTGGAATAAATCTTTCATGTAATGAAATAGCCTTTGCATGGCCTCACTCATTCATAGTAATCAATAATCCACTGTTTCTCATCATGTACCACGCAAATCATGTGTCATTCCCCTCAGTCAGAATAATACATTTTATTTGAAACTCAGATCTCATCTATGGAAAATTTTACTGGATTATAAAGAATACTTTCCCAGTCAATGAGAACATACTTTAAATTCTCTTGCAATCTAACTGAGAATCCTGGCCAGAAAAGACTGGTGAGAAAAATTCAGAACAGTTTATACTTATCAGGATGATATGCATATGCTGAATTAACACCATCTGTTTTCAACTGATATCAGGCTACTTTGCAAACTTTCAGCTACAATTAAAAAACCCTAAAAAAACCAACCAACCAGGAAACGCTGAAACAATCAACACCAAAACTCCCTCTATCCCTGAAAGAAAGGAAATATTAGTATTGTTTCACAGTGGGGGGCGGGGGTGGGGAGGGAGGGAGGGAGGAAAAAGTGTGAGAAAATCTTGGCTTTTTCTGCCTCTCCTTCACTAGAGACTCCCTCCAAAGCATGGTAGCTGACGAGATACCACATGCTGCACCACAGCCCTTGTTTATTCACAGGAGTGAGGATTCATCTGCCCAAGTACAGAGTCAATCTGAGCTAGTCCTTCAGACACCTGAACTGAAAGAAAGTGCAGTTTTTCTTCAGCTCACTCCACAGTCACATCTGTTTCTCTTGCAGGCTGTAGAAACAACCACATGAAACACAGATGTCACCTGTAAATGTCTTAGGACAGAGGAGGTCAGTCCCACTCCCTGAAACCAGAGCAGATTTAATTCCTACTTTTGGCTCCCCATGCAAGCTCTGCTTTGTAGCAGAGTTTTAATCCTTTTCTTTGTGCAGGAGTTTCACCACCTCGCAGTTCTTCAGAAAAGACACCTCTCCTCAGCAATCAAAGGCTCTGGGTTTGGCTCAGTTGGATCATTCAGGCAGTATTTATTTTATTCTGCACTCATGATGCTTTGCTGCCCTGGTCGAAGATTAAAGGTGGCAGAGTGAACAGAGCCCTGATTAATCACTTTCTCTAAAATGCGGTTCATGCTGAGGAACAATGGCCATATAACTGCTGCCGTAAGGCACAGATTAGACAAAGTCACCAAGTGCCTACCTGCTTAACTCAGGCCTTTCTATATCCATCACAGCTAAACCTTCTTTTTGTCTTTTCTATTCACCCTTGGCTTCATCCACACTGCTGCACACCTGCAGAATGGCCGGCATCAAATTCCTTCCCCCTCTTCTCAAAAGTACATTAAAATTACCAATACATCACATTCTGCTGTAGCAAAACACTTCTTCCCCTGCCCTGGTACCCTGAATAGCTCTGTAAGGCTTTTCAAGAGCTGTAATGACCAATAGTCCTTCATGGTGCTTACATAGTTGAAAAAATCCCAGTATTACACACTATTAGAATTAGAATTAGAATTAGAATTAGAATTAGAATAGAATGAGAGTTTGTGAAGCTCTCCTCGGTTGCTGATATCTGCCTTCCAGGCTTCACTCCATTCCAACAACTCACCAGCTTTCTGGTCTTGTGGCAAACAGCATAACCCCCTCTGCCTTAGCCGGGCAAGTTGATTTCCCCATCAGTTCTGGTTGCGAGTACATTTCTCTTTCTGAAGTTTCTCAGTGTCTCCCTGAAAATTCTTTCTGCCTGAAACTTTTTTTTCCCCTCTCCCTCCATTCCTCCATTTCTGAAGCATAAGAATTCTCCCTAAAGCACACTGAGTTGATCCCAGGGCAGGTGCAATCCTCAGCCCTTTCAAATAAATGTAACCGAACCTGACAATAAACACACAGAGTCTATCATCTGCCACAGATGGCTAAATTCATGAAGTGTGAAAACTACTCACAGTATGTCCAGATTTTCCATTACACTTTTTCTGCAGCAACAATGTCTACTAGCCAGACCACACAAAACTCCATATTCCTAGTCTTATTCTCACATAGGAATGGCATTTCCAGTTTGATACAAACTCATTTCCAAGTGGCATAAGTTAAACAAAACCAAATGGACCTCTCCTCCCACTCCATCCCAACACTTAAAAAAGCCAACTTTTCAAAGAAAGAATTAACACTTGAATAAATATATACAGAAATTTGCTATAATGATACAAAACACAACATCTTCTCATGGAAGAAAACCAGCTTTCACTATGTTATCTGTTTAAACAGATGATAAAGTGAAACAGATTTTCTTTATTTTTCCCCAAACAAAAGTCTGTTAAAAGATAGGAACCATTTTTTAAAGTTTACTTTTTTTGTTTTGGATTATTTTGTTTGTTTGTTTGTTTACTTGTACATGTATTCTACTGTCTGTTGATACTACACCAGATTTAATCCATGAAGCTGGGAAAGAGAAGTGTGAGTATCTAAAACCAGACTGGACATGATCTCCTGCTCTTCACCAGAGAAGTCCAGAAATGGCACTCAACTCAGTCTTGATCAGCTCAACAAAATAAAACTGATTTTTAGAACATCCTCTGTCTTCTCTTTTTAAAGATAAGTGGTGATATTTATACCTGATTGTTTTAGCAATTATTAAATTTAATTTATTTTACTAATACTCAAATCTACGTTCATTTTCAGAGGAGGGAGTGTTCCACTCCTGGATAAATTACATCAGATGACAGTCTTGCACGTAATGTGATATTTTATCCAACTGTGTAGGGCTGAGGAAGAAGAAAGCAGTAACCTTTAATGAATTTTCTTTCTACTATTTTAATAGCAATTACATTATTTTAGAATCATGATCTTCCTCTTCCCATTTCTGCTTATTGTGACAAGCTGGATAGAAGACACAAATCTGGCAAAGGTTTTAAAAACTAATGAAGCTAAAAAAGAGGAGGCAGCAGAAAAATCAGAAGTTAATGTGAAAGATGTGCCACTTGCAGTTTCTAAATCTACATACATAACAAAAGAAACAGACCTTAAAGCAACAGCGATGATTCAAGATATCACATAAAGATGAAAATTCTTATGGCTGACATGAACTTTCACTGCAAATACAAAAGGAGAAAAGGTTCTTTTTTCCCCCCTCATTTTCAGATCTCCTATTATTCTTGTTAAAAAACCCATTCTTTGTTCACTGCTGCCACAGGTCAAAATAAATCTAAGTAAAAATTAGCTCTAGTTGATTATATTCATATGAACTATCCTAATCATCCTAAACATGGTGCACAGTGAGTCTTACTACAGAAACATGGGAAATAACCAGTAAAAGATGCTCACAAGGTGATCACACGCTTGGGTTGGTTCTCTCCTCTGTTGTTTTCATGTGTTTTTCTCACTGTTTTGAAATTTCTAGTGACATTTATGATTCTGAAGTTGATACTACAGTGGAAACCCAGAGTTTATAAAGGAAAGAGAATTAATGAAACCCTGAAATGTATGCAATCATCCAAACGCACATTCTAGAGCAGTGGAAGAAGAAGGGCTGCAAAAATTAGTCCAGACCACATAAAATGTATGGCTTCTGAATAGATCAGTTACATCTTCCCATCACAAAATGCCAGGCTTTCAAGTCATGTCATTCAGTATTTTTTGGGTCCAGATATATTAGGGAAAGACTGCTTTGGAATCTCAAATAGTCTGATGTTCACTGTGACCTACAGAGTCTAAGGCACAGTGTAATCATAAAAGTTTAAGGAAACAGTATTACACAAAACAAGAACGGTGAGGGTTTTAGAGTATCAGGAAAAACAAGACAAGAACACTTATTTGTTAATATTTAGTTGGAAAACAAGAAAAAAAAAAGCTAAGAATGAAAAAGGTTCTAAATGTTCATCACACAATGAGTACTTAAGCTAGATTTATAAAATTCAGGTGGGGATGGACTCCATTATCCCCAGAGTAAGAAACAACATGGAAAGAGGTCGCGACTTTTCAAAAGCAATGAGTCAAAGGATGGAAACATGAGAAGCGCAGACTGCAAAACAGTTGATTTCTGGGAGTCACTATTCAGCAACAGGCCATAACGGTGTGTTCAACAGCACTGTAGAGGTGAGGAATGCCTACTTTAAACACTATACAAATGGATGTTAGACAGTGTTTGATGTGGGAAAATAGTTTTAGTCAGTAGTTCACCTTTATAAAATGAATAGGTGCAGAGTTTTTTTTCAATTTTTCTCATTTCAAGTAAAATCTGATTTTATGAAAATCCCAAGATCATTAGCTTTTCAGAGCACCTAGATCTAAATAAGAAATTTAATAAAATTATTTTTATTTCATATTTTGCAAATTGTAAATAGTTTTAGTATTAATTTGATACTACTTTTAAAATAAAGATTTTATATTATTTAAGCAAAGCAATATCTCTTAGCTGAAATATTTTGACCCTGCAACAAAGTTAATGTTTAAAGGGTCTCAGGTTTATTAGCCATGTATTTATTTGCCTCTGAGCCAAGGCTGTCAAAAGGTTATTGTTTAGCATCAATCAATGCACTGATTTTCGAGCCCTGGACAGACTAGGATGGAGATCATCAAGTCATCTCCCACAATGAACATCACTGTTATTTAATTTCTAAGTCATCAAGTCAGGAACATAAATGCTTTTACTTCATTTTCAGGTGACAGTATTTATGTTCATAGATCTTAGTCTATAAACAAAAGAACCTTTCCACAAGTATTACAGAACCTGTAATACTCAAAGCACCAGCTGTTTGTATTTCATTAGGAAATATGAAGCTCTTTAATTCTCAGATCCCTCTCCTGAAGGTACAGAAAACATTCTAGCACTGTGCTGTACAAACAGCAGTCAGGAGTCAGGCTGGCAGAATAGTGGTGAAGATTATCTCAAACGACGAATCACTGATGGCCTTTACCTCAGCATTTTCTATTAGCTCTCTGTAACAGTGTGCAATTCCTTATCATGTTGTTTGAGAATCAATTTACACATAAACAGTAAGCACTGAATTAATGATGAAACTTTTTTTTTTTTTATCTGCTCTGCTCTCTTTCTGGAAAATATTAAATGACTTTGTATCTATTGATGATCTCGGTCTTTACTGAAAATGTATGACTTGGTCCCTGTCAAGAACAGGCTGAATAGGATGGATTTTGATCTGAAATTGTGTTGCAGATCCTCTCCTAGTGAAACTACTTTCCAATAGTTGAACTGTATGTGAAAAAACCAAAACACCTTAAAACCTTCAGCTTGTTCTTCAGTCTATTCATTCCTTCTGTATGATCAGCTCAGGAGAAACTATATAGCATTGATTTTGATTTGTTCATTCTCATTTCACCACTAAATTTCTGAATTATGTTTAAAGTTTGGATATTCTGAACTGTGGGGAAAATATTTCTAAACACATTTCCTTAAAAACACTTTTAAGCTTAATAGTATATTGCTAGTAATCTTATATTTTCTGCAGAAAACTCTCAGCTGATAACAAAGATTTCAGAAATGAGGGTCAGAAATATACTGGAATTTTAAAGCATTTACATGCTTTTTTCCACTACATATTTACCAGCTGTTTAGGACAATGAAGTTAAAACACACTTTATTTCAAAATTCTAGTCTTTGTGAGCAGGACACCTTTCTTGCTTCACCTTATTTCTTAATTTCTTACTAATTCCAGTGTCTGTGCATATAAAATATCAACATGGTTGAGATACACAACAAAATAAGTGACTAGAGTCTGATAAAAACAGAACCACAAATGTGATGCAAAATGAGACTTCTACAGTCTCAGCTATTCTATTAATATCTCCAGTTCAATACACACATTCAGAGCTATTCTTTATATTGAACCCCTTCTGGGCTTTGAAGCAAATGGAGCTGATTATCACCGTCTGCCACTTCCCCCCATTCCACCATTTACTTTATTGACTCTATTGTCAATACTTCCAGAACAAGCCAGACAGTTGAAAATTCTTCTCTATTAATAAATTTGTCTTCTTTCTTTTTAAAATATTTCCACAGGATCAAAAGTAGAAGAAAAAACAACCCATGTTTGTCTGGTTTTAGTTTTGGTGGGATATTGTTTTGGTTGGGTTTTTTTTGTTTTTCTTTTAAATGGGATAGGCAAAAATGTGCATCCAGAGAATCACTGGTCTATATTTTTTCAGCTGAAGAGTGGCCAGGACCTTATATTTATTTTCTTCCATAGGCAGCTGGCATACTATTTATTTTTTTTTTTTTCCTCTACCATATAAAACTACTTTATTTCTTCCTGTGAAAACTTTGAACTTCTTCAATATAAAACTCAGGTTTAAAGATTATTTACTACGAGAATATTTCCAGTGGAACTAAGTTTTTCAATCATCTGAATGAACAGTCTTCCTCTCTGTTCCCCACATTCTGTCTATTTAGGGACTCCACTTTTTTATGAATTTAAATTATATTTGAATATATTTATATATTTTATATATTTACATACTTACAGTTATATATTTGATAATAAGAATTGAGAAATTTGGTTTTAAAGAAAGTGCAAAAAAGCCTCCCCATACTGGAAATAGAGGAATTACCAGTTCAAAGAAAAAAAAATCATTCCAATTCCCTCAAGATATGATCCACAGCTGACTGAACTGACAGAGTGTATCATTAACTGCAGAGAATTTTATATTTGCTATCTGATTAATACTAATACAACAACACAAGCACATGCTGTCTTCAAAAGTCAATGGAAGTACTCGGATCTGAACATAATTCATCATAAGAGATCACTAAGGGTTCAGCAGCAATGCTGTAAAAATACTTTAAAAAATCTTCCCAAATAGACCAAAATATTACAACATTAAGATTCTAAAAGTCATGTTATAAGAAATTCCAAAATAAAAATGCATTAATGAGTGCCAAGTAGAATATGGGACGCTGATGTAACTTAGAAATGTTTTGGCAGTGCTTCATTACTTGTCCTTACATTGTAGCTTCTTATCATATTTGTATAGAACATGGAAATATTTTTATGGCACATTTTTAAAAGAAATCCATCAGAGAGATGTCTTACTGACACTGACACTGGATTTTGGGGCTTTTTTTTTATCAAGTATAGTTACTCATAACACAGGAAGGAAAGAGCCATTTTCTAACCTAATTTTCTAAACTAATGCATTAAAAATCTAGAACACATTTGTAAAAGATTTTGTTTCTTTAATGATGACAGACACTGGGATATTATTACCACGGAATTTATACATCACCCAGGCATTACATGCACCCAAGCAAATATTAGTTTTTATTAGGAAAGGATGACTTTTTAAAACTTTAGTGTATAAAAAAAATCTAGAAAAAAATGGATGAGGTTCTAGTGGAAAAAAACTCCAACAAACAAAAACCAAACCAAACCAAACAAAAAAACCCCACCACCCAGCAATTTCCCAAATTACTCTAACCTAATTATGGGGTTTGAGAGCTTAATGGGGGGCACAGACTAGTGTTTCCCAAACTGTGCTGCGTGTTTCTTTTTAAAGCTGCATAGGAAGTGCTTGAGGGAACATAATTTGCTCCTGACGTGAAGCAGCACAGCAGTTGGAGTGTGTCTGCACTTGAGCTAATGAGAACAACAACACTAACTAGAAGAGAAGGACTCAGATGGGAAAGTTTTCCATACTCTTTCCACCCTTTTTATATTCACACAAAGCATTAAAACCTCAGCTAGAGAGCCCAATGTAGGCCCAGTAAGATGGTGAGGACTTGAGGGAGAGAGTGGCTGCTCAAGGAAGAGAAGCTAAGGGAATTGAGCTTGGAAAAAATACCTAATTGATGTCTTCGACTCTCAAATGAAGTACTACTGAAAAGACAGACTCAGACTACTCTAAGGGATGCACACTGAAGGACAAAAGGCACAAGTTGTACAAGGCAAATGAAACACTCCTCATCATAAGAGCAGTGAATTCCCAGAACAGGATGCACAGAGAGACAGTAAAATCTCCATCCTTGGAGGTTTTCAAAATTCTACTGGAAAAGCCCTCTAGACATCTAATCTAACTTAGAAATTAGCCCAGCTTTGAGGTCCAGGTGGGACTGCATGGCATCCACTGCACCTTCCCAACATAATTTTTTGGCGATCCTGATTAGATCCTGATGACTGAGGAGTTTAGATAGTTAATATTTTCAAAACACAATACAGACACCAACATCTTGATGGATATACTGCCGAAATCCCATGTAAGGTGTGAAAGACTGCAGCACCTATTTTAATTAAATAAAGGTTTTGATGTAGGCAAGAATGTTCCATAACTGCTGAGTCACTGAGATAAAAAATACTATTAGTCAGGTTTGTAAAACACTTCCAGAAAAGCCATTTGCTTTTTTACATATCTCCGTGTGTGTCTGTGTGTGTGTGTGCATATGGTAAAAATGTTACTTCTGTAACATTGTCAAAACTTCTTATTTTCTTTGGTGAGTTCCTGGGCCAAAAGATGGAGAAACAGGAAGAGATAAAAATGGGTTCCTCTGCCTGGGTTATGGTTCCTGAGACAAGCAATGCTCAAACAGGCTGTAAGAACATAAGGAATGAGAGCAGCCTACACTACTGCTGTCACAAGTACCACTTTTACTGCCTAAAGAAATATCTGGAAGCATTACTATAAAATTCTCTTTAATACAGTATGCCTGATCAAACAAGCAAAGGACAAACTCACTGGTTCCATTCCATTCTTCCTAGAAGGCCATGATATTTCTACTGTTGATTATAATTTAAGAATCATAAAAGGAGAATCAAGATGATGTAAATGATTAACCCAGACCATAAAATTTCTGAAAAATGAGAGTCATTGCTTCTAAGTTCAACTCAGACAAGAAGCATTTTATTTCAGTGTTGCCCTCTTACATTATATATACAGTAAAAAAACAACTAGGAAAGAGGTTACAGAAAATGTGCTCCACAAACTAATGAAGTAAATATTACCTCCAAGCTACTTTATGATTCCCTGAGGCTTATGTCACTATGTTTTTTTAACGCTATACAGCCATTAAAAATAACCACTCAGTCTAAAATTAATCTTTCTTATATTAGACTTAAATTTTAGGTGGGTAACTCTCATTCTCATTCACTCCATCCATCACCCTTCCTGAGTATCTTTCCATCTCTGGAAACTGTCTAAATCAAGGACTTATCCAGATTTAGAGGCATCAAACCTGTTAAACTTCTCATCACACACACACTAAAGAAATCCTTTAAATCCACACACACACTAAAGAAAGCATTTAGTCCTCCTTCTGGCCTTCCCCCATACCAGTGTTTAAATTTCAAAACCTGCCTTCACTTTTAGTTAATGACTAGCCCATTTAGCCTGCTTAGCCATTATGTACCAGGGAAAAGGCTTGCCAGGCAGTGTAAGAGCACCAGCACACTTGGAGCTCGAGCTGGATTTGGAATCAGCAAACAGCTTGCAAAGTGAGTAAGGTGAGATAATCAAAGCTGTATTTTCATAGGAACCACTTAGACTGGATGAGAGAGAGTATCAGAGAAAGACCAGCTGGAAAAGAGAAGCAGGGTTTAGCAAGGAGATTAGAGGGAAGATATGGACAGATGGAGAACGCGAACAGAAACTGAACCGAGACCCGAATTCATGCTGCACAAAATGCAAGAAGTTCTGAACGAGAGCCAAAAGGCAGACTTCCTCTGTAGTGTCACACCAAGGGAGAATTTTGGGCTCTGCATCAAAGTTTCACAGAGATGTCTAAGCCCTATCTTGTGACACTGCTTCAGACTTTCCCCTGCATTTGGAGATGACTTAGGCATCGCAGCACTAAGCAAACTGGCTACTGTTCATTCCTGTCTCATATCCTCATTCTAAATGCAGAGACTGTAAGCACTTATCAGGCCATTATGGATACCACTCCCTGAGCTGAAAGTTGCAGCAGGTAAATCATTGCTCTGAGTTTCTGAAAAAGCTTACCAGCATTCAGCTTCTTCTTGGTAACACAACTGGAAATTATTTGGAGAAATTGAACTGAGAAGATAAGCACAAGTGAGATTTGAGAACTGTTGACAGGTCGGCTTCTGAAAGTCTGGATTGGTGTCAACAGAGCCAACCTTGTTCTGTAAAGAAGTTTCTCTGCACTATGATGCCCATCAGCCATTCATCTTAAAAGCATTGTGGGAGAAACCAGAAAATAGTGAAAAGCCTTTTTTCTTTCTTTTTAATAGCGACATTTCAGTGACTTGAAGTTATTTGAAATTAATAATTTTAAAAATTATTTTTAATTGAGCTTTAGCACCTCGAAAACAATTTATAAATCTACTTTTTACTTTCATCATAACAATCATAACTTTCTCTGTGCAGAACTGATAAAAGGAAACTAGCACATAAGTAAATAATCCACTATTTTGAGAGAAAAAGCAGGAAATAAGAATACAGAAGACTCAGAAGATAGGCTTTTCAAGAGACCAAGGGATTCACCTGATCAAAAGCACTCTCAGTCATCTAGAACATTTTTGTGGTCATTTGAGAAATGTGTGGGATTAATCATATTCTAAAGTAAAACGAACAAACAAACAAAAAAAAGTAGATTAAATGTTGTTTCCTTGGAATACTTCTGCCTGAAGATTATAAAAGGAATCTACAGTGACCAGGTCACATGGGATTTTTCACCAATATCTAATGTTAAAGATGTTATTTCCAATCCTTCATACCTTTACTAGGTAGCCTATGCTCTTGTGTCAGCCAAGGAAGACAACAGACCTCTAAGCTTCTGAAGAGGAATGGGAAGAGGAAAGAGGAAAAAATGACACTGCAGCTCAGGGATAGAAGGAACAAGATGGGAAATGTAGGCTATTTGATTACAGACCTATTAGTATCTCTGTCTCAGCTTCCTGTCTTTTAAATGAAGGGCCTTATATGATCTGAGTGGTTGGTTTACTCAAGCAGTCTGTGACAAATGCTGTATCAATACAAATTAGCAGCAATGATGTGCATGATACTGTGTAAGAATAGCCATAAATACTAAAGAAAGTTGTATTTAATTTTAGAATTCAATTTTTAAGCATAATGCTATTACTCATAGTGCTCAAGATATTCTTGGCTTGGAAGGGAAATCAGTAATGTAGGATGTGTATTCCTTTATGCTCTTCCTAATATTCAAATATAACAGTTTCACTAAAATGTATCCATTCCAAGGCTATGCTATTGCAGTCATAACATTCACATCTATTAAATATCCCAGGCCACAAATTGAGATAATCCATTTTGTGCCTCCACTGGATATGAAGAGTGGTTAATATTTGTCCTATTTAAAATAATGTTTAACACAGTGAAAGACTGTTTTATCTTGTCCAACTTTGGTCTTCTTTCTATATCAGCACAGCCAGATCCTTCAGCCTTCTAACTAATGTCCTGTTGTCTAAATCTTTCATCCTTTCTCTTTTGCTCAACTTTGAAATGTCTCAGCCTCTCTAAGTCCTAAGTGATGCCAAGCTGAGCTGTATGTAGTGTCATAGCTGAAGTCTCACCAGTCATTGAGAAGGATAGAACAACTACACATGCACAAGTTGTCAGTATTTCCCAAGAACCTGTCATGCAAGTACTTCATATATTTAAGTCATATTAAGTCTGAACTTTTAATTCAACACTGGAACTTTTTCCACTACTGCTATTGCCTAATCAGCAATTTTTTTTCCCTCTTTTGTACCTGTAGTGTCTGTATCATTGCTGAAATTCTGGAACATTGCTCTGAATAGCAATTCTGCTTTCCAAAGTTATTGTGTTTCCTATATTGATCTGAAAATGCTATGCAAGTGCTTTCCCCATACTTTAAATTGCAACTGAATTATTAAAGAGTCAAACCTATGACAAGCCCTTTTTTGACGCACTTAAAACTGTTTTCCAGTTTGACAGTGACTAATTTGACCTAAGATATCTACTTCCAGCTGGCAGATGGAAAGTAAATTTCCATTTAAAAGTCACCATTGAAAAAAAAAAAATAGCTTATCAATAAATAATGTTGTGTTGGAGTAAGAAAGCAAAAAAAAGAAAGTGCAGTAGAAGGGACTATTTTTCTCAATATTTTATAGTAAAATTTGATCTTGCAGCATCTTAACAAATTACTTTTTATATGAAATCACTGACTCAGAAAAGCAAGGCCTGAATAGGAGGATTTTGAGGATCAGAACTAAAGTTAGTTCTAACCTAGGCAGGCCTTATTAAAACAACAAACAAACAAAAACCAAAGAAACAAAAAAGAAAAAACCCAAACTGTTAGATGTTATTAGCCCAGATTGCAATATGAAACACTGATAGCACAAGAGAATATGGTCTAGCCAGTATTTCTTGAGATAAGAAGTAAAATTTCAGAACTCTGGTATGCAATTTGTAAAGCTAATAATGCTGTGATGATAATTACAAACACATACATCTAGCCCAAAAATTACTGGGCCACCTTCATGTCATTTTTTAATTATTTTTACTTTTTGGGGTGATTATATAGGGTATATCTAGCTCTGCAAATATTTTTCATGTGTCTATTTAGGTGAAAATGCAATTTTGAATTTTTTAGTAACTCATATTCTAAAAAGAAGTATGTTCCTGGAAAAAGTACATCCATGTACCAGAATATAATGGAGACTGACCTTTTTAAATTCTAAGGAATTGATTATACAGAATAATTATCTCAATACCGGCATACCCTGAACTTTTTCTAAAAACAAACAACCCAAAACCAAAAAAACCCAGAGAATTGTAAATGCACTGATATGTGTCAGAGGAGCATTCTAGAGATCTCATATGGAGAGAAAATGTAACCATTTAGACAGTGGAGAATGAAGAGGTATACAGAACACTTTTTTAGTGGTCTGAGTATTTTGTTGTGTTTAATTATATCTGATAATAATTTTTGGAGGGACTGTGGTTCTACGGTGGGGTTGTTTTAGCAATCTTCATATAGGTCATACGAGCAATAATGGGCTTTTGCCAGTCTTGGACCACTATCAAGAAACATTTAATCACATTTGGCTGATCAAGGCAACATTTTATAAATGTAAAAATATTTTAATAAAATAACAGGGAAAAGTGTTGGAATTAAGGCTAGCATTTTGTCATGAGATGGACCACTTTGAGAGGAACAAATTGGTTTTCTCTACTTAGTGCAGATTGCTATAGTTCTCAGGGAGCTTTTCCTAAATGCAAACTAGCTTTCTCCTGGAGAAAACTCAATAGGAAGCTTTGTCCTAAGTGTATCTCAAACAGGCTCAAAACCCAATAGGGAAAACCAGTCCAAACCAATGACTGGCTTCTTTTGAACAAAAACACAGTATACTTGCAGATAATTTAGCATCAGCTAATTCAATCTATTGTTCTGCTTCTCCCAAACCAAACAACTTGCTAACAAAGCCCAGACAGTTCTTCCTTTCTAATGAAGATTTTATAGACATTGGTCTTCCACTCCTTTTGGAGAATGCAGGTTCATTTTCTCAGTACAATTTTCAGAGCTTCAGTCACAGATGCTCACAAAAGAGTAGACAGAATAAAATGCAGAAAGACAAAATTATCAGCGGAACGTGTGAAAGAAATTCTCTTTTGATTTCAGTCAGACAATTCACTAGTGGAAATTTTGCCCTTCTACTTCATATTCACACTAACTACAGTGATTTGTGGCTTGATAGGAGAGGAAGACCTGAAGCAAAACAGAGCTGAAGTAGGCCAGAACTTGCTAATCAATGTGTGCCCTTCTGTCGTTCTTCAGTGCCTTCCTGGTTCCATTGTACTGATTTATATGCTGTATTAAAACAGGAACATTATATTTAGCTCCTTCCACACACAAAACTCCAAGTATTCCTAAAATTGATAACTATAATAACCACGTCAACAAAAAACAAGCATAAAGATGCTATTGTACCTTCATTATTCTTTGTGTTTATGGAAGATAAAAGACTGAGGGTTGGGATTTGTGGCCAGTGATGGTTTCTTTACTGTGTATATGAGAGCTGGTTTAACAGGAAGACAGATAAGCTGACAGCAGGTGAGAAAAGGCCCAAGTGACATAAAACCTAGGCTCTTTGTCAAATCAACAATAATTCTCATGCTTTATAAAAGATTGTTAAGGAAAAAGAGCAAACACTATAATAATTTTCTATTAATCATGAATGTACCTTGGTTGAATAGAGAAGGTGTGAAATCAACTACTATAAAAGTATCAGGCAAGAAAGACTGACCCACTTAAATGTGTTTTAGAAAATAAGTTTATATGACGTGTTGACCAAATATACTTCCTCTTTTAAAGACCTGACAGATGGAAAAAAGATGTTTCATTTGAGTCACATAAATGTTATTCCACAGGATTTCAAATACTGAGCAGAAGGCAGTAGCTTGAAATATTAACAGGACACTAAATTTTAAATAATTCAACCAGTAGTGGAAAAAACAATTTTAAATCTAGATAAAACCACACGATTAAAGGAAAAGATAGACAAGTCCTAATTTACTATTTACACAGGAATAAGATTGTTGAGAATTGTTTCTAGATGTGAGATTATCTTTTCAACTCAGTTCCCAGCAAATTTATTTGAAGCATGCACAAAAAGAGTGTGACAATACTCAAGCACAAAAGGAACTCAGAGGGAACACCTACACCTTCTCTGGATTGCTGGCCTGAATTCAGGCTCAAAATAAGATCTGTCCACACACAATGAATAAGCCTCATTCAGACCTGGTGACCTAACCCGTTGCTAAGTCTATTTACACACTATCAGGCAGATCTGCGTATGCAGTTCACAAACTGCCTGCAAACCACATGAACCATGGAAATTGGGCTGCCCGAGACTGGTGTATGCATGGCCAAAATGAAGGGCCAGTTGTCCCCAGTGCCTGAAGAATTTTAATTAAACCACAGCCCACATATGTCACTTAGAAGCAAAGTTAAAAAAGTACTTTGCACTTTAAATTTAGATACTACCAAAGATGGTTCCTCACTTAACACCCATCTGTACTTAACCCAAACAGCAGCTGTTTCTGCAAGAGGTAATGGCTTCTTTATATTGAAATATACTTTTTAAATTAAAAAAAAAAAAAAGTTATTCTCTTTTTCTGGACTGAATCCTGGGACTAAAATGGAAAATTCAAGTCACTGAATTAAGCTTTTTGAAGTTACAACCATGTGACCACCTATGTCTCAGGCCACAAAACACTTCTGAAATATTTTGCAGTAACTATAAGAGCTATAGCAAAGTACCTTTTAGCTGGAATTAAGCTCACATAAGAAATCAAAGGAAAGAGCAATGTCCTGTGCTCCACCCAGAGAAGAATTAAGTTACCTGAAATTCTGGCATGACACTAGGAAATTAATATACTCCCTGTTTCTGAGGAAGGTAAGCAAACAGAAATATCCAACTTCAAAACAGGGAATTATTCCTACTCTTTCTCTGTATGCATTACCCAAGAAGAAAATTCCTTACCGAACCACGTCTGGTGATAACCTTAGTCCTGAATAAACAAGAAAAACATCCTTTATATTACATATAGAAGGTTTTAATTCTACTGGGAGCAACTAACTTGTTTTCCCTCTTCAGAGCTCAGATGTACATCACGTCTGACACTACAAAGGTCGGTGGTGGATGCCCCATCCTTGAAAGTGTCCAAGGCCAGGTTAGATGACAATTGGAGCAACCTGGTGTAGTGGAAGGTGTCCCTGCCCATGGCAGTGGAGGTTGTGACTAGATGATCTTTAAGGTCCCTTCCAACACAACCATTCTATGATTCTATGACTCTGTGAAATCGCTGAAGTCTTAGCCTTCAGTTTTAGAGTCAAACTCTTCAGGATACCATAGAAGATACACATTAATGTGCTGCTAAAGCCATCTAAAGAAATTTACACTTTTACAATCAGTATAAAATCAATTCTGCTCTTATTGCAGCAACAAAGTCCTGCACTTCTTTAAAACATATTTTGGGGGATTTTGCTTGAAAGAATAACCTTTTTTTACTATATATTTGCTTTACAAGTATGACAAATCACATAAGATATAAATTTCAAGAAAAGTTTCTGTTAACTCTCTTAAAAAACATACTGATAGAACTTACTCTAAGTGCTAAAGCTTAAATGCACAGTTTCGACCCTAAAGCTGACAGGCTGTTGACAGCTGTGTCTTTTCATTAGTTTCATGAATACAAACACTTCTGCTGAATCTGTGCACTGCTTATCTGTAGATGCTTTATGAGTGTGACAGGTCATGTTCAAGATCTTCTGCAACTTGCTTCAGTTTAATTGAGCAGGCATTTTGCATCCGAAGGCAAAAAGAAGACAACTTCCATCTTTGACTACACATATGCAATACGTACAAGTGCCAAATATGGCTGTGACTGGCATGTGACTTGATTCTGTGATGCACTGGTGTAAAGCTATTTCTTTATTAAACTAGACAGGTACTCACAATTTTTTTTGTTGCTGTTGAATGGACGAACTTCAATCTCCACTTCCAAACTCTACTGACACTTCCTGGTGCTCTCATGGAAACCACTCCTATGACTATTCAGTCCATGGAATCCTACCATGTTGGACTACTGGACAGTCTACCAAAGTCAGTGCTGGGGAACTCATTGACACAGGGAGCTCAAGAGACACAAAGCTCAAGAAACAGCAAAATTAGGTGTCTTTGCAAATGTCAATTCCAAATGGGTAGTGTTCACAACTTTTTTTGTTGCTGACAAGCTACAGTTTTGTTTTGTTTTGTTTTTTTTTAACTCATCTACACTTGATTACTAATATATATCACAGAAATGTACTAAAGAACTAAAAAAGGGAACATAATGGTAAGCAATAATTTTACTTTGGATTAAACATGAAACCACCACCTATGTTCAAGTGTTCAGAGACAATGACTATGACAGACAAGTAAATGAAAATATAATGTAAACACATAACTTGTTATCTGAAAATTAAATGTGCCGTCGTTGAAAGCAACGTTATCTAGATTTTTATTATTATGTGATTAGCTGCCAGGTTACTTTTCATCCTTTCACTTAGACTAGATTAGATAAAACATTGCAAAAATTTCCTTTAAGAGGTGCATTAAAGAAGAAAATTATATTTAAAACAGCAGTTCTAAGATACAGAGAGATAATCATCTTAGTCATAGTCTCCATAATCTCTTTCCCTGAAATGTTGTAAAAAAACCATTTTCCATTGGAAAAAAATGCATGAATGATGAAAGTGCAGTGTCTGAAGGACAAGGTATCATTTCATAGTAAATCTTACAAAGAGACCAGTTTTATTCTTCCTCTTTTAGTCCCACCAATTGCATAAGAATCAATGTTTTTGCTCAACTGTCATTAAAAAAAAAGCCTGTGAATCACGTACATGAACACATGGACATCGTTTTCACCTGCAATGTTTATGAATGCAGACAAAGACATAACCCTGAAACATGAACTAATAAAAAAGTGATAGGATATTCATCCATGCAAAAAATATTCATATACACATTCCATTTCCCTTAGGTCGTGAAAGATCAATCTTTCATTTCCATTTTATTCTTTTATGTTCAGCTCTAGTAAACTCTCTTTTCCAGAGTGAGCTGTTTTGCAAGTTTTTCCATACTGACCTTCACTCTTTTGAATGATAGAATGAATCCCTTTTACTTTCCCCTTATAATAACTAGGAAATTAGGAACTTTTGAGTCAGAAGGCACAAAAGTGTACACCAAGAATTAGCAAACGCTTTAGCTGTGGTGGGCACTGCACAAATCAAGAATGAAAAAAAACAGTCTCAATACCAAAAATATTTTAAAGTTGATGTAGCTTCTCACTTTCATGCTTAGCAGAATAACCCAAAAGTGATCCTGTATTTAAACTTAAGTATAACAACAATATGTGGCTCTAACAACACAGATCTACCGTTGAAAAAAATGTCACCTTTGCCAACAATGACACCGTGTATGCTTTCAGAGAATTTTTGAGTGTGATAAAATGTACAAAAGAAGAAATCACTGTCCCGTCTTTCCTGTGCTACCATCCTAAACCCACATTATAAACAATTAGACGTTATGGAGGGAATACTATACATCTTGTGGAAACTAGATAATTCAGATCTTATGCTGCAGAACTATTCTTCACAATATAACTGGACTGAGTAATCGAGGACTTAAACTGACATAGAAACTGCAAAAGCAACTTATGCCTCTATTTCCAGATGTTGATGAGGTCAGTAGATTACATTCTGCAAGGGTCTCTGTAAATGTTTTGTTTTGGTTATGTGTCTTTTCATCCTTTAAACTCCATGTACCTGACCTCAGAGTAAGACAACAGAACCTCAGATACAGAATTAACAAAACTCTATCAGAGAATATAACAAGCTTAATGCTTATCACAACTCCAAAGCTGAAGGCAGCCACGATGGTTGTGGCTGGTTTACAGAGCAGCTTCCTCACCATGTGCTGCATGGCACAGTTAGTGCAGCCCACTTTATATTCATGGAAGTTTTTTACTGTCCTTGCGTTTGTCTATTTGCACCCCATGTTCCACAAAATGCCCCCCTTATTTATTTGGACTGTAACTACTTTGAGACATGGGCTATTTTCTCCTTGAAGGCTGCACACTAGTGAGCACAATATAGCTCATTGCTGTTTGGGCCCAAGGCAAAACAGTAAAGAACATGTTGGTAAATAGGGAACAATGGTATACAAGCCCTTTGTTTCGATGTCTCATAAAAGGATATTGTACATGTTCAAACTCTATTGTGAAGGCCTTTAAACAGTCAGCTGTTTATAGAATTTACCATCCATTATAAAAAGTATACAATTCATATGAAATATATGTATCTATGAAGTAAGTGAACTGAATAATTTGTCCCCAGAAATAGTTTTACTGTACTAACGGGTATTTTACAATAGTATACACACTCTCCAATATTGAGTAGAAGCAAACACTTCCTCATAATCCATGAGCAATGCTCTTCAAGATGAAGTTTTAGTGCACATGCTAGTTTCCCTCTCTGTGTTTATCCTGCCTTAATAATGATGTTTATGTGGAGTGCTAATGTCATGACTACAGTTTTCCTTTCAAACTTCCAATTATTCTTTTCCAAGCAGTAACAGCATGGGAAGTGTTTCATATCTGCACAAATATGTGAAGCTGAAGAAACTGCTTACAGAGGGAGTCTTGGAGGGTATAACCAGATAATTCTGCATTTGAAAGCCACCACAAATCATGAAACATGGAGAACAAACACTCTTTATCCTATCTAGTCTATGCTAATCACTCATGTATTCATAGATAACTGAACATAAAAGATAAATATGCTGAAGAACTTGAATGGCAACTCTTCCAAAGTTCTGACAAGTAAGATACTGACCCTGCAACTGACAGAAGGGATTGGTCTTGGACAAAAGTACAGCTAAGAACATATCAAATTACAAAGGTGTTTTTTTAGCCAAGGCTTATTCTTCTTATTCATCAAAAATGATCTGATTCCCAAATGTGAAGTCTTACTTTTGAAGGGAAAGAAATACTGCAGAAATGAAAAATTTTGAACCTAATGATATCAGCCTCCTTTGACCCCTACAAGAAACAGCTCTCAAAACTAGCATAACTGCTTTATAATCCTCCTTATCCAAAACAAACAAATTAAAAATGAGTTTGAGATATGAGACCTTTTGGTCTGGGAAAGATAAAAGATGTACACATTGGGATACAAGACTGTCCACAGAATCACAAATGGCCAAGAAATCTCATGAGGGTCAAAGAGGACAGCTAGCAAAGGCAATTATAAACATGGAGTTATCTGCCTCTCAGAAGGCACATGCAGCAATTTCAAGGTAAATGCACTATAGACTGTGCCACAAGAGCTGGGTGTTGCATGACTAGAAGGAAAATTCTTTTAATTTTCTGAAGAATTGGCAGTAACCACTATTTTGACATGTAACTCCTATATTGCCTAAAGAATTTCCATGTAAAACACAAAGTGCCTTCCAAATTCTGAACACAAACTTGTTATTTCCTGAATATTAGTAAGACTGTAATATGGATTTCCCTATTTCCAGGCAGAGCAATGAAAGAAATGACCCTTGCTTTAGATAGGAGACAGTCCTCTGGACTTCTCAGCAGTCAGCAGGGTGTGCAAAAAGACTACACACAGAGATATTGGAACTCAGTGTGTCAGCCCTCATGCTGTACTGATAACTGTGGAATTGTATATTCAAAAAAAAAAAAAAAAAAAAAAAGCAAGCAAATACTTCTTACCATAAAACCCTCAGTGTACTGAAACTGAGCTCTGGAACTGTCTTCTGCTGTGGGACTCAGGGGCTTAGGATCAGACATAGAGCGTTGCATCATCTTTGCGGCCTTTGGGCTCGGAGGAACCTTGGCAATGTCAGCATGCAGCATCTTCTGAGGGCTGATGTCATCAGTGATGGGTTTTTCATAGGGAACAAATGCTGACTCTATAACTTTGCTTGGTGAAACTGGTGAAATGGGTGAATAGAGAACTTTGGGAGATTTGGGAGGGGAAGGGACTACCTGCAATGTGGAGTCTGGACGAAGGTGGGACGAGTATCCTATCTCTAATGGTGTTGGACGTTTTTTATCTTTCTGAGGAGATGAAGCTGACAGATATTGGGGACTTTGAGTATCTGACTCTGTCTCTGTTTGACATCCCAAACTTTCTCCTTTATATGTCTTTTCTGGAGCTGAAATGTGCTTTATGATTTCAACCTTAGCATCCAATCTGGCCCTGATTGAAGGTGTTCTTATTGTTCCTACAGGTTCTGTTTGTACAGAAATCTCTGCCACTGTCTGAACTGCAATACTAGATACCTTGGAGAATGGTTTAGCTTTGTCTGCCTCAGTGGTACTGTCACTGTATTTTCCTATACGAGGCTTCCTTCTGGATTTGCTGGAAAGATCCCATTCATCTTGATCTTCATCGTCTGTCTGAACACTTGTATCAACACTCTTCTTACTTCTCCGTCTCCTGTTTGTGTAACCTCTGTCTGCTCCATCTTCATCATCAGTTTGCACTCCACTGTCCACTATCTTTTTGAAGGACCGGGGCTCTTCTTCCAGGGTCTCCTCAAACTCCTCATATGGACCACGTAATTTTGGCATAGAGCTTCTCTTTTTCAGTTGCTTCTCCTCTCTAACATCAATATCCTTAAGAGACATTTCTGAAACTGAACTTAGGATACCAGACCTAGGTATGTATTGAGTAATGCCATCAGACTGAACTGTATACCATGCTTGGCTTTGTGGAATTTCAATACCCAGCACTCCTGAAGCTGTAGTGGTCACATCATCAGTAGGCCAAAACTGGCCGTTTTCTGTAGTTGCATACTGTCCTTCCAAAAGAGTTTGATCTGTGGTAGTTTGAGGTGAGCCAGTTCCTGAAGGGTCATAACCATACTGATATATTTGACGAAGTTTTTGTTCCTCTAATTGTTGGTGGAGCTGCTGTTGAAGTTGTTGGAATTGTTCAAGCTGCAACTGCTGCTGTGCTAATGTCTCTTGTCTCATCATAAACTGAGCTTGTCGTTCCTCCTCCTGCTGAAATAAGAGATGATGTTTCATGGATTGCAACTCCTCAAGCTTTTTTTGCACCATAAACTTTTCTTGTTCCCTAAATCTTTGAATTTCCTGACGTTCCCATTCCAGTTCTTCTGCAAAGCGCTGCTGCTTAATTTTCTCAAGCTCAAGAAGTTCCCGTTCCAAATCAAGCTGCTGCTGTTTGCCTTCTTCAGGGGCAATGAGAAGGGCAACCTCATCATCAATTACATCTGTATAAACTTCAGATGCTGTAGTTAACGTAGGTATCAAGTTGGCTGGTGCAGTGGTAATAGTTTCTATAGTATGAGGTGGTAACCCTGTCTCCATGTCAATGGTAGTAATTGCACTATCTTTCTCAGCTGCCACAGTTGTCAAGAAACTGTATGATCTTGGGAGTGGTTGACTCTGTTGCAAAGTTGATAAAGAGGGCACCGAGTCAATTGTTTGGAGAGTAGGTAAATCTCTGACACTTGTACTGAAAATGGAACCAGGTTGTGTAGTGATGGCAAAAGTGGATGGGACAGGAGTCGCTACTGAAGAATAAACAACACCATTGGATGATCTTAAAACACTTCCAACGCCAAACTGGGAACCCAGAGATGACACCATTCTTGCTTGGGAATACTGTGGTGTACTGAGGCCGAGGCCAGAAATCACCTGACGAGTCTCTGGATATGGACCAGTAGTCTTGCTTGAGTAATCCATAACCTCACCTGAAATTACAGGGCAAAGTTACAGTCCAGTCCCACAAAAGAATGCTGCTTTGCGGATTCTGAAAGTCATCCCATCTTGATGAAATAAATGGGAAGGGGAAACTGCATGCAAATCTTCAGGTTAATGATCTACTTTAGATGTGAAGAAAACAGCATTTCTGAACATGCAGGCACATGCAGGCACCTCTGTGCAAACACATACGTAAAATGAAGAAATGAAAAACACGTGTAATCCAGCATAATTTGTCACACTGTCCAAAAGAAAACAAAACAACAGAAGGAGGGGGAAAAAAAAACAATAAAAAAATTATCCTGAAATGAGGTGAGGAACATCAAAATTATATTTCAAAGAAAGATCTGCTGCTGTGTCATACTGACCTGTAGTTACTCTTCCAGAAGTAAGATCTACTGCTGTATCAGTTGCCCCAACTCGATAATCAAAGCTATTCTTGCTTTTGTATGCAAACAGTCCAGCTTCTGATAAATTTGTGTCAGACATAGATGGTTTCATACCTCCCATTCCTCGATAGCCATATGATCCTGAACGATCATACTGATAATGGTCATCTCTGTAGCCAAAGCGATCCTCAGGAAGTGTAGTGGGTGGCTGCTGTGCTGCACAGCTCCTACCAAATGGCAATTTATAAACCATGTCACAGCAGACAGCTCTTCTCCCTGCAGTCAAATCCACAGGCTTTTCATCATCTTCTATTACTGTTGTTACGATACCTGAAGTGGTTTCATCCACTGTTACAACTGTTCTGTGGGATTTTGTAGTGCTAAGATCAACTGCTCCACTCTCCGCTGCCTCCTGAGAAGCGGAGAGATCAGTCCAACCATTTGTAACACCAACAGGTGGTACAGTAACAGGCTTTGTAGTAGCCCATGTCACTGGCTGTGTTGAAGTACCCAGGGATAAATTTATTGGCACTTCATCTCTACATGCAGAGAATGGCTGGCTGGTTGTTACTCTGTACGCAGGCTCAAAATGTTTTGATGTTGTCAGCTGAAGTGGTGTTGTCATTGCATGCCCCAGATCCACAAGGCTGTCTGTACTGGTGGTGTAGCTTACAGTGGCAGTGCAGGTCACTACTGTTACTGTCCCAGTGACTACAGACAGAGAAGGATCAGCAACACACGCAGTGCTCAGGTTTATTATAGCTGGCTGGACAGTACTTACTGGCCGCCCACCTGTGTCACTTGCCGGCATTTGCCTCCTCACATCCATGGAAACAGCAGACAGATCCATACAGCTGTCTCTCATTTCAATGTCCATCTTAGTTAAAGTGCGAAGATCTATGACATCACCCAAAGGATGGAATCTTCCATTCTCTCTATATCGGGGTTGATCTACTATATGTAGTGGCTCTGGAGGTATAGTAATAGCAACACTACCTAAACCATAGCTAGGCACTGGACCCTTAACCACAGGCACTATGGTCTTGGTTACCTCTGTGGTTACAACTTGTGGTTTTGAAATAGGTATTTTTTCAAAAGTCGATTGTGTTGACATAGGAATAGCTTGCAAAGCACCTGAAATATACATACTCTGACCTGCCATACTCTGAATTTCCACTGTTTTCATGGATGAAGTGAAAACTGGTTGCATAGGCTGGGGAATCTGTTCTTTAGGAGGTGCTTCTAAAGGCCAGCTGGTAACAGCCTGACTAGTTATAGCTTCTGTGGGAGTTCCAGGCTCAGATGGCAACGTGATGACAACATAGGTTTCCTGTGAGGGTTTTGCCAACCTTGGTGAAGATTTGTTAGAGTGTGGAGACAAAGGGGAAGTGGGAGATGGTATTTTGTATTCAGCTGTGGTGACCAAATTCAGAGTCATACTTGAAGTCAGTGATAAACTTCCTGGTTTGGGCTGTATTTCTGCTGGCTTATGAACAGTTATTGGGAGTGGAGGAACTGCTGGTTTAGGAGCAATTGGAGGTTTAGTTACTTCAGTGGGCCTGTGACTGAAAACAAGCCCTGCTGGAATGGAGGATGGTTTGGGTGGTACAGGAGGTGGTGTTGGGGTGTATGTTTTTGTGATAGGTACCACATGATTCTTTAACACAGCTGTGGACTCTAGTGTTGGAACAGTCGTGACTGAAGGGACCACTGTGGGAGCTGTTGCTGCTGGAGTCTTAATCTGTGACTTCTTTTTGGGATAAATGGCTGGCTTGGGTAAAATAGGTGGAGGTGGTAATGGTGGTGGAGGTGGTGGTGGAGGAGGAGGAGGTGGGGGTGGAGAAGGTTGTGCAGGAGAATCCAAAGAAGAGCTTCTAAAAAGAGAGAATACTTTGGCTGAAACAGCAGGAGCTGAGGAAGGCACAGAGACCATGCTGGTCTTACTTACAACACCGTGAGTGGGTACAGAAGGTGTTTCTGAGGCAGGCTTTGTAACTGCTACTGATGCTATACATACAGGTGGTTGCTCAGATGTAGCACTAGTCAAATCAATCCTTGTCATATCAACACCCAATTCTTTGTGTGGCTCTTCATGATGAATTTTGACACTGTCAGCCTCTATTGTACTTTTCAATTTTCTAGTTGCTTCCTTCTCTGCTTTGGAGGTATCAAATGAAATGGTATCAGCTGCATATTCCTTGGGTTTTGTAACTGTAGTGGCCACTACTGAAGGTGCAGTTTCAGGCAAATAAACTGCAGCTTTATCCACACTCTCCTTATCTGATACTATGGATGGCTTTTCAGTGGCAACAGATTCGTAAGGCATGCTTACTTCAGAATACTCTTTTGCAGATGGTAAGGGAACCTGGGTTATTATACTGACACCTTCAGCATCTGCTGGTTTACTTACAGCATCTGCTGTACCTACAAAACCTGTGGTTGCACTATCTACGGGTGATGAACTATCCGTGGTACAAACTGAAGATGTAGATGATGTTAAGGAAGCTGTATCAGAAGGCAAAACTGATGCAGCACCTTCAGATGTCTCAGAGTATGTCAATATTGATGTTTCATGAGAAATTATTTCCTGAATTTCTCTGGCATAATCTGTTAAGTATTCATCTTCAATTTCCTCTGCTGTAAAATGCTGTGTTATTTTAACATCTGGAATAGAAAGTGCTGTGCTACTGACAGGTGATACATCTGAGAGTGCTGAAGTAGTGCTTGATGTTAAAGATGTACTATCCACTATTTCTCCAACACCAGATACCTTTGTATCAGATGTGGGAATGAAATCTGAAGTTGGTTGTGTTGGACTAGATCCAGGGGTTAGCTGCATTTTCTGTCTTTTCATAAGCTCTTCATAAGCAGCTTCTGCATCTAACAAATGCTTTTCCTCAGCGGTAGAAGTTACTGTGCTGTCTAATACAACTATTTCATGACTTTCTGGGATAATGTAAGAACTAGAAACAATATCTTCTTGAGGCACAATAGTATGCAAAGTCTCAACATCATAGTAGTCTTTCTCTAGATCAGCAATTTTCTGTGATTCATCATAAACCTGTTCTGAAGCTCTTGCTTTTTTCTCTTTTCCTCTCTGTTGCATATATTCACTGCTCTCATCTTGCCTCATGACAAGACTAGTATCAATACTTCCATTGTAAGTATCCTCTACTAAAGATTCATAAATATAATCCTCTATAAGCATTCCACCATATAAAGATTCTTTTTCAAATATGTCATCTTTTTCATTTGAAATTTGAAATGATTTGGACTTATGCATCATCTCCTCATATACCTCTTCAGCACTTTTCAATGTCTTTTGAGCACTTTCTTCTTTTGGGAGTCCAACTGGTTGTTCGTCTGTTGGTGAGTATAGAGAGACAGCAGTAGGCAATTTGTAAACTTTTTGTACTTCTATTATTTTTTCTGGGCTGATTTCAAATCCTTCAGGATCTGACTCAATACTGGGTGAATATTCAGAACAGGAAGATCTGTGCAACTCTTCCATTTCTGCTGCTTGTCGTAATTCTTCTGTAGGAGATGCATCTTCAATGGGAGAAAGATTACTTGGTGGAGTCTTTGGACGTTCCCTTCTTCTCTGGGCTCTTAGTTCATCCTTGTCCTTTTTAGATTTTTTGCTAGAACTTTTTCTTTGTTGCTGTTCTAATTCACGTTGTTTCTCTTGTTCCTTTAGAAGCTCTTCCTCTTCTCGCAGTTCTTCTTCTTCTGAAGAATCTTCAATAGTTGGAAGAAGAGGACCATGCGTCCGATGCCTGGCTTTGCGCTGTTGTTTGCTTTCCCCTCCCAGTTTTTTGTGACTAGGACTGCTGTCACTGTCTTCATCAAGTGATGACACTGAAGTAGGAGATGTACCTGGCGTGAAACTAGAAGCATGTAAACTGGAAGATCCTTCTCCTCTGGATCTATCTTCTGGTGAATCTGTAAGACTCTCCATCTCTAGCTCAGGCTCTTCATCAAAATACAGAATACCTTTTGGTTGTTCAGATGCTTCAGAATATTTGTTTGTTATTGTACTATTTAATTCTATTGTTTTGAAACGTCGAAGGCCTCCTCCTCCAGTTATTGTAAGTTCTTCACTATCTTGACTTTTACTTTCCCTGTATTTCGGCTCTGGGCTTTCATCAAAAGTCTCATCATCGTCATCATGCCATGAATGTCTTCTTCCTGCATCCTCATCATAGCCTGCACTACTTTTCCTTACCATTCTTCTGTGTTTTCCAGCTGTTCCTTTGGCTTTGCTTTTTACTTCCTCTTTCTTTTGGCTTTCAGTTGCACTGATCTCTTTGAGCTGATTTCTGATGAATTCATCATCTTCAGAACCTGAAGCATCTTCATCAGCACTCATCTCCATAATCTGTTTTCTAATGAAGTCTTCCTCATCACCTGATCCCTGGCTGTCCTCTCGTTTATACTCATCACTGCTTGAAGAACCAACACTAGCTCTTCTTTTTCTCCTTGGGACAGGTGAGTTTTCACTCTCGCTGCTGTCTTCCACAGAGTCATAGCGTTGTCTTCTTGCTGATACATCATCTCCTTCATGTTCTTCCTTGTAGTCTGCCTGGGAGGAAGCAGTTCCTTTGCCCTCTTCTACAATAGCGCCTTCCTCTTTTTTAATAGCTTCTAAGTCTTCCTCATCTGAACTGTAGGATTCTGGAGTGACTGGCAAAGGCTTTGTTTTATGTTGATCCTTTGTCTCTTCACCATATGATTCAGAAAGCTCTTTGCTTTTCACAGATTTTTCTTCAGAAAGAGTGCTTGCCTGCGCTTCCAAAATTGACAGTACAGTACTTTCCAGTTTAGCTAGATCTGAGGGGCTTGGTGGACTTTCTTGTGGAATAGTGTCTTTTTTATAAGTTTCTCTGAGTAAATCCTTCTCATCAATGGGGATATGACTTGGAATTTCACCGAGTGAACTTGATATCCCGTCAGAAGAATACCCGGTGTCACTCAGACCTTGTGGACTTTTCTGTTGCTGAGAGCTTGATGTGTCTGATTTGTCATCCTCCTTTTCCTAAAAAAATAAATACATACGCGTATGTATATACTTATACATAAATTGTTAATGCCTCCTGGCAATTAAATACATGTAATTTTTTTTTTTTTTTTTTTAAGGATGAGTTAATGTCTCAGTTGAAGACTGAAGACTAGTTTTGTCATTCAAAGCTGTTAAAATAATACAAGAAAGTTCCTCAAATTTTTATTTTTTGCATTGAATCTAACTAACCTTTTCGTGGCTGTCCACATTGGCTGCTGATTTTACTAGTTACAAGATAATCTTCTATTTTTCAATAAAAAAGAAGTTACTGTATTTAAATGTTTTCAGAGAAATTACTAATGATAATCTGTCATTTGTTCACATCTGTATGGGACACGTTGTCGGGAGGGGGGGGTTAATTTATATGAAGATTGCAATTACTATGTTTCAAAGCTGCCTACACAGTTCTGGATCCAAAGTTATACGGCTTGACAAATGTCTACAGAATTTCTGGGATCTACTCCTTTTTTTGCCCATTTAATCTTTTGTCATTGTCTAGCAATATGTCAACCTTCTCAAATTTTGGACCTGTGGCTTAATTTTGTTTATTGAAGTATTACACATTGTAGCATCCAACATAATACACCGAGTATATGAAGCATGATTTAATGCAATTTGGAATGTCCCTACATATACAACTGGGCACTGTATAAATATTTTCTTAATACCTCATAAAAGAGAAGTTTTTCAGTAAATTGTTAATGCAGAGGTAAGCTGCTAGAAGGGAAGTGTAATTGCAGGAAGGAAAGCAGGATGGTCAGCTATTGATCAAAAGAGGCAAACAAGGCAGGCACACCTGGCTGAGCATCAGAACCAATGTTTTCTTTCCCATCCCTAATTAAACACCCTTAGTCATCGTAACTTCCAGATCCTTCTACACTATTCTGACTGACAAGCACCACTACCACCTTCTTTAAATAATAAAAATACCAAAAATATCCTACAGTAAGAATTTTTGCACCAGTTCCCCTCCTGCTCATCTCATCTATGAAATACTCTTTGTGAAAGTACCTCACTGTTCAGTCAACAAAACAGCTCACTCTGCAAAATACAGGTCATATCAGCTGTCCTCTTAGCTGACAATCCTATGGAATGTCCCTATCTCCACTTGCAATTTGAGAACAAGCATCCAAAATTTTAAAAATATGATGTGATCTTTATATTAGTTATGGCTCTTGATAATACAAGCAGGTAGTATTTACCAGATTAGTTAATCTAAGTCAATGACTTTTGAAGTACAGCAAACCATTTGCTTAAAGCTTTAATTTATCAACTTCCTTGGCAATACTTTTAAATGAAAAATAATTTTAAAAGTACTGTGGAATAAATACATTAAGAAAATTATCATGAATGGTAATTATAATTTAAAGTTATGTTTATACTCATGTTAAATTGCTATCAAGTACAAGTATTTTCAAATGCTTATTCACACTAAAGTTACATTTAATGCTAAAATATCAAATATTTGTTATTGTCAGTTATTTTATTTTTAAAAACCAGTCCAGTTTTTTACATTATTTAATTCAATTTAAGGTACCTCTTCTTGCTTATAGACATATCCCTTTGAACATAATCCTACATTAAAACACTAATATTAATATTACAGTATATACTAGTATATACTAGTATATACTAGTATATACTAGTTTTTTACTAGCATTTTACTAGGTAATCATCATTTCACAGGAGTGATTTATTGTATACTTTGCAAAATCAGATACTACATCTGTTCTTATCAACATTGTACCAAATACTGCAAAACTACATATCTAATATCACAGCAAAATCTATAGTAATTAAATATCCAATGCAACAAAAAAGATTTCAAAAGACTTCTTGAATAATAAGGCTGTGATTAATATATACATATGCAGAACCTACAGGACTCAAAACAACTTTCGGAAGTCATCACCATTTGAAAACTTCAGCACTCACTATCCTGAAAAATGTACTCTTGGATACTCTCCAGTCCTTAAGCAAAGAATTACGTATAGTCTTTACAGAAAGTAGTAATCAAGCATAGTTAAAAATTTCAGGTTCTGTATGTTATATTTATGGTTTTGTTCCCTTTACTAAAGAAGAAAGTGTTTAAGGGGAACTTATGGTGCTATTTTAAGAAATATATATACATCATTAAAACCAAGGATTTTTCCCTCTCTAAATATCACGCCACTCACTAAAATTTCACCTATGACCTTTGATTGCTACTTTTGACACTGTTATGACCAATATGTCCATACTGTTAAAGACATACCCAACAAAACACCCTGTGATCAATTTAGATGAGCTTCCAAAAAAAGCAAACATTGTTGAAGCTCAGAAGGTCTCCTATGAGCTGATGGACAGAATGCATCTATTTAGTGAAAGTGAATCTCTCAGTTCTCCACAGGGACATGAAATGATACAGTCACTTGTAAAGTACAGACAGAAGGCACCAACTAAACAGTTAAGCACAGAAAAAGGTACATAACAACTGGTCATGGAACAACTTCAGAGGACATGGCAATGAATACTGCAGCTGCCCACCCTGGTGTTGAACCTCAGTGTATGCCATGCCATGACTGCGATGAAAAAACAGGAAACTGAATATGGGAAGTCTGCTCCTTGTACAGTAAGGAGAAGAAAAAGATCTACAATGAGGACAGACTTCTTTTATTACTAGAAATAAATGTGATGAGAAAAACTTTCTTTTTAAGGCTACCAAAATATGAATAAAATTTTTGTATGTACCATGGTACATCAAATTATCCTGCACATCATGTTTTGAGATCAGTATGCATGTAACTTACAATAAATAATATTTGGGCTTTGGGCTTTTTTTCCTCTACTTTCTGCAGTCTGAGAATTAGGATATTGCCACTAGCCACATCTATTCTTAAATGACTAGTAAGTTAATTTCTACAGGGTTGGCCATCACATACACAAAACCAGCATAATTGATAAACTTGTAAACACATCATAAGATTTTTAGATTAATAATAAAATATTGTAGAAAAAATGTTTCTAATAATCATATATATTCCACAATTCTTTGAGAATAAAAATTACATTTTAGTCAAAAAGAAAAAAAATCCACTTTTTCTTATAAAAGGAAGCACTTTTTTTTATGTTGAATTCCTGGGCTTTTATGAGAATTTGAATGGCTGTTACTCTGAAAGTTTGTCTACTTATTACTGGACAACTTTGGCTCTAATACAGACATTGATGGGAGGATCTTCTTTAGACACGAGAAAGAAGGAGACCCATAAAAGCTGCAGTCCAGATAAGACTTTAAAAACAGCAAATGCAACCTCTTTAATTAATGATAAAAATTATCTAATGTCAAATACATTGATGCTATTCTCGTGGCATTTCTACAGTGCCAGTGCCAATACATTACACCAGTATTTCATATTAGAAGTTTTTGGTTTTGAAATATTATTTATTATTACTCTTCCTCAATTTTACTATTTTGATTTGAAAATATAAAACTTAGTGCTTAGTGTTCAAAAAACATCTAGGTGTGGGGCCATGGTTTAGTGGTGAAGGTTGGGCTTCACGGCCTTAGAGATCTTTTTCAACCTTTATGAGTCTATGAAAAAGTTCTATTGGTTATCAAATCAAATCAGAACATTATTAAAATAAAACTCTGAGCAAAAGGAAAAAAAGGATTTTTTTAAAAAATTGTTTATAGTTAGCAAGACTATCTTCTGTTGCAGAGAACAGAAATTTTATTTTGCAAAGGAAGTAATCATTTTTAAAAGGCCATTCCATTTATATAAGAAATAAACATATCTGCAGTATAAAAAAAAAGTTTCACAAAGTGGAAAAAAAAATTCAGTTGACTAAACTATTTAGTCTGTATTTCAATTAAAATTGAAAAGTATAAAACTATAAATAAAATGTAAAAATAAAAATAAATACTTTCAAAATGAAAAATTTTACTTGTATCCAGAAAAACTTCTGACCGACAGCTTTTTGCTCCCTTTTCTATCTCTCTGGGCTGCGTTTTGTCATTAATGGCATGTGTTAGAATAAAGATCCCCATTAACAATATATTGATATTTACCCAGGTACGTAAGTGAAGCACATGATCATTCCTCAGTACACACAAGAAGGTAGTAATAAGGCTACATTTATAATAGCTGATCTGTTGTTAATAAATGTTCAACTGACACATGGTAATGTGCTCATGGTGATCTACTTCTGTGTCAGTTTGTGAGTTCCGAGATGACAGTTTGATACTGACAAACTACATGTGATAAATCTCCAAGATTTCTAGGCCGTTAGAACAACTAACTGCTATTGCACATGTCAGCGGTCAATATCACAAGATGGTTTCTCAGGAAAAGGACCTGTAAATCATGAGCAGTCAGTTTAGTCTTTTAAAAATTTTTGAAGAAATTACATTTTAAAATATTACTAAAAAAACACTTTGAAGAAAAATAATGGCTTTATGATCTTAAACATTTTAAAATGTTTCAATATTAATTTTTTTTTCAAAGGATGCCAATCTCTAAATACAATTGATAACTGTGATTGTTCCAGTACCTGAAGGGAGCCTACAAAAACACCAGAGTGAGAATATTTACAAGAGCAGGTAAGGACAGCACGAGGGGAAATGACTTCAAACGGAGAGTATATTTAGATTAGGTATTAGAAAAAGATTCTTACTGTGAGGGTGATGATTCACTAGCACAGGTTGCTCAGAGGTGTTTAGATGCCCCATCCCTGGAAGTATTCAAGGACGGGTTGGATGGGGCTGTGAGCAACCTGGTCTGGTGAAAGGTGTCCCTGCCCATGGCAGGGCATTGGAATGAGATGATCTCTAAGGTCCCTTCCATCCCAAATCCTTCTATGATTCTACAGTTTTCCAAGGATCATTCTATTGACTGTACTAAATCAGAACTTCAGCCTCTTCATGTCTCTAAGGATTTGTTGGGTTGTGGCGTGAATGAGTGTTTAAGGTCGTTTAAAAAACACCACAGGCTGTTGCTGCCTTTTTTCTTTTTGTAGCAAAAAATTAGGATAATAATGCCTTGGTTACCACCAGGAAAAAGCAAAACAAAACAAAACAAAAAAATCTTGACTTTTTTGAGTGGTATTATTTGAACACATAATTCTGGCAAAGGACACACATTTTCCCTAAACCTATTCTTATTTTCTTAACATACTACTTTCATAGCATAATCCCCTAATTCTTAACATAGCCCCTAATTTGTGGTGCTGATATAATTTTTTTCATTTCTCAACAAATTGAGCTGGTAAAGTGACTTCAGCTGGTAAAGTGACTTTTTGGTGAGTTCACATTCCGCAAATGCATCTAAGAAATGCAGACCTCTAGTACATGCTGTCAGAAACTCATCCATTCCTCTGACTTGAGAGCTCACCAAGAACCCTACATGAAAGTGTTTGTCTTTATGAAATAAGCAAATTAAAATGTAGAGAGATGTAAAGACTGCACACTTATATGTACCCTGTTCAGGCATCTCAAAGTATTCCTGAAATGTATATTATATTTTGGTATTTCATCCAAAATGATGGTGCACCTTACCATCACAGATTATTGCCTTTTGGGATGGAGAACTATAAAACCAATCCAATTTCAACAATTAATCTTCAGACTCTGGAGAACTTAAAAATCAAAGTAAGTAAATCCAAAATATTGGAAAAATTATTAAACTGGAGCTTTGCCTAAGTTTCAAATGCTTAACTGCTGGAGACTGAAAATCAGGAAGGAAGTACTGAAAAGGTGCATGTAGAGCTTAGGACACCGTGGTTAAACTTTCTTTCCATGTGAGTAAGTTTTTCGTCATTTATAATCATCCTGTACAGAGAATAACAGTAAAGAGCAGGAAGACATACAGGCAGAATCAGATCCTAAATTGCAGCAAGGAAGAAAGGGAGGTGGGAGAGAGAAAGCCACTTACTATTTTTTCTCGTACTGCTTCCACATGGTCGGTTCCTGGCAAAGGTGCTGTTTGAACAGGAATTTCTTCTTCCTGAACTTTTTCAGCTTTCAAACCCATTTGTGAAATCCCAGTCATCAAATCCACTTTCTCAACATCCTCTTGCTCCTTAGTTTGCAGTCCCTTATAAGGTGCTTCAACTTCTTTCTGTTCGGCAACATGAGCTTTAATCTCAGCTGTAATTTTTTCTTTTTTGTCCTCTGGATGTGGTGTGCTCTTTTCTGTGAGCACAGTTTTTTTATCTTCTTCCAGTGTGCTTAGGGGTTCCTTTTGGTCTGAACTTACTGTTGCAGGAATTTTATCTGTTGAAACCATCTTTGACAGTTTCCCTTGCTCGACTTTTGTTTCTTCTTTTTGATCTTCCTCTTGGATTTTCTCCACTGATGAAGTTTTCATAATTTTCTCACGTTGAAGTTTTGGATCTTCTTTCTGAATCCCATGCTGGATTTTATCAACTGAAGCTGCCTTTGGCATTTTGACCTCCTGAAGTTGTGCATCTTCCTTCTGAGTTGCAGGCTGGATTCTGTCAGCTGACAGTGCCTTTGCCATTTTCATCTGTTGAAGTTTTGGGTCTTCTTTCTGAATTCCCTGTAAAATTTTGTCTGCCGAGGGTACCTTTGCCAATTTTGCCTCTTGAAGTTTTATGTCTTCTTTCTGAACTCCATGTAAAATTTTATCAGCTGAGGATGTTTTTGCCAGCTTTGCTTCTTGAAGTTTTTCATCCTGCTTCTGAACTTCATGCAAAACTTTATCATATGAGGCTGTCTTTGTCAGTTTTGTTTGCTGAATCCTTGGGTCTTCCTTCTGAGAAACACGCTGGATTTTATCAGCTGAGGGTGCCTTGACAAGTTTTCCCTGCTTAAGTTTTGCATCTTCCTTTTGAATTCCTTGCTGGATTTTATCAGCTGACAATGTTTTTTCCAGCCTCCCCTGCTGAAGTTTTGGAGCTTCCTTCTGAATGCCTGGTTCTTCTTTCGGCTTTGCTGCTGGAGTAGGCGGTGTGGAAGTCTTCTGAGGGGAATGTGAGACAGCAGGCATAGGCTGTTTGGGAGGAGTAGCAGGTGGTTTGGATACTGGTTGTGAAGGGCCTGTTTTTGGAAGTGGCACCTTGCCCATATCTCCAAGTTGTCCTGACATTGCCCTTTGGGTCTGGCAGTTTAAGCACAGCCATTCCTGTACCTGTGATGCAACAAACACATGAAGTTACTTATTTTAAGAAGCAACAATAAAATCATACAATGTTCTCAGCTGATAAGGTTGAATTCTTTTAATCTGAATGCTATGCATGCTGAGAAGCTATTTTCATTTCTTCCTGCTCTTCCAGGAAGATCCATAACACCTTTCTAACAGAAATGGAGCACGTCGGGTTCCAGAAAGCCAAGCTGAACAAATATAAAAAGACACTGTGAAAACTAACAGCAATGACATTTTTCCAAAGTATTGATAACCTGTATGTACGAAGTTTCCTTATATATTTCTAACATTTCTTGTTTTCTAAAGCCTTTGTAATCTATTGATAGGTCCCTCTGATTTTGTAAATCTGAGTAAAAGGAGGCCAACTGAGACTCATGGCTCTTTATGTTTCCCTTCAGAAATTACCTTCCCCTCTTGAATTCAGGTATAAATTTAATAGGGCTATAACTCAAAAGAAAGATCACCTGTCTGCTCACTTTACTGCTAAATCCCTGCTGCACAGTGGCTCCTTTTACTCTTCTTCCCAGAAAATCAGAAAAAGGGCAAATGCGTCTATCTGTGCAAAAGATCTTGTTGCCAGTTGCCTAGCTACTACATGAGAGGAGTAATCACAGTGTTTCCAGTGGGATTTGGTGTAGAGTTCCTTTAAAATAGCAACAGAAAATTTTAAACACAGAAAGGAAAGGAAAAAAAAAAAAACAACCAACCAAACCAAACACAAAAACCAGACTCTTCTGAATAGTAGAATAGATAATGAAGGTCTACTTCACTAGTACAAAATGAGCTTCATTCATGGATAAGAGGTGTGTGCTGTACATTAAAATCTACATTAAAAATAGCTGGTTAATTTAATAAGTTGAATATAAATTACAAGAACTACAGATGAAATGACAAAAAAAATTAAGTAAGAAAAGATCATATTGTCTAATTTTATTGAAATATAACTAAGGAGAGGCTATTTAATGTGTAAAATTATTTGTCTAAAAAATTTTGGTTTGGGCACAAGAAATGTAAGAATGCATGTGTTATCATTCAGGTCATCTAGCAATTGCCTAGTATATTTATTAGTCTACTTTTACAGAAAAGACCAAACAAGTGAGTCCGAGTAATTGACACAAAAAAAAATATTTATTAATAATATCTGGCAATATTGTCCCAACAAATGCAGTTTATTGGCTGAATCAGCTGTCTCCCCTGACAATTACCATACCCTTTGCAACTGTAAACTGAATGTGGCTCAGTATCAGACTATTAAATAGAATTTGGGTTTAGTTTTTCTGTTGAAAAAGGCATTAAATCATAATCCTCCAGAAAAGATTATCCTCCTCTATAGGACTTAAGAGTGTTCCAAGTACCCATCATTTGTCTGGGAAGCCATAATTAAGAAATACAAATAAAAGTAACTTTTTTTTTTTTTAAATGAATGTGCAAAATATAACTTAGTTTTCTTGCAAGTATTTCTGTTAGATGGCTTTATCTCAAATTCTTACTATAATTTCCTTCCTTTTCCCAGAAAACAATAGTGGAAGCCATAAATATGTTTTGCACTGTCTTTTATAAGCTTAAAATAGAAGCAATGCTCAAGGAAACAAATTTGCTTACCGAGAATCATGATATTATTATTAGGAGTCTGCAATTGACTAAATATACTAGATAACATTTAGCATAAATAGACTACAGAAAAAAAAATCCAGTTTCCTAACAGCTTTGATTCTTTTCTCACGAAGTTTGTGAAGACCAATACACAAAGTTGACTGGATAATTATCATTGATCATTTTTTGTTTTATTAAAAAAAAAAATATTGGATGGCCCAAAAGCTTTTAAATCCACTGAAAAGGGGTCAGATTTTGCCTTTTCCATTCAGACTGAAAAATCCTCATTGCACAGTGTAAGCAGAAATAAAGTCATTATTATTTGTGCTAATATAGCTTCTGTCAGCACGGGGCACGGGAATAAGAGAGTACTTAAATGTATTAAGCTTCTCAGAATCTAGCCTTAACATCCTTAATTACATAAAAACATAATGAAGTGGCTTCTGCCATGAAATAATCCATGGTTCAAGAGATTACTGTTATAGAGATATTCTTAAAAAACATGATACTTTCTACATTAAATGTACACGTTGTTTTCACAGTACCATTTCTTTGCCCTGTTTTATTTTTATTTCCTTATAATATATTCACATCCAGTTTCTAGGGACTCTATGTTTCTTTTCTTTGTTTCTTTTCTATCTACATTTGGCTCTACATCTACATTTGGCTCTTCACCTAGCTCTGCTGGTTATGGAGATCCCATTTAGTACCTCTCAGCTGCAGCCCACTCACTGCTCATGCACTTGCTCCTAAGATTCACCAAGTCACTTCCCTTCCACTCATTTAAATTCTTCACAGACTCAGTTCTTTGAACTGCCTATAATAACTTTAGCAACTTTAGAAACACTATGAAGTGTTTAAAAAAACAAAACAGTTACCCAGTTGCTGTTTCCTTTGCTCACTGTCCCTATTCAGTGTCTTTTCCCTGAAGTAAATTTCTTCAGCTCAAGGACTATGCTTTGTATTTAGCACATGGTGAACAAGTCTCTTAAAAATTAAAGTAATGACAACTCGAGGAAAGGAATGTGATGATGAGCATATTGGCAAACTGCACTAAATTTTGTCAAAAGGTGTAACTCCGAGTCTTGCCTCCCTACCATACTGATGAGAGTGATGGTAGTAAAACGACCTGGATTTGTCCAGATATCCAGTGATTTAATGAACCTTGCCATTATCCTCTTGGACTTTTGCTATATCCGCATCTATTTACCACTTTATTTTTCAGTGCTGCTATATAGGCATGGCAAATAGCTATGTGTTTCAAATTCTAATCAAAGTTTTTTTATAATCATGTAGATATTTGATCACAAAAGAGTTTACAAAAATCTTCTTATAGCACCATCCCTCTAGCTTCTGATTCTCTGTCAGAATGGTTCGCTGTAAAATCAAATTTTGTACCATGAAGTCATATGCCTCAGTTTTAAACTTCTCTTTTCCTCAGTTAACCTCATGCCCTGAATACAAGCTCTTTCCTAAGGCTATCTCTTCAGTTAGCCTGTCATCCCAAATTTATTAGGGCTTGGGAAATGGACATCATCTTCTTTCAGGAGTCTTCACCAGATAAATCTTAGTTCTTTACAGAATTCTTCATATACTTTGGTTCCTGAATTGGCAGTAGACACTATGATTGGCACTATGAGTGATAGTAGTGCTTTCACACTCTGAACCCACGGGTCCCTATGTTTTCAGCAACGCTTACAACCCCATATTGCTGGACAGAACAAAGTAGCTGTGTCACAATGTTCTCCGCATTCAGTTTTGTAACAAACTAATGCCATTATGAAAAGGGCATACATCTAACATTCATTGTGAATGTCTATTTTTCAGACATCATGCAAGAGCTTTGGCATTTCAGTTTCTTTGATTTTGAATTTGCATGCCACAATGTTAGATAATTTTAATTTGAAAGTAATAGGCCAACTATTTCAATTCCCTGCCAGTCAAGGATTTTGTATTGCAGTATGTTGATAAACTTCTTTGGCACTTTTGGCAAATGTTGTTTGGTAAATTAAGAGTTTTTGTCTAAATGAAAGTACATGAAATATTCGTGAAGGTGAAAACAAATGTTTCTTCCCATAAAACATGGCTAAGTTACACCAGAAGGCAAATGTTTTATTATCATTTAGATACCAACCAACTACTTCTTTTGTCATTGGTAGGTTTTATCTTTATCTCTTCCTAATTCCTCCTCGTAAAACAAAATTGTGAAACCAACGCAGGAATGAAGAAAGCAATAATAAATAAATCTCTGAAAAATAAATACCATTCTGATTTCACTGTAATAATAATCACACTGTAAAACAGAAACTTTAAAAGAAGGCATATGCTAATTATAAGAACCTAAATATATCTATGAAAAGAACAGCACATTTTTTTTCTCCCTAACCACCTCATAAACAAAATGGGGGAGAAGCAACACACTAAAATATCTTTCTTGCAACTCAGCTTTGCAATCTTCTTTTTCACTAGGCATAGATTTGAGTACATTTTTTAGATAACAAACAAAACCCCCTTACAATTAAAAGTAAGATATCTCTGGTGTTCTGAGGCTCTAAGACAGTTTTACCTTGAATATTTATTTTTGTTTGATTTAGTATTTGTTTTTACTTTCACAAGCTTGTACAGCACGTTTCTGAGATCTCACATGACTAATCCCCTTAATGAAACATTAGAAAAACTGACCTGGCCATTCAAAAGATATCTACAATGCAGTTAAGATTGCTTGAGAGTGAAAGATATGACAAGCACAATGTGTGTTTTAATCTCAAACTTTTATAACAGTAAGACTGAACGGAAGGAAATGTTAACTGGAAATGAGCACACAGAACAGAAAACATCATACTGGATGTGGATATGCATGATTATAGTCTGATAGCGTTCATTAACGTGTATCAGCATAAGAAAGCCAAATGAAGCAGTTATGAGATGCACGTAATCCACAAAAAGTGAGTAACACACAGCTTACCCACATCCACCTCACAGCCACTCTATTTAATGTCTAGAAGAAGTGTTCCCAGTAACTACAGCTCTGCTCATTTAACTCAAATGTTTATAAAGTTTTAGAAAATATTTTGAAAGAAAGTCAAATTGATACTTGAAATGAAGAAAAAGACCCAAAACTAAAAGGAAATGTGAGTTTGCTGGAGGAGGACTGTATCAGATAAACCCTGTTGTTTTTTGGGTTTTTTTCCTCAATAATATTATTTATTCCACAGGTAAAAATGAAACCATCACACACTGAGCATACCTGGATTCCAGAACAATAACTGTGAAATGATTAATGAAATTAGTAGAGATGAGTTAAGAAACTGACAGCCAGAGAAAACAAATCTCCTACAGAGGGAAATTACCCTACAACCTGCTTAAGTTTTTATTTCCTTTTTTTTATGCTTCAGCTACTTTAAAGTGGATATGTTTCCAGGCTTTGGAAGCCTGTTATCAGATCTTCCTGCCCTGCAGAAATATATTGCAGCATAAGACCAGAGTCACAGCCACTCTTTCTCTTCTGAGGTCCTCATCCTGCTTGTTACAGAACTGCCCTTTCTGCAAACAAAAGAAGAGAAGGAACTATCGAAACTCTCATCCCAAAGGTTCAATGTCTGGTGCAAGGTCTAGACTTGTGTAGCTGAGAGCGCTACACTCAGTTTTATTGAGAAAAAGGTTATTTAAGATGTGAGATGGTGTTTTAGAGAAAGCCTGGTGGTGTAAGAAATTTTTTTAAAAAAACCGACAAACAGTAAACCCACAGAGTGTCTTAGGGAAAAGAATTCAAGAATAAGTACACTGACATGAAGAGGTACAAAGCCAAAAGAAAAATAAAGAGAAGTGGATGGTGGCAACTCAGCAACAGTGAATGTCAGCTGCTTTGTTCCATGCTGGCCCAAGCATTTCCTTGGGATGTGTGAACTACAAATTCAAATCCCACGCATTCTGAGGACTCAGATCTCCTACCTCTAGGGGAAATACTCAGATTGCTAGATCTACATACCAAAATGTTACCACCACTGTCACATAGATTAAGAAACATGAATATTCAGAGCATTACCACCAAAGCAGACTGTAGGTCTGTCAAAAGGAAAAAAAAAAGAAAAAAATCCAGTATTTTCTCTTCTTCTCTATCCAAACAGTGTTAGGTAGGAGGTAAGTGCCTAAAAGTAGCCAGTTTGGCAGACACAGGATCCACAGTGGAGCGCCTATGGTGTCCAGAATTAGAAAACACATAGAAAGGTTTTCATAGATACAGCATCTGTAGAGGTCACAGGCAGTTTTCCAAGCTCATTCTCCTGAATTTACACATAAATTTTGTCTAAAGTATCACTTAGGAACTTAAACTTATTTTTGCATTTCACCCCAAGTGGAGAAACTAATGTGCAAACAAATGCTTAGTCAGATGGCTGATTTTTTGAGAAAAGGTTAGAAAAATGCAGCTAATTTAACCTAGGGAAATGAATCCCACAAATATGACTTATATAGGAGGAAAGGCATACTGGCTGCAAACCAAATGGATATAAATTGTCCATGGGTAAATTTAGCCTTGAAATTAGAAGACCTTTCTTTGCCATTAGTGATTTGCAGTTTGCAGTACGATACAATGGGAGTGCGGTAAGGAGAAACACGTTTGATTCCAATAGGTGATGTGATTGCCAACAAAGTCACTCAATGATTTACGAAATCCTACCAGTTTTACAAACTGCATTTCCATAATAGTACTCAGGCACAGAAGCATTATACTACTAGCATTAGGCAGATTCACAGAATTTAGTTGACTTTAAACATTAAGCTATCTTTTAGCCACCAAAGAGAGATCGTAGAAATCCCCAAAAGCTGGTTCAGGTGAATTTATGGCATCAACTTACAATAAACAGTAAAAATTTCTGCAGAATAAGTTTGTCAACAGGAGGAGGAAGGGATTACCTTTTTAGTTTAAGAATGTCCCTTTTTTCACTAAAGTTGCAATCAAGATGAGATTGCCGAACAATGCAAAAAAACCCCAACCATCTTTTATCTTTTCCTCAAATAGTTTCAGTATATGTTTGAGGAAGACCAAGTTATTTCAGCAACTCATTATCACCACTAACAGATAGGTTTAGTTTTAAGCCATCCTAACTATGAAATAAGTTGTTTTCAAGGATCAATTTTTCTTCCACACCACATAATAAAGGAAGTAAATACTGCAGAAGATTACCAGGAAAGTACAGATGAATTGGTGTTTCTTCCATGTGAAAGGAATTATCTGCTCCTTAATTTTAATAGGGTTGGGACTGCTGAATATTCCACTCAACTATGGACAGATGAAACAGAATATGACAACACAAAGATGACCTACTTCAAGCAATGACAATTCTGAAATTGCCCTTACCTTACTTCAAGATATATTTCAGCACCTTCAGAAAAAGCTCAGATTTTGTGTTTCTTCAGTAACTGCTCTGCTATTTGGGAATTTCTATTTTTAGCAATCAGATTTAACAGAGAATGGGATTTTTATGTGTATAGTGCCTGTGTATACTTTAATTTCCTTTAGTTATTTTGCTGAAGGCCCTCGGAGGCTTGGAATTAGGCTGTGAATGCACCAAATATATCACTAGTGTATATATACATCATCATAGATGCCAAAGAAGCAAAGCTGTTGAAAAATAACTTCCTTTTCATTGAGGAGGGGGAACATCACTGTATTTGTTTTTACTCTGCGTCTAACTGCGTGGTAAGATGTTTGTTGGTTTGTTTGTTCTTTCATGCATCATTATAACAAGATGTTTAAAAATCCTCCTTTGTATTGGTAGGTTTAGCAGTAGGGGTGCTATTGCCCAAAACAAAGGAATGAGTCTTCCTCTTCATTATTACACAGATTGATTCCCATCAAGCTTTTTACTACTCCTGGTGACCACTTCTTTTGTTACCATGGCAAAACCAACAGCAGCGAAAGGAAAAACAACAAAGTGGATACGAGCCTTACTCAAAGGCCAACCTTTTGATTTTTAAACCTTTAAGATATTTTTGAATATTGGCTTTTATAACAAAATATGCATGAAAATCAGCTTTCTGTCCTTATACATCAATGACAATACAATCTTCATATTAAGCAGTCTTCTAATCTACAAAGTCCACTCAGCATAATTTCAATATTATATTGGTATCTCATTTCACTCACAAAAGTCACTGCAGATCGAGAATTTACTTGCAAGATAAGAAGATAATAGTTATATTATCAATGTTATTTAGTGTGCATCTGCGAGTCAGAGTCAGATGACAATTGCTACAATGACATTCTCTTTCACAGGTTCTTTTAAGAATATTCCCAATTAGATGATTAAAACAATTTCATCTTGCTTCCATACCGGACAAATGACCATGCTGTTATGCATTACTTAACAGCAGCATATGATCTCTATTTTCATTATTCTTAACTTGTTTTGATAGTATTGTAGTTCTTCCATTTAGATCATACGGACCCAAGAAATCCAAGGTTGTGTTAGAGTCTGAAGTAATAGTTTTGTAGTAAAAATTCTGTTCTATTAAGTGGCTATTTACAAATTAGGTTAGTCTGAGCTTTAAAAATGTTAGGCTACTGTAATCCTGCTTGGCTATATGTAGATGTTGAGTAACCTCAGTATGTTCCTTTGTACCCTTTATTACAACAGTCTCAAAGAATATCTGTTTTCCGTGCCTTTTAGCAGCTGAATCACTATTCCCCACACAACTGGTCAGCAGAATACATGAGTATTCCCATCCCATCATTGCTATTATTTGTTCTGAACTGACAAAATGTCTCGTGTCACAGATGGCACTAAAACAACAAACAATACCATCCCCCAAAGAGTTTGTGGTCTATTCAATTCTGTGTTCAATGCTGACCTTTCACAAACAGTCTAGAGAAAAATTGGTTTTGTTCAAAAACTAGGGCTTAGCTATGAAAGTAGATTCTGTAGTAAAAAGGAGATCCGTTCTTTTTATCACATCGCACAATATATATTCGATGATAAACTACAAATACAACCTTTTTATTTGGACCTTAATGGATCATATTTATAAATAACCATTCTTTGTAAAGACTTTTTTATTTCAGTCATCCCAGTAGAAATACAGAGACAATTGATATATATCATTGCTCTGAAAAGTCATTTTGCATTTTGTTTGCTCTTGCAAATCAGATAATCCTAAAACTAACATGCAGTTCACTCCAACAATATGCTTTGCAAAATCAAAAATCTCTTCTAAGACAGCTTCAAATGTGCCTGTCTTTTGTCCCTGTTTTATCTATTAATGGATTAATAGTTCTTTTGATGAAAAGGGATCTGTATGCTATTTCACAGAAGTGGAAGAGGCTGATCAAGACTCTCAGTGGTGCTGTGGAGGAAGATGGAATAACTGAAAAAGATAATTTTCAATGTTTTATTATTATCATTATTATTATTAGCTCCATCCAGTCTCATCTAACCTAAATTTTAAATACTAAACGGAGGAGCCAAAATTGTGACCGTGGCTACTCAAATGCACTCAGCAGGCTGTGGGGTGTTATCTCCAGATATCAACACCACTGGTGGTCTGACTATGGTATCCATTCCTGATTAGGCAGAGAGCCTGGAGCCAAGTGTGCTTCACACAAACCTCCCTTCAAGGATGAATTTGAGATCTGCACAGAGCCTACACTAAGGTCCAAAGATAAACCTTTCTCAAAATAACAGCCTGAAGGAAGGACCTAAATCTGTAATCTGATCCTTAAATAAATGGTCTGATTTTTGAAAGCTCTAAATACCTGAAGACACTTCCGCTGACTTGCATTTTTCAATTCATCTTTTCTGTTTGAATCTTTTTAACCAGAATCACGATGTGCATACCTGTTTCTTCAGACTGTCAACCTGACACTATAGTGGGGTTCCACAGAGGAACCTGTGCTCTTCAACATCTTGATAAAGGACTTAAATGCAGGACCATATGAAGTTCAACAAGGAGGAGTTCAGGATTCTGCACCTGAAATGGGGCAACCATTGATGTACAGACAGACTGGGGAATGAGATGCTGCAAAGCAGTGCCTCAGAGAGGGACCTGCGGGTCCTGGTAGACGGCCAGTTGAGTATGAGTCAGCAGTGCCCTGGCAGCCAGGAGGGCCAACCCTGGGGGGCATCAGGCAAAGCATCACCAGCCTGGCAAGGGAGGTGATTGTCCCACTCTGCTCTGCACTGGGTTGGCCTCACCTTGAATATTGTGTGCAGTTTTGGGCACCACAATATAAAAAAGATATTAAGCTATTGGAGAGTGTCAAAAGGAGGGCAACGAGGATGGTGAAGGGCCTTGAGGGGATGCTGTATGAGGTGTGGCTGAGAGCACTTGGTCTGTTCAGCCTGGAGAAGAGGAGACTGAATGAAGAACTCATTGCGGTTACAACTTCCTCATGAGGGGAAGAAGAAGCGAAGACACTAGTGACTTGTCTGTAGTGACCAGTGATAGGACCTGAGGAAATGGCCTGAAGCTGTATCAGGGGAGGTTTAGGTTGGATATGTGAAAAAGGTTCTTCACTCAGAGGGTGGCTGGGCACTGACCAGGCTCCCCAGGGAAGTGGTCACAGCACCAAGCCTGACAGAATTCAGGAAGTGTTTGGGTGATACTGTCAGGCACATGGTGTGACCCTTGGGGATTGTCCTGTGCAGGGCTAAGGGTTGGACTTGATGATCTTTGTGGGTCCTTTCAACTCGGCATGTTCTGTGATTCTGTGATTCATCACTTATGTTTATTTTACTTGGTTTTATGATTTCAGTTCATTAGCAATAACTTATGTATACTGTTTGCTTTCAGTGTCATGTAACTGATACATGAATCTTTTAGGTGCCTGAAAATGAAGAAGAGAGGCAAAGAAACAAGCTGAAAAAAAATGTGGAATAATTCATAGTGAAGGAAACACACTGTTCTCAGGGAAGAGAGGATACATTCAGCAGAAAGGGAAGGAAAAGTCCAGCGGAATGAGAAGGAAAATCCCTTACCTGGCTTTGGGAAATTGTATTAATTATTAGCTACAGATACAGTAACATGTTTCCATGTAATCATTTTCTGATATACTGGCAGCTGCCATGCCAGTAAAGAGATAAAAAAGTAAACAAAGGAAATAGGTATTACATCTGTGCAGAATGACCACGACTTTGTGTGATACAGTACATAGTGAGAAGCACACAGACCGCCCAGCAAGTCCTTGAGCTCTTCCCAATGGACATCTCTCCTAAACACCCAAAATGAGGAGGTGAAAACCATACTGACCTCCCACTTTAGGATCACACCTTGAGCAGTGTGAAGAGATGGCAGAGCACAGGAGCACAGAAATAGTCACACCTGTCACCTCCTGCAAAAGCACTGGCTGGTTTTGCAACATACGGGTCAGAATAACACTTTATCATAAGGTGTGGCCAGTTTCACTGATAAGAGGCAAATTCCCAAGTTTTGAGGCAATGCAGTTCAAAGTTTAGGAAAAGGCAAAGGGAGAGATAAGGTGCAGGTGCAAAAGGTAAAACCAAGTTTTTTTAGTCCCTTGGTTTCATCCTCCTTTGAAATTTTATGCTGATTATCTCTCAGGAAGACTGTAGTGACACATTTTAAGTAACAATAACCTTTTCTGTATGTCCTGCTCATTGTTTTGACCTTGCACTTTCCTGTCTACAATTTTGCCCTTGTGCAGCCACACAATGGGAAATATTGGAAATATTGTCTTAAAATGAATATGCCATTTAGTCAGCAAGATAATCCTGTCAAACATTGTAATTTAGAAAAGGGGCGTATGCTGTGCACTTTCCTAATTTGGCAAGTATGTACAGAAAGAATTAAAAATAAAACATTTTTCTTGGAAAATTTCAGACCAATATTCATCAAAAATTCTTCCCAATATTTTGGACAGAAACATGCTTGCAATCTCTTTAAAAGCATAACATACTGTGATGCTACAGTATGACTTAAAACCGATGTTTTCTTGGTGTTTAATGTGTAAATAAATCCTGTATACCCCAGCAATCATACATAATAATCTTGAGTTTACTTTCAGGAGACACCATAAAATTATGCAAAGAAAATACCAAGTAATCTAAACATAATACCAAGTAAGTCTGCCCAAAACCAATGTACTGCTAACTCTCAATATACATATTAAATATTTAATGTTATTAAATATTAAATATACGAGGAAAAGACATGTTTTAACTGCTTGAGGTTTAAAAAAAAACAAAAAAGACAGTGAAATGAGGGGACTTACTTTTTCTGTGTCATTAGCATCAATAAATCTTTCATAGCTACTTGGAAGTAAGTAAGGGTAAGGCCCCAAACTATTGAGTTGAGCTATGGTAAGAGTACTCCATTTGCCAATGGACATGCAATGCAAGTAATAGACACATTCTGCTGTTACCTCATGACCAGGGTTTGTAGTCAGGGTAAAATCTCAAACTATACCACCTGTAAAATGGAACTTTTAAAAATATTAACAATATTTGTATTCTACGATTAAATATTTGTTTTTGCAAGACTGAATAAATTTTAATCAAGACTCCACCATTCTTTTGAAACAAAAATACCAAAAGTTTCTAATCTCCTGGAATGCTGCATTAATTACTTGTAAATTATTTGTTTTACCCTTGTAAAAGTTAGTTTTTCATGTCTCAAAATCCAGACAGAACTGCTTTAGTGATAATAAAGTGAGAGAAAAATATCAATAGATAGCAAAAAATTAAGTGCCTCCAAAAGCATCTCCCTGCAGTCCTTAGTTGCCCTTTCACTACTTTTTGCTGTCTCCAGAAGGAAAAAGAATCCTCTCAAACAACTGCATTAGCTTAGCTTTAATACTAATTACACAACTACTTATATAGTTAAGATGATTCAGAATTTCCCCTTGATGAGAAGACAGAGGATCCCTCCACACATCTTCAAACAATTGAACTAAGATATTAAATTCTGCTTGAAAAGGGCAAATCCATAATCCTACACTCAAATATGAGTGATACTCAGACAGACATTTACACACATAGACATGTACACAGCACACTGCAGGAAGCCAAATAAACTCCCTCAATATATTAATAGAGTCTTAGGGACAGAAGGGGTCATTATTGTGAAGAGATTTGATCCTTCAATGTCAAAATCTATCTACTTTTACCAGGGGTTTTCTATTGTGAGCCTTTCAGCAGATGTGCAAATTTATGGGGGGGTACTTTTCTACCTTCAAAGCTAAATGTGCCAATAATTGCTCTATCTGTAGATTTTTATTTTTTTTTTTCCATGCTGACTCTTAGATGGCATAAAGATACAAAAAAAAAAAAAAAAGGCTAATGAAAATACAAATTTTTAATTACATTTGTCTTTCTAAAGAATCATAATAAAACTTTAAAAATATAAACTTTAAAGGAAGAAATGCAAGAACAAAATGCATGTGATACAAGCTCAGCATTTTCCTACACCATGTAGCTGAACTGTAAATGGCTTTTATACTCACAGACCCGTTTGGCAACAGGCATTGCAGTCACTTTGAAATTAAAAGAACTTTTGTTCTAAACAACACAAAACTTGACAACCATAATGCTAAAAATATAATAAACAAGGTTCTACTTACATTGAAATCACACATGTTCTATTTCCATTTATCATGGTGGTGTTCTTGTTATTAATATTGTTATTATTATTGTTATGCATTATGCATTTATACTTAATAGTTTTGTACCTCATGTTGGGTTGGACAAACCTTATTCTTGTGGTTAACAACTCATTTATATCGTTCTTCCAATGTCAGCAGAAACTGCATGGGAGCTTAACTTTTATCTTGAAAGCATGGCCTGTCTTCAACCATGTTTTCAAAGGGTATTTGATGCTAAAATGTCCTAACAAAATTTTTAGATAAATTACAAATCATAGAAAAGTTTTAGAGACTTTTTTTTATTTTTAATATAAACTGTTACTGGGTACGAAGGCTAACTGCTTTTTTTAGTCTATTGACAAGAACCCATTTGTCCTTTCAGAGGTAAACAGTTCTCTTACTTTAGTTCTATGCCCAAAATATTAATATCCCTCACAATAAACAAACAAATATCTTAATTCTCGAATTCCCTCTTTTTACCCCTTATTAAAAAACTCAAAATGGCAAAAAAAGAAAAGAAAAAACAAACACCAAACCCCTTAACATCAATAGCAAATAAGCAAATAAGAGCCACATTCATTTGAAGTTTTATGTTGTCAAATGTGTTGTTGTTATTTGGAATAGACTGATCTTATTTTCTCATTAAAAGTCAATTTTCAAGTCTTAATTAATCTTGAAGCATTTGTTCAACCCTTGAAACACTCTTTTAAAGAACCTGTTTGCATCATAGATGACATAACATGATGCAATCATCCAGGATGAGTGATACTAATATCAGCTTCTAATTAATTTAATTGTAGGTTCCCTATTAAGTCAAGAACAAACATCTGGACATAAAAATGACAAAGAAGTCAACAGCTCTCAGCGATCTGATGAAAAGCCAAAATTAAATAAACAACAAAAAACCACCTTCATCCTTCGTAATTTTTTTAATTACTTCCTTTCTTCTCTTATCTCTCTCTAGTCACATGGGAGGAAAAAAAAAACAAAACACCAAAATAAGAAAACTACCACAAGAGAACAAAAGCAAAAACCAAACAAAACCAAATAAACACACCAACGGCCAAAACAAACAAACAAAAAACCCTCAAAAAAAAAAAAAAAGAGAACAGAAAATAAACAGGAAGTATTAGCTGGGTTAGACATGTTATAGACAAGCACAGAAAATGCATTTTTTTTTTCCTGGAAAAGGATGGTTAATGAAAAAAAATGTGTTCATCTTTGTTCTGTAGGGTATGGCAGCTCAAATTTGACCAAGGGAATTCTGGTGTAAATTTAGGGTCTTACCCCGACAGCACCTCCACTGTTGTATGTAAAAATATTGAGCAAAATGATACATTTATTTTTATTGTTATTTTATTCTTCTTCAGACACAGTTTTCTCTGCTATTTATAACCTCTCCACTCTTCTCAGGATATACCTATAAGAAATTGTCTGAAAACAGTGAAATAATTACACTTTACCAAAAAACCTCCAGTGGTATAAATCACCTGATTTTTTTATTTTTTTTTTTTAATTATCACAATTTCCAGGGGAAAAAAATACTAACAGCCTTTTGGTAGAAAACATTCAAAATAATTGTTTAGCTCTTGACTTTATGGCACCTGAAAAACTGAGCTAGTTTATTCTAGCCTACTTCATAATTTATAAAACCAGAATATATTTTTTTGTGTTTGATCTGTTGGTTTGTTTTTTCTTCTAAAGAAAGATACCCTTGGGATAGGAAATTAGTCAATGTTTTATGCAACTACATAGCTTATATTAGGAGTTCTCATTCATAATATAATTTTTTCTTAAAAAATATATAGCATATAAGCCAATAAAAAACCCCAAACAAAACAAACAAAAAAACACAAACAAAAAAAGAAACCCAAACAAACAAAAAAACTCCTTTTGGTAAAATAGGCATCTGCCTGGGCAAAAAAATAATCAATTACACTATAATTTGGTAGAAATTTTAAATAACTACAGACAGCAAGAGCCTTTGTTAACAAGGGTTATGGAGAGCTGCAGACACAAATGGATGAAGAGTGTATTTCAGAGATCATAACTCCAGATGTATGGCACAGAGAATTCAGATTGCATCCTAAAACACAACAGAAATTATCATATCTGTATTACAGTCCATGTAATCAATTCCCAAGCCTTTGACACTAGAATAATATGCAGTGCTTGTAAAATGAACCATTTATGGAACTCTCTTCAAAAAACATCTCTAGGCAATGAAGTGGAAAGTTCACATCTGTCTTCAAGGGCAGAACTGAAAGCAGTTTCCAGTGCACAGAAGTGAATTTTTTTGTACATCAGAGCAGTTAAAATGATGTCCTCCAATCATCTGCATTTAATATAAATCCACTACTTCAGAAACAACCTTTTTTATTTAACCATGGCACTTGGATACAATAATTCCAAATATTCTGCAAAAACAATTAAACAGACTTGTTAAAAAAGCCTGAATTTTTACTCGTGAATTTTCAGATATTTTACAGTATAAATTTAGTATCATATAAGCCAATTCAAAAAAGAATACCACCAGAGTAGTGTCTAAATTACACTGGTACCTTTTATAAAAACCCAACAACTTCTGTGCTAATACTTATTTCAACTATTTATTTCAGTCACGTTCTGGAATTTAAACTGTACCCAAAATGCCCATCTAGATTCATAAAATTCACTGTTCATGAGTTTGTGCAGGAGATCTTATTGTTGATTGAACATTTACCTGCATAATCAATCTGACAGATTCATTTTATCCTGGTATTTATCAATGTTTTACTTCAATCTCCCTGATTATGCTACATTGGCTCTTACAAAAAACATCATCCTTTAATGCTTCATTAGATATTTTTCCATCATAGTTAAAAATGTACAACTATAATGTCTTATAGCAAAAATGTAGCTCACTCAGAAATTACCATCTCTTTTCAGTTCTCCTTTTCTAATAGAGTATTTGCCCAATAAATCTTCATGAGACATTGCATCTTACAGAATTAATTTCTTGGTATTTTTATGTAATAAAATAAGTATGCTGCATAATATTGCCAAAACATTCCTTAGAAATGACTTATGGGAAAAGTATTGCTGCCAGTAATCATTAATGAATTTCCTTAGTGATGATGCCAGTAGGAAAAAGATATATCTGCAAGAAAATTGAGCATTTTATGACCAAAAAAAAAAAAAAAAAATTCAGAATAAACTGTGCTGAACACATGAAGAAGAACTAAGTCTGTTTTTGTCTAGTTTTACGTAAAACCACTCACTGAATTAAATCAACATATCCCATGAACTGATTTAAAAAGCACACACACAAATAAAAGTAGGAAATGGTTCAAGAGTTTAACAAAAAGCTGACTAAAACAGCAAAACTCAGTAATCACAGAAGTTGGGGAAAACAGACTGTACCACAGTGCAAGACTTGATAGGATGAACACTCACAGCATCACTAGGAAGAACTGGGAAACCGAACTGCTGGAAAATGAAGCACAATGAAACCCAGGCTGGCTTGGGCAGCTCTAAGTTTACAAAGAATACCTTTTACTCTCATTCCATCAACAAAGATCCTTCTTGGAAAAAAAAACCAAAAAAAACAATTAGAAGTGGGGAGAAAGAGCACTGCTCTAGCTATTTATCATGTTTCGGTAAGTAATTTGTTTTATGTAACAGCAGTAAGTATGGTAAAACACTGTGAGAAGAATGCTTATCTGTAGGACTGGCTAATCTGCCTTTAGAGCTTCCTCTCTAAAACCTGACGAACTCTCTAGAAAGTTGTATGTTTGCTAGTTTGATTTGGAGAACATGTCATTGTGACTATTGTAAAAGCTTCCTGTCTGCCAAAGCAGAGGCTGAAAAATGATCACAGAAGTTCAGATATAATTTTTAAGAACTTCTTCTTAATATGAATGTGTTTTAGTCAAGATGTCAGAACATGAAAACGTTTTTTCAAAAGGACTATTCAGAGCATTTATGTTTGATAGAGTCTTTTCTGTGACCAATCAGGAAACAAACTCACTGACTTTAAAGAATTTATGGAGATATCTCCTACTCATTCTGAATAAAAATACTATAAGTAAATAAGAGACATAAATGAACCTTTAAAAATTGTTAAAAGCCATATTGAATAACATGCCATATTTCAAACTCAGGCTACTTTTCTTAAATCCCATTCAAAAACCTGACTGGAGTTTATATTTGCTGTCCAAAATCACCTGCAACCCTTCTCAAGCCAACCCCAATTGGTTCTGCTTGGTTTAAACTCTCCATGCTTAGCTGGAAAGTGTCATCATCCTACATTATCTTTACAATGATGAAAGGCATAAAATATTTCTAAAGTGTCTTCTGAAAAAACTGTAGGGCCACATTATATTTTTAATGAGCCACTAAGGGAAGCAAAAGAAAAAGCAAAAAACACCCTGTAGAGTGGAGCAGACCAGGAGAACCTGTAAAATGCCATTTGAGGAAAACAGTGAGATTGCATTTTAGGAACCTCAAAGAACCAGTACATTTTTTGTGCTACCTTCTGTTCTCGTTACAGCTTGACAATTTTCACCAGAAAAAAATTAAGTTTTTCATATTCTTTGGTCTCATTACAATCTATGTGACAAGATGGCATTATAAATTTGCCATTTTCTATCCTTTTTACAATCATTGTTACAAGAATAAATTATATCCACATTCATGGCTGACAGTTTATCACTCTGTGCACAGATCCATTAGATAGATAAGCAGTATCTGACTTCAATCTCACATTTACCTGGTGAGATTTACCAGTGTCATCAGTAAAGCTGAGACCTTTGTCAATTTATGCAAATGCCATGTCAAACATAACTAAACATGGGGCTAATCTACAGAGTTCAGATGAAAAAATAAAAAACAGAGAATCCGGTGCCACAACAGATGATAAGGGAATAAATAATATTTATCTCTCTCTTCTTTAATTTTTCCATCTGATCTAGGCTATTTATCATAAGTTCCATTCAGTTTCTGCAAACCTGATTTATGTTTTCTAAAATACTATTCCGTCTTCAGAATCCACTATTCTTTCTCTTGTCCTTCAGGGATGAAGATCTGTTTCATTAAGACAGCTTGCTCATTTCAGGATGTCAGAGTCCTCCTCAGATTTTATTTCACAATGCTCATAAAAAAAGAACCATTACAGCTTTCTCTGGAATAATCAAAATGTAATTGGAGAGATTATGATTTATTTCAGACCATGTAGTGAACCAGACAAAAGCTGAGAAACTGACCTCTGGTTTAGTGTCTGTGCTTTCTCCTCCTCCCTGCTCACATTAATTTTGAGGATATCCCATTTTATATTTTGGTAGGAAAGGCAATATCCCCAAAGTTTGATGATAAATGTTATAAACTCCTATTTTCTATGGTATTCCAGAAAAGTGTCAGGTAAGAATGTATAGATCATTTCTCATTGATGAATACAACTCTTACTAAGGCCTCTTTTTAATTCTACTTAGAGAGCACATGGCCATTCTAAATGACAAGGTTAAAGGAAAAGCTTGGAGAAACTCCAGTTATCTCTCTAAAAGTATTTTAATACAATTATTGTTTCCCCACAAAAAGATCTCTAGATGATAAACACTATCCAATCTTGATGTGATAAAGAGCATTTGCTGACTTACATGATGCAGATCTAGAAGAGATGCACAGTGGTGACTTGTAATATTCAAAAACTCTTAATGTGCTTCAATGCACATCAGTAATTGCCAATGGAAAAGAAAATGCCACTAAATCCTGGCAGGTATCTTCAAGTTATGCTTTTCCCATTAAAAAAACACCTCTGAACTGTTAAAGAATCATTGTTATTTAAGGTAGGTCTGTTGAAGTTCATCCTAAAGAGATGATTTATAATTAAGATACAGGATGTTGTAAGGCAATGAAAATGTTTCCTGTGCAAAACCTGTGATCTGTTCAGCTCTCAGTGGCTGAAGTGAACATTGGAAATGCATGTTTGTTTTCCTGCAAATTTTAAGTTTCTAGGTCTGTAGGCTACAAGTATTCACTACAAAAACCACCCAACCTTGATAGAAAAATGAAATATTCTAATTTAACACCTGGACTCACCATAATCTTAATTAGAATCAACTCTATTTTATAAAAAGTTGATTTGGCAGATCCCAGTTTAGTATTGAATAAAAAAGATGATGGAAAAAATTTATGTGAAAGTGCTAGAAAGACAACTTCTGAAAGCTACTCAGCCTCTCTTCTGGAAAGTACAAAACAGAACAAAAAATCACAGAACTGTAAACTTTTCTCCCCCTCTTCAAGTGTACAAACACCATCTCTTCTAAAAGGGTCAAAAGACATGTCAGTGAGACATTAATGTCACCTGATTTGAAACATCTAACAATATACCTGAGCTACTTACCCTAAACTAACTTCACAGTGTATGAAGGAATCCTGCATCTCAAGAACACAAGTCACTGCCTTATTTATCTGCCTAAAAATTAGATACAACACAGTCCCAAAACACTTTAAGGATGAAAATTAGACATTAAATCTGGAATGTGCTGAGCCATTACAGCATTTCATCTCAAGGTACAAATCATGTTTTGTGCCACCAGTCTCCCTCATGGGCAGGTCTCCACGGTCACATCTTAGAACAAATGGGTTGAGGTTTGTTCTCAAGCTGAGTTCAAGTGGCACAGCAGAGCTCCTGCCTGTATGGCTTTACCAGCCCTTGCCCCGAAATTCAGTTCAGCCAAAACCAGAATGGCTCCAACCAGAAGGGTTGTTGGGAGTATTTTGCAAGCCATTATGAGAACCATGACCATAAACTGAGCTGGATTTTGTTAAACTGTCACATGCTAAAAACATGCCAGGAAATATGCTAGGGATCAACAACAGTATATGCAGCTTCATGCTAGTGCTTGTTCCACAACTCATAATTAGCTTACCAATAGTTCAGTTTGCTTATAGTCTCATTATATCCACTGTGTCGGCCAAGAACATTATTTCAATACAACAGTAATGCTTTTTATTATTATTATTTCATGAAATATTTCAATGTAATTGGGAGAAAATTTATGTTTTAAAACATACTGAAGGAAATTGTTACCTTTGGCCAGCTTTGGTGCTGTAGGTGAAAATAAAAACAGACTGATTCTCCCTTCTAATTAAAAAATAGAGTTTACTTCTGAATGAACACTATGAATGAATTCACCCATATTCAATTTGCCACAAATTAATGACAAGCTCTAAACCAGAATAGATGATTTTCATTTTCTATAGATCCACTTTACTGTCTCAAATTATTCTGCAAACTTAAGGGGGGAAAGTAAAAATATTTTGGAGTGTCTTTTTCAGAAACATTCATGTATTATTGTTAAGTCTATGAGCATTCAGTCCCGGAGCATATCTGTAGCATAGGTAATTTCTGAAGATGGAAATTTTATTTTATTATCCTTTTTATTCACTTTTCTAGGACAGCAGCCTTCTTCACAACATGCTGGTTTGTCAGGTTAGACATGGCTCATTGAAATGAAGTTCACTGAGAAGTTCAGAGGTCACTGAAGTTCAGAGAATCAACCATGTATACTTTTAACAGAATTGAATCTGACATAAGGTAAAATTCAAATCAGCTTTACAAGTATAATCACAGACATACAGGCACCAGCTTGTGTTCTATGTGATTTTAAAGGAGATGTAAATATGGTCATAGGTACATTTAAAAAAAAAAAAAGTTCAAAATATAATAAAAATGGTCAAATTTACTATTCTACATCATCAAGTTCCTTGTAGGGTATACTTAAAGGGGATACTTTTAGAATATACCACTATTTTTTCTACATAGAACAATAAACTGAAAAAAAAAAATGCATATTTACCTTTTTTCAGTGTGACAATGTAAATGTACAAATCTCATTACAAATCAGACCTAACCTAGTTATTCTTATAGCACAGAAACTGCAGAATCCTGTAGCACTCACAGCATTCACAATCAAAGGTACATCTGGACAAATAGAAAGTGTGATTACACATCTTTGAAAAAAGTTTGCACAGTGCATAGTGTCTTACTGATAGAGTGCACTGAGATTTTTATGTCTGACATGTCACAAAAATGTGATTTTCCAGTAATTAATGGGAACAGAACCCTTAGCTTCAATAGGGAACAGTCCAAAGAACTGACTGGATTCCAGGCAGAGATTAATGTTTAGCATCTTCTTTGTTATCGCTCAGACAAATTAAGGTTTTTGATTTTTCCTACCTCTATAGAAAGTGGCTGACAGAAGCAGGATTCACTGTTTTAGCCATCTGCTGAAATGCTTTTAATGAAGGTTGAAAGAGTAATTCACCCATTTTTCTTGCTATTGAGATAAGGTCAGAGGAAATCACTTCTGACTATGGAAATTTCTCCGTGTTCACTTCTGCAGGAGGTAAATTAAATCCAAGGATTCTTTGAGGTACACCAGGACTGAAATCACTGCCCTATTCATGGCGAAGCACATGGCTTGAGCCACTCTGACATGTTCCAACCTGAATCAATTAAGTGCTATATCATAATGTTTACTCATTGACATGACTACTATTTTAAATGAGTAAAAAAGGGGTATAATTAACATATCTCCAGTTCCTGTGGTCTGAAAGAGACCAATTCACTGTACATTTTCAATAAATAATGCTGTCAGCACTTGCTCTAACACCATGAAATAACTATGCATTAACACAGACTTAGATATCAAAGAGCTACTTTATATTTTTGAATGCAAACAGAATTTTTGAATTTATTTTTACAATGTCAATTATATATGAAAACTATAATCCTAAAAAAAAAAAAAAGTAAAATAAAAAAAAATTATTTAATCTACTCCAGACTTCATTGAACCATGAGAATCTACCTTCACTTCAATTAGGGAGGGATTAAAGATGAAGCTGTTTCTTCTGAAGAGTTCCAGAATCTCCAACCTGAGAATATTTTTTAATAGTCAAGAGATTAGGGTAGTACAGACTTCTTGCCCAGTTCCAAATGAACATTTCTCTACCATTTTCGTCATGTCTAAAGTTTAAAATATTTTTGTTCCTATGGAGTAGTTTTTATAATTACTGCCCAACCATAATCTTACTTTCTTGTTTAGCGAATATTCAGAAAATATTAACTCACTTCCACTCTAGAGAACTTATTTGATGTTTATTTAAGCATTTAATTTAATTCAGCAACATTTCCATTAAAGATAAAGTCTTTAGACAGTCTCTCTCTCCTGACATGCACAGAAAGAAAGAGGAAGAAAACAGTGAGAGAGACAGATAAGTGCACTAAGAATTTCCAGTTCCAGAAGGGTGTTATGAAAGACTCTGATTAATCTTACATGTCTGAAGTGATAGCCAGTGTGCAAAGACATGATTACTTAATGTTGATAGAAGCTGTCAACCAACAGGACACTTAAGGAATATTTTTGTGGTGCTCAGAGATTAACTGACAAGCTGCTGCATGGGGATGGGAAATGTGCATGTTGATGTAAAGAAACAGTTTTGAGTGTTTCTTTTTAGGGAAAATACCTTGAAACAAATAATAAAAGTGTAATTTCTTCATATTGCCAGAATGTGAACAAACTACAAACACAGAAGTGCAAGACACCACCTTCCACTGGAAGATTTTTTAACTTAAAAGCATACACAAACACTCCAAAACACCACAAAGGAGCAGGAAGGTATGAGCCAGTACCTCCAGGAGACCTGTGCCTTCTGGATTGCAAGCAGCAAGCAAAGAATGATACCCTAACATGATTGAAATGGTATCAGCTACTTAGGCACCTGAATCCTAGTCTAGAGTTCTGAGTTCACATTATAAAGAGCTCACACTAAAATAGGTTCTTAGTGGCACCTCTCTAAGCCACCTAACTCCCTCTCTAGTCTCCAGCAGGTGGTCTGACCGGATTTTCACTTACTGTAATAGGAGGCTGGATACCTACTTGTAGGCAACTAAATTTAGAGGTAGTAATCTCTATCTGAATCCCAGCAGTCTCAAGAGCCACAGTGAGCCCCAGGAAGAGAACGGGAAAAGTCAAAATTTGATCCTAAGTTCCTGCCATTTCTTCATTGAGCTTTGTCTTAAAAACGTGCACCTGGCATAGTACAACCCGTGACTTCAAACTGGTTTTAAGTTATAAAAAAAAAAAAAAAAAAGCTAAGTTAAAAGGTTCAAATATAATTCAAAATAAACAGAATCCAACATTGATCCTTCCAGGGATGACAGAAAATATGTGGCACATCTAAAATGCAATCTCACAGGTCATATTATTCCCTGATGTAAAGAGTAGTTACATTTCTGCTTTGATCTCTGTTTATTGAAAAGGAGTGAAAAACTTGATAGAAACATCCTAAGTTATAGAAGAAAACTCCCTCAAGTGTTTATATACAAGGATTCACACCAGTGAACACAATCATGATATGGTGCTTAACAAACAAGCTCTCATTAAACAAGCTCGTGTAATAGCAGCATGTGCACTTTCAGCCTATTTCATTACAAATTAAAACACAATAGTTCATTGTGATTGCACTACTTCTACCTATGTTTAGTCTAATAAATTTTAATACAAAATAAGGATTAGCTGAGAATACCATTATAAGCAATCAACTTACTGCAGCTTGGCTTCCAGTGTAGCCACACCACACGACCACATGTTCATTTCCATTCTGACTGAATTTTAAAACATGTGGTACACTCATATTTTACGTCACACTTGTAACAATTAAAGTTGTCTTTTCATCAGGCAGTGATGCTATGATGACATGAGTTAACTCATTGAAATTTCATAGTAATTTCGTTGCAGTCATTTCACAGTAGATATTCAACATAGAATCACAGAATCATTCAGGTTGGAAAAGGTCTCTAAGGTCATTGAGTCCAACCATTTACCCAGCACTTCCAAATCCACCACTAAACCATGTCCTCAAACACCACATCTACACATATTTTAAATACCTCCAGGGATAGTAACTCCAAGACTTTCCTGGACAGCCTGTTCCAATGCATGACCATCTTTTTGGTGTTGGTATTTTTCCTAACATCCCATCTAAACCTCCCCTGGTGCAACTTGAGGCTGTTTCCTGTCGTTCTATCACTTGTTACTTGTTAGAAGAGACCAACTCCCACCTGGCTCCAACCTCCTTTGAGGTGGCTGTAGAGAGCAATAAGGTCTCCCCTCAGCCTCCTTTTCTCCAGGCTGCAGCTTCCTCAGTGGCTCCTCATAAGACTTGTGCTCCAGCCCCTTTATCAGTTCCATTGCTCTTCTCTGGACATGATCCAGTCAGCTCAATGTCCTTGAAGTGAGGGGCCCAGAACTAAACACAGAATTTGGTACGGCCTCACCAGTGCCTACTACAGAGGGATGATCACTGCCCTGGTCCTGCTGCCGCACTATTGCTGATACAGCCCAGGATGCCACTGGCCTTCCTGGCCACCTGGGCACATGCTGGCCCATGGTCATATGTCAGCCAGTGCCCCCGGGTCTTTTTCCACCATACTGCTTTCCAGCCACTCATCCCCAAGACTGGAGCATTGAATGGGTGGTTGCCACACAAGGACAGGACCTGGCACTTCATGTTGTTGAACCTCATACCATTGATCCAGTTTGTCCAGATCCCTCTGCACAGCCTTCCTACCCTCCAGCAGATCAACACTCCTGTCCAACTTGGTGTTGTCTGTGAACTTACTGAAGGTGCACTTGATGAGTAGGGCAGGTACTCAAGTACGTGGATAGCTATCAAGTACGTGGATAGCTATCACAGCTTAGCTGACCTGTAGTTTGTCAAGCTGCTATAACTGAACTCCTATCCGATTGTGTGTCTGAGGACATTTTAGAACTTATTCTAAAATAACTTAATATTTTACCAAGCAACTAGTTTGAGTCAATTGATTGAGTAAAGGAATGGGCCAAGTAAAAAAATAAAATTAAATATGAGAAATATAGCATACTGCATCAAAAACACTGTTCTGTGAGGAAATTTAAATCAAACAATTTCATGCTGTAGTTGTAGCAAAAAGACTGAATTATCAAGCTCCTTGAGGTACCTATGTTTCAGTTAAGATAGCTACTGAGCCTAGGTGACTTAGGATCAATAAAAAGTTCCTTGTACCAATAGATTTACTGGTTGGAGTTATAAGTCATAAAACCATTTTAAAAATAACAGCAAGATGAGTCTGTGTTTGGAAAAGGATGTGATCTCATGAAACATACCTGTTCAGCACTGGCAATAAAATTTGTCAACATATAAAAGCAACAGAGAGGTCCATTTTGTACTTACACAGGTTTTTTCCTGGCATTTCAACATCAACAGACATCATGAGGTGAGGAAGCATGTGGCATCAATGTGGCAATCCCACCTCAGAGCAGAGATAGCCTGCAGAAGAGCTTTTGTAACTGCCTAAACCCACACTCACTTGGCACCTGTAAGCTGGTGTAATAGTCTGACCAACTTCTAAGTAGGAATAGTGCCATGATAACAGATGGATAAAAGTGTAGGCAGCAATAGGAGCATGTACCAGCATCCAGTGTATTTACTGAGACTTGGAAAACCTAGCCAGGAATGACTCAAGTGACTGAAATAAGTCTATGGTCAGAATGGCTTGTGAACGGCAATTCAGCTCTTTCCTTAGTTAACATTTCAAAGTACATACACTCTGCCCTTTCTAAGTTAAGGATAACACAGTAGGAAAATAGACTGTACAGTAAATATAGGGGACCTCGGGTTTTCAGTCTTATCTGATGTTAGGGTGTTGCATTCTGCTGGCAGATCCGGGACTGTTGCAGCAGCTACGCCACACAAGACTGGGACAGCCTTGGAGGTCTTTATTTACAAGACTCCTTAGGGTGAGTTGTGCTGTTTTATCAGCACTTTAGTCATCAATGTAATTGCTGAGCTTGCCCCTACTCTGCTGCAGATGAGGAAGAAAGATTGCTATTTTCAGAGTTCCGTGAAGAAGTATTTGTGCCCTTTCACAAAGCGGTTTTCCAACCCATTATGTAAAGGCTTTTCAGACTAGCAAGAGGAAGCCTCTAATAGCTCTTGTGAGACACAACTGGCTGGATTGTCAATAGGGTAAAGGGTTTTCTACTCAGATTTTCACATTCTGGCACAGGAAACTGTTACAGGAAATTTTCCTGACTCTTGCATCCAAGTTTTCAACATTAAATCAAATAGGACCGTATCCAAAGATCAATCGATTAAGCCAAAAAGAACCCAAGCAAAAGAAAACAAAAGAACTCCTCAGCAATATCTGCTCAGAGGACAGGCAGATGTGAGGTTATCTCTGCACAAGGAAAGTGCTTCCTTTTTGCCTGCCAAATGCAGATCACTATACCATTACATGAAGGAGACCAGGAAGCTGGACTCCTTCCCTAGTTATCAATCTGACAGCACTATATGAAAACCAGAATGAACTCTGCCCTGAAAATAGGACTCACAAAAATTAAATTTGTGTGTATCTCAGCATACCATGCAGCTGTAATTCAGTTTCTCATAGACCTTACCCAGAACTCTACCAGACAATAAAATGAAGAGGCATGGAACAGAGGAAGGATGAGCAAAAGGGTTATTAAAACTCTTGTACCAAGTATTGTCCTCAAAGAACATACAGAACATTTTTTAAATAAACCTGTTTTCCAAAAATTTTCATGCTACAGCACAGGTTCACCAGTTCTTGTAACATGACATGATACAACCAAGTAACATATTTTAGTGTCAAGCCTAAAATGCCTTCCTGTAAACTTGAGAAAAACCTCCTGTTTCTAGTACTTGAAATAAGAAGTTTTATATACATCCTGTCTTGCTGGTACTTAAATGAGAGACTTCGTTTAACACTCTAACAGGACTATAATGTCCGCTATGATCAAAAACTTGCTTCTCTGACATGGGGTAATACATACCTATATATCGTCTATTTATCTACATATCTACGTATTTATATAAATTAGATAGAATATATGTATGGTATTTATTATCTCTAATTGGCTGTTTTTAAACCAATACCATCATCATGCTTTTGGTGCTGTTTCAAGGATTAGACTGACCTAGGTTCAAGAAGAAAGTAGTACTGACGATGGACGCGTTAGATTAATGGTTGGACCTGATGATTTTAAGAGTCTTTTCCAACCTAAATGATTCTATGATACTATAATATCTTCCCACATAAAATTAGTCACCATATTAAGTATAGTTCAGCAAGATCCTGTTATATTGCTTAAGAATATCATTTTACAGAGCCTGTAACAAGCACTACCTCTACTTGTGAAATATCATTTTAAGCAAACGCATCATTATAGACATGGACTCTTGACACCATGTGACAAACCAGGTATCAAGTCTTGCAGCCTTCTAGAAAGGTTACATATTTTACTGTAGACTGGAAAAGAGTGAGCCTTGGACCAGAGGGAGTACCTGTGTGAAGGAAGACTAAGAATGCCTGTGCTTTTACAGGGCGTTTGACAGATACCTGTCAAATTTAGGTCGATTTCTTGGAGAAAGAGAGTAATTTCTTTACTCTGGAAAATTTTAGAGCATAGATTTGCTGAGAATGTCTGCCCTGGACAGCAGTTTGTGATGTTCAGGTATTTGGTCTGTGTCTGCAGGGTAATAGCATCCACCAAGCATTACAAATCCATCTGTTAGCTGAAAGACTGATGTGATATCCAGTCCTCATGTTGGGGTGCGTACAAAGGGTGATTTGGCAGGGAAGGACTGCAACAAGGCTTCTGTGTGCAGGACTCTGGGTCCTGAGATAGCTGCTAGTTCAGTGTAACATTTATAAAGCAGGACTGTTTATGAAAAGGTTACTTAAATAAAGAAAGACATTAATAAGATCAACACTGACTTGAAATGCTCCTTTCTTTCTAGTGATTACAGTATGGAGTAGCAAGTTTAAAACCAAGCACTCTTGTTTTGAGTACAATATATTGGCCTAATGCCAACAAGCAAAAAATCCTTGTCAAATGTTGGCATTGTTTCACTTTCCTAACTCCAGGATCCTTCCCTGGATGTTTAATCTCATAATGGCCCAGTAAATGCTTGCTTCCACTCACCTGATGACAGCTTCAGAAAGCTAGTGCCTGTGTCCTGCAGGGATTCCAAGAAGGTCCCCTGAGGACACAGGCAGTTTTTGAGATGTGCAAAGGCAAGCAGCTCAGCAAGCACATTATGTTCTGCAATCATATGTCATAGGACACACTCTATGAAAGACGTCTAGTCATATCTGGCGTTAAGACTCTCTCCTACTGAACTTTATTTTTTTTGCATTCTCTACATCCTGGGGCACAGACAAGGTTGATGCACTAAAACCAAATCCATTTGATTCTTAAGGATCCAATCAGAGCCCTGAGGAACAGGGCAGGCAGAGGTTACATCATTAGTAGGAAGCAACTTGAAAATTTTGATTCACATGTTCCAGACACTTTCTCACTAGTTGACTACATTGTCATAGAGTCAAAGGATCATGAGAGGTGGAAGATCATCTAGTCCAACCAAGTTTTGCCAGACCTTTATCATTCATATTATTCACAGAGCTTCAGCTCACACAAATGGGAGACAAGTCACACGGTCATTAAACAATTGGTAAAACAAACATCCTGGTGGCCTTCACTATTCCATGAGTCCAAATGATCTTTTACTGGTTATGGCAAAACCATTTGCTGGGCTACAAGGCATAGCTCTCTTTTGCTTCAGTTCTGAAATGATCATAGACTTAATCATTTGGCAATCAGAGGAAAAATTGTTCTAACATTTATTCTATCTCATTTTTTAAAAGGTTATTATTCCATTTTTTAGTACCTCAGTCATTTCCCGGGATGCATAGGATGAAGCAGGTCTCCATGCTGGATCTATGAAGAGGTGGAGGGGAGACTGAGAGTTCTGGACTGACCATGTATGGCTGTTCAATACTACTACAAAGGGCAATAGTTGTGGGCTGACAAATTTTCAATTTTGAAAGAAAAGATGGCTGACCCAGACCATAGTCTCCTCTTCTTCCTAAACATGTCACTGATTGGAATTAAGGAATGGCATTTCTGGGGCCAAAAGAGAAGTTGTAGGTTTGGGCTTCTATCCTTATGCACTGAGTGTAAATTATGTTGAGTCCTCCTGTTTACTGCATACATCTGTCTATGTCATCCCTTTACATGACATCAGTCAATACTGAAAGGCCAGCAGAGCTCTACTACAGACCCTTAAGATCACAAGAGAATCTACAGTGTGACATGCTACCCATTTCAAACTACAGAACAGGGACACTAACTAATACTCTTCACCACACACTTTCCTCCTGCTTTCCTATTTGTCAGGAACCAGACTCACAGGGTCATCACATCATCACAATCCCCTTTCACTGCCCCAGAACTTGCTCTAGGAACTGAGTGCATGTGTTAAACTCCAACTTCCATCATTTTGTCACAGATGTCTCTGAGTCACAGTGGGGCTAATTGGTTGAGATATTTTAAAAATCATCGCTAGGCTATAAATAAAGACAAGTATTAGCAAAGGCTTCTCTAATTCATTTGCAGTCAGTATAATAAACACACACATCAACCTTTGAAGTCTCATAGTAGATGCCTCAGGAATGCAACAAGCATTGCTTCTGAGTAAATCAGCCAGGTTACAAACAGGGTTTGGAGGGAGGCAAATTTGGCTAACTTGGGGAGAAGGGAACAACTGAGATGGTTTCCATAAGAACTCCCTGCTTTACTTTAAAATGAAGACTAAAATTAAATGTGAATGCATGTTAATCCTTAACTGCAGGAATAAGGAAATAACTTTCATTGTCTGTAATGATACAAGAGAGTTGCTATTGATTTGTTCATATATTTATAAGCTACTGGTAAGCTATTCAATATTCTTTGCCTGTAATGCTTCCACCAAAATGGATGTAGACATGAAGTTCAGTGTTCCCTTGGGAATTTTTCAGGAAGAAATACTTTTTGTGCATGGAAAAACAGAAGGAGAAAATTGGATAAATTAGTTAGAATGGCTACAAGACTGCAGATAACTGGAATATGTAATTATGTATCTTTTTTCTGTACCAAAAAAAAAAAAAAAAAAAAAAGGAGAAAAAAAGTGAAAAATGAAGGAAGAGAAGTAATAAATCCAACAATACCCAATATCAAATAATAAGTTGAAAAGCTAACTAAGATTGAAGAAACTCAGTAGCACCTGCAGTTACGCTGCCTACAAACCACCTGGTTACAGCTGACAATTTTAATATAATAAAGCAAGGAATTATAGAATCATAAAATAATAGAACTGTTTAGATTGAAAAAGACCTTCAAGATCATCAAGTCCAACTGTTAGCCTAGCACCAGTGGCAAGTCATCCTTTAAATTTTGGTTTCCTTATGTCAGTCTCTTTCCTGACAGCAGATGGGATTAATATTGCTTTTTCGCTGTGACTTTGATTTGCTCTTAAGAGGCAATTTCTGTATCCTTAAATTTATCCTTCTGTATACTGAAGCATATGCTACACTGCCCACAAGACATAATTAATATAAAATATACACAGCTCCTAATCAGTGCTCACTTAGCCTTTCACTAGACAGGATCATTATTGGATATTACATACAATTTTCAGAAAAATACTGCTTCTGAAGAGGGCCAGATGTTCTTTTCTATAGCTACTGCTTCAGTTTCACTGCATACAAATCCTATACACACACAAGGAAACATTTAAAAACCTAGTAAGAAAAGGTCAGATAAATATATATGTCAGACATAAACTGAAGAAAGAAAAACTTCCTTGTGACCTTCTCTGGACCTGTGTAATAAATTTAATTCTGCTTAACTTCATATCAACTAAAAGTATATATCCTGCAAAAGAACCCCCTTTTCTTCCTTTCAGAACACAAGGCAAAATTCTTAGAAAACGGCACTGTTCCTCATGTTTTCCATATAGATGAGCATTACTTAGAACTGCTATGGCAGAACAGTATGTGTTACTGCATTAAAGTGAGTGGAAGAAACTAAGGACCATAGTTTCTGCTGATTTTTTTTTCCAGGTTCTATCACTAAAAAGAAAAAATAAAAATCTTATTGTGCATACCAAATGAAAGACACAGAAATACATACACAGACATATATGCAAAAGCACCAATATCCAGCTTTATTATTTACTTAGCCACAACAGGGAATGCAAATTAAGCATTGCACTAAATATTCTTGTATATATTTCTTGAATTACAATAGCATGAGGACAATTTGCCTTTGTAGCTAAGAAAATGTAAGCTCAGAGAAGCTCTTCTTGAACTATTAGCCTTTACAAAGAATTTCCTCAAGTGGTTTCTATAACAGGAAGCCTTCTCAATGCTTTTGAGACTTCTGTGGTTTTGTCAGATCTGAAATTGTCCTCATGTTCAGAAGTTACTAAGATCTGAGATTTTCTTATTCTATTTTAAAAAAGAAAGTGATGAAGCCCTGAATGTCACTTGCACTACTTTCCACACCTGCATAAATCTGTATGAGTTTTGTCTTTCACACCACAGTAAGATGACAGGAAAGCTATGAACAAAGAAATGAGTTGGGTTTCTATTACAATCGAAATTGAATTATTTGATTAGATTGCAAACTAGTTGTTCATATTCTGAAACTGAATTGTGATGGTTTGTGGTTTTCTGTCCATTTCAAATAATTTGCTGTCAAATTTATTGTTTCAAGTTAAATATGATTTAAGTTCATTTATAAGATATATTCATAGCTACCAGCTAAAATGCATTAGAATGCTTTGTTATTTATTGCTTAGGCATTTTCATGCTTTGGCTCAAAATCTGCAGGTAGGTATGTAATCTATAGTGGATTCACTCATAATCTTTACCAGTGAAGTGGTTAACTCTCTGTGATAACACCTTTTAAATAATTCCAAATGATATTGACTTCCCAACTCTAATTCAAGTCATAACCTGGCCACTGTCTTCAACTCAGAGCTTCCACTATGTCTTTAAGTTCAAATCATGCTTCACAAAAATGGCATCCTCGACAATCAAATCATCCTTCAGCGCAGGGTGCAAAAACGTTGAGCCTAATCCAGGCCTTTATGCAGTTTCTTAAAAAAGATTGCTAAAATATTTAGGTAAAGAAATTTGATAGCCTTTCAAACCCTGTTTTCCCACTATGTGAATATCATTGTAGCCACATGAAAATTTTTCTCATATTCAAATCAGAAAATGTATTAGGTCTCTTATTACTGTTTCCTATGGCAATAGATTGAATTTCTCCTGAATGGTCTTACACAGATTGGATGGCAGCTCTTATGTCTCCCTACAATCTTCTCTATTTTTGAGCAATCAAGCATAATTATTTTAATTTTTTTTTTTTTTTCCCCCCACAGGCCATTCTTTTTATTCACAATGTACTATCTTTCACTGGTCTATACCATTCTTAAAGCAGATGTGCTCAAAAAGAGGGACACAAAATTTGAGCTGAGATCATAATAGCAGTGAATGCAGATGAAATAACAGCCTCCTTATAAAGTGTCTGTTAATTTGGGAAAGAGATTTGTCTCCTTTGATACCAAATCACACTGTTAATTTATATGGAATTCATGATATTTTATAGCCTCAGATACTGTTCTGACTTACAGAAGCAATTTTTTTTCTTTCATGTATTTGTGATATTTTTTCCTACTAAAAGTAGTTTTGTTCTTGTCTTTACTAGATTTATCTTGTTGGTTTAGACAGCCCATTTATATCTGTATTAGGAACTCTAACTGTGCTCTCCACATTACTTCCAATTCTTCTTAGCCTTACTTCGTCTTCAGTTTCATATTTATACCCTCTCTATCAATGTCAGTAATGAAAATACTGGGATCTCACTGAAAGGATCTCAGGTTATAAATTATGCTGCTGCTTCCATCCTGTGAGATTGTTCCTTTCTTCCACAGAGTCTCAAAATAATCACACACAGGTCAAAGACTATTTTGGATGGATCTTTAAGTACTCTCATCAGATGTTTTATCATGACCTACTAAATGAAAATATTCATAATTTCCTAATAGTCTCTAGGCTAGCCTAGGCTTATTCACACTGAAAATGAATGCTTTCTTTGCTTTTTTTTTTTTTCCCTTTTTTCTTTTTTTTTTTTCTTTTTTTTAAAATTAATGTGATTAAGCCTCTGTTTGTCATACTTGTAGAAGGGACAAAGAGAATTAATGTGACACAGACTGCTCAATAAATGCCAGGCAACAGCAAAACGACTTTTAAGTGTTTAATAAAAACAATGCAACCTAACATAACTCACAAAGGTCTGCAATTCCATGTCATTCTATTTCTGTGATTTATATGAAGTTTGATGCTGCTTATTCCCCAGTCCTTCCCCAAAAGAAAGCATAATTATAAGTCGCTTGATCACGGCCTGTGGCTTCACCCGTATTTCTCTAGCAAAAATACCAGTCCAAAACGCCTCTTGCCTTTTTATCCATTTACTCAAAAGTTTCTGAAAACCGACGTGAACTTGACTGAGGAACTAATATGGTAAAAATCAAATATTTCCCAGGTTCATTTCTTATTAGAATTGAGGGAACTTTTTCGTCTCATGGCCACACAGATAGTTGGACAGTAAAATTCAAAGGGTGGACCAGGGATGAGCAACAGTGAACAAATACCACTTAAATCACTGTAAATAACCACCATTGAACACAAACCCCTTCCCTTGCTTAGCACTTCAGTACTTGAAATAGGACCTTTAAAAGAACTGCACTTATTTCTGCCAGGTCTCCTTCAGAGCCAGTGGACAAAACCATGCATTTCTAGGTCACCTTTGTTATCTGTGGAAAAGAGGCACTCACAGAGGGTCTAACTAATGCATCTGAAAAATAGGCTTTTCTTTCCATCTATATCATGATTCAACTGATATAAATTGGTTTTGCAGCGGACACATTCATGATAGTGTCTCCATTAGCAAAGGCACTTTGTGATTCTACCTATAATCTTAAACCAACATGATATTCATATGTATGTACCTCTAGAAGTTTCCTAGTTTACATGTTTTCTTCATGTTTTCAGGTTTTCCTAACTTTTATCTGAAGTTGGGTATTGCCAAAACTTTCTTTGCTTCTTTAGTCAGTGGCTAAATTATTTCAAAACCTCACTAATTTATTCCATTATTCAGTTATTAACAGTGCCTTAGCTGCACAATTTACTATTTATATAATCAAATTTGCGCCAAACTACTGTGTATAAACATAACACATTTAAGATAATTAAATTCCAAGAATTCAGTATGATTCAGTTCAGTTCACTAGCCTCAGTGGCTATTCAACTAATAGATTCCATGCATATGAATTAAAAAAAAAAAACCACAAGTAATAGTTCAATCAGAGAACAGAGCTCTGATATTCAAATCTGCAACTGTTTCAAAAGCCTTTTCCTAGCTCCAGAACAAATTGTAAATTTGCAGGCTTGTACTCAAAACCACAGAGAGAATAAGAAAATGTGGTCTTTTTCTTTTTTCCCTGGTAATATAATATTTACTCATGTTTTTATCAATAGCAAAATCCTGTAGATGCTATTCTTGGAAGTCTCAGAAAATATAAATGTAGCAACAAGCAGAGCTAGTAAAAAGTTAAAATCAGTTAATTGATGTCCTCTAAAATTCTAAGTTTCCTGCAAGGAAATTTTAAACTACACTTTTATCAGGAAAACAAAAAATAAATATTTTTTCTAAGTCAACTTATTTTATTTCTCTCCACTCAAATTAAGCATTTCATTTCATATTACTTTTTGAGTCAGTCTGCTTGACTTAGTAAGAGTTAACCATGAAAAACTTCAGTATCATGATGCTAGCAATTATGTTCCATCTCTTGATCCCATATTGTGGAAACTGATATTATCTTAATTCTTCACAAAACATAACTTTTCATTGTTTTTATTCTGCTATGTCAACAGCTTTTTTTTAGTTTAGTTGTTACACTTGATTTAATGGAGTCTCTTGGGTGAATTCTAATTAATTCAGATGCCTCCTTCCTCACCTCGATCAGCTGGTCTCATGGGCTGGCCTTCCTTCATAATGCCAGTGCTTACCAGAGCTTCTCCTGGAAGTCCTACTGCATGTACTTTATAGAAGATCACAGTATAGAGGTAATTTGAAACTATTAAGACCTTCTCTGAAAACCCAGTCTTTGACAAGGTTGAATGAAATCTGAGAATAAAAGGAAAGCACTAATAATCTGAATACCATAATCAGAGATATTTGAAATGTGTCAGGATTCAGGAACTAAGTCATCCTATTCCTAGTTTCTCTAGTTCATAATAATAATTGTGTGAGTTTCGAGTTTTACAATGCAGTTATTCTTTGATAAAAAAGCACCCATATCAATTTCCTTTATCCATCCCAGTATATCTCATTCTGGAAAGTACCTGTGGTCTTCTCTTTGCCCTAGGAATTTAGCATAGTGGAATAACTACTGCATCACACAAAACTGATTATTCAGTTTCCTTGTACTACTTACTTACATTACTTTTCCATGTAGCATATATAGCTTTCTATGTTCTGTTCTTTATGTACCCTTTTGTCACATATGATACATAGCATAGCAAGTTAGTTTGAGGAAAATGCACTGTAGACAGGAGCTTAATAAATATTGCAGAGATATCCAGCCTGAATTTATGTTTTATAGTTACCTGTCATAATGGTATAGACTTCAAATACACTTCAATACATTGCCCCAAACGTAAAAATCAAGGGGTTTTTGGTTATTTTTAATGCATCTAATGCAATAAGAAGAATTTTCCAGAACCTGAGAAATAAATTGTTTCTTTTTCACTAACTCATCATGTTTGCCTATAGAGAGGGAAAGGATGAACCTTATGAATCTGAGCCTTAGACTCCAAGTTTCCAGGTAACTGGAAAACATGTAAGTTGCCTAGGTATCATTAATATATTTTACCAATCTTAATCTCAGTGAAATACATCCGTTCACAGACGTAAACACTTCCAGAAAGAGAGGCTGGAGTATAATTTTTTCCCCTTGGGATAACTAGTAGAAAAATATATGAAAGCAGCATGTATTAAAGTGGAGGGTTTGACTTCTGTTGAGCAAATACATTATCACCAGAAAAGGATTAAGGAAAACAAACAGGAACAAGAAAACACATTTACATTTTGTGTTTGTGCGCGTATGAACACTGAAGAAACTCTCAGGTAGTTGGAATGCAACATGATGTTTTCATAAACTGCAAGCAGAATAAATAGAGTTTATAAAGCAGCAACCCTGTGCCATTCCTGGCTCACAAGATTTTTACTAAGGATAATTTTCTCTTGAGTGATGAAGCCTGAACTAAGACTGCCAGATGAAGGGTCCCTTTTCAGTGAAGGAACTGGCTGAACATTTGCGAAGCCTGATCTAGGTCATGATTTTTCAAAGGTTTATGAATGGAACATATTTGTCAAATGCGCTCAAAATCCCCATAATTAAATAAACACAAGATTTGTTTCTAACTCCAAGCACTTCCAGACCTCTGGGAGGGAAAGGCAAAACCAAGAGCATGAATAAGTACAGATACACAGGGTCCAGTTAAAGAGGAAAAAAACCATAATTAATATGGATTTTACGAAAGCTTTTGCATATGCATTCATAAAAGCTGTTGCAGAGACACTAAACATATTTCTTAAATAACTAAAAAGATACAAAACATACACATTTTGTAATCCAACTTTAAAGTGGTATAAATAAAAGCTGCTGGACTGTGAATAACAGAATCTCATTATTTCAGGATAACAATAAAGGAACACAAGAAAGTGAAAAATAGGGATCCATCTGTTTAACAGTTTTCTTATTGTGAATGAACTGAAAATATCAATGTTTTGACTTTATTCTGGGTTTACTCCTCATATGCAGTTGGCAAATCATTTTGGCTTATGTATAGAGAGGGATGAAGCAAACACTTGTGATAGCCCTCAGAGAGCTGACATCAAGTTCTGTGCATGTGACACTTACACAGTAATTTCCCTGATCACACAAGGCATTCCTAGAAGGGACACCAACTCTTTGGGAGATACAGGGAAACAAAGAGCTCTGGATGAAGTAAGAGTTCTAGGTAAGATTACATGTACAGACTGCCGTGTTAATACACATGTTGCATCTTTTCACCCCAACTAATGCATATCTTTGAAGACACTGATTTGTGACAGTATTTGTAGGTCACAGCTCTCAAAACTTGTATGACAGTCAAAACCATCCAAGACTACAGGACTATTACATAGCCAAAGTTTTTCCCTGATATGGCCCAGTCTAACAAATGGAGGAACTGGAGAATTAGAGAAGGAATAAAAAGCTGGAGTTCTGCCATGGGATAACCTGTCTGGCTACCACCACTGACCGATACGGCTGAAGGTTTTCTGCAGTACTGTCACATCTGCCAGCCCAATTATTTGTAGATCATTTGGATCCCTAAAGAACCTCAAAAATCACAAGATGTTTTGTTGGGAAATCCTCACCAGAAGAGCCCAGAGAGAAAATAAGTTTTTGTAGGATAGTTGTCTATCCTAAAATGGGCTGAATTGCTAACACTACACACCTGAATCTGGACTTTGAACTGGATCTCATAGTATGCACCACTGCGGTAAGGTCACAAGGGGGGAATGATGCACCTACTGGTTTGCTGGTTCTGCAAAGACTGGGTTGCTCCCTGCTGTTGTCCCAGTATATAGAGAAGCAGAAAGTATAAAAAAGCCCCAAATAAGCAAACAAAACCCCTAGCAAAACATTGCACTTTAATGTGTAATTAGAATCAGCACATTTGAGCAATAAAAGCAAAAAGAGAGTTTTCAAAATGTAAAGCTCTCTGAAGCAAGTTTTCCAGGGTAGCCAGTTGGAAAAACGCTCTCAGCTTATTTCTTCCTTATTAATATTGCTAGTCCCAAGGTAGATAAAAAGAAGAAATGGCATGTTACTGTAAATCCATGCATACAATAGATTGCAAGGTTTTACAGAACATCAGTCTTAGATCAGCATTTCAAAATGAAGAACAGCATCAGTGACCACTTGTCAGATTTAAAACAGGTTGGGCATTGACCTGGGTGAACTGACCCAGCTTAGAACATGGTATAAATTAGTGGCAAAAGTGGGAATAAAAACATTCTACTTTTGGTTCAGCAGTCCAATGAACAAGTGCACTATTCAGGATCCTCTGACTGAATTCAACACTGATCCTTCCTGTAACAAGACATCAGTTGGGAGAAATAATCAAAAAAAAACAGGAGAAAATGCTAAATTCATGAAGGTCAAAGAAAGGCTAAACATCAACTTTCACTTTTGGCTGGAAAATGTTCCACACAGAAATGGAAGGCAAAAACATAATTACATTTTCTTCTCAATACTTTCCTAACAATGATGGATTTAGTCCTTTCCATTTTCAAATTGCTTTGCAAACATTAACTAAGTAGTAAAAGATGAAGATCAGCATTTTCAGTAAAAGACATGGGATGAAAAGGAAACAAACAAAAAAAAAAACAGAAAAAGACACTTTTCTGCAGTCATCAAGTCTGACAAATAGAGGTGATATTTAATTACACTGATTGTCTAATAATTATAAATTACCATGTAAGAGTGATCAAACAGCTTTTTCTACTGCACTAGACCAGTTACTGGGAAAATGCAGAGAGCAGACTTTTCAGATACAATTTATATGTACTTTATAAGGTGTTTCTGATTGCTCTTCCCCTACTTCCTTAGTAACATTTAATCATATTTGTTGATTTATGATATGATCAGGTTAGTACAGATTTTCCTCTACTTGAAGGAAAAAAGTATTTTACAGATGACTGCTACACTATTGCAAATTATTTAAAATGAAAGGGTTTGGAAGATGATAAAAACAATTATAAGAAAATATATCTATTGAAGTTTATATTTTAATGACTATTCACAAAGTTCAAAGACAGAACACGCCCACAAGGAAGCAAGGGTTTGCAGCCATATTTTATATACAGCAAATTTTCATAGAAATAAACATTAAAACACACATTGTAGCAAGAGAGATACTAAAATATATTTTAACATTGATTTTTTTAATTTCAGTCAAAAGGCTACATAGATGACTTTTCATCATTTCTTTTTCTCATTGAAAAAGAATGACCTGTTATCACATTTTATTGATAATGCCCTCCAGTGTCCTCAGTTCCCAATGACATACTTGTTAATTAAAACTTGAAATAAAACACAACTTACAACAGCTGCAGACTGGAATTGTTACTACTATCATGCTTTCATCGCATAACACAAGAATTTCAAAGTAGTTTCATATAAATTCTTCAAGTGTTGGTATTTCTGCTTTGATCTTGGTGCTCTTATATAATATACATTATAATATATTTTATATTCACACATTCAGTGAGTACTTTTGTGTATGATCATCTGTGCCACTTCAAGAAAATTCTAAAAGCTTATCAGTTTTCTGACCTGATTTGATTGTTTTCCCATTTTAGCAACTGATTGGAATATTGTGGACACAGAACTGTTGATCAGAATTTATTGTGCCAAAACTGTAATTAAAATTCTCATCCCACTCATTAAGAAATGGACCGTTTTTCTGATTCACCCCCAAAATTATTTCACCTCCACTCTCAGTAATCATTTTGGTGACTACTTTAAGCATAGGAAACCTGAGTTTCTTGAGTTTATGCCTAATACACATTGCAATTTGGCACTGTCTCACCTGGCTGACCTATTAGCTTCTTATGACCACTCAGCACAATCTCTGCTTCTGAAAATGGTTGGTAGGAAAATGCAAAGAAATGGTGTAACAACAGAGGCTTTAAAAGCAACACTCCCTTCTCTTACTCATGCTGCTTTTCCTTTTACTTACTCAGAGTATGCTTTTCCCTGCACTGAACCTCTTTTAGCAGTAACTCCATTACTGTATTTTTCATGAAACAAAATAAATTCTTACATTCTAAAATAAGAGAAAGACTGACATGATTTTTTCCAATGACATTAATGTTTTGAGGTGAGCAGAGGGACCAAAATCTTAAGGGACGCAGTGGCAATAGAGAGTAGATGCAATCTACTGCTTGATGCTCAATTGCTATCGCATCCAGGGAATAAGGATTTCGTACAACTTAAGTAAAGAAATAAGACTCCATCAGTGCTACTTGATTTATCCTCAGTTCCTTCTGAGAATGGACATGACTCCCAGCACCCAAATTTCTACTTGACTTATGTAATACTGGTTAACATTTTAATGTATGATGGAAGTGTTAGTTAATATTTATTACCAATAAAAATTACTATTGTTTATTGCTTTTTAAAAACCAATCTTAGTGCTAATAAGTGGAGACCAAAACAGTGAAGGACATTTGGAACTAAAAATGGCTAACACAGTTAGTTTGCCACAATTCTGTTGTGCATCCCAAGCTATAAATTAACATGCATTTCAATTAAATTAAGGATATGACCTGAATATCATGCTCCCAATCATTGCAATTAAATGAAGGGAAAGGTCAAAAATGTTCAGTGTGACTCCTGCCTATCTGGGTATCTGTAGAGTCAGTACCACCTTCTTTAAGAGAGAACATTACTTAGTAAAAAAATTGATCCTTTCTGGAAAAGAAGACAAACAGCCAATAGTGGCCTAAATAATGGAACGAGGACTCATCCTCAAATTCAGAAGCTTCACAGGTTAGAATAATACTCAAAAATCCCTGATACATCAGATTTCTTACAATTATAAAATCACATAAATCAAGGTAAACTTGATTTAACTTGGTGCATTTTTATATTGTAAAAACTATTCATTGTGGGATATTGCTCATTCAGCAAGCCTTTTGTTACATTTGTAAAAGCATAATAACTTAGGAATATTTTTCTTCCTTTCTTCATTATCCCTCATTATTTACCATTTTGTTGTTCAAAAAAGTCCTTGGAGTACCTGCTGTGCAAATGAAACAACTGTATCAAAAAATTATACTGGCACAATTGCCATGATTACTGCCTGTAGGCTATATGTGTGCTCCAGCTGATTCCTTAAGTCACCCTTAGCAAACACCATTACAAGCAAATGTGGTTCTGGCTTTGGAAAGATAAAGGGTAGAGAACAGGAAGTTGCAGTACCATGGGAAGTAATACATAACAGGATAATTTTTAGTAAAACAGGACAAAATTAGTGAAACCTGTTGCTCCTTAGCCAATCTAAATGAGAAAGAAGATTATCATCATAAGTAGGCTTTGACCATTTACAAATGCCAGTGGAACTAAAGAGGTTTCTTTCCTTACAGAATCTTCGCATAAAAAAACAACAAAATACTTCCTTATAATTTTCTGAAGAAATCTCTGAATTTCAAAAGTAAAGTTCATAAGTTATGTATTCTAAAGCCAAATTTATCCTGTTTTATTCTAATATACTTCTCACTGTAAAAAAAATATAATCCTTGGTCTAATACATTTGTTCAAGAAATTTTTCTGTTCTATTAAAACTTAAGTGCTTTTTTTTCACCACTGGTTAATTCTTCGCAGTATGCAGAGCCCTAGCTCTGGACTATGACACCACTGCATCTAACAAACACAAACATCTCTACCACAATGTCACAAAACTTTAAAGGTAGTGATTTAGCATTTTAGCATTTGCTGCTAAAAAACCAGTACAAACTGCCTCGGGAATTAAACTGAAGCCCACTCTTTTAATTATTGGGGTGAAACTCTTCTCAATAATTCCCTTTTCTCCCATTCTGTCTTTGCAATGCAATTTTCAAATAAAGGGTGGTTTAAATACAACTACTTTAAAAACACGGTGTCATACTAAGATAAAACTTCAAAGTGTTGTAATTCTGGGAGTTTAAGACAGAGATAAAGAGGGACTAAAGAGCTGGAAAATAAATAATCAACCCTTAGTGGCACTTCCTCTTAAGTCAGTAAAATCAGTTCTAGATCAATAAACACTGTGGCCTTTAGCTGCAGATTTTACACAGCCAAAATGTGGGCAGGACCCCATAAAGTACAAAACATTTGAGTTATTGCCTGTATAATCCTGCATTTATGACTTCATACAATTCTACAAAGCAAATGGATGTCTGTCGTTGTTTGGGATGAGTCCAAAGAGCAGAGTGCATAAGAGGCAATGAGCACAAATTTAAAAGCAGGAAATTCCATTTAATCATAAGCAAAACTCTTTTTACTGTCAGTATTGTTGAACACTGGCACAAGTTGCCCAGAGAGGTTGTGGAGTCTTCCTCCTTGGCGCTATTCAGAACCTTAATGGACATGGCCTGGAGGAACCTGCTCTAGTGATGACCTTCCAGAGAGGCCTTCCAGCCTCAGGAACTCTGTGATTCTGTGTGAGAAGGTATCAAACACAGAGGAAGAAAAAAAAAAAAAAAAGACTGAGTCTAGCAGTCTCTTCTGCAATCAATGTTTTGGGTTTCCTTTCAAGCTTAGGTGAACATGGGGAATTCAAGTAAAGCACTCACATAGAATAAATTACTTACAGGAATTAATTTTTTGCAGGATGAAGATAGGTTTGGGACTTCTAGAGGGATATTGAAAATAACATGATATTGACTTACAAAATAATTTCTCTCAAGACAACCAGCAATGCCAGAAGAGGAACAAATTAATAAGATAACCATTCTGCAAAAAGAAATTGTTCCCTTGTAACAGTGTAAATCAAAAATAACTCCATACAAGTCAAGTAAGATACACAACTGAGAAACTGGGTTAGTCAAGCATTTTCTGCAGTGCAGAAAATGTCTCATTGCCATTCAATTCAGTGCCCAATGTACCACATGGATTTTTTAAAACCCTGGAGGAGTAACTGACTTATCTCTAAGAAAATGATATGCAAGAATTGGGATCAGGTCAGGGGCTTGGTTCCTAGGTGGTGGATTTAAATGCATTTGCAGTCCAGATAAAAGGGAGAAAGCCAAAAGCATGCTGTAAGGACAGGATGCTTCCAGAAGAACTGGCCTTACAACATGCTTCTGTAGACATGGCTCAAGGACCATTGATGCTGCCTGAGTGATAGGAAGATAAAGTTTTTCTGCTGTTGTGGCTTTAGCATCAGACTTTTCTCTGTAGAAAAGAAAGAAAAAGAAACAAGGGCCTCTCTCCCTTGCTTTAGTTTTAAGAGTGGGAAAGTATCTCACTACACTCAAAATCACAAGATAAATGGAAAAAGAACTATAAAATCAATATTACTGAAATATTTATTTCATAACAAAATAATTATTTTGTTTTATACTTACATATTTGTCAGATTCCTTAGGCAATGCAAATATTTGTTGCAAGTTGGTTATCTTACAAATATGAAATGGTAGCAATACTTCTGCCCTTGAGCTGTAAATAGTAGTAATATTGAACTCAGTCCACCAGGTCAGTAATTTGGGCAAGGTTGAAGAAAGAAAATACAAATTCATAAAGCACTGAGAGAAAAGCAGAGAACGCAGCTATGCAATCTACAGAATATGCTTTGTGTTTCTATGCAGATTTTAGTTTAACTGTCAGTTATTTAGCACATGGAAGTCTTAAAAAAAAATCCATGGTGTAAGCAACAGCTGTGGGGTCACTGAAAAGCTGAGGGATACATTACATAAAAGTTGGCTGTAATATAAAGAGCAGGTCCTGATGTCCATCAAGTACTTTCTATGACTTATGTCTTGAGATTTTTAGACACCTGGACTCCTCTGCTTGAAGAATTATAAGTGACTCAAAGCATATATAGTGTGTGCCTCTTCTGACAGGGACCAAAACCTCCAATTGTGAAACATTCATAGGGAAATCTCAGTCAGGTTATCATTTCTTGATTTTTCTTTTGTTTTGGTTTGGTTTTCTTTTTTCCCCTGTTCTTCTCAAGAAGAAAGCAAATTAATTTTCTTAGATTATAGGATTATCCAAAACACATTGTATCAGCTGGCCTCAGCAAATACAGCAGTTTGGACTAAGCTAAAACTGAATCTTAAAAGGACTTGCTGATACAAATGGATTGAGGTTTGCATCTAACACATGCTAGCCGCTGGTGAACTACTTTTCATTGTTTCCAGCACACTATTTGCAGGTGAGATGTGGGAGCATGACAAGCAACTTTACAGTGCTAAAAATACAACATCTTGGCAGAACTGACAGATTCCATGCTGGAATCCATGATTTAATAAAATAGCTTGCACTTCCTTGTATTAACGTTCCAAGGGGAATACAGTGCCATAATACAAATCCATTTCTCATATAGCCAACATCGCTCCCTGCCAAACACATTTATTCTTTCAATCTGACATCTTCTGTACTTGAGAACATCAAAAAGGACAGTAGAAAGCATTTGCAGGACTGCATTTCCTCAACAAGCTTTCTACAGACTTTATTCTGAAGCACAAGACTGCATAAAGCTCCAGTTTGATTTAATTGAACAACCTATTTTGCAGCTCTGCTGGTTTAACCATGTGACACAGCCAGTACCAACAGAACAATTTGGAGCCTAGTAAAATGAGATTCACCAAAGTCAAGATTTAAATATATATATACATGGGTTGTTATTATCGTTGTTGTTATTTTTTATTTTCTCTTTTTCTTTTATTTTTACCACTGCAAAACTTTTGCATCCTTACTGTCAAACCTATCTTTACATTTCACATCTCCCCCAAATGCCAAAAGTAATATTGCCCTGAGGCTGGATCAACTCTAGGTGTGGCAGTTAATCAAGACAGTAACAAAAACGATTAATGTAGTTTTTACCACAGAGGGGAAATTATCTTGCAACATGGACATCTGGGTAAACTTCAACTTCTGCACAAACTTTCTATACAAGTTAGGCACTTTATCAAGGCTCCAGAGGCTTTCACCATATCAAGTCAAACAGAGCTAGGAGTACATTCAGGCACTACGATTCAACCCTTAATGTCATGTTAGACAGATTGCTAGCCACAGTTTCTTACCACATGAATAGCACTGTTCCAAGCAATCTTCAACAGGCAGTTTGTGGGTGTTTGCCTAGGCAAGGTATGGATGTGGTCACTTAATTCTATTGGGTGAAACACTTCATTTCTAGGGGAGCGTGTCATTTTTTGCCAGCAGATCTCAGCACCTTCTGGATGTACTCAAATCACCTGTATAAATGGAGCTGAAGAACTGACTCTCAATCTATTAACCTTGACGAAGTAATAAGGACTTTTGCCACAGAAGATAATGGGCTGTGATTTTAGGTACAGACTTGCCAAATTTCACACAGTGACAATATGCATGCAGCTCCCATCCTACACTGCCGTGCTGAGACTCCATCACGCTGAGCCCACAGCCGGGTGTCACTGTTTCTCACCCCTCTTAGTGTCCCCACAAAACTGTGCATCAACTGATGGCTCATAGGCCACAGCCCCCAGAGCATAAAATAAGCAGTGATGGCTCACTGTGGCACACAAAATGCCTCATAAAAATGCACATTTCCCACCAGGAGCCAAACACTAAAGATGTCCATGTGTCATCCAAGGATGTCTAGTTCAAGTGTCTGGACTGAGACCCAGGTGTGCTGGTGATTTGACCTCAGTAGTAGGGACATGGCTTAGCTTTCACCCCTGTCCTGTGGCCAGATGAGAAACAGACATTGGATTACTCAAAGCTTGAAGCATCAACATACAGCAGCTTCCTGCTCAAAAAAAACAGATCACACACAGTTCCCCACCATGATAATGTGCTGGGAAACCAAATTTGAACTGTGTCCAAGACATTCAGATGCTGTGTTCACCATCAGCATATAGTCTTTACATAAATAAAATTAATTTATCCAATATCATAGAATGAAGCTATTTGACATCAATGTCAAGAGAACTTCCTATGAATTAGTAGAGTTTGTGAATTAGAAAGGAATAAACTTCATTAAAACATGGCTATCACAAATTACTGTGTATTTATTCGACAAGTTACAGCTCAGTAATCTAGCAGATATGCTGTAATAAATGCAATTAAGCCTTAGTAGTATGAGACCTCACTACAGCATCTGATACTAAATCCTTACTGAGGGCTGTAAAAGGGAGACAAGAATTTCTTTTCTTTCGTCTCTCTCTTTTTCTGGGAGATTATAAAGTGAACTGCTTAATGAAGTGCAGATTATCACTATTTTACTGAACAAAACTGTGGCAGAATATTTACATATAATTAATTTATCGTTGACTTTCCCAGACATAAAAAAATCTCAGAGCACAGGGGAAAATGATAAGGGAAAAAGAAAAAAAAGAAAGAGAATTTGGATTTCTCTGCTATCTTTTAGGGCAACAGGGAGGGAATCCTTTGGGAAAATAGCCAGTTACTTGCTGGTTGCACAGTGATCACAGTGATGCTAAATATGGCTCCCAACAGCAGGTAGGGAAGTTAGAACTGTGCAACAGATCTGTACAACAGTGCACAGAGGGAGCCCAGCTGACAAGGAAGCAATGCAGCCAGGCCTGGATCAGGCCAGCATGTTCAGCTGCCCAGTTCCTTTGTCATTCCAGTCACTCATCCTTATTTATGAAATTGGCCATAGAAGAATATATCTGGATGTTGTTATATCAGTATCTCCTGTGCTGTCCAATCCACTGGATAATCAGAATAAAAAAGCCACCTCATGAGCGTCCCTGACTCCAATTACCAATGAAGAAATGCAGAAGTTGAATTAAAACTTATGAATATCAAGAATGAATACTAAACCAAACTAATACTTCTCTTATTTACCTTCTTGATCTCAATCACTAAGCCAGGATTAGAAATCACATGAAGAATACAAATAAGAACTTCACATTCAGTCTCTTGACCTTGATAGCCAGATTTCCTTGATGCTTCTTGGAAACTTCAGGATCATTTTAGCATCCTCCACAAACGCTGTTGTCCCAAATGTGTTTAATGATGTCCCTGATTCTCTTTTGAGAGCTAGTAGTAAACTAAAATTCCATTTCTCCTTTACACTTTAAATGCAGAGAGTAAATTTAAATCTGTATGTTTATAGAGTTTGGTACTAAGATATAAACCTTATCCCACTGGACCGCCTAAGAACTTTCTTTCACAGCAGGCCATATCAAATTAAAATTAGTCTAGTAAAATTGTGTTAGGTGTTGAATTTGCTTTTCATAAAGAGGTTGCTCTGCATCTGGCTAAATCCTCATTAAAAACCAAGTTCATTTGGCAGTGAGTAAAAAACATATGTCATGATTAAGTGACACATTTATGATTTATAGGATATATTTATGGGAAGGGTGGATGTCTCATTTGATTGTCAGGGAGTAAACGGACAAAACATATTTACTATCAAATGAGCATTGCTTTTCAGTGTGGAGGCAACGTCAAGATGAGATTCGTTGACCTCTGAGTACCAGCAGACACTGCATAAATATCTGGAGAGCTTTTTAACGGAATGAAACAGAAGAATTACATGAAGTTAAACTTGAGAGTAGGTAGCTATCAATTGTGGGATATGTTTCAGCATCTTCCTCTAAATACCACAGATATCCTATCAGCTTTATATTTTCAACAGAACATATTCTTTATGTTTGCCATAAGTAATAGTGATGTCAGTGCTGCTGGAAAACTGTAGTCCATCCCTCAGTCAATCATCTGCAACCAGGGGAACTGGTCCACACTTTAGGATCTCAGCATCCCAAATACAAGACCAAAGGTCTCCAAAATGCTGCAGTGTGCTCCTCCACTAATCTGCAGGGCATACTTTAAAAGTCAGTAAAGTAGGATATCAGTTTGGACGCCACACATCTGAGTAGCAAGTATTAAACACAGTCTTCACTGCATTTAGCATGACGGCAGTAAAGCCATCTGTATAGATGAGGAAAACTGCCTTCACAGCAGCTACTTCTGTGCTTCATCTTCCTGTCAAATCTCTCCTCCAGGATGCTCCATTATTTTTCCCTGCTTTTTTTCTTTTGCTTCTCTTGGCCAGTTCTTTGTCCTTGCTGTAGCTTGTGAGCAGGGTAACACCAACAGCAGCCACACTGCTCTCCAGCTGAATGGAGAAGGACAGATCCTGTGCCCCTTCGCTCATCCCAAATTGTGCATGATGGAGAGAAGAGGACTCAGAGGAAGAAAAACTCTCTTGAACACTCAAGGGAAAGAAGAAATGAGTGGAGCTGCCACTGAACTACTGGGCCAACTGGTCCTCCTAGCCTAGCCCTGAGCTCACACCTGGAAGGGGAAATTACACTAACTCCTTTGCCTCCCAAAGCTGCTCTAATTCACTGTTGCAGGCAAAAGATCACCCAGGAACACCACTTGCTGTAAAGGAAAGAAAATTTTGAAGCCTGTATTCCCTGAATTATCTTGTAATTGCTTTTATCCTAACAAACAATGAAATCTAAACCAGAGGAAAATCCTGCATAATAAGAACTTTCTGACAAAACAAAGCAAATTAACTCTCCATCAGTTGATCTTATTTAGCTTAATAGGAATATACAGGGTTTTTGTCACGCTAGCTTTTCGGGTTTTTTCCACATGTGCAGAAATATTTATTTCTAGCCCTACACAGCTGAAGGTACAATTTTCACTACCTGAACCCCCAAGACAGTTCCAGAAACACAGAAAAGCAGGTCATCACACTATTATTGCACAGAATACTTCACAAAGGACAAATTAAAAGTACGGTTGGAAAAAAGAAATCATGGAAAACTTTTTAGAAAGGTTCTCCTATCTAAAAGCAGAAGATTGACTAGGAGGTTATGAACTGGTTATTTCTAGTTTCCATCTGATTCTTGAATTTTGCAGACATAAGCAGTATATTAAAGAAGGAGAGGATGAGGAAATAATGTGAGCTTCTAAAAAACACACTGTTTTTTCTTGCCTTGAATTATCCAGAAATCTAAATATAATAATGTATTGATTCCCTTAATTATAATTAACAGGCCAGAGGTTGTGATTCATAGGGGTATAATTACTGCATTTTTCCAGAAGAACACAAATGAGAATAACTTGGAAAGAATAGAAGTATCACATACAAAACTGAATAGAAAGAATATAGAGTACTATTGCAGCTCAACAAAAAATGGGAATGCTAATTATAAATCACTCAATTACACAGGAAAGTCCAGTTCACACTCATGCTAATTAAAGGATGTCTTAGTGAAAAATCTGAAAAGTCAGCTGAAATGAAATTATCTTAAAAGATTAAAGTTGCAAAAGCAATGACAGTACTTAGACCAGAACTGCAAACTGCCAAAGGCACATGATGTTCCAGAGCAATGCAGAAAAAAGAAACCTGTCAAAAGCATTTATTTTTTAATTCCTTATAAACAAGCCAAATTGGAAGGCAAGTTACCTTCAGTTTACCCCAGCACACAGTGTTCATAACTCTTTCTCTTCATTCAAATATTATATACCACTAGTACTCAGTGAATTACACTGTTTCAGACAAATTAGCAAATAAGTTAGATGTTAAAATTAGACTCACTGAAATAATTATTTTTTTTTTTCAGCTGGAAGACTGCAACTAGACACCAGAATGTGTTCTGTAAGCACTATTCCACTTTTCAATAATTAAATATTCATTGGACTACAGATATAGACAGACTGACTTGGTAAGCCTAAGGGTTCAGAGATAGGAGATCAAAGCTCATACCTTTGCTTCAAATAAAGCTTAAAAGATATTTGAAGGTGGGATTCCCTCCGTCTTGAGCCTAACTGGTTGCTATTTAGGACTATAAAGTGAGGCAACACTGTAATTTCAGCTCCTGAAAGCAAATGAGCTCTTTCTCCTGAGGAACTGAATCTTTTAATAGTTGAACTTCCTGTATATATAATTTCAAGATATTATTGACACTGTTTCTAGTCTAGTAAAACAAACAGGGTCATGGGACAGACTCAAGCACTGGTCCATGACTACTCATCCTGTTTTGCTGTTAGCACACATCCTGGTTTGATATTAACTCTGTCCAAAATTGGTCAGTCTGGGGAACAGCACTAGACAGACCCTCCTCCCTAAAAGGCTCCCTCTTGCAGGAGGGTGAGCAAGTTTCGCTGTAGGGATGCAAACTGTGCCATGGAAGGCCAGCAGCAGAGATACTCTCAGCCACGTGGTGTGACTCTTGGGGATGACCCTGTGCTGGGCCAGGAGCTGGACTTCCATGATCATAGTGTGTCCCTTTCAATTCAGCATATTATGTGATCCTGTGAAACAGTCATCCTCAGCAGAAAGGAAGATCAGGAGAGGCTGATGTCCCATAACTGCTGGTTCTGAGGCACAAAGAAGGATAAAGAAAAATTTGTAAATGATGTGGTATATGATGCCAAACATGGAATCTTCTCTGAGCTAAAAAAGACAGTCTTGCAATTTGCAGAGAAGCGATAAATTCCTAATAAAAAGGAGATTGTGTTTTGGATCAGTAAGAATATAAACCAGAAAAAAAAAAGAGTAGTTAGAATTCTTAGAATCAACCCTTGATAAAGCAAACTAAAAGTTTCCAATCAAAAGAAATTATCTACTAAAATGAGGCTTATAACAAATGACAAAGGTATTGCATGAGACAATATCCAAAATACTAAAGGATTCCAAACCAAAAAACCTGGGGCAGTAAGGCAGAGAGTTCAAAGCAGTAGCACAGCAAAAACAACACACATAGTTGCAGACATTGTCAAAACAAAAATAAGCCAAGAAAATGCCTAGGAGATACAAAACTTTTGCAAATGCAGCCAGCATATATATAGCAGAGATGGGAAAAACCAGTCTATTTTGATCAGCATTTTTGTAAGAGTAATACACAGTGTGGGGAAAGAGAAGGGAAAAATAGACAAGAGTATCTCAGCTGATAGCTCAGGCATTTCTGTCTGCCATGATTTTATGAATATTTGATAGTGTATGTGTGTATCTTGGGAAACTGCAGTAAACTCAGGTGTTGACAAATTGGACAAAATGGCAATACTCCTCTCATAATCTCAGAGGAAGTGACAAGGAAGACCATTCAGTGTGAAGCTTTCGTTTGGGAGATCTCACTAACCACAGCAAGATGAAAATATGGAGGCACCAGGATAAGAGGATTTACCAGCTCTTAATATTTAATTTTCTAGAAAAGCCAGCACCCAAGGAAGACTGCTTTAAAAATTAATCAAGCAACATTTGTGAGCTGAAGTCAGGGAGATACTGATGCTCTTGAACTTGGGTGTTGTATTTATTTGATCTTTTCATTTAGCTTTGTACTTTTACAGATTGACCTCACCAGACAGAACCTGTGAGAGGCATTTTGCTGCTCTGGTGGGCATATGCAGACACTGAAACAAGTATGTGGTTTTTTTCTTAAAGCAAAGAATGGAGCCTGAACAGGACTTAGGCAAAGGCAGCTTTAGGAATTGCAGTAGTTCATACTCTGACTTCCCAGGGTGTCGGGCTTTCCTGGAGGCTGAGAAATGGTAATGGCAAGGGCCACCTAGGAACTCATTCCTTCCACTAGCCGTGGTGACAGACTCTATCTGCAAGAATGTTCTAAGAAAGATCCCTTTAATGAAAGTAACTCTTTAAAAAATTAAAAATAATAATAATAATTAAAAAAAATCCTTGTAAGTACTTTGCAGCCACTTTAATGTGGTTTAGTAATTACTGAGTAGCAATTAGAGCAAGGTAAACATCCCTTGTGGTTTGGAGTTTCACCAGAAGTGTGTATTACTAACAGGTTTTCAACCTCTTTCTAGACAGGATTCAAGGCTAAATTTGTAGCAGCACTGTCCTGTGGACTAATGGATGTCTGGCCTGAGACATTCAAATCTCTAATCATACTGATACTGGCTTCTATTTATTTCTTTATCATCTCCCACATTTTTTCAAACTGCCATTAGTAAAAGACAAGCAGAAGAAATGTGTGATACAAGAAATCCAGATACCTACATTCCAGAAAGTTCCAGTAAGAGGAAGATTCAGGCTTTTCTGACTTTAGAAACAATGAGCATTGGAATAAACAGTTGTGGTTCCTGTTCATATATGAGAGCAGCAGTTATTGAACCAAATTCATTCATTTGTAGTTAAAGGTAAATCAATTTTTTTTTTATTATTATTTGTGAGTAATTCTTTATTTACATGAGAAAGAAGTTTGTAATTATAAAATCTCATCACTTTGCGGATGATGGAAGTAATTAATGAATCAGGCTGCAACAGATTAATTTCACTTTATTTTTATAGCATATGAATGCTTTTTATAATGTTACACTTGTGACACTGAGTATTTCTTCACTGTCTGCCCTGGAGTCCAGTGGTATCTCGTATGGCTCACACAACATATGTAAGCGTGATTGTATATTTATGGTAGAAAAGCTGGTACAATAGGTGTCAAGGATTTCATGGCTATGGACAATACTTTCTGGCTTTCCACTAATAGCTCTAAAAAAGTGCAAGGTCATGCTCAGGCAGTATATAACTAATTATAGCTATAACTGTTATATTACAGGAAAAAAATGAGTGAAAGTTGCTATCAATCATCTCTGTCCTTTACCCATTACCAAAATATCCTTAAGCATAGTCCCTGCAAGAAGTTTATCATGGAAGCATTTTACCTTGCATGGGTTTATTGATTCTTCAAGTATACTTATAGCAATGTTTGTCAACAAAGCATACAAGGCACTAAATCCTTACCTTTCCAAAATATTGGAGGAACTTTAACAATACAGTCTGACTTCTACTAGCACTGATGTGAAGAAACGATTTCCAAAACCAGCCTTTAGTAGAACCATGACATCCCACTTGTATGCGAGTGAATTTCAATACAAATTTTTATTTGTTAAATGAGAAATTTATATTAATATTACTATGGGATAAAATATTAAACTATCATACATTTTAGCTCAGGAGATTATTTAAAACAAAATTACTGAGTCATATAGTGTATTTGGATCCCTTTTACCTTTTTCACTTTGGCTTACAGTTGCTGATGTTTAATTTAAGTTTCAATTCCTTATTAATAATAAGAACTTGAACAATGAATTTTCTGTTGCTCTATGTATGCTAATGTCAGCATAGATCAAATTCTGGCTTTGTTAACTTTCCTATATCCCCCTCCCATTATAGTGTATTGAATTCACTGTTATAAATTGGAAGTAGAAAATGCATATGTCAAATCCAGTGCCATGCCACCAAGAACACATTTTGGTCTTCCAGGAGATAAGACTTCACTTTGACACTGACTTTAAGACTTCACTTTGACACTGACTTTATCCCCTAAAAACAAAATTTCTGAAAAAAAAAAAAAAAAGTCCTGGAGTGGCTAGCATCAGAGGCTACCTTTGATGCCCCCATAGTCCCTGGAAAGGTGTGATTAGTTCAATTGATTTTAGATGTCTGCTTCAGGGTGACAGAATATTTTGCACTTTCCTAATGAAATTATATGCCACACTAGAGAAAGTTTTGATTTATTTTGGTACATGAAAGTTGATTAAAGATATCAAACCTTATAATGATTTTACAACAGCCCATTTGTAAAACAGGATGATTCAACGTGAGAGTTCACAGTGAAAAGGAAAAGCACAGACAAAGAGTGTTATGGAAGGTGAAGAGTTTAAATTTTTATGTTTACTGACACTAGTAAGACCACAGAAACAAGTTTTGACATAAGAGTCTAGTCTGCACAAGATTTTTACAGACCACAGCAACCTCTTTTGTGAAAATTAAATCTCATGCCATTCCAAAGAATATTTATTTTGTGAAGAAGTGAAAGAATGGCTTTTCTATTATCCATAATCGTTATTTTTTATCTGCCTATACAAATAATTTTCAACGATTAAAAAAAAAGGTGTTTTTTTTTTCTGGAAGAAAGCATGGAGGCTTCAGCATGATTTGCATTTGATGGTTAGACTCTTAGTGCAGTCAATGACAATTCCATACACAGGGCTCTGAGATCATTAATGCAATTTAAAAAATAAGGCTTGTGTTCCTTCTGTTTTCTATTTGCTAAAATAGTTTTGTAAACCTTTAACTTTGGCTGGAAAAATAAATCCACTACTTGCACTGGTTTACATATTTTGCCTAGCACCATTAAAAGTAATTAGATTCTTAGAGTGTACAATTAAAATACGTGCACATTTTTGCAAAATAGGGCCTTATACTAATTCATACTTAAAGAATGCAGAATATTTTTGCCAGTGAAAATCAACCTCATTGGTTTTGTAGAAGAATTTTTCCAACTGGATCCCTTTAATGACAAAGAAAAAGAATGTTTGTAAGCAGCTGTAAAAAAAACATACAAAAATGAAAAAAATAAAAAAACACCCAATCGCCCAAAAAACCCCAACAACCCCACCCTCTACCCCCAAAAAATGCCAAGCCAAACCAAACCAACAAAAATAAAACAAACAAAACCTCCAAAAGACAAAGAAAAAACCCTCCACAAAAATCATGCCCCCTTTGCTTCTGTTGTATTATTTCTGTACAGGTCATGAGTTATAAATGAGTTCTGTTTCTTCACTTGACCTTGCTCCCATCAACTGTAGTTCTGTAGATGTATTTTCATTATGTTTATTTACAGCAAAAGGTCTTCTGTTATTTTAATCTTGCTTGCTTCTGGATGAAAGAACTGTTCAAACCATGAGGGAGACAGCAAAAAATCAACTATTACGAAAGTGCTGGCAAACTTTGGCAGAAGTGCATAAATGCTTGCAAAATTTGGGCTCATAAGTACAATAACTCCTGACCTTAGAGCAGAAAGTGCTTGCTGCCTGGGAAGTTAGACTAGAGTGGTTGCTTTATCAGGAAAAAAAAAAAAGTAAGGAGAGAAGAGACACTGAAATATGTGCATCAAAACAATACACATCCTTCTTTTGGAAGGACCAGGAATGAAATTTAATCAAGTGTTTATGATTTTTTTTCTTATTTTTTTTTCCTAAAATAATGATGGACATCAGAGAACCAAAGCTTGGGAGACAGTTTATATTTCCTTATCTGTTCTGGGATAACAAACTATTGCTGCAGAACAATAAAAAGTAACATCTTTGTTTATATAAACTGGCTTATTAAACCAACAGGGCTCACAGTTTTCACAGAGCAACATATTCTTATGTGCTAAATTTGAACTACATGTTACTTTAATGCTAATTTCCATAAATCCAAATAGGAATAGATTGAGATTTTCTTCAATCTTCAAGTCAAAACAATAAGCCTTTCCAACACACTGTGAAAAATTACAGAGATTTCAAAGCACAATTCAAGTAATGAAGTTCATTTTGAAGCCTCTTGATCACGCTTGAAGAAGCAATGACTACAATATCCACCTGCAAATATTTATTGCAGTGATATACTATGAGCTAAAAAACATCATTAGTATTTTTGTACCCTCTAGCTAGACATCTAAAGAGACATCAGAGGTAATCTGTAGAATAGAGTATGAGAGTAAAGATAATTACCATGAAGAAGAGAATCAGTGGAGTAATTGAATGCTTTTTGACACATTAATATAGCAACAGACAATTAAAATATTTCTCTGTCTGGTTTCATCACTGAAAACAGAGCTTTGCACATTAGCTGTGTGGGTAACCCTATTGGCTTTGGTGACACAGAGCTATCTGACTGAAGGCAGCATATATACCTTCATGAAACTGTATCTCATTTTCTTAATTTTTATGCAAATTTCTTATCTTCATTTGTAATGTTAAAAGAAAACCACTGCTACATGAAGTATGAGCTAATAACTTCAGTAGACTTTGACATATCTCTAAATTAGCAAAAATATTCTCACTATCCTCAATGAACAATTAATTTAAAATATAGTGTGCTGATCCAGTGAGGTACTGGGACTTCTTTTGATTCTTCTTTGGAAAGGAAGGCAATTATCAAATTTGTTTTGGAGTTTGTCATTATACATGCAACAAAATGCCCGTGAATCCCTGTATCTGTTAGAAAAGAAGCAGCAAACTCAATATATTACCTTTGCCAACTTTGGGATTTTAGGCAATTGCCCATAAAACTTTTCTGCCCCCAAGGGATAAGCACTTGCTGATCCAAAATGTCTTGAAATCTAAAATGAGAATTTATTCACAAAATGGCCATTCAGGCGCTCACACCATTAGTCTGAATGATTCCTCACCTGGATTGCTTAGGGGCAGTATGCTATCTAGGATAGTCTTGTAACTGTTTCTTGATTTAATTTCAAATAGAAAAAAAAATCCAAACCATTAAAATTTAGGCCTTGTAGGAACTGCTTTTTGGATACACACGTGCATACCTTGCTAATAAAATCTGCCAGTGATCAGGGTCCTAAAATGTGCAATGCCAGGAAGCTACATCTGCTATGCCTAGAAGGATGGAAGTGTCTCAGCACAGGGAAGCAGTGGAGAAAGAAATCTGGATTGGCTAGATATTTTCTTTGGCTAGATTATATTTTTTGGCTAGATATTTTCTCACTTTCTTTTTTCACTTGTATTTGATCTTCACACTATTGGCCTTTCCACTGTCTTCCTTTGTGGTTTCCACATTCCCTATCTGCTATATTTTTCTCATTTAGTATGATCGTGTTCATATACGATACTTTCCTTAGCTCCTTTTTGGTCTTTTTTACATTCTTTTTTTCTTTCTTCTGAACCTTTAGGCTCCATGCCTTCTCCTCACTTAAAAGAGAATTAGTATAAAATTATTTCTTACGTTTGCTTTTGCTTCAGTTTTGAATTTCATTTCCCTATGCCTCTCTAAATACCATCTGCTGAACTAATTTGATTGAACATTGTCTGGAGCCTAAGTCTCCTCTTGTACCTTTGCCACTCTTTTACATCTCTCAGATTCGATAGCAATGTTTTCATGGCATTATTGAGAGTACAACCCTAAAAGATGAAAAGCCAAATTATCAATCCATCCTGTTTGAAGCTATTCTATTTATTTATTCATGGGACTAGAGGATGACTCTAGCCTAGAAAGGCAGGAATTCACACTTCCAATGAATATTCAAGTACTTATATACAAGCAAAACACTTCCAACAGGAGACAGAGAGGTTGTGTCTGACCAGTTAAATAACGTCAGGAAGAGAAGCAAGCACAAGCTCCTCAAAAACAGTTAATAATCTGTACTCCCTTGTGGCATTTTTGGCAACAGACTGGTGTGCATCATGGACTGACCATTTCCTGTTCCTGATAGGAAGTTGAATAAGGCTTCACTGCCTCTGGCTATCTCCAACCTACACCATTCTTCAACATGGTCCCTGTAAGCTCTGCAATCTTGAACATCTCTATGACATAGGCTGTTCTCATCCTATGTCATACCATTACATATGGAACATATACCTTCATTTTTCTTCCAGAAAACCACCAACACGGTCCTCACACTATGCCAGATACTTTGAAATGAACAGGAAAATGGGGATCTTGTTTTGACACAAAACTTTGAATGAGGTGAAATGATAGAAAGATGTCTGGAACCAAAGTCTTTAAGGGTACAGCATAACAAAGCAGAGAAAAAGAGACTTTCTGAAAAAGGTTTAGTCTTCCACCAAAGGCTGTCAAGACAGTAGTAAAAGACACCAAGTAGTAATGTATCATCATTTTATGTTATGAAAGTAAAAAACATCCAGAATAGCTTGTCAAAACAATCTTTTGGCATATTTGGTTGAGTTTTGGTTTTTTTGTTTTTTTGTGGGTTTTTTTTGTTTGTTTGTTTGTTTTTGTTTTGTTTTGTTTTAAATAGTCTCCAAGTACTCCTTTTTAGTTTTATTTAAGGTCAACTTGTATTGGATAAAAAATAAACAGGTAAAATTGTATCAAGTACCCAGAAATCAAATAATCAAATTTTATAAAACTGATTCAGTATTTCTCATTTTAAAATAATTTTGATTTTACTTTATAAAGATAACTTCATGAAGTGCATTAATGTGTTATTTTACCCAAAAAAAAGTTAAAGTTCTTATTTCAGGAAACCCCATAAATTCAAGTTGACAATACCGAGAATTGTATGTATATTCAATAATTTACTTCCATTATGTCATAAAATGGGAAGTTAGAGAGTAGAAGAATATTTTCCTTAGGGCAATCACTTAGTGTTTTGACATTTCTAAAATGGGACACAACAGTGAGGAATACCACAGAAAATATCCTCACACAATAATAATCAAATCGGAGGGAAAATGAGGTGAAGTGTGAAGGTCTCAATTCCATGATTTGCTTAATTACATCTTTTATGAAGTCCTTTTTTCTGCTCTGCCAGGTTGTATAATTCCTTCACTAAATTTTACATATTGAACTAAGTTTGCATGTTAGATTGGTCACAACAGCTTTTCTCTGGGAAGGCTTGGTTTTGGCCCTGTTCCCACAAACTCTGAAACAGAATGAGCAAAGCATAATAGAAGGAAACTCAGGAGCAGAAAAAAACATGAACAAAAGATGGGAAAAGGAAAGAAATTGAGGAAGTCCAGGAAAACAGATAAAAGCTCAGATAGATGGAGGTAAAGAGACCACTTGAAGGGGGTGCCAGATAACTTGCATAATGGCTCTGACCAACAAGCATTTATTACTGTGTTTCACCTTTGACCTTGGAAGGTTACAAATGTAGGGGAATAGGATGAATTTGCCACCAGAAGATATTTATTACAGTTCATTCTACCTCAGCATACACTTGCCAGATCTACCTGTCTGAGTGATTTGATGGATATACACTAATGACAAGTGTTTGTGGTGCAATCAGCTGTTTGTCAAGTAACACGTGCAATACAGTTCTGATTCCTAATGCCTCTTCATCTTCATAGGTGAGAATTTATTGGGAAGAGGGTATGGTTAGCCACAAAGTGACTAGGTAGGCGAGAAGTCACATTTCACATATAGCATGTACTCTGAAAGTAGGACATGCAACACTGTGGTTAGAAAACAATATATAAAGCTATCAAATGCAACGAACATAAATGAAGGAAGAAGAAGACACAAATCTTGAAGCTGAGATTAAATACACTTCCAACTGTGTTGCACAAAGGTTGAATTTCACTGATGAAAGCTTCTATGTATAAGACGACCATAAGGTAGCATCTGCAAATTTGCACTGTATTTTGTGACTATTTAGCATTCTTTCATGCAGGCACTTATGAATAATGTGCTGTTTAACTTCTAACTATATCCCTTATAAGATCCTCAAATAATTACATTCAAATAGAAAGGCTGCAAGAACTTAGTTTGCAAGATTTTAACTCCCTTGAGCAACGCACTGTATACTTAAGAATTTTAATCAGAAATGCCACAGCATAGACTGTAGAAAAAGCTAAGAAGGGGCATATCCAGTTTCAGCTCTAGAACCTTATTCAGGAAGAACTGGATAAGTTCTCAAAGTCATGTTTTCCAATTTCATAGGCATAGGTGCAGTTCCAATACAATTTTTTCATGGCTTATTTTTCAGGTTCATAGTTCTGTTTTCCCCAATCTGATTATTTATTTTTTTTTACATTTGTTTAATTCCTTATTTCTTTGCTTTAGTTTTAACTGCAAAACTGAGTATTTCGTTCTTTGAATCAGTTATCAATATAAATACAAGCACCATCAGAAACTCACTAAGTACCTGTAACATATTTTATTTCTGCCACATCATAAATATTTGTCTGGTTGGGTATAGATGCCAGTCATAGTACCATCCTGTCTATGCAAAATGGATCTTATATGCACAGACAGGTATATCATACATGTTTTCTCCTTAAAATCAGAGTTGTCTGTGGAAAATATCTGACTGCAGAGTAGGCGTCAGAATTATTTCATATCACATGCCCCTTTTAAAGTAATCCAACCTCAAAATTTGCTTTCAGGCCTCTTCACCTCCAAAATAAATTTCTATTATGTTGTTTCTCAAAAACCAGCATATTATGGACAGGTATTTGTTCTAACCAGATTGTTTCATAAATGGGCAAAATGTTATGGCAGTGCCATGGATTTTGCTTCCTGGGAGATTCAGTTCTCACTAGCCTTTGTGTGATGTCTGATCTCTGATCTTTGGGCACATTTCATGTAACTCAAGGACTGGCTGAGTTCTCTTGACCTTTTTGCCTTTCTGAATTTTAAGTCAAAGTGATATTTTAAGTTTGACAGAACTGTTTTCCTATGGAAAGCAGATCTTTTCCCAAAAACAGTTCTAAGGGGAACAGAGGAAAATGCTGACCAGTCATGGGAGAGCATCTCCAGAGGAGAAGATCGTCCAACATTACAAATGAAATTCATGTCTGAAAGGTGTGAACAAAAGCCATAAGTTTTAAATATTGCAGGAGTATTAGTATCAATATGTAAATCCTGTATTCTTGTTGACCCTATATCATTGACTGTTCCTAAAATAACTTCCATGTTCCTTTCTACACACTTTGAAAACTAAGAGAGCTATGATCTCCAAATATGGAAGAAGTTATTAGATAATGTACAGAAATACAAATTAGATGACCAAAAAATTTTAAGTAGAAAAAAATCCTAGCAGGTTATGTTCTATAATTCAAATTTTAGTTTTAGTGTGAACACACTGGTGGAAAAATGGTTGAACATACAAAAAAAATCTCTTTGCATAGGGACTGTCACTAGATTTCAAATCTAAGAAATAACATTTTATAGTGTGAGAACAACAATCTTAATTTTTATGTAGAGACTTCACTTGCATAAGCAATTCCATCCCACATTTTATATAAAGTCAACACTATCACACAGCAAATTATATAAAATGTGAATGTTTTTTGTGCAATCAAAATCAGTAAGCTAAAAAACAAATCCTCAATCTTTTAAATTGCATTAAGGGAAAAAAAAATCTCTGGTGGGTGAAATTGAATTACAGTTTCATGCCACATGTCACTGAGCCCTCAAATGATTCACTGCTGTTGTATACATGTAAAAGCTTGTGTGGTTTTTACATAAATGACATGCTACTACAACACAGCTCTGGGCATGAGATATTTTCATCTTGGAAAATGGCTGATCAACAACTTTTTCTTCATCAAAGTGTCTAAGTGATAAGTACAGGTTATAACGCAGTTATTGAAAAAGAGCACACTGGAATCAATGCTACAAGCCAAATTTTAAATCCCACTCAAGGAATCATAACCTTCATAATGAAATCTACAGTTGTGGAGTTAATGCTGTGCTGCTGCCCAGCCTTTCCAGATGGTGACTGAGGCCTTTCACTAGCAGATTATCATCCTGGTCTTGCACTGAATCACTGCCTGAAACTTCGTCAGTGACATTAATGACATAAAACAATTTGTCCTTCCTGTAGTTTAGCCAAAGGAAAGTTTACAAATACTGACTGTATTACTGTTCTGAGTATTTCCAAGCAAATTCCTACATAGGTAATAAAAAACCAAAACTGTATGCAATTAATCTTTTGCCTATACAATGATGCTCATATTTTTATTATTTTTGGGGATGAGCTAATCACAATAGCAATTAGGTTGCATTTGCCTTCAATTATGTATTTGTGATGTGAATATGTAAATATCTAGATTGGCATCCTGACAGCAATTAATTATACATTCTTAGTATCACTCCCTAATTTTATACCTAAGGCAATTAGAAACAAGATTTGCTTTCTATATTATTGGGATTCTGGGGAATGTAGCTGTACCAAATTTTTGTTGCATAAGAAATGTGAACAGCCAGATGAGGTGGTTCACAGAAAGTCATGGAATATTTAAAAACGTTTTCTACCAACAGAAGTAATACTTAGAATGATACAACTCAGACTGATAGAAACACTTATTTTCTTTCCCAATTTTTTATTAAAAAGCATCTGCCAACGGCACTTAGTAAGGAAAATTTATACTAAAAACTGCAACTATGTTTAACTCTGTATGCCAATGAGTAGCATCTGAATATATGCACTCTCAGTAAGATGGTTGTGCATGCAACCCCTAAAAGAACAGATATAAAAGCTAAAGAAATGGTTTCAAACTACATCAGCATAAGGGTGCTGAAAGGCCTCCTTATGATATTGTATCAGATTTTAAGTTTTTGGTGTCATCTTTCCACTGTCTATTTCTCAAATCCGAAATGCCATAATTAAAGGAGGTGGAGAAGGCATCAAGCACATCAGATCCCCCTTACAACACAGTGATGGCTCCACAGACAAATTACTCTAATCTACAAAAAACAAAAGGAAACCAAACCCAACCTGTGAAAGTGTATTCTCAAAATGCCTACTCTGTAAAATCGGGAAGGAACACATTAGGTCAGTTCTTAATTACTTGCTAACTATCCCTGTGGGAGCAAATAGTAAAGTCCACTCTCTTCATAATGTTGACATGAGAGTCCAAGGAAATAAAAAGATCTTCTGTTCAGTTAAGAACAACCGAACAACATACGTGATTCAAGGCAGGACAGACATGCAATTCTTCCCAGTTTTCTCCTGGAAAGGACCGTGGCCTGGTTCCTTGGCCACAGTGCTGGGTTTGGCTGGAGTAGAGTTAATCTTCAAAGTAACTGCTATGGGGCTGTGAACTGAGACTTTTTCTGGTTCTTACACCACACCACCGATCATGGGATGGGGGTGCACAAAATGTTGGGAGGAGACACAGCCAGGACAGCTGACCCCAAATGTACCAAGGGATATTCCAGACCATATGACAGCATGCCCAGCATGTAAAGTGGGGTCAAGCAGGAGGAAGGGGGGGACATTCGCAGTTATGTTGTTTGGGTACCCAAGTCAGCATTCTGTGTGATGGAACTCTGCTTTCCAGGGGATGGCTGAACACCTCCCTGCCGATGGGAAGTAGGGAACGAGTTCCTTGTTTTATTTTGTTTGCGTGTGTGGCTTTTCTTTTATATTTTGAACTGGTTTTATCTCAATGCATGAGTTTTCTCACTTTTACTCTTCAGATTCTCTCCCCGATCCTGCTGGTGGGGGAGCGAGTGAACAGTTGTGTGGGGATGAGTTGCCAAATGGGGTTAAAGCAAAACAACCACTCTGATTTACACTCTTTTATGTAAAAATACCATAAATTTTAAGTCTTATCTGCTAAAGCTGTATCATCTTTCAGTCCAGTGAAGATCAAATTTTCAACCTTGAATCAGCCTGAGAAGTACTTTGCAAATCAGGTATTCAGGTCTGTCCCAAGGGGAAAAGTTCTTTATTTCAAACAGACCACTATTGAGATGCCTGTAAGAAAAAGCTAAGGATAAAAAACATGCTGGAGGGGTGGGGCTTCTCTAAGTTCTAGAACTTCCAGACTTTATTCCTTTCCAGCACTTAACATAACCACATACTATAAAAGCATTTGAAAACATTACGTATATCTTACAAAACTCGAAGCAATAAAAACTACCTTATATGGAGTATTTACAGCAAAACCCGAATGCAGTGGCATACCTAAAAGAGAGACATGAAAATTACTTATCTAAGTAAAAGCTCCCTTCAGTAATCTGGGTCACCATCCTGTTTCAATTCAAAATGTTACTGTACTGCAAAATACACTGTGTAAAGCTGAGAGATTTGGGCTGTCGTTTCAGACATAGTTCAGAGTTTATTTTGTGAACCGCATCCTGATACTGTTAAAGGCTCTTTCTATGAGATCTGTGTTTGCTGAGCTATCAGTGAAATCAATATGATACTGCACACAGCCTGCTTGTCTGGGAACAAGATGCTTGAGCATTTCACTTAAGACCTGGAGGGAAGATATTCTGCATGAAATGTCTGAAACTAAGTTGCTGAATTTTTCAAAGCTAAAAAAAATATACATATATATATATATATATAAAATACTACTTTCTTCATAGACTAATTATAGCAAACAATCTTTTCCAGACAACTATGCAAAGAAAGCCATAAAGATACTACAAGACATTCTGTTCTTGATTATCCTTCTCTCAGCAATTGCATTTCTCTGGAGTATATTTCACTAGATTAATCTTCTGTGTTATGCTCTTTAGAGTGCTCACAGGATCATCAATCTTAGTCTCTGAGTAATTCAGCACCGCAGCATCTGACAATCCTGTATTCCTCCCTATTGTTAATGTAACAGTTTAAAGGTCAGTAGCACAACCTGAACAAAAGACTGGCTGGCCTAGAAGAAAGTACATATCTTTCAAAAAAAGAGTTGAAATGTTCAGCCTCCATATTATACCACAAGCAGGAATCTTCCTTTGATGATATTTCTAGAAATTGATCAGTTTTATATTGAGTTGATGAACTGTTTCTCTCAGAGGAAAATCAAATTTCCTCCAATTTACTATATTCCATCAGGCCCTACCTCTGTTCTGTGTGTAAATCCAAGAAGAATGAGGCCCACCACTTTAAATAGAGCATTCCAGGCCTAAGTTATCATGACAGCATATTTTCCCCAGAAGTGTAATTACAGAATCTCAGAGATGCTAAGTAAGAGGAAAAAAGCTGCATAGCTAAACAGATGCTTGTGCATCTTGCTAAAAAAAATTTCCTCATGCTTGCAGAATCAAACAGGAGGGAGAGAAAGACAAATCAAAGGAAAGCAGGTCATGTGCATGCAAATATGTGCATCCTCTGTACCCCAGGACTTTATCGTGCTGCTCAGACAGCACCCTGAGCCAAACAAAAACCTGCTGAGTATCACAAAGCCTTTTACCTCCAGTGAACAAGGCCCTAAAATATTCCCAGGGCTCTGTCTTGAAAGGCTCCTGTGTCTGCCAGTACACTAACCTCATTTGTCCATGCATTAAAATGTCCATGCAGTTAATGCTACTCTATGCTTCTCTCCTCTGTACTGAGAACTGCAGGATGGTTATTCAGCATCTGCCAGGACAGGATGCAGTGTCATTCTTACTATCATCTAACCAAACTTGCCTCCTGACCAAGCCAAACTCCAAGTGTAAACCTAAAATTAAAACACAAATAGATACAGAGATAGCACATAGGACAATTATTAATTTACACCAGTTGTGTATGGGTGTACATACAACCTACAACTCTGAAGGACCCAAGTCAAAATCTGAACTAAACTCCCCTCCACAGACCATCAGTGATCCACATTTATAAAAATGTTCAATAAAACACTTACTCACCTGGTGTTGTTACGATGGCATCCACCTCTCTCACAGATCTGAGCTACCGTGTTACTTAATGATGTTGTCTGGTGCATAAAGGAGTTTGAAATATGTCTCTGGGGAGGGCTGAGAGGCACTTTTAGATTTGCATAAAGAAATTTATCTTCCTGCTCTCCTTAATCTTAAACTGAAGGACTATCCACTTACCCCAAATCATTTTTTTTTTTCCAGAGGTGACACATATTATTAGCCTCATTTTGACAGCTAGGAAGTTAGTCTTCACACTTTCTTGTGAAGCAAAAGGAAAGATATTAGTGACTCTCCAGGGTGACCCAGAGTAAGAGATTATTTTTGATACTCTGAATCTTCCTGTGTTAGATGCTTAGAGTCAAGTAGTCTTAATGTTCTGCAGATCAGTGCTGTAGATACTCAAGATGTAATTTCATATGATGGTGAAAGGGTATGTGAGAAAGCACAAACCTACATCACCTTTAATCCTATGATGTCCAGGATGCAGTGCAAGTGCACATGTCACTGTGGTACAGAAGTGACCAATGCTCTGCATTGCAAACCTAGATGACATGTACTGAATATATTCCTTACCTTTGGAGATAAATATATTTGGAAAAATATATCATTTTTTCCTCACAGTCTTCATCATGTTTATTTTGGACAAGGCTTAACCACAAAACTTGGACAAAATTTCAGTTTCACAGAGATTTTTTTTTTTTTTCTTTCTTCATTACTAAATTCAAAATAAAGACATACAGCAATAGTTAGAGAATAAAGGACTGAGAGTGTCTCTGAGAGTAGTCCTCAAAACCTGCCTGATACTAACCTGTGGTAAGCCTTAAGGGAAGGAAAGGGCTGCAGCATGTAAATCTCTCTATGGGAGTAGGATCTGAGTGCATAAACACCACATGATAAAACTCTATAATACACAACTGACAGTTCATGTAAACATTGTGGCCATCTAAGGTTTCTTCTCAATAAAAGTTTGGCTGCATGAAGAAATCAATGCAATATCCTTAAGATATCAATGCTTCAGAAATAATTGAGAATTTTAGAAAAAATATAATGAGTCTTGTTTGTTATGTTATGGTTTACTTAATGGTTTCCCTCCCAGTAACAGGGACTAAAAAAAGATGCCTGAAGCTGAACAATTACATCTTAAAAGTATGTTTTCATCAGCAATGCCAGCATCTATCTGTATCTTTGTGGCTTCATTTTTCTCAGTGAGCTCACGTCACAGTTTTCAGACTTAAGCTTGAAGTACCATCCTGAATCAAGTCCTGCCCTTCATACAGACTCTCTATCAGCCAGCAGTTCTGCTGTCAGCAAAGTACTTAACACCAAGAAATAGCACCCATGAAGTAACAGAACAATTCCTATATTACCTGGATTTCTCTAAGGTCTTTGACATAGTCTCCCATAACATCGTTCTTTCTGAATTAGAGAGGAATTTGATGGGTGGACTGTTCAGTGGATGAGGAATTTTCTGGATGGCTGCATCCAGAGTGTAGCAGTCAATGGCTCAGTGTTCCAATGGACATTGGTGACAAGCAGTGTCCCTCAGGGATCTGTACCAGGACAAGTGCTATTCAATGTCTTCACCAATGACATAGACAGTGGGATCAAGTTCACCCTCAGCAGGTTTCCCAATAACACCGAGCTCAGTGATGCACTTGACACATCTGAAGGACGGGATGCCATCCAGAGGGACCTGGACAAGCTCATGGAGTAGGCCCATGTGAACTTCATGAGTTTCAACAAGTGCAAGTTCCTGCATATGGGCCAGGGCAATCCCCAGTATAAGTACAGGCTGAGTGATAAAGGGATTGAGAGCAGTCCCGATGAAAAGGACTTGGGGGTATTGGTGGATGAAAGGCTGGATCTGAGCTGGCAATGTGCGATTACAGCCAACTATACTGGGCTGTATCACAGGATGCTTGGCCAGTAGTTCAAGGGAGGTGATTCTGCCCCTCTGCTCTGCTCTTGTGAGACCCCACCTGGAGTACAGGTCTGCTTACAAAATCCCCATGACAATATTAGAATAACACTAGCTTAGCTCTCGAATAGTAAAATCTTCAGAGCAGCTTAAGTTAGTTGCCTTAGCTAAGTGAAATCTTTCAAGACAGAAAAAGCCTCTCTTTAAGCAGAACTCTGAATGAAAATACATTTCCTAGTTGTCACAAGCCTATGACTAAGCTGATTTACCAGGCCAGATTGCCACCTTGAAAACTGAGGCAAGTAATGTAATGCTGCAGTGTGCCCCAGCATCAGTGTGTGACTACAACACAGTAAGGGGCAATGCATTGCATACCCCTGAATGACCATCACACAGTGCAGTGGTATACAGCATTAAATCTGAAAATGTGGTGAAATACCTGATCTGACTGATCCTGGTTTTGGAAATAATTCACCTCAAATAAAAGTTTGCAGCTTACTTCATACGGAGTCAGCTGTTGTTTGTTTGTTTGTTTTTATCAGGTAGATATGACCTTAACCACAAACTCTGCTGTTTTAGCCATCTGGAAAGTTGTGCCATTTAACAACAGGTGGAAGTATTCATAATCATAGAATCATAGAAGAGTGTGGGCTGGAAGAGACCTTTAAAGGTCATCTAGTCCAACCCTCCTGCAATACGCAGGGACGTCTTCAACTAGATCAGGTTACTCAAAACCTCATCCAATCTGGCCTTGAATGCATCCAGGGCTGGGGCATCTACCACTTGTCTGGGAAACCTGTTCCAGTGTTCACCATTCTCACCATAAAAAAACTTTCTTCCTTATATCTAGTCTGAATCTACCCTTTTAGTTTAAAACCATTAACCCTTGTCCTATGGCAACAGGCCGTGCTAAAAAGTATAAACCCCCTTTAAAGGCTGCTATAAGGTCTCCCTGGAGCCTCCTCTTCAGGCTGAACAACACCAACTCTGCCTTTCGTCACAGGATTGCTGCTCCAGGCTTCTGATCATTTTTACAGTCCTACAGGTCCATGTATTTCCTGTGCTCCTACAAGACCCATGTTAAGTATTTTCCTATATTTCAGTGGAGTTAAATATTTACTGCTTTTAGAAGCATTTTTGGTTCCATTGTTCCACACCACAGATGCTGCAATACTGTGAACAAGAATATTTTCTTGTCTTTAACGTCATTGCAGCTTAAAGATTTTTGGTATCACTTCTCACAGTGATCTAGCAGTCACAGCCCTTTTTCATTCTACAGTGGTGTGTGAACAGGAGGACTGATAGCTACATGATCACAAACTCCAGCAATACAATCAAATAGACGGGTTTCACTAATTGTGGACAACCTATCTCACTAAAAAGACAGTGACAGAGCAAGGTGGAAAGGAATTCAACCCACATCTAACCTGATGTTTCCAACTGTGTACCTCTCTAGCAATACGCTAGGCTTTCTTTATATTTTAACTGGTTGCCTGAAAGTTCCCTCTGTGGTTATCCTCTGTCATGTAAAATGCCCAGAAGCCTGTCCTTGGGCAGCAGATGCTTCTGTTCCACCCTGAGCACCACAGTGACTGAGGCTTAGGTGGATAACCATTTACCTCCCAGAGGAGGAAGCAGTAGTAGACATAGTGGTATTTTGCACATCAAAGGGATTAAAGCACTTAGCAAAGGATTAGCAACCCGATTGTGGAGCCTCCTGAGCCTACTATCTCCCAAACCCAGCAGAACGTACCAGCCACAGCCATACAAGAGCAGGGAAACCTCTGATTTCTCTAGGCATTTCAGATTGCCTTTGTTAGTGGTTTACTGAGCTTCTCCCAGATGATTGCCCTGTGACTGTTTACCACATTACAGTCCCCTGCCCTGTGCTGAAAGTCATAAAAATGGAACATAGCATTTTACTCAAAATCTTATTATGGACAAAAGGAAAGACACTACGTATAAAGAGTTAAGAATTGACTGCAAGTTTAAACAGTCACATTGTACATATTTTCTAATTAAAAAAAAAAAACCAAAAACCACCTATTACTAGCTACACTAGCTATACCAAAATCTTCTGGGATCTACTAATTTTAATTGACATATTTATTTATCCAATATTCTTCTGTTTCCTAGGGTTGAGACCTAAAATCTTCCTCAAATCTTCCTCAAATAGAAAGAGGAGCAACTAGAGCAAGTTGTGAGCAACCTGAGATCCCTGCTGGGAGCATGATGTTCACAGTTGTGGGAGTTTCTTCCTTTTCTATCCTGTGGCATAGTTGGAACTATATTTATGTCTCCTTATCACACTCTGCCTCCTTCTCACTGGTTCCCTGCTGAAGTCTGATTATTGCCCTCCCCGGCCTCAGATGACACTGGGCTGTTACTTGCACGTCAGTGCTGTCCGAGGTTAAACAGACCTTTACCTTAGTCACAGCGTTCACAGAGGTCCTGCTCACACAAAGGTGAGGCAGTAGTCACTTGGCCACTCGGCTCTCATTAAAACAATCTGACATCATGACAAGACAAACCCACACACGTGTGCTGACATCCTGCACTGTCAATTCAGTCCAACACCTTTGGCCTTTTAGCAGTAATGGAAAATTCATGTTTTCAGAGCTACAGCAGCGAACATTCTGACCTTCTGCCCTTCGCTTTCCTCCTCCCTTTTCTACTTAAAATATAACTTCCATTTATTAAGTGCAGTTGCCTCCATACGTGCATGCCAGTTCTGGAAACAAGATCCATTTGTGCCAAGTTGCTCCTCCTCACAATTTGTAAATTACAAATTTGGAGAAGACAGACAGGATTCTATCAGGGACATTTTGCCTATGCCAAGGGAACAATTTCTTAAATAAAAATACAGAGCTCTATCAGATCTTCCTTTATTCCTTCAGTGGGGCAGATGTGGTGGAAAAGTGAGCTGAAAGTTTTACTTGCAGCTGTACTTAAAATATAGTTTCCTAGTTGGTATCTTGAGCTTAAAAAAAAAAAAAAATACCAGAAGAAATTGAACATCTATACTTGCTGGAGGCTAGTTCTGTATCTTTATAATAATCCTTTCTGACTTAAATCTTGATATTTGAAAATGTACCTAATGCAGTATTGCCTTTCTTTTCTGTTGTTGAGATCACTGGTGAAAGACAGGGTACAAGCAACCTTTTTTATAATATATGTTATTGATTTCTCTCTTTATGGAGAATAGGTAATACCTTCAAGTGGGTTACAAATGTCTTACTAAGGCCTTTCCACAATGTCGCAAGTACTCAGTAATGCAAACACAATTGTTCTTGGATAAGAAATTAGACACAGATTTCTTAAACTGCTATTCCTTTGTCCTCTCCCTTCTTTGTAAGGACTGCAATTTGGACGGCATTTTGATGCAAAATAGCCCCAAATTTTAATTTAATCCTAACTCTGTAAGTAGAGGAACATATCTCTCTCTGGAGATATCTACAACTACCTACTAGCCTCATAAAAAATGGTTCTTTAAAGAGAAAAATTATGTTAAAATGGTTCACTGATTTCACAAAATCAGTTTTATTAGCCTTAAAATAATACAGGCTTAAGGAAATATAAATTTATAAGCAGAACAGAAAAATAATTCTTTGTAATCTAAATGACCGGTTTAGGGTTTTGTTCATTTTTTGAAAACTAATTGGAATTTATAAAATGAGTGTGCTCTACAAGTCCTTCATATTTTTTCATAAGGAATCACGGTAGAGCTCAGGTAAATGTTAATATTGTATTAGATACACAAGGATCTCATCAATTTAAAGTGTTCTTAGAACAATTAATTAGCTAGCTAGCTTGCTAATACCAGAAAAAAATGTCCTGTAGATGTTTCCACTACATGTGACAGAAAGGGATATAATTGACCACACTCGTCTCAAAAACATTAACTGCAATTGGAAGAAAGGCTAACAAAGTGAAAATCAGCACTGAAAGAACAACACAACTCCAATCCTCCTAAGAGAGACATTTGTCAGCTGTTGCCACTTTTCTCTGCTTAATTTAGCACAAATTGTTATTTCAGGATGTCATGATTGCTGTAGAGTGGTTTATTATTTAAATCACTATGGTGTTTGAATGAAATACTCAGAATCTGAAGACCATATATATGCTGGGTGCATACATGGTGTCAGATGTTTGTGAATCACAAGTAAGCAACAGAGACTGACACTGCCTCGAGAACAAATTCTGAATCTGTAATTGAACTGCTGAATATCTGCAAAACCCAAATTAAACTCTTACTTGTCAAATTTCTGTAATATTCCTTGTAATCATGCAGTAAAATACCCCATCAAGGGCAAACTAAACCTGTGGCTCCAGGACAAGGGTGGGGAAACGGACTCTGGCATCTTCTTGAAAAACACCCACAGAAGCTGGAACCTGCAGCCAACATTTCCTTCTCCTGTTGATATACACAATGTTTAACAGTAAAAAGCTTTACATTTAAATCAACAATTAAGAACACTTAAGGAAAATTTGGAAGTTACTTCGGCTTTTGACAGTGAAAGATTAAACATAGGAACATAGGAATAAACTTAGGAATATATTACTATTTCAAAGTAGTATTTTTTTCCCTTCTGTTGCATTGCAAAGCCAAGTTTACATTCGACTTGTCTTTCTTGCAGTTGCATTTTAAAAGTGTAAGTGACTGCCCACCCTTCCCCCAAGAAAAAAAATTACTTTTAATTACTATTTAAAGAATACATCCAATACTTCACATCTTGGGATTTTATATATATAGTATTGCTATTTATAGTCCAGAACACTTCTTCTCTTTTTACAAACATATAGTGCACTCAGAGCCACCTCTCTATGGCATAAGGCTTTCTTGGACCCCAGGAATGAGGGTAACTGTCCAGTGCTTTGTCACAGCAGAGTTGTTTTCCTATCATCCTCCCCAGTGTTTTCAGATGCTGAGACTGCACAAGCTCTCTAGACCCAACACCCCCCACTCTGCACCTTTTTTATGGGTCTCTCTGCTGAACTGTGAGGGCAAAACAGGGCTGGATGCCCAGGCCCCTTCTACCCCTGGCTGAGCCAAGGGGTTTTCTCTGTCCCACTGCCCAGAGATGCTGAACAGATTTGGAAGTGAAATGTTGTGGTTGCCTCTGAGCTAGGCTTAACACTTCAGACACTTATTTTGGAGTAGAAACCTCTCTTGCATAAGGCCAACATTCTTTTTAACTCTAAGCCACTGTCTACTTTTGTCATGCCTAAAACCAACCCTCCTCTCCCTACTATCTTCAAAAACATAGTAACTAGGTCTCATTTATGGTTAGGACTATTTCTGTCTCATATATATACTAAATTCTGAACTAGGAGCACTGAAAATCTGTGCTTTGTGATCTCACATAAATATTTACATATTATGTTAATGGAACAATGCCTTATGCTTTTCAAAATTCTATCTTTATCCAAATTTTGAAGCATGAGTAATAGTATCACAAAATGTGAGAAATTACTAATATACTCAGACGCAGGCTATAATTAGACATAAATAATATAACAATGATTTCATATGTGAAGAAAAAATAAGCAATTTGACGTAATATCTCACATAGATATATGTACCCACTTTTCAAAGGTAACTTATGTGATATGGGTTATTTATATTGAATCTACAGTGAAGGCAAATGCATCTGAAATCAGCCTCAGACTCTAAACATTAGATTATTAACTTCCACTTTGCTGAAAATATACTTTATCATAAACACTTCAGTCAATTTATCACCACTAGGAATGACTTAAGCATCAGAACCTTGAATAATCTTGAGATCTCTTGGCCTTTAACTCTAAGTCATGTCTCTAACAGGAAAACTGTTTACCGATTTTGTATTTCTGAAAGAAAAAAAAAATCAGTAAAATATCTAAATAAAACTGAAAATTAAATGTGAGTTTTAAATATTGAAAATAGGTATGTCTTTTAGAACCTCTGAGAGCTTTTATTAGACATTAACTGATCAATTATTATCACGTATTTTGAAGGTTAGAAAAGATATGCATTCTTTCATGAAATATGTTACTTTGTTTATACTCTGACTAGGATTTGTTAGGATATGTCACCACAATTTGAAATCTCTAGAATGGCTTTTCCAACTTCTAAAATAGAATGAAGTATTAAAAAAAAAAAAAAAAAAAGGGCTAATTTCAATGTAACATATTGTATCTATATATAACAAATGTTAATATATAAATTATTAATATTTATTCACAGTAACTTATTGTATTGATCTGTCTGTCCAAGACTTTCATTTAGGCAAAGGAAGTAACCAAACATACCAAGAATAAAATAATACAGAATCAGTAACAGAATACTGAATTCATAATACTAAGATTATCACTAAAATGGAACTACTATTCTGCAGACGCAAAAGTCTGCTCAGTATGCATGTGAACTAAAATTGTTGCATTTCTATAATAGAAATCCTTCTTTAATCCTGAAGGGCACTCTGCACAGCAGGGCCAACATGGTGGACCATAATGGAGCTCCAGGATCTGCAATCTGTCCACCAGTGGTGTGGTTCTTCAGGTCACAAGCAGCAGAGAGGTCTCTGTAATTATACCTGTTCAGTGACTACAACTTCTCAAACACTGGATAGTGCAAATCTGGCTTGGTAATTTGTGCAGGAAATATTTCCTGCCTTCAGCATTCCACACATAAATCCCAAACAATGAAATGCCGAGGTATGACTGACATTGGGCACCTTTACTGTAAAGTGGATGGTAATTCCTCCATCATACGTGACTTAAATGTCAAACCGAGGCTAGCTGCACTCCTGTTTATAAACAAAAGGTATGTATCCTAATATTTCAGGTGCTACCAGTTTTATGCAAACTTATATAAAATATATCTTATCTCCAGTGCACTGCACTTTGGTTCTTTCTTTGCAGGACCTGACCTGACTGAAATAAGCAAAGCTGCTCTATTTTATGTGCATATTGCTTTGTTGCTGAACAAAACCAGCTTGATACACGCAAAAACTCACAGAAAATGCCTTTGTCTCATCTAACTGCAGATAGAACAAGGCAGGTGTGTATTCCTCAGTTAGTTATTTAGATTTCTACTGCAGTGAATGAAGACCTAGATCTCACATTAGTGGCCTAAACCAGATGTCAGCAGAGGACCATCACTGTTAAACCAGTGCCAGCAGATATGCCCTGACACAGCTGCATGGTGGATCAGCCAGCAGGTAGGCAAAATGCCCACAGGCATCTACTACTAGATGTCATTGTTCAGGCAACTGAACCAAGCTCCTGTTCAATACAGTCAATAAAATTTAAAGCACTATCTGTCTCACCAAGTATAGGTGTCTACTGGAGGAAGCAATTGCTTGTTAAACTTTACAACGAATGCACTGAAAACAAAAACTCTTCCTTGACTGCAAAGGTCTCTTGCAGGCACCGTCACTACAAAGCTGTTTGACCAGAATTCCACCTCACTTGAAATATACGTGTACATTTATGAAAGACAGTGGCTATGGCAATGATAAGATTAAATGCTAGGCTGTTTCAGAATTGCAAACATTATAAGTGTTTCAATTAAAAAAAAAAAATTATAAATGCATTTTGGCCAAATTATATACCTGTTTTGTACATAAAAACAGTTCATATGAGTTAGTTGCCAATTACATTCTCATTTCAAAATCTTTGATTTCACCTGTACTAAGTCCATAGATTCTCTCCCTGATGTTTAATCTCTCCATCGGTTTTCCCATCTCACAAGACAAAGCACTGTTGGTGTCTAGGTAACACATTTTGAGAATGATGACCTCTGCATCATGACTTTTACACAACATAACACCATTTGTTATTTTAGGTTTCCTGTCCTCTCAAGAACAGTGTATAATACTGAAAGAATATTAAGAAAAATAATGACAATTTGATCATAAAAAGAAAATTAATTTATAAGCTACTACTATAAGCAATACGACATTATTTATCTAAGTCAACATGTATTGAAAAGGAAAAAAAAGGCAAATTCCAATCAATTAGATTTTGCATTACCATGTCATTATTACTTTTTGAAACACTACTATTTCTGTGAAATCAGAACAACAGAACTTTCATTAGTAAACAGCACACAGACAAGAAATATTTTTAAGGCATTGGTTCTTTCTACTAACCCTATAAAATCCAGAAAAAGTGTACTTTATGTTAAATAGCTCGGTAGTAATGAAAGGCAAACAAGCTTGAGAGGGAGGAACAAAGGAAGTAATGCAGAAAAGACAATATGGTAAAAAGTGTTGCTTGGTGTGGTGGTTTAGTTTTCTTGATTTTGGTCTAGGCCTTCCCTGGTAACAGAGTCATAACTCAGGAAGTATTCCACACCATTCCTTCATGTAATCAGCTGTCTATAAGAGAAGGGCGAGGAGGTTTCTCTCTCTTCTTTCGTGTGCTTGGAGGACACTGGTCAGCTCTCTGTGTCAGCTGAGCTCTTACCTCTCTGAGACGCTGTCCCAGCTGCACGGAGGGGAAGGACCTGCTTCTCTTCAGGGGAGTTTGGTGAGAATTTATTGTGTTAGATACTTCACTGAGCTTTTCCCTGAGTTCACGAGTGTGTGTATCAGTTTTGTTTTGTTTTTACCCATTTTTGTCCCTTTTCCCTTTCCCCTCCTTTCCCTTTTGGAGTTGTTTGGGATTCTTGTTCTGTAGACTCATAGTGCATGACTGTATATAATTGTAATATATGTGAATATATATATACTTTTACTACAATTGTCTTTGGGTATTTTTTTCCCCTTCTCTCTTGGGAGGGGGAATCTGTGTGGCCTGCAGCTGGGTTTGGCAGGGAGCCAACCCAAACCTCCACACTTGGTTTTGGTTTTGTTTAATTAGTTTTGTGGCAACTTAAAGTATTAAGCACTGTTCTAAATGTAACTGTGAGCTTTTCCTTCCCTTCGTCTTTTAGATAGTGTATTCTCAGATACCTTGTCATTTCAAGTGAGCAACAGAAATTCCAATAGAGTTGTGTTTTATACCAATATTGGGAAGGTTTTATTTTCACTGTGACATATAAAACAACCAAACCCTGAAACCATAAGATGGCAAACAAAATAATACAAACTTACAATTCTCAAGGTATGTTGCCTAATTATACACTCCCTGATATAAATCCTTATATACCAATTCTCTTCTGACATTAAATACTTTATTCCATAAATAACACACAGCTCTCCTGTCTAGCATTTTATATATTTTTCATTTTATATTGTTTATTTTGTCTTTCACAGCCAGATGGATCTTCGTTTTTTTTCTACAACATGCTCACAATTCCTTACAGTTAGCGACATTGTGTGCTGCTGAATTATGAGCAAAACCAAGTGCAGTTTAATGGTTAGTTTTTAAAAGAATGGGGAGTACCATTTCCACAATTTATAACACTCAAACTGCCATAAATTAATACCTGAGCATTAGACTGCTTCTTTGGGGCTATTACATAAAGTATTTTCTGAAGTTACTTCTCCAAATCCAAAAGGTTATGGTTATACATGGATCCCACTCAGGAATCAAAGTTTTGCCTCTTCCCATCATCCTCTCTTCTAGATTCCTGCCTGTGAGTAAACCTGAAAGTGGTTTTCAGCAAGCGGGTCCAGCAACGTCTTTATGGTTATTGTATGTGTAAGAATTGACACAGAAATGCACTGGCTTGAACTAAGTCCAATATCTGATTGTTTCCTCTGTGCCCCATGATGGAAAGTGCATTTATGTTATTTTTGACATCCACTGACAAGTCATTTTATACAATTTTTAAAATGAAGGAGTAGTATTGAAGAAATTCTCTGAAATGGGATGGCTGTGATTGACTGTGCTCTGGCTCAAAAAAAATTATCTTTATTTCTGAGGAAAAATAAACAAAACAAAACAAAAAAACCCAACCCACAAACGTATCTGGTTGTTACCTAATGCCTACTTATCCAATTTCTTATGGAAAACTAAAGATCATGTTCCAAGAAGTAAAGAAAATGAAGACCTGACAAGATGCATTAGAACTGTCCTCCATTCCACCAGAACAAAGGAGTGCCATGAATGATGAGGGCTTTAGTTTGCAAAGGATAAATCCATTGATCACTTGGAACATGATTTAATAAGTTTTCAGGGCTTGATAATAATACAATGCAGAAATGTCACATCGTATTACTGTTATGTAGTAAAAGGAAGTTGAGCATTTTGCTTAGACTATTGTCTTTCAGTAGAAAACTACTTTCAGGCAGTAGAATCTAGTAGCTTTTAAAGAAAGCTATAATTAGTTCTAAAAAGAACCTTCTGGATGAACTCTGAGCAGTGGATTTGCTGTTTTAAAAAAAATATTATGAAAGAATCTAGAGGGAAAAAACAAAGTAAAAAAAATCAGGTAAAGATTACAGAAGACTATGCAACAGCTATTCTGAAATATTTTCAGAACAGTAATAGAGAAAATTAATAACCTAGAGATGACAGCACTCATATCAAAATGAACAGGCAAAAATACAACCAACATTTTTAAGAGAAATTTCATAAAAATACTTAACTCTCCTTCAAAATACTCCAATCACTTAAACACATCTTCCATTATTAATACCAGTGGGTTTTAAAAGACTAGGTATTTGTATTTCTGTTGGGATATTTTACTGATAATTTTGCAAATTTTCACTTAAGTTTACAGAGTAAACTTCCTCTACAGGTAGTACAACAACCAGAAAGGAAGTTGCAGTGAGGTGGGGGGTCGATCTCAGCCCCCAGTTAACAAGTACTAGAAAAGAGGAAATGGCCTCAAGTTGCACCAGGGGATGCTTAGATTGGAGATTAGGAAAAAAAAATCTTCAGCAAAAGGGTTGTCAAGCACTGGAACAGGCTATGCAGGGAGGTGGTTGAGCCACTGTCCCTGGAGGTTAATTAAAACCAAGTAGATGTGGCCCCTGGGGACATGGTTTAGTGGTGTACTTCACAGTGATAGTTGGGTTTTATGAGCTCAGAGGTCTTTTCCAACCTATGAGTCTATGATTCTACATAGGAAGCCTGGCCTGAATTCCACCGCACCTCAGTCACTAGTTGCCCTTCTTTTTTCACTCTGAACCAAGATCCCCCCTCATTTCTATTAATGTGATCAGATGAGGTTCATCATCTATTCATTAAGATATAGTTTGGTTTAGAATCTTCTGCCTTCCCTTCAGCAGGGTCTACAAGCAAATCAGTGCTGAGAAGCAGCTGAGTGACAGGGCTTGTTCAGTGTCGAGCAGAGAGAGGTTCTAGGGAAGCCAAGAGCAATCCCCCAATACCTATGAGGAGATTGTTGGGAAGATGCTGCCGTGCTCCTCACAGCAGAGCCTGGTGAGAAAGGGAGGGGCAATAAGCATAAATTGGAAGAGGAGAGGATCAGAATGGATGTAGGGACAAACTTTTTCCTTAAGACTGACAGGGAGTGGCACAGATTCCCCAGAAAGGCTGTGCATGATTGGAGGTTTTCCAGACTGACTGGACTGGATAAAGCCTTTAGCAGGCTGGTGTGATTTCACAGCTGACTCTGCTATAAGCAAGAGGCTGAACTAGGTGAAACCCTGAAATCAATACAAACTATCCTGTGATTTTAAGTGCTGAGTTTTCATTGTGACAGGCTTAACACACATATTTCTGAATTCATACAGCTGAAGAAAACAACCATCTTATTAAAAAAGTCAGAACAGTCTTACCTAGGATATTTGTTTCTGAACAAGATATTTCTGATGCACATTTTGACATGTAAGCCCAGAAATAGCAGAACCATCATCATGTTTTTTTGCAACATGTTAACACAGGGCCACATACTGAAATACACTGGAAAAAAATTTTAAAAGAATATGCACAGCATGAAAATCTCCTAAACAGTAACTTTGCCTCTTTTTGTATTTTACAAAGGTCTGTGATGGCTGTAGATTGCAAAACCAACTGGTTCCTTATAGAAGCTGTTATAGAGCCCCTGATCTATTTAGTAATACAGGATTTCTTAAATTTAAAAAAACAAACAAACAAACAAAACAGCCCCAACATTTCAATTTTCACATACTGTAGATCACTCATAGCAATTCAAAGAGCCTGACAGTATCATAAGTTGCTCAGTGGATTACAACATATCCAGAACTTAAAGATTCTCTCACAGTAAATCCTCTTTCTTGATGCATGGATGTGAGATCAGCCCATTGTACAACCTTACAAATAATGCTATCCTGAATATCTATGCAAATATCTATAATTATATACTGCAAACTTTAATCAGGTAAGAATTCTGAATGCTTCTGAATGATGAAAGCTAAATAAATGCCCCATGCAAGACCAAAATACGCACTATAAAATGAGACAATTGGGGGAGGAACCAGCATTTTCAGCAAGCAAACACAAGAATTCATAAGTCAAAGGTGTTACGAAAAATCAAAGCAGTGACCAAAATTGAATAGACCGCTCTCTTTGCTACTTTATGCCATGCACAAAATGGAAGCGTATTTGGGAAAATCCATTGATTTGGCATCTACTTTGCACTCCCATCACAAAGGTATAATTGATTAAACAGAGAGTGAGTGAACAGGCTCTAACAGCAGTCAAGCAGTCAATTTTTCATTTCACAGTGTTTGTGAATGAGGTCTAAGAGGACTAACATTCCAGAAAGAAATGCTAACAAAACTCTAAGCTTCAGAAGCTTGAAAGACTTTATAATTTTTAATTTTAATACCAGTTTGAAAGACTGGTATTAAATTACATAAAAAAAGATGTTATGGCCAAAGTAGGATTCAAGTGCTTAATATATACAATAATTCAGAAATGTTTTAGTTTCCTAAACAGAATCTGTATTGTTGTGGAACTGTTTACTTTCCAAAGCGGCTTCCAAAGTTGTTATAAGCACCTCCAAACTCAAAACTTCCACATCCAAAGTTTCTGTAAGAGCAAATGTCCTCACAGGAGATTACATGCAGTTTTGTTTCACTTCAAGACACTACTGAGTATTTACAGCTGGTGAGAAGAACACAGATGAGTAATACAATTCATTTCAATGGGACCCATCAATAAGTAGAGAATTTGAAATCTATTATTTTGTGGGGGCCAAATAATTTCTGTTTTAAGGATCACTTCTTTTTTTTTCAGCCATGGCATCCATAAAGACTACAGTGTCTCTGTGCTTAGACACTCTTAAAAAAAAAAAAAAAGTATATTGAAACTTATTCAGAACAGGGATTGTCAAATACCTGAGACATAACAAGGAATAAAAAGAACAGAGAATATAATGTCACAACAAAATGGCTTAAAATCTAAGATTTTTAATAAACTATGATCAGTATTTTTCCCAGAGATGGATTTCCAACCACAAATTTTTCTTCTTTTATGATTAAATCCTTAAAATAGGCAAAAACATTGATGTTAATGGGAGAATAGGAATCTTCAGCAGTATAAATCTTGTTAAAGATGCCTTCCTATCAGCCACAGTAAGAATGAAGAAGACTCACCCTCCTTAGATATAATTCTGATAAAACAAACCATGCTTTCCCAGTTGTAGCTCTGTATATGAGATTTTTTAAAGTGAGAATAATTTTGATGTTATCGCTACTAAATTTTGGTATATATTTAAAAATCCAATCTCTTTCAGAGGATAAGGAACATTCTATCCACAAACTGTCTAATTGTGGGGTTTTTTACAACGTATGTTCTATGAAACATTGCAAGAAACATTATGTTCTCCTTCAGTTTCATTATTAAATGTAAACAAACAAAAAAACCCTCTTAATTTTACACTTGTTGCCTAATGATTTACTTTGTTGTTTGCCAATTGGTTCTGAGTAGAATCATTGTTTAGTTTGTGTTCTCACATCATTTGTGATTTTAGGTCACTGTCATAACAGTTATGAACAGTCTCCTTTCAAAGACAAAACATCTGAGTGGATTTAATCTGTTCTTGCACAGACGTATTCCCATCCTTTCGAGTTGCCAGGTCACCATTTCCTTAAAAATTCTAGAATAACCTTTCTTTGAGACTGGGAATAATTCTAGAAGAATATAATATATGGATTTAATATGAAATTGCAGAGAAGCATAATGCATTTTGGGTTCTTCTCTCCTAGGAAATTCTATTTTATCTTTTGACTCCTAAATGCAGAGTTTACTTTTTCAGAGACACCTCTGTGAGAACCTTAAGATATTTTTCTCCTTTGACAAAAACTGAGCAAAACTTACAGTTTGTTGGGGATAGGAATACACAAGCAAACACACTCAGGTAATTAGTTGACTGAGGATATTTCACTCACAGAAAAACCTAATTTAATCTGTGATTTTACCTCCCATTCACTCAACATTCTCATATCCTTCAACTACCTTTCTACTTTGGCTTCAAAGAAAATTCTGCTGCAATGTTTTGTAGTGCCTGAAAACTTTAGCAACTCATTCTTCACACCATATGCAAGTCATTTGTGCATGGACAGAAGCTTGGAGGAAGCAACTGGCAGCCTCTCTGAACTGAGAAAAAAGGGGCTATTTATTTCAACATTTTTATTTTTCCTGTCACCTACCTTCCTTCTTATCCAGCAACAGCAGTGTTACATGGAGGGGTGTATCATGGGTCACATTTAGAAGAAAAACTAAACCTGAATTCCATTTTAATATGGTCTGTTCTGTATTAAATTACATGCAAATATATATTTGGTGACTCATGCTCATAAGCAGAACACAATGGCTTTGATACCTAAGTCAGTGAAGAGTATTTTCCTCCCCTTATTTGTATGCTCAGCACTGACTGTGCTAAAATACAGCCTTAGCTAAAGACTCTGTGATGTTACTGACTTATGTGATAAAAACTAACCTGCAGCTGAAGCCATAGCATCAGGAAGTATTTACTTCTTCAGAACACGGTCCAAGAAAATAAATAAATCAAATACTTATTGTGGTCTTTTAATCATATCTGCATACTTTCCCCTCACAAACTGAAATTTCCTAAACCTTAGAGTACTATAATTTGCCATTTGTACATGCTTGTCTTGAATTGTTTAATCTTCAATAAAGACAAATTTAGATTTTGCAAATTGTCAATTCCTATTTTTAATCTCATTTCATTAAAGTGTTTTGAAGAGTTAGGTGCAATTTGGAAAAAAAATTGTCAACACAAAGCTTGAATAATACCTTAATCTGCTTTTGTGACTAGAGTTTCAGAAGGTAATAAATGTTTTATATACAAAACCATTTAAACTGAAAAGAGTCATATACAAAAGCACATACAATGACAAAAGTCACTCTCCTGTAGGATTTCTTCTCTGCTATCTGGTTTCCTAGAAATGCACTTAAATTTTTCACAGACAAGCATGCTTCTACCTCTCCAAATTACTGTGACCACAGCTTTACTAAGACTCATTAGAGGCAATAAAGCAGATGTGGTTTCCCTCTCACCCTGACAGCGATAGGAAAAAATGGTACTGCCTGTGTGAAGAGAGGCTGACCAGCCACTACGGCCAATCACTTATTTAAACTAATCACATCGATACAGCCCATACTGCAGGAGTTAATTTTACTTTCTTTACTTCTGCTACAAAAAATAATTCCCAGGTGATAGCTAGCATTTTCATGTAAAATGAAGATGCTTTAGGACCATATTTTGCATGCTTGAATGCAAACAAATGCAGTAAAAAAGAAACTTGCAATTAATGCCATGTCCTCCCCATGCAGTCATACCTCTCAGGACATTTTACCAGGTTGTTTGCAATTCTCTAAACAAGAAACTTATCTAAAATCTCAGTTTGATCTGAACAGTCAAAGGCTTTAATCAATCTTATACGCTTCGTCATAGTACAAAGTCTCAACATGAGTTTAAATCTGCTGCCATCTGCTAAACTGCAAAAAAGGAATTACAAGACCAAGAAGCACATCTGACTTCAAATTATAAAATATTCCTCTTCAATATACCCCTATAAGTATGGCTATACCAGAATCATCAGAGATGCACAGAAAGCTAATGCAAGCATGAAAAGCTGTTTAATGACAGAATTCATTGATTAGTCCAACAAACACTATACTGTCACATCACTGTTTTGCCGAACCAGTCCCAGCAATAGACAACCCTTGAAGATGGACATTTTTTCCTGGGATTACATAAGAATGAGATTTTCAGAGCACGATCATGTTGTTATCCTTGAAGGAAGAAAAAAAAAAAAGAAAGAAAAAAGAAAGATGTCTATACCATCTATTAGCTATCAAGCTTTATGGAGTTAGCTGAGTGTCATTTCGTTATGATCTCTCTTTTTAATTCACAGAAAATAATATAGTCTTTCATACCATGATAAGCAAATAAACTGCAGAGAATTTTGTCCTTGATCCTGTCTCAAAGAACCACCTCTGTTTATCCAAAAGAAATTAAAACAAGCTTTCTGACATTTTAGCTTTTAGGATGGGCAATTTATATTTGCAATTATGATCAAAGACTGCATTTCTTTTCCTGTGAAGAGCAGACAATTGCTCTCCTACGACTCGAGCTCATTAACACTTCCTCAGAACTCAGAGCCAGACTGTGGAACTGATGCATGGATAATAGTGCAGCTCAACAGGAAAGTGCTTGTCTGAGGGCTTTTTGGTATGAATTTCAAGCATCTCACAGTCTTTATACTGAAAAAGAGAAGTATCACATTTTCTCTGGACAGCACTGGAGCAGACTGAGGTTATATAAGATAAAGATAATGCATTGATAAAGACTGGTGTAAGAGAAAGGCTGAGATGAGACCAAGTCTAACCAAACTGCATAAAATAACATTGGCAGGTGGTTACACTCCACTCTGCTCTCTCATCAGGCAAGCACACAACAGAACTTTTCACTGATTTGCAGCTTCTCAAGGCCAGGAAACAGGCAATTAATTTAACCCAGTGCAGTTTTACCTTCAATGCTTCCTAGTATCTTCTCAGAACATAAGCTGTGCCAATTAGTGTACTTGAGACACTGAATGAGAAGATGTAAACACTGAAGTAGTCAAGAATTTAAGTGTTCATAAAGAAATATGTAAAAAGACATCTGATTTACAACATCTGCTTTGTCAAGCCTCTCCTTTTTAAATTTATTTTCATTTCTTTTTCAGTCTCTGATATTTTTCTTTTTGAGATGCTGCAGGCAGATGTTGTGCAGGCCTTGGAAGTTTTCCAGACAAGTCTGGATAAAGCCATGAATAGCCTGGTCTGACCTGAGAGCTAATTCTGCTCTGAGCAGGAGAATGGACAATAAAACTTCTTGAGGTGTCTTCCAACCTGATGTATACACATTAAACCACTTTATAAGAGATATTGTTTCTGCCTCTACTGAGAAGAAGTCATAAAACCAAATATTCATTACTGCTGTGTGGGTCAGACAGCTATTCATTGAATCAAGTTTATCATATAAAATAAATTGTGATTATGAAGAAGGTAGTGCTTTAATCGCACTTTCAAAGAAATCATTATCCAGCTACAGCACAAGTGACAGTAGTGTTTATCACCAGAGGAAAAGTGATAGCAGTGTTCAAAAGAAGTTATTTTATCTATTTACTGAATGGAAGATATTAATAACAAAGAAGTGTTAATCACTGAAAGACTCTTTTTTTAAAATGGAGTTTCATGGTGAATATTCAAGGCTACTGTCACACAGGACTGCTACCAAATGACAGCACGATCTTCAGAGTAAGATTCATAACAGCCCACATGAAAAGATAAAGCTGCTTAAAGAAGGCACTGGATCAAGCTAGGTTTTCCTGAAATCCTACAGCCAAATACCTAATTTTAGGCTTTAGGGAAGCAGGAGCACTTTGCCAGAAGCCGCAGAAAAACAAGAGTAATATATATTAGGTCTAAATAAACATAGAAGTATTTTACATAGCATGACAAGGGGCTAACAGATTTACATTTGTGCTGCCTGTGCTGTGAGACACAAGATAGCTTTAGTTAGATACTACAGAGCCACATCATTATCCCAGTGTGTCCCAGCAGTGAAAGAGATCAAACTTTCTCAAGCATGGAGCAGCACTTGAGATGAATACTTGGCTTCAAGTCTGGAGATATCTTATCTGGACAACTCAGGAAATGAGACAGCACAGCACATACAGGTATCTATTTGTACATGTTCCTGTAGCTATGTCCTTTGTTGTCCAGCAACTAGGATATACACTGCGCCTACAACACAAGGGAAAATTCCAGGGGGTTAAGTTGTCACGCAGTAATTGCTGGCAAGTTATTGGTAAATCTTTGGTACCTTCTTAACAAGTGCCGAGCAATATCTAAGACAAAATACTTCTGTCTCTACATACAAGAAAAGCATTGAGTAAAAACTCCTTTATGTGATTGCAAACAAACAATTTTGTGAGACTGTCTTCTAAATGTTCAGACAAAGGTCCCTTGCAACCTGTATCACCCGGTGGTACTATGAAGAAAGGTGAGGTATGCAGCCCTCCCCACACAAGGCAAGACAATTTCCTTGATAGTCTTGAATGCTGTGTGTGTCCATCCACAGATACTGAGACTGACACACCAAATGTTTTATCTTGACCAAAGTCGCATTTTGCTGTGCTCTATAAGGTCTCTTTGCAGTGTCACAGAACAGCACAGAGAAACTAGTTTTTCATACACACTGGCAAAGCTACTTAAAAGTTTAAAACTAAACATTTCAAAAGTGATTCCTGAGATCTGGATGACAAACAGAAAACATACCAAATGAAAAGAAACTGACTCCAAAATACTAGGTGGAGTCCGCTGGGAACCTGCTCTGGTTAATGAAGATGACATAGTGAATTTTCATGCTCCTATTGTCAAGTATAAAATAGACAGTGTGCTGATGTACTTCAGAACGTACTGACATGACAGCCAAAACAACATACTATAATAACTGCTATGCCCCTCTGGAACATAATTACCAGGCATAATTTATAGCAAAACCCATAATCTGTGCCAGAACTTCAATGTCAGAAGATCTAATGAGACAACTACAAGCCTCCAATTCCTTTTAATATGCAGAGCTCAACTTAAATCAATCCAGTACTCAGGTCACAGCTCTCCATTCCATCCAGAACAACAATCACTCCCCTCTGTACCCCTGTCCAAAATCTGAAGTGCTATGCCTCTTTCCCATTAGTCCCAATCCTGTAAAACTCCCATTATGTTCATTAGCTCTTCTTGACTGCAGTGACACCTTCCCACCCCAGGTAAGCACTATCTTATACCTGTATTCTGTAACTCCTTCTGGGTAGTTAACCAAAGCATTTAGTTCCTTTAACTGCTATGAAACCAGTTTCTTTATGCATTCAGTGAGGACTCTGAGGTATGGCTCTGACTTACCACTACTAAAATTGCATTCAAGTTGCTTCATCCTCTTTCCCAGAAACACATGCATCTTGCCCTATTCTAATTCCTTTTTAGTCAGCTACATGTACATTGCTTTTAAAGCTTTCACAACACTGAGTAATTGTTAAGTAAAATAACCAGAGAGTGCAAAGAACACAAAGTCTAGAAGCAGCTAATTATAGCATTACATCTGACAAAATAGGATATGTTCATTTGTGAGGTGACCTGCACAGATTTCCTCTGTGAGCTGCCCACAATGCTTCTTGCATACAACCACATAACAGGTGGGCAGAGACAAAGAGTGAAGATACTCTCTTGACAAATAAGTGAAGCTGAGTCAGTATCAAATATTTACTATTTAGCAGAAAGCAGACAGCTGTTTTACACCTTTGAAAAAGCAAAGAGAAAGCATCAGCAGAGCTGATACAGCCTAAGACAGCAAATGTAGTATGAATAGCACAGTCAGAAGGTGCTGGACTTAACCCATTCATTATGCGAATGAATTCAGAACAACTAAAATTAGGTAGCTTTTCACAGAATCAAAGAATGGTTTGGCTTGGAAGGGACCTTTAAAGGTCATTTCATGCAACCCTCTATGTAATGAGCAGGGATAACACAAACTAGATCAAATTGCTCAATGCCCCATCCAACCTGATCTTGATCGACCCAGGGATGGGGCCCTTCTCTGGACGATCTCTTCCAGTGTTTCACTGTCCCCATTGTAAAAATTTCCTTTTTTATATCTAGTATAAATCTACTCTCTTTTAGTTTAAAAGAGGGTGTATTTATTTTAAATCCATTACCCCTTAGTTTACAAACATTTCTTAGTTTAAAACCATTAGCCCTTGCCCTATCTCAACAGGCCCTACTAAAAAGTTTGTCCCTGTCTTTCTTATGACCCCTCTTTGCAAGTACTGAAAAGCTCTATAAGGTCGTCCTAGAGCCTTCTCTTCTCCAGGCTGAATCACCCCAACTCTCTCAGCCTGTTTTCGCAGGAGAGATGTTCCATCCCTCCCTTTCTGTGGCCCTCTGGACTCACTCAAACAGGCCATGTCCTTCCTGTGCTGAGGACCCAGAGCTGGGTGCAGTACACAAGGTAGGTTCTCACAAGAGCAGAGTAGAGAGGCACAATCAACTCCCTCAATCTGCTGGCCACCTTCTTGTGATGTGGCTCAGGATACGGCTGGCTTCCTGGGCTGTGAGTGCATGTGCCCATCCAGCCATGGAGCCATTCACCACTACTCTCTGGCAGCAACTATCCTGACAATTACTTATCCACCAAAGAGTGCACGGTATATGGTTCTAAACAAAATGGGTTCCTAACTCTATTTCCCTTACTTACTGATTATTTTTATTTATAGGTTGCTTTTTTGGTTTGTTTGCTTTGCTTTGTTGCTTTTTTTAAAAAAAAAAGATTTGTCTGTTTCCTTGTTTGACACACTTCACTGTAAGTAAGGAGCATCCACTTTTCACCTACAGCAGGGCTCCGGGGCTCTTCAGTTCAAACAATCTGTCACAGGTTAGTGTATTAAAGTCATGAGACGCCTGGCAAGAAAATAAAGGTCACACTTCACCACGAAATATTTATACGAAACATACCTGCAGGATAACCCTCGCACTGAATATATATCCCCGAAATGGGATGTGGCTTCAATTCATAGACTGCAGTGTAATCATTATAGGTCCGCCTTCTCAGGATGCTTGCTTATAACCAACACCAAGCTATCTCAGAGTGGATAAATACAGGGACTCCTCACAACCACAGATGGTTAAATCAAACCTGCCTAAATTAAACCTGATTCAGAGCACAGTCCCTGGACTGAACCCTCTGAAGTTGCTTGAACAGTTTCTGGAGTAGGTTTGACCTGGGCCACCCTCAAACCATTCCCAGGCAAAACAGGGCATCACTCACACTGCAAATTTCACCACTGCATTTTAGGGGTAAAAGATTTTTAATGGCAAAGACAGAAGCTCCTCCCTGGATGGCTTCTGCTGCACAGCTTAGGTACAGGCACAGTGAACTACAGCACAGAGTAAGAGATCAACTGTTCTATATAATTTTATTTTTCCCACATAAAACATTATGGTCTCAGCAGCTGCTCAGGAATCTCAGCTCACAGACCATGGAAGGCTACTGAAGGACAGAGTCTAAAACTCTAGGACTGTGACACTATTGTGACATATCCTTTTAACACTGGGAGTTGTGGAGTGCTACCTTATACTAAATACAGTGAAAACTGAAGGTCTGCTGTTTCTATGAGAGGTTTTTGCTTTAATCTTTATGCCATATTGAAAAAAAAACCAAAAAAAAACCAAAAAAAACCCAACCAACCAACACCACCACCACAAAACCGAAACAAACCAAAAAAAAAAGGTGATAACTTTTCGTTCACTTGATGATTTTTGCCACATACACTAAATAATGAACTGGGTCAAATATCCAGAATTAAAAAGTAAAATATAACTAGTCCTGCAGGATGAAGGTTACGAAAAAAAAAAAAAAAGCCAGAAAGCTGTTACATAATTAAAGACCTGTGTGTGCATATAAAGTTAAATATTTAAAATGCTTGTTTAAAATTATCCTCAAAAGTTAGATAAAAGTCCACAAACGTGACTGGGATTTCTAGTAAGGTCACCAGGTGCCCACCCTTGGTGGAGTAAGAGACTCTCAGTGAAAATGAGCAGGTGTTGCCCTTTTCCAGCTGACTGCTAGGAGACTCTGAGGGTCTGTCTGTCTCAGCAAAAACTGGGCACTATTCTGACAAACAACTCCTTTCATCCTGTTCATAACAGATGATAGAAAAGTTCTCTATTCTCATCAAGAAATAGGCAGCTACTCAAAATACTATGTTCTTTTTGCCATTTGGACAGGTTTTTCTGTTATTATTTGATTTTCAATTCCTTTTTATTTATTTTTTACTAGTGGATCATTCAGTGACTGAGAGGCAATGTGCTCAAAATGCTCATCAAAGGGCTCTGCTCTGTTTTTGGCTGCATTCTTGGCTGGAACAGCTGTTCGAAGCACATGAGACCTTCCTACCTCCAAACCTAAGAGCATTTTTTGCTTCATAACACGTCAGTTATCATGATTAATACTGCAGTCAACAGGGAAATTGACCTCCAGTGGACAAAAACTGACATTCTAAGCAGATGGACTGACTTCCTGCAAAAATGACATCTCTCCATTAAATGCACACAGAGAGTCTGAATGAATAATTTCAGCAACATGCTTACCTTTTTAATGGCTAGAGGCAGAAGACTTATGTGATAGGCTTATGTTGCAGGCTCTGTTTCATTTACACTGTTTAATTTTGGCCTGTTCAATAAATTATCAAGATTTATTACAATAACTTACAAATCTAAGAAGTAGTTCTACCATCTGGAGAGATGACCATGTAGCGTGAAGCTAAATAAGGGAAACACAGGGGTTCCTTCCCTGGTCTGAAATGCATGGATTTCAGTTCTAATAGCACAATACAGGCAGGACAACCAGATCAAACTTTAATTCAAGGAACCTGTGGTTAATGGGGTGAACATCCATGTCTTTAACATTATCTATGTATAATAGCTTATATTAACCTCCTAATCATTGCTGTCACATTGAATGGCATTCTCTCACTGCTGTTACAGAACAGGAAAGGCCCCATTTCCTTCCAGAATAACCATTGTACACAATTTTAATGCCGGGAATGCTTGAGCTAAACAACCAAGAGGAAGGACACCCGCAGGTGGAAGTGACTGCCAGAATGTCATGCAGAGAAATGACATTCAAAAGGCAACTTGTCAACAGTTCCAGAGGGCAGACAAGCACGACACTTTAGTGTAGCAATAACACCGCCCATCTCCTGTGAAGGCATCACTGCCAGAACATTACCTAATTTTAAAAATCACCTCAGATGGGTGACAAACTGGAAAGTATATGAATCCAACCCATGGTTTTCATGCTTATGAAAACCCAAATCGATATAAAATCCACAATTCTCTAGGGAGATGAAGAAACCATGTGTGAATATTCTCACAATTCAATAATTGTCTCACCTAATTTTTAAATATTTAAAACCCAAGAAATCAGCCAGTTTATGAAAGCAGAAGAAAAGCTTCGCCTAGTTCCCAAATGTATGCTTGTATGCCTGTAAAACAGTAAATTCTTAGACTAGTAATTTGCTTTTGCACCAAGAATCTCCTAACAGTTAAAATATCACACTGATGCTAGGATTATGAGCAGAAATAACACACTGAGCAAGGTACCTCAGCAGATCTGTGTGGTGTATGTATCATACCAGTACTGAAATTACAGAGAGAGGCTTGAGTAACAAGATCACATGATGCAAGGGCAAAACATAAAATACATCCATCCAGTTGGAGAAAAAATGAAAATATACCACATATTTGGGTTTTTTTAAAGATTGCTTATGATAAAACAAACATTCTTTCCCTTACAAAAGGGAAAGATTTCCAACTGACTTATCCATAATAATGTGCACATTTAAAATGAAATCATTGAATCCTGCATGTCTGGGAAATGTCAGTTTTCATATTACAAATGTAACATTTACAGCTATGCACTTACTAATATTCTGGGTTTTGCCTGATATCACTGTGTTTCGGGAGAGCTACAAGGGACAACAAGGATAAAGCAACAACTGCTTCACTCCTGCTTGGCAGTTCCTATGCTCTTATGAAACTATCATCTGTGATTATCAGGCTGTTTATAATCTAGTGAGGGTAGGATGTGATTTGCAATATTAAATGGGATCAGTGCAATCATGTAGCTCAATTCCCACATGCCCCTTTGAAAATCTGCTCACTTTTGTACTTAAACTCCTCTTCCCCTACAGAACAGAGCATTGATTCCTCTTCTTCAGTGAGATGAATCCCTTCCCACGTGATTTCATGTCAGTCTATTCTAATCACTTCCAGCTGCCTCTGCTCATCCAAGCACAGCACAGGCATGAGAAAGGGTTATGAGATGCCTGCCTTAGGAACTCCGCCGGATAGGAAACGGATTACTTTGATGACTCTCAGATGTGGATAAGGATATTTCCGATATACTAACCTCCTGTTGATAAAAATAGTACTAAAAACATAAATTCTGGTTATATGGTATGACCTTCTATACGCTGGATGATATCCAAACTCTTTTTTCTTTGACTGATTTGCTGCTGCATGAAGTAGCTTGTCAGAGGAAAGCCAGTATTGTTTCCTACCAGCAAAAAAATGCTGTATAAGGCTAGGATTCAAATGAAAACATGGGGAAAAAGTAATCCCTCAGACTACATGGGAGCATTCAGAACCTGGTTTTGTTCTGTATGTGTGTGTGCAATTTCCTTATAAGCAATAACTGATTTGATTTTTCTTAAGGTTTTTGCCAGACATACATAAGTGGAGCACACACAAATACATATATACATTGTTTGCATATATATGTATAAGTTTAATTAATCTGAACACTTCTCTGGCCCCTGTGGCTTGACAATAGCTTTCAATTTACAATCATTTGGGAATGTTACTTATTTTTATATTTAACACTTCCCAGTTACATTCACACACTTTATTGCAAAAGTAATTGAAAAGAATATTATTTAGTATCTAAAATGAGTGGCTGTATCTATATCCTCCCTCTTTCATATATAGACCTAAATACATATTATTTAATATAGACAATTTTCTGTATTTTTTTTAATTTGAAGATTTACAAGAAAAAATATTCATCAGAGTAATAATGTTTATTTTTATATGGTGGTCATTTTTTTTCTTTTTCACTGAAGTATAGTGAAATAAGAATATTTTCCAGGAAGTTAGAAAAATTTAGTTTAAAAAGTAGCCACGTTGGTTTCAAAAGTGTTTAATATTAATTTTTTAAAAAATCCTTTTTCTAGATTTTTTCATTTTAGATTTTACTCTTAATCCTCATTTCTGAGAATTAACCATAAAGCAGCTGTTGTCAGGATTGCTTCCTATCAGTTTATTAAGAATGTTGCTGACTCTGCTGTCTTCTATGATATAACATCTGAGCTTTTCTTTTCCTTCAGTCTCCCAAAGGGACAAATAACAGTATATTATGGAAAATATATATGGATTTGCTGCCTCCATGCAGGCTGTATGTTTATTATTCTTTATTTATTTTTCACAAGCACATGAAGCACACTGTGAAAGTATACAGACTATGTACACACTACCACGTTATGTAACATTACATAATAGGATTATGCATTGCATGTATATGCATGTACATGGATTTGTACATATATATGCATATACACACATGCACACACACTAGGAGTACTAAAATATTGCAGGTGATTTTTTGTCTTCATGTTTTTCCTCAGACAAGAAGAGAACTTCATTGCAGTGATTCCCTGTTTTTTTAAATGCACAAGCAGGTTGGGCACAGGCAGCCAAGGAACGAGAACACAGCAGGAAAACGTCATCTTGGACGATCACAGGTTTTGAACACCAAGGGAAAGAGAGATCCTCATTTGATGTAACAGGTTTAGTTCCAAGAAAATTATGGAGTGATGCCAACTGAGGATCTAAGACATTAACACTGATAGAAGGGAAACTGCTTTAGCTTTAATATCCTTTACCTAAAATCATCAATTAAATTGACCAAAAATTAGGTTAAAAGAACTAATTCAGTTTAAGACAGTTTTTCTAAATATAGCTGTTTACATAGTAGCTTGTACTCTAACTTAATTTTCTTTGTGTCCTAACTTCTTATTTCCCAAAACCAAAACAACAGTAAAAACTACTTGCCCAGCTATCATATGAGAATTATATAAACTTTGGCATTCAGCTTAGAAACTCGCAGCCTGGAGAGCAGGGAGCTGACTTTTCTTATCAAGCTATATAAATATGTCAAAGTCTACAACAGATGTTGCAAACGTTACTATTGAAGGATATGCCAAATCCCCCATTCTAGGGAGCAATACCCAGGCACCATGAGTCTTGGTTATAATAGTACTGCTATACAAATCTGTACAGCTAATTTGTGTTGGAAGTCAAGTACAGAACCAGAAAGTAGTCAATGCTCCATTTAAACCCATGAAGGGCTTGAGCCAGTATGCCTCTCGGAGCACTTGGAAAACTCAATGTGAATTGCAGTGGCATCTTGTGCTTTCTTATGTAAGACCACAAGACAGAAGGAAAAAAAACAAACCCTGTGGTCTCCAGTTTTATGTAATAACTTTACTGGTTAAAACAGTTGCACACTCGATGTGGTGACCCAGATTCAATTCTGCTGTCCGCACAAGCAGATTCAAACCCACACTTACAGAAATTCTCTACCCACAAAGTTGAGTGACTGTATGGGGTGACATCACCTAGAGTTTATCTACTGCAGAGAAAAATAATCTCAGGAGTCAAAGAGTCCAATCACAACATGGCTCTACTTGCATGCAGGATAATCAACTGAGAAGGAGCACATGAGCTTGTCTCATTTTCCTACTATATACATCAAATTCATATTTAAATCTTAAATGACCTGCCCAAGACCACACCTCTAGGTTATGGGGCGTGCTTCATTTCCTTAAGTGTTGCTGCAGCAAACTGTGATACAGTAAATGGTATAACAACCTTCCTACGTCGTCTCATATTGATTGTAACCTCAGAGTAATATTAATAAGAAAAATATTTACAACTATATGTGTAAACACATGTAACAACACAGATAATACACATCTGACATACGATGACCTGTTCATCCTTAATATCAGTAGTTGTACATATTATACTATCACTCATATATTAATCTATATAATACTTACAACAATAACGTGATGACTATATTGGAAATTATTCAACACTGACAGCAAATAATAAGGGGATTCAAAGAACCAATGGAAAGAAGCTTTTAAATCCCTCAACACAGAGAAAAAGTGTAAGCTGGACTTTGGTGTTCTCCAAACCTAAGCATATGTTATAAAGGGCAGGCCAGCATGATTTACTATACAAGGGAGAGAGAAGACTGTGGGGGCAGGGGAGAAACCAAAAAAACGTGGTGAAAATTTCCTGCCAAGTGCAGATTTCCTTACTCTGTGCCTTTAGACAATATGCACACACACAAAAACAAATAACCAGACTGCTGTAAAGGATGAAAAATCAAAGTACACATTTTCTTGAAGTATATCTTCATTTGGCAAGACACTTTGTGCTGATTGGCATTTAGCTAGGATATGACTCTATTCTGTGGTCCTGTTCTTTAAAAAAATAATAAAAACCAGTCAATTTTCTAACTTAGCCATTTGTTTTCCTTCAGCAGGAGTTCTTTGTTTGCAGTAATGTTTGGTAAATTATTATTAAGCACATTCACTAATGGCTTGGAACCGTGGCACTAATGCAAAAGCAGAAGTGATTTCTAAGTGGGTGTAATTATGGTCAAGCAACTCTAAATTGGTTTCATTTTTATTGCATCCATATATAATGGAAAAAGCTACAACTTGTGCAAGTTAAGAGAATTAGTTGGTACACCCTGAAGATATTTGCTTTTTTTCACTTTTTCAACTGATATGCAGGTTTTGCCATTTTGATCTTTTTTCTGATAATGGAAAATTAGGATGAGTAACTCCCTGTTAGCAGCAGCTAAACTCAACCATGGATTTACTGAAAGGGCAGCAGAGTGTAGCTATCCACTAACAATGACAGGCATTGTATTATGGTATGGTCTTTATGTTATGCCTTCTTCTGGAATGGGATTAAGTTCTGAATATTCTCCTCCAAAAAAAGACTGATTTTGAGATAACAAGACATCCTAAAAAATTAATTGTGGCTTCCAAGTTTTGAAAGCCAAGAGCATCACTAAATCAAAAGCTTTGTTTTATCCAATGCCTCTTCTTGTTCATCAAAAGAAAGGAGAGAAAGTGACTGCTTGGGATAATCTTTCACTTACAATAAAGCTAAATCAAGAAAAAAAAACTTTAAATTGAACTCTGAAACATCATTTTTGTTAAAATACAGCTTCTTCTTCTGCGTGTCACATTAGATATACTGTTACATTCACCCTAAGAGATTTCACCACTCTTTATGTAACTACCTAGCAGTTCACCAGATATTTCATCAAGCGAAAAAATTTTTCAACACTGTACTAACGAAACCTTCAAATTCAGTTTGTTACAGTCTTACAAAAACGGCAATATGGTCTAGGTGAGAATTTATCTTATTCAAAATACTTTTATGTCTCAAACTCTCAAATAACATGAAACAGTCACTTGTTTTTTCCTTTTTATAAGCAACTGCAATCAGTAAATCAGAGTTTCAGTGGTCAGGCTGAATAGAGTTTAGGAATTCACAGATTTTACTTGTAATGAAATTCTTTTTAAGAAAAATCTATCTGGTTAAAAGTAGCTTTTGAAACAATGTCTTGTTCTAGAAAAAAAACCAAAAAAACAACAACAAAAACATTTAACTGAGGAAAAAAAACCCCGAAACTGAATAGCATTTTCAATACAATGGTACATATAAACGTTCCTCACAAAGAACAAGTTAGACGATTCACAAAAATCTAAAGCCCCCACAGAAGAACTTTGAAGAAAAACAGAAGACCTGCCATAATATGTTGATATATCTGCACTTTTGAGAGAGATACTCCTCTTGATACATAAATTAAAAGAAGTCTTCATTAAAACACTCTCAGTAACAATCATTGAGAATTCTTTACAATAAACTTTTGCATAATGGGATTATGGTAAAACCTGTAATAATTCTACACCACTAAGCAATCTGACCCTTTACTGAACCTTAAGATAAATATTTTTCTATGCAATGTCTGCTGCTGTATTTATTTGCTATTAAAAGGAAGGTTTCAATGTGCTAATTTCTACTAAAAAAGTGCCTATCTTTATATCAGATTTGTATTGAAGTTTCATTACATTATCTGGCAAAAGATGACTAATCTAGTTTTCTTGTTTAAAATGATAGTTACATTTTAACAGAAAAAATTACACAATTATTTCATTCTTAATTCACATACTCAGATCTTTCCATCTTTCCTCTGCTCCTATATACATACTTATCACTCATTTTCCCCAATAAGCACAAACATCTATTAAAATATGCCTACACTAACATAATGTATCACTACTACCTCATACTAATTGTTAAAAGTATTGTAAGCAATTTTACTCAATAACTGTAATTTTTTTCTACATTTTTTTCATATTCTATATGTAAAAAGATTATTGGTTGCAGAGAGAACAACTCTACTGCTAAGGTGTAATATTTGCCTTCCTCAACTCAGCACCTACACACTGAAGAAATCTAATATTAAATAAATAAAAGCTACAAATCTGTTTCCCCACATTAAAACATTAGTCTATGTTCAGTATCCTGTATATTGTTATGACTAACACGTATTTCGTTCTAAACTAATTTCAGCTTCAAACATTTCCATTTCAGAATATTTTCTTTCTCAGCTTTAAAACAAATTGACCTCTGAATTATGAGGTCAAAATGAATAACTATGCCTCCTGGCCAGTAAAAGTAAAATGAACTAATCCTTTCAGAAATCTGTCTAAAGATGCCTACTGGATGCCATGCGATGTAGTAGTTCTGCTGGTTGGTAAGTATTATTATAGCTCTTTCTGGGTGGAGTGACACTCTTCCTAAACTGTGTTCATACATAATTGTGATGAAGATACTGATTTGATCTTACTTTTTTAAATTGCTGAGGAATCTTCTCTTAGATTAGGGTCCTAATCTGTTTTCAGTGTTATCATACTCATTGTCAGATACAGAATTAAATAATATCATTAGTACTTCATACATTGAATAGCAGGGAAAGATACTGATCAGCTTTTGTCTAGTTATTTTCCCCTTCCTAGAAATCCCTTCCTAAAGAGACCAACCCACAGCCATGGCAGTTACTGTCCTGAAAGACAGAACAAGTTTTTCTGAGCCAGAAGCAGTATTCCTGGCACTGGGAGCGGTAAGAAAAGAAAGAAAGGGACTGCGTAAGTGGAACTCTGAGAGCTTTAGACATCATATTGAAGTTTAGCTAATTCTTTACTTGACACAAGCAAAACATGCAGCAGTCTCTACTACTACCTCCTGAAGTCTTTTCAAACAGCTGTTCATTTCACTTAATTTCACCTATTTATAATAATTTTATGGTAATGGTAACAATCTGGGCTTCTAATATTTGCCTGATGCAATTTCAAGTTACTTTTTCTCATTCAATCAAGGCTGATTTAGTTATCACGCTATCTGATTACTTAAAACTCATCTATTAACAACTGTAATCTAAAAAGTCATTCTGTAACTAAGGCAGCTCTTTTCACACATGGGGAAATTATTCATACAGCCAGTTTCCATGTTACTTCTCTGCAAGAGGTACCTGTCTACAGAAGTATTCAGTCAGTTTTCTTTGTTTTTGAAACAAACAATTGTAACACTATTTCCAATTTCCACATCACTCTTCCATTTAATTATCTGGGTTGGAGTAGATTTTGGGGTTTTTGGAGACCAGGAAAAGCAGTGGCAAAAAACTACGGAAACTCAACAAAAAGGATAGATTGATGCACATGTTTTAATGGTGGAACAAAGTTGTACCAAATGTTTACTAATGTAAAAACATTGATCAAACAGTAGGAAACCTTTTTTCTCCCTAGTTCTTTTAATGAATTATTGCACACTTGCCCAAATGATTTTTAGTGAAACTAATCACACCATATTTCATCATCTTTCCTTTTTCAGTCTTGCATTCAGAAGCAGAAGTAGCAAAGCCTAGCTCTAGCCAGCTAAAACCCACCAGATTTGAGTTCTGCATGTTCTTGAATGCTTTATTTATGCAAAAGCTTTCAAAGTCTATAGGAAAAAATCTAGCTCCCTCTACCTTGCACTATTAGGGTCTCTCTCATCTTGTTAGAGGCATTAGCTATCAGACAACATCAAGCCTCTGCACTCCTACAGGAAGGTTCCTGCTTATACTTTAAAGGCAGGTTTGGGGTTTTTTTAATGTTTTGGGTTTGTTTGTTTTGCTTGTAGTTTTTGTTCGGTTTGGTTTTGTTCTTTAATGACAAAACCCACTGATTAAAACGTTTGGGTTTTGTTTTTTTTTTTCCAGTTCTCAAATACTGACATAAATTCATTCAGCAAGCAATGCATGATTTTGGGGAAGGCTGTGAACCCCATCAGCAGTTTTCACAGTGTGAAAACAGAGCAGAAAGTATGTAACTATTTCCCCAACTCAACTTGTATTACCATTACTGTCATTTCAGTTAAGGAAGAAATCCAGTCAGTATATCATTTGCCATTAAGTTTTACAAGAATTTATAGACATTTAATAGAAAATGACAACTTTTAATTCCAATAGCAACATTGCTGGAATTGCTCACAACTGCCTCACCCAAAGAACTCTACAATAACTATAAAACATAGGACAAAGATCCCCTCATCCTCTCTAGGACTGGAGTGGCCCATATCATACATTTCCTTAGATAAATTACTAGACTTAGAACTAGATCTGATCAATACCAGAAAATGATAATATCTAGTAGATTCATGGTCTCATGTGCCACAAGTTCATAGAGAAAAGTCATGCCTTTAACATTCTGAGATGTTTTACTTCTCTTTGAAGAAATGCTACTTATGGGCTAATTCCAATATAAAGTATATCAGCAAATACAAATTCTGTCAAATGAATAACTTATTTCTGGGAACACACTCTGTAAAAAGATCAAGTGTAAGGAAAAATTACAAAGGTATGTTTATGGATAAAAGAGCAAGGTATGGCATAAACTAGCTTGGATAAAAATAATATTTAAGTAAAACTTGAATATAATATATTACTGGGGTTTCAAGTCATTACATATTCATTATTTCTGCACCTTTAGAAGCATATAAAATTTCAGTCTGCCAGATAAAATCCTACCTTGGTGTAGAGCATCTCACTTTCCTGATCTATTATGAAAATGCTAATAATGATTTACTTGATGAATGTTTTAAACTAAAAAACATAACATTTCTGCTAGTAATTTAACAGAAAACTTGTGTCTCCAGTTGTATGGTTCAGATTAAGAGAAAACAGAAAAATAAAATACAGCAGCATGACACTTTGGCTATTTTCTTGCCAATAAAAATATCTCTGTGCAGTATAAATCACTGTACTCAGCTATTAAAGCTAATAGCAGATAACGCTACTCAATAATCAATCAATCCATGGCCAATCATTTAATATCCACCTGATTTATAAATGTCTATGTCATGTTATTAAATGTCAAGTCTTATAAGTAAAGTCAAAATTTAACTCCTAAAGATAATTATAATCCATTGAATTTCTGGGGTTGTTTTGTAATTCACCATTTAATTACCTACCTGTAAGGAACACCTAGAAGCTTATAAGGAATATGAAAGCGTACACTTTTGTGCTCACTTATAATGCTTTGTTCACATTTGCAAATACAAAATATATATTCAAATGAGATTTGAGATTGAAAAATATCACAATTGAACATCACTTTAGTTCCCTTCTAATCACATCTTGGAAAGGCTACCAGGCATTGCAGAAGGACTTAAAAGTAAAATGAATGGAGAATACAACGTAAAAAGAAGTTCACAACAGACACAAGGACACATCTGTTCTTTCTATGTCACATGAAACTGGCATCACCCAAAACTGCAAGCTTAAACATCAGAACTATTCAAAATGGGAAAGGCAGTGCTTGCAAAGTGCAAGTCAAGATAACCAAACCAAAGATTTCTAAGTGTGTTCCAGAATATCCCTGAAGGTGGTGCAGAACAAAATAAATAAGGTGCAGAACATAATAAATAAGAATTATCACAATTCAAATTAATTTTAAAACACCCAGGAAATAAAGTTGAAACTCACTAAGGGCATCTGAATGGTCAATCCCTCCTCACCATTGTGTTGCTAAAACAAGCAAAACCAAAAGGTTTATGCCAAAGCAGCTATGAAGCTGCAGATAACACAGTTTATCATATAAAAGGCAAGGAAGCCCAGCACCTGAAAACCCCTGTCAGCTCTCTAGGTTCAAGTGGTTGTAAAGACTCTGACAGACAGAGCCCTTGATAGGTCTGTGGCTTTGGGACATTACCCAGGCAATTTGTGCAGCTACTGCTGGTGTCCTGCTCCAATGCAGGGAGCAGCCAATGCAGGGAGCAGCTCCCCAGGGGTGCAGCATGAAGCTGCTCTCTCTTCCTTCCTTCCTTCTCTTCCTCTGGCCTCCCTTTCTTAGCATGGGAAAAATCATTTGCATCCATACTGCAAAGCTGCCTGCAGCTTATTCTGGAGGGGAAAAAAAGAAAAATAAGAGAAAAAAAAGAAAAAAAAAAGTGCTATGCACTCTAATTTACACTTTAATAAAATAGAAGAAATAAAGGGTCACCTCATGAAATGCAGAACAGAGCATAGCAGCCCTGGTAGAAACACCCCAGTAAATTTCAAAAAGGTAATCTAGCTAATTCACTAGCAGAGAATATTATCAAGCTTTAAAGAAGATTTTTACATGCACAAAAAATTACTCAATGTTTCATTTGTGTTCATTAGAAAAGCAAGGTGCACAGTGAGATATGAGCTCTGCTGGATCAGCCACAATCTCTTCCCTAGTACAAGCAATGAAGAAAAGCCATCTGTCCCTGATGTACAGGGAATTCTGCAATCATCGTCACAGTTTTGCAGACCCCACTCTGAAATACCTGACAGTAGCCAAAGTGAGAAGTTTGTCATGAGCAGGGATGGATATGCCCAAAGAGATGACAACTTCTCACACACAGATGTCATATGCACACACTCAAGTTCAAAACAATTTTTTTTTCTCTGTCATCAAAATAGGCTAGTAATAGAATTTTTTAACTTGATTTAGCAAAGATTTGAGTACTCCTGCCCATTTGGCCTCAAGTGCCTTCCCATTTTTAAACCAGCACATTGTACATTGCAGTTTGTATGCAACAGACTACTAAGGGCATCAATGTTCCTTCCACAGGAGTTTTGAGTCATAAATGTAAATAAATTATTTTAGGAAGAACACTGTCCTCCTCCATTACACATGTGTATGTACACACACATTAGCCAATCTGCATCTTCAGAGCATTTCCTATGTCAATCCCAAAAATCAGTCCTAGGTGGCATTAATTATTTAAAAGCCATTGACACCTTCATGAGGAATTCATAACTGTGCTCACCATGAAGGGAGGCTCACTGTGAGTCAGATAATGTCTGAGTTTTGCACACTTGCTATTAGAAATACCTTTTTAATCAGGGATTACTACGTCAGATAGGGAGCTTCTCCTGCAATGTTTTGCCTCCAGGAAAGTAAGGCAGATTATTTTCTACTATGGAAGGACAAATCTGATGAAAAAACTTTATAGCCTGACCTTAGGGAATCACACAAACTGAAATAAAAAAAAACAACACTGAAACTTTCTTCAACCACACAAGGTTGCTATCTATAATATATTAATGCAAAGAACTTTTACACTTACATTCTTCAAGCCTATAGTAAAGCATGCATTACTTATCACAAAATTACACTAAAGGTCATGTATAACAACTCGGGAAAACAGCCTAGAACTAATGAATATGCATCTGGATGATTTATTTTTTTTTTTTTTAATATCAGCAACTATAGTTCCAAAAAATCACAGCTCCAATTGCAAGCTTATGTTCTTCATGCATCTTCCAAAGCAACACACAATGTTTCAGACACTTGGTCTTTCTGTCCTGAACGATTTCTAGAAGAATGTATTTAATCCAGCCATGGTGAGATACTGCTGTTAGTACCAAGTAAGACAAAAAGACACACAGCACTTAACTGTGTTCTGAGTTGGAGACAAAGGGTAATGGGCAGCAGAACAGGCACTTTCCTAGAGCCTAGGGAAAAGTTTTCTTCCCACACATAAGACCCATACATGTGGATAATACAAAAGAAAATTCACCCCAGAGCCACCTCTTTGATAATTCCAGTATCAAAACTCCAGATTGGTGTGAAATGAGGTGAAAGTAGAGGTGAGAAATGGAGAAGGACCAGGTATCACATTATCACTTCTACTGCCCTGCAAGAAGCCACAATGATACAGGAACTGTAAAATATAAGGAAGAAGAACTGACTTTGTTCAGACCGCTCACAGTGATACTGGCTTAGCTTGTCTGTCTCTTGTCACAGTAGAAACCACTGGGAATAGAAGCCAAATCTCTGTCTTTACTTCAATATCACAGAGCATATGAAGAGATGCTGCAAGTGGAAAAGGCACCAATATGGAACTTGAGGGCATCTTTGATTTGCTTTACTCTTGCTTCAGCCTAGACCAAAATGGCTTTTACGTTTTTGGGTTTGCCTGTATCTCATGTTGATACATTATAATTATCACTGAAACAGCTGGATACAGCAGTAAGAACAGGTGGAGAATTTACCCATCTGCTACAGATTAATAATTATAAATATGACAGTGCAAAAGCAGTTACATTTAAGTCCACACTACTTTTTTATCTATAACTGTAAAAAATGCTGTATAAAGTCTGGCAGGAGCGATAACCAGCCCTCCCTACACGCACCTAGAAAAGGAACAAAATTTGGTACTGATTCACAGAAAGACAGCACAGAAAAATTCTGGAAGAGTAAGAACTGAGATGTTATTAAATTTAACAAGACCAGTCAAAGGGTGAAAAATGTGAAAATGTTCATGAGGAGAAAAAAATGGATTTAAAGAAACTGGGAGAAATTATAGAAAACTATTTTAAAAGTGTTATTAGCACTTGCCACATTTGAAGTGAGAATGAAGCAAAAAATGAAACATCCCAAAATAAGCTTACATTGAAAAATTCATGGGAAGGTTACTTTTCTGAGAGACATTCTACCTTCATGTTTTCTCAGATGTTTCATTTACTCAGAAGACAGATTGTAGTCAATGTATTTCAGATGATTAAAACAAGAGGAATGAAGACAGGTTACCAAACACAGACAGGACCCTCAGGATGAACCATGCTGTTTCCCTGGGTAGAATGATAGCTACACTAATAGTCCACTTGTCAGAACTTTAGCTGCATGGAAAATACACAAAATTAATTTCTACGGGTTCAGTTCTCTCTAGATGTAAGTCTTGCTTCACATTCACAATTATATAATCAGCAATGGAGCTGCATTGGCATAAGGCTAAGTTAAAACCAAGATTAGTCACTCTGACTATTCTGAAGCATCCGGCAAGGATATAATTTCATAGTGGTTTTCTTGGACCAAGGCCACACTTACCTCATTGGCCAACAAGATGGTTGAATTTAAAGATCTCAATTCCAATGAAAGAGGTCATTTTTCTAACTGCACTAGTAAAACTAGATATGAATTGTTACTGTCCCATCCTACCACACATCAGGAGCATCACAAAAGAAAATATGTTTTGCAAAGGCTGTTTGGTAACGTGAAGTCAAATTCCAGTCCTAGAGCTAGACGCATGGTCAAAGGCACATGCAGTTAATATGGTTTGGAAGTCTTTTAGAATACAAAACAAATGACAGGGTGAAAAAGTATCCACTCCCACATTGAATTTTCCTAGAGTTAAGACACACTGGCAGAGTAACAATTAGGCAATCAACTACAACTACTACACCTAACCAGTCTCTGAGATACTTAGTTTAGTCCTATTCACGTATACAGGCAAGAACAAATGCTTTTATAAAACAATAAACCTGTAATGTGCCAATGGTTCTAATTAAAAGAAGCAACAAATTAACACATCCATTAAAAAATGTGAAAAATTGCTAGCATGAAGCACAGACCTCACAGTATGCAGCACTAGCTACAAGAAATGTGCTAAAATGGACTGAATATATTCTGTGTTGAAATATAGCACAGTGACAGACATAGAACAGACAGCAGAGTTATTCTGAGAACTTTCTTCTGAGACTTGGGCTTGTTGCTGATCTAGAAGTTAAAGCTCCTTAGCTGGATATATAATTTGCCATCCAAAACTAACAGTATAACACACAGAAATAAGTTTTAAAGTAGGTAAGTGATTATCAAAAGCTCAGTTTATATATTAACATAAATGAAACTAGACAAATGAGAACAGATGTTGTCTTGGGGCGATTATTTACCATTGTTAATGCATAAAAGTGCAAAAAATGTAGCTATTGGCATAGGACTGCTTTCATCCATCTGTAATCTCAACACTTGTTAAATTAAAGGAGAAAGTAATAAACCTGAATATACTTTTCCACATTAGAAAAACGTAATATACACTATGAAAACAGAAGACTAGAGAAAGAGACCTTTGTAATGTCTCCAAAACTGCATTTAAAAAAAAAAAAAAAAAAAAAAAAAAAGTTGGGCCAAGCACAAAGCTTACATCTTGCTCTACTTGTGAATTTTAGCAATGGCAGAACTGTTCAGATCTAGTGAACTGGCAAAAGACCAGCTCTGAAAGTGATTTATTTTATTTGACCTTAATACCTGGAGTTGCAAATTTCCTTATTCTACAGCCTAATCTTCCCATATTTTGTGAAAAGAAGGGGCAAAGACAAGACTCTGCAACCTATGGAAGAGCTAATATTAAGAAAGGGGTTTCTTTCCAAGTCATTCTATATTTGCTGACTCAGCACTTTGTTGCAATAATTAGCTGTGCTCAGTCCTGCACCTCAATTCTCTTAAACTAGCTATGTTGGGTTTGCAACGAGAATTGTTTAATCCAAGAGTTCTGTGTTATGCCCAATGTATCATCAAAGACACTTACAAAAGCTGATCTTAAACTTTTCCCCACCAAAACAGACTGAAAACATATTTTTCTCTCTTTCTAGAGGTCTTCTATTCGTTTACTTCTAAAGTAATTGTTACAGGTTCTTGGGTGCCCTTCCAACACATCAGCCTATTTTTGAACAGCAGTCACAAAAACATGTTTTGTGTAAAGCAAGAATAAATTGGCAAAGACTTCTTGGCCTTTCAGTCCAGCATTGTGGCATTACAGAATTCTGGCTAATCTAGAATTCACATGCCCACTACTTCCTCCCCCATGCTGTGTGCTAGAATTTATGTTTACAGCATAGTAATGATTAACTAATCTAAACTCTTTCAACTTTGACCATAAGATCATGCTTTTCCTTTGCCAGCAGTCTGTTATACAGCATCTCTTTCTAATGCAAAAGCATTATAGTATCCAACAATAGGAGTAAACAAAAAAACTGATCTGCATATTCATTTTAGATAAACACACATAATGAAATGCCAAAATGAACCTTTCTGAAAACCTACAGACATCTTGGCTCTGCAAAAATATAGGTAGTAATCTCAAAAGACAGATTCCTAATCATGTCTGATGATTTACATTCCTAGTTGGGTCAGAGCAGGATGTATGGAGACAATCAAAAATCTTCTCCCTATTGAACAACATGCAAATTGAGCAGTAAATATTCTGTATACTGATATACAAGCAGATGGAGACTTTCTGGAGTTTAATAATTCCCATTTTAAAAGCTGCTGTCATCATTTATATTTTAGCAGCATTTAAAAACCACAACTAGGATTGTGCTGAGCAAAATGGAAGGCATACAAAGCTGGCAGACCAAACAGTCAAGACAATGACTGGAAAGACAAAATGCAAATCGTTACCCATGAATGGTCAGTTTTAAAATCAGGAGTTCCAAATCTCCAGTTCAAGTCCACCTCCAGCTAGTGTTAAGAGGCAGCGACTTGGATGGAAAAGATGGCTTGCTTTCAGAAATGACTGTAAAGTTGAATTCCGCTCTTGAATATACTGGTGCATATGAGGGCAATTCTACTGTGTCAGTGCAGCCACTTCAGATTTATACTGATTTAAATGAGAGCAAATGATGGGCTGTAATCTGCTCTCTGACTTATAACAGCTCAGAGGTTCTCATGGAGATGTTATATATCTTTAATAACTCTAATAAAGAACAAAAAATCATCTAATGACATAAGTCCCAGCAGCACATAGTGAAGCAACTATCTTGGTTAGTGAAGCACTAACCAACCTGCCAGCTGGTATAAGCACACCAAAGAGGAAAAATTACTGAATGGACACAGACTTGGGGCTACCTTGTCCTGTCAGTGTGTCTGGCACTCTTATGTATTCAGGGTGATCTTACCTTTTATAAATGAAGGATGGTCAACAGTTGTCAAGGCAATTTGCAATTCTGAGCCTGTGACCAAACTTGGTGGGAAATATGCCTTTAGCTCCTGCCTTTCCTCCAGAACAGCTGAGCTGTAGCAGAAAGTGGCATTAGAGTGCATGGCTGTGTCTTGGTGCTGGGTAAGGCATTGTTTTTGAGCTGAACCAACCATTTCATTCCAACCCTGAGTCAATAGCTTCAACCAGGTGGAGCTGACTTTTATGGAAAAGACAGTGGATATCACTGTGTCTGGCTATTACACACGATCCAACCCCCAAGACTGGTTCTAATCTAGGATTTAAATCTCAAAATAAAACTATCTATTCAATCCATACAGAAATAACTTCTATTCAAACTATACCTACAGACCAATAATACATAAATGCTTTCTTCTTCAGCTTACACAACAATTAAATATTCACTAAGTGTCAATATATTTGGTGCCTTTTTTTTTTTTTAGCCTAAAATTGAGCTATAAGGTTGAATATTACAGAGTCATTCTTTGACTTGTCAGGATAATTTTGTGTTTACCACATTAAAACCATCTCTTTCTCAACATTGGCTTAGCATAATTTTTTCCCCCACTATGCCATGTCATCATTTATTAGAGATAATGAAAGAACAAATGCAAATAAGCAGTCATTTAAAACAGTAACGTATAGTAATGCCTCTGTCAGGCAACCTTGGAACATGTCAGAATTTTAATCATATACTTTAATAGAAAGATAAGCATTGTTATGCATAGCGATAAACACAACTGAAACTATTTTTAATATTGAAGGGCAAACTCTTGGCTACAGTAAACCAACCCGAACTCACAGCAGTGATACAATTTGATGTGCTGATATGCTAAATCTGGCAATTCCTACATAAAATAAACTCGAAGAGGAATATATCTTTATTAGATGTGACAGATAGAATGGTGTCAAGTAGCTCAGTGCAGAAGAACAAGACATTATCATAAAGTTTAGATAGACAACTGCATTAACTTTCAAGTATATTTGGCTCATGGAGGCAATAGCTTTATCATCTCTGGGAAGCTGAGATGGTTTCTTATGGCTTTCAGAGATATAAATTGCCACAACAGGCACAGTCTATGCCTGGACCAGGAGACTGTCAAAAAAGGTTTACATTAGTAATGCGACATCAAAACCCAAACAGCACGGTAAAGTGCATATTTCTATAGATCTTTGCACTTGCCAGCTTTCTTCCAAAATATTCCTACATATAGTGTTTGCAGTAAGATTATGCATTACAGCAATGAGCTACATACACAGGACAGCATGCCTGGCCCTCCAAACCTGCCCCTAACTCCAGAACTAGCACTCTAATTAGACAAGCGACAAAGAAGAAATTTAGAAACACTGCACAGCCCTCTGTCCAGGAAAAAGGAAGCTTAACTAGGATTGAAACTGGCAAGGGACATCAAGGGCAACAAGAACAGTTTCTATGCTAAATATGCAAGAAAAATCTGGACAAGAAAAACTCAGGCCCACTGCTAAATATGGTGGATATAGCACACCGAGGCTACAAAGAAGGCCTGCAGCATCTGAAGATTTTAAAAGCCCATAGCCAGTAGATGTGAATGAGCACTTTCACCCAGAACTCATTAGACTATGTCTAATATGCTGCATCCTGTATTGTCCCCCCACTACAAAAAAAATAAAAACAAAAAAAAAACAAAAAAAAAAAACAAAAACAAAAAAAAAACAAAAACAAAAAAACAAAAACAAAAACAAAAACAAAAAAAACCAAACAAAACAAAAAAAAACTGCAGAAACCTCAGTAAAAAGGCAACAAAGATGGTTAGAGGCTAGAAAACTCCCTTGTGAGGAGCAGATGAGGGAAACAGATTTGTTCATCATGGAAAAGTCTGCTTCAGGAGATTAACAGAAGCCTAAGAGTACTTACCAAGAGGTCATTGAGAAGACAGAGCCAGGCCCTTCAAAGCAATGCCCAGTGAGGGGACAAGATGCTGCAGACAAATTTAAACTGAGGAGAACTTTCTTTGCCATGAGGACTTTGAAACATTGTAAAAGGCTGTCCAGACGCGTTATGCAGTCTCCGTTGTTGGAGGCTTCAAAACTAGATGTAATAAAGTCCTGAGCAACCTGGTATGGTCCTCTGACCCTTCTTGAACAGAAAGTTGGACTAGATAACCTACTGATGTCCTTTCTAATCTCAGTCATTCTGTGCCTGCAATTTAAATGTTTATGCTAGTTGTCTAACATCTCATTATAGTCAGTGGAGATCTAGTCAATACAGTCAATGGACTTTAGTCAATAATTCATACAACCAAGTGTAGTTGAATCACATTACTTCATTAAATATATTGCTTAATGACTGCTAATTAAAGTTAACCTTCATGATCTTGACCACCTGCAGCTGTCCACACCAACTCCACCATGAGCTGTCCCATTAAGTTTAAAATATGAGTTTCCAAACACAACTCTTCCCATTCTAAAAACACTCCAAACTCTGAAGTGCCAGAGCCCTGAAAATACATACTTTGTTTTATCAGAAAATGTCCAGCCAGCTCCAGGAAAATTTCTTGGTATAGATTTACCTGAAGAACTACAGGAGCTAAAGTTCTGCCATTAGCAGTGTCTGTTACAATGTGTGCATTAAGGCTGACATGACACAGATATCAGATCAAAGAGCAGTCTCTCATGCCTTTCACCCCCATCTTTGATACCCCCACCTATGAGTGACACTAGCTGGAAGTGTCAGAGCCCCAAGTGCACCAACAGACTCAGTCTTACATCATCTTTCTTTGTAGACCTCCTCTTCCCTTGCCCACAGGTTTAGGCACTTGGGTTAAAGGTCTACTCTGATACAATACAGCTGGGTAACCCTTGATGAGATTTCTGTAGAGTGGTAAGCTGTGGGAAAACTGCTGTGAGAAGCTCTGCTTGGGGCTTCTACTCATGTAGCCTCTACCCACTGGCTCAGGTGCTTCATTGAAGCCACTGCCCTACTGCTGATAAATTTTGCTTTAGTTGTACCCTGTTGATGTTAGTCCTTCTTTTCTCACTTGACTTTTTAGCTTGACTTCATCAACAGTCATGAACTGGACTGTTGGCTGAACTTTGTTACTGGCACCAAACCTGCTCTGCATGCCCTGTTCAAACACTGTTGGAGCACACACCTCATCAAGAAGGTCTTGCTGTCACCCTTCAGCTCCATTATCTACAGACCCTGGTCATATTGACTGCTGAAAGCAAAGGATCCAGTAGCATCACCACTAATACAAATGGAAGCATAAATGATAAATCTATATTAGCACTGACTCAGACTCCTGGTCATCTTTTTTATTTATTCAGCACTCTATAGAGCCACAGGTGCTCTTCAAAGTGCAACTTCAGAATTTATGCTCTTGGTATGCTCCTTAGTAGTACCATTGCTTCAAGATGCCAATCCTCCAAATTCCTCCTCCACATTCTAATCTTTTTCTCCTTTCTGCAACAGTACACATAGACCAAAACCACTTTTAATATACTTCCTAATATTTGAAGACAACACAACATATTTCATATAATTCCCCCTCTCCTCAAATAAAATAACTATGCATTTAGGAAAGCCTGAGACAAGATTAAAAAGGTACTAAGCAATCATCCAGAAGTGCCTATGATACACTTTCTGGATTTCACTGAAGCCATTATGGGTATGTGACTAAAGTGTCTAATCACAAACAAACTATATATTTTCAAAAGTTCTACATTTACACACTAAATCACTCCACATAGAAAAAAACATAATAGTACCATGAAAAACCAGCATGCATCACTTTAAGTGACTGTACCATGTTAGTCACTTTCCTAAAAGACTTCATTCATCAAAATGGTCTTTACTCAGGAAAACTGAAATTTGTCAGCTATTTTCTTAATAGGCTTTCTCTTTCTTTTTGAGTAGCTCAATCAGGCAAACTGAGCTGCTTATAGAATAAGTCATTCCTTCAAAGGAGCGAAACACAGCAGCACCCTACCTATAAGCAGAAGGCTGAAGTAGATCAGATTACTCAGAAGAAAGTTCATTACTTGTAAGACTAAGTAGATCAGATTACTCATGAGAAAATTTAATACTTGCAAGACTAAGGCTTGAACTGTTTCCATAATTGCCTGAAAATTGTTCTAAGTTTGAAATAGTGATGTTCAGGGTTCTAGTGCCATATCTTCGAACATACCTGGAAACAACTACTAACAAGAGATGAAGTTTCTCACTTAGCTCATCAGTTTAGAGGATGAAGCTCTAAACTCCTAAATGCACTATGAAGGTATATCCCTGGAGACAGAAACGAAGCACTTAAACCAGCATTTAGTTCTGCTTCTGTTAGTTCTTAAGGCTGAATTGTTTCAGTCACCTTCTGTCAGACAATACTATCACCTAAAATCAAGGAACATATTTTTATCGATTCGAACAGTTGCTACAAGGTGCTGATTGAGCCATGCCAGCCTCTCTGAAATCAGTCACTTCCAGCAACTCTTGAGAAGTAGACCAAGGAAAATTACATTTATGTTACCTATTTGATTAATTTTGAAACTCCTTTCTTCTAAAAGACATCACTGAGACTTTCTTTACTTCAACTACCTCTCAAATAGACATGAAGAAAACATTTTTAAGGGGCTGAGGAGCTCCAGCTGCATTACAAAAGATGCATTCTTGCTGGTAGCCATGTCTTGCTCTTTAACAGGGCTTATCTTATTGTGTTTCTCTTAATTAGGTACACCATCTTACTTATTTTTACTAATAATCTGTCTATGGAAGTTCTACCATGGTCCATATTAATCATATCACGTGCTCAAATGTCTTGCAAAAAAAAGTTCTTGTAACTCCTTCCCTTATCTCACGTTCCACATTACTTCAACAGGCTTGACAGGACTATGCTGACAGCTTGTCACAAGAGTAGGTGCTGTGGAACTCCTGCATGGGCAAAGCGAATCACTTTCTCATGGGCCAACAAATGGAGAAGAAATTTCTTGGACTGTGCCTTCTCTTTCCTTTTGCCAACTGCCTATAATAGCTTAAACACATCAGTCTAGTTTAGAAGTTGTTGGTTCCATGACTCTTCCACCTGTGATGAAAACTGAAGGCCACTGAAAAAGTTAAGACAATTCTCCTGGTGAGCGCCCTTCGTATAGTACTTACAGAACGGATCTTTCCCTTTTAGTAGCTTCCTGTGGGAAGGGGGAGTTTTAAAAACTAGATAGTGTTAGGAAAGTCTGTCCTCAAGAATTTATTTCAGGAACTTCGTAACTAGGGGAAAAAAAATGATTAATTGAATTGATCAACTTGTGACTGATCATTGAAATCCATTCCTGTGACTGACAACCTGCATGACTTTCTACCTTTATCTTTTTAGGTTATGCATAATTCAAACATACACTGCTTTCGCTTACCTCACTTGAAATTACATTAGACTGCTCATCTGAGGTTTGAATCAAAAACATTATAAAAACAGACCTCCTTTATTCTTTCTTTCTATGCATTACAAGGCCTTCTTTGATTTTAGTCTGCTTATATTTAGAGAAAGACTTCAACATTAAGCATCCAAGCATTTAATAGATCAGATTCCTGGACTTTTTGACTGAACAAGGAAAAAAAAATCACCAAAGTTTAAAAAGAACTAGTGATAAAAAAGGTAAGATTTAGAGTCTTCACTAGAAACCAAAGAGCTTAAAAAACATATATATAAATCTCTGAATTAATCACTTGCAATGAATCTTTGCATTCCCCCACATTTACCCCATCAAATGTATTCTAACCACCATAAAATCCCATATGCAAAAATATACACACCATCTGCAGACACATAAGGAAGTGATATACAGTATGAATCTACACATTTGAATCTCTGTATACTTCCATTATGTTTTATGATGCTAAGAACAGATAGCATAGGGTCTGAAACCCAAAACGAAATCATGACAGATAATTTAGGAGCCCTTCTTTTTAATACTTGCAGAGGAGTAACTCCATCTGCCATATTCTTTCATGATGAAGCCCTGGCTCTGGTTTGGTACATTCAGGAGATAAAAACAATATAATTGCAAGGAAATACAATTTTGTTAACAACTTTTTATTACACTAACTTGCAAATAATCATCTTTCTGTCAGCATCTTCCTTCCACTTGACTTGTTTCACTTCTCTTCACGTTTTAAAAAAGGGATCTTACTTTTTGTTAATTAAATGTAATGTTCACATATATCACTATTCAAGTGGAAAACAGGCAATAAGAATAACTGCTTTAAATGGCTGAAAATTACAGGTGGAGAAAAGACAATGACTCTAAAGCAGTGTTTCAAACACAAAACTCAAGAGATATCTCTCCTCAGACAGATTTACTGCAACAGACTTGAAGTGCAGAGAAGTAAGTGATGCAAAAGAAACAGCAGATGACATCTGTCAACAGAAACAAATATTTTTATGTGAACAGAAACTTTACATGTAAGGTACATTCCAAAAAGTGAAAGGACTTAGAAGGTGTGCCAGGGGAATGACTAGTTTCTAGCAACTTGTACCTGACCCTACTTTATCAGCAAGTACATATAGAAATTCAAAGTATGACCTTCTTAAAACATTCCTTTTTAATGAAAGGATTGCGTAAATAAGATTTCAATACATAGAGAGAGGAACCTGTGCAGAGGAAACTGAATTGCCATTGCAAGGGCACCTTGATCTCTCCTGTTTTTGACTATAGAGGACTGACAATAATTAAATGATTTTCAATTAAATGTTAAGTGATTCCTCACAGACAGTGAAGCCACTTTTTATACAATCTGTGTAAGCAATAGGAAAATAATTAAAAGGAATATTAATCCCCTGCAATACACACAGAATTAATCCAAATCAAAAGGACAGAATTAGTCAATTGGAATAAAGCAAACTGAAGGAAGATGCCATCCAAGTCCTGCAAACCACAATCATAGCTTCAGATTCAGAAAGAAAATTAGAGTAAATTTTCCCAGGCATGCTCTGAAAATTATATCCTGCATGCTGATGAAGACACAAACATTTCACCCTGGTTCCTGTTATAATTACAATATATCAATAATTATTTGCTACTGATTATGAATAAGTGCAAAAGTGGAATTTATAACATCTGCTCTAGTAGAATTTCATTATAGTTATAATACATCAATTCTGATGTCATTTCCCTGGATCTAAAAGGCAAATTATTACCTTAATTTTGAATAGCAAGTTTAGATCAAAACATAAAGATAATGTGCTTGTAGAGAATTATTAATTCTATATGGAAAAGTCATCCAAACAAAACATTTAAGAGCATGAAACACCTCATAAATCCTATTAGAACACAGGGATTAACTGTTTCCAAATACACAGAGGTTCAGAAAATAGACCATTACTGAACAAATTTTCATTTCAGCATACTTCAAAGCTCTGTAAATTACAAGGTGTTTTTAAAGGCTCAGAGTTTACAAAATGCATTTACTGATTCAAGATGCAACAACAGAAGTTATGCAACTGGAAAGCCAGTTACTAACTAATGAAGTTACCTAATTAACCCTGCATTTCTTTGTACACCACTGCCTTGGAATAAAAAGACACTTAAAAAATGGAAATCTTTAATGTTTAAGATGACAAGAAAGATCCCCACAATTAATAAAAGAAAATAGCATAATTTCAAATGCAAACAACACCTCTTTCAGCACATATGGAAAAGAAGTGGTTTATGAGGAGGAGAAAGTAGAAAGCAGCATTTAGGTGAGTGGATTCCAGACATACAGACTAGGTACAAAATTCAACTCCTGGAACATCATATGAAATTCCACTTGGATTCAGTCTTAACCATTCCTTCTCTCCAAAACAGGATTTATACCTTTCACTGTTGAGCCTGCTAATATAACTTGGAGAAGTCAATATACACCTGCCATGAAGATGATCTGCTATAACATGTATTTTGCAAAGATATCACAGTAATTTGAAATCTGCATTTTATCCCTTTGGCCAGAATCATTGTCTGTGTGGAATTAACTGTTGTACTGTGACTAATGGCCAGTTTAGAGTTAGAATTCCTTTGAGTGGACTGATCAGGTTTCCTCTGGACCCCATCAACTTCAAAAATGTCTTTAAGTTGTGTTTACAGCACAGTGTTTCACCTCACCTGCTGGCACATATGTTGTGTCCTTTAGCATGGTATGAAAATAAGGGGAAGCATCAGGCAAAAGACATGCTAGAATACTTGCAACATCCTGGGTTGTATTAGTTAAAGAGTATCGCTAGCAGGTCTAGGGAGGTGATTATTCCCCTCTACTCCATACTGGTGAGAGAGTGTTTTGTCCAGAGTTCTTTGCTCCTCAATAAAATACAGACATGGAAATAATGGAGTGAGTCCAGCAAAGGATCATGAGGATGACTAAGGGACTGGAGTATCACTTATAGAAGGAGAAGCTAAGAGAGCTGGAACTGGAAAAAAGAAGACTCGGGAAGGTCATCTCAATGTGTGTGAGTGAAAAGAAGTCAGTCTTCTCAATGGTATCCAATGAATGGACGAAATTTACAATCTGTATAAATTCAAATATTAGGCATTTCATTTATTCATTTAAGTTCACTTGAATTCAATTCATTATTCAGATAAATAATAACTTAAGAAAATACTTTTAACAAAAATAAGGAAGGAGGTCAAATGTTGTCTAAGGAGGTTATAGAGTCTCAGTGTCTGGAACCACTCAAACCCTAACTGTCCTAAGAAACCTTCTTCAACTGACCTTGCTTTGGGTTGATCAAGCTGATCTACTCTAATTTGTACATGGAGGGAGCTTCACCCTGCCCAATGCAGATACTAAAGACATAGAGATAATTAAAAAATCAAATACATCTTCATTTCATCCTGGAAAGAACAAGGAGATCTCAAATGTGCCTAAGGAACTCACCAGGGAAAGTGCATCACACCTCAGACCAACACCTGGAACAAGCCAATTCACCCTATACAAATGTATTAAAGCTAAACCTTTCTTGATCCCAGTTACCAACAGCATATAGAGGAAAAGAAGGGGAGGGAAGAGCATGAATTTCAGTGAAGCCTCTAATTCTGTCTGTAACTAATTATAACACATTATAGATTCAAACATAAGTTCCTTTAGCTACATTGCACATTGCACCTTGCGAAAACACATTGACCAGATTTGTCATTTGAAGGGTGACAGAACACTAACACAATCCTTGCAGGTCTGAAGAAGAAGCAGCACAGCTAAAATATTTGAAAGGATACAAAATCAAATGAGAGATTATGTTTTGATCAGGAGATCCTTCTGCTGACAGGTGATATAGAAGAAAAATGGCAGTGTTCTTTCCCTTTAGAGGTCTGGGATAACAGTGTAATTGAGTCCCAGCTATACTGGGCACATGACTTTAAAAATTCACTACGCAGCACAATACAAGTGTTCCTGGCTCAGACATGATTCAGGACAAAACAGCAGCGCATTGTAGGTCAGCACAAAGGTGCACGTACCGAAGCCTGTGAAAGAGCTAATTCTGTTTAACTTGTTCTGTAATGAGTAAAAAGCCTACACTTTTCCAGTTTTACAAATGTCATATCAGGACATCAACCTTCAGCCCCTCTGGCAGATACAAAACTGTAGTTTGTTGTTTTTTTTTTAAATCTAATCAGAATTTTGTTTTATTCAGAGTTCTTGCCCTTTTTATAATTAAAATTAAATATTCCAAAAATGCAAATACTTTTAGAGATAGTGCTAAAACTTTAATCCAATGTCCAGTTCTGACTGTAGAAGAAAACAGAAAACAACTCTGTTGCAACACACTGAAAAACAGTAGCCAGAAAGCAGAACATGTTGAAACTTCACTGTTTTAGCCAATTTTCAGTGTAAATTTGACTTTTGAGCAAACAAAATCTTTAGTGTGTATTTCAATACAAAAACATTTAAGAAATAACAGTATTTCAAATACTCATTCAAAAATAACAAGTATTTTTCCCATTGTAATTCAAAAGCAAGAAAGGAGCACCTGAAGTTGGGTATGTGACCAGATTGGTTTTGATGTACTGCATCAGAGTTCAATGTTTCAGTGAAAATTCCCATTGAATTTCTGTGGGAAAATAATATTTATATGAATATTTAATGGCTGGTTAGTTGTTTTGAGGGATGGTGGGGAATAGGCATATCTGACAGCTTTTCCAGATAGTAAAGAACTGTACAAAAAGGTAGTTACTACCTAGTATCCTGAAGCTATGAATTTGTCAGCATTCAGAAAGAAATACCATATCTTTATGTTTTCATCTTCTATAAAAGGGAAGATAGAAAACTTAAGATCAATTACAGAAGTGACACTTTAAAAGAAATTCAGGTATTTGCATGGACAACTAGTGATGTGGGTCAGAGTTATGTCATCATCTTCAATGTGCTCCTGTATTTGCAAATGTTTGCAATTATGATAATGCCATTGTACAATCAACCAAACAAACCACAACATCCTCCTGATGGATATGTCAGAGAAAAGTTCAGAAGTCCCAAAAAAATGTTTAAATATTATAAAGTCATCTGTAGGCTTTAGCACAATTATTCACATCACCACTAGACACAAAATCTTCTCAAAGAAATAGCTAAATGCATTAAAATAGTGTATTTAAGGACAAGATTTCATATGTTCAATTTTTAATTTCTGTACATGACAACTGGACCATTTCCAATGTGAAGGGCATTTGCTAAGGAAAAAAAAAAGAAAGAAAAAAACAAAAAGAAAGCCCAATAAAAACAAGCCCCAATGGTTACTAACCTAGAAACACTCAAAACAGAAGACCACCAGATGGTCTTTCAAGTCTTGTCCTTAGAAGCCTAAGTTACCTCATGGTCCGAGTAATTTCACTGACCTCCAAAACACAGATGGGAAACTAATGCACCTCATCATTCTTCTCAGTGAGTGTTCTGGTCTGATACAGACTACTAGCTCTTATGAGGGTTTTTTTAGTTGTGCAAATATATATATATTTTTTTTTTTCACCCCGACTCAACAGCATTTTGTGCAAAATTCAGTCAGAATAGTTTAGCAGCAGCTAATCCCCCTCTTCACCATCAGTCTGTGAGCTCCTAGCAGTTTCAAATGCTGCTAGACAGCATCTCCAGCAGCTTACTGGCACAAATCTAATCGCCTTTCCTCAACTATATAATGGCTTACGTTCCCCTCAGCCTCCATCCTTACACTTAGTAATACTGCAGAAATCAATTTAATATATAAATAACATTAAATCTAAAGCCAGGTTTGTTCGCATTCTGGTCCACTGAACTGTATGTCTTTCAGAAATATTAAAAATAACTACTGGCCACTACCTCTTTAAATAACACATTCTTTCCATTACTCAGAGAGAAATATTACTGTGTATGATACAAAAAGAAATCAGGTAAGTGCCCTATCTTGCTCATTTCTTCTCCTTCTTTACATCTTAAGGTTTAATTATTTTTAGTGCTGGTCACACTTCATGCAAGCAGTTAAAATTAATTGTAAAATGCCTTTGATTACACTTGCGTGACCCCATTAAGTTTACAATCACCCCACAGTGGTGGCAAACAAGTGATTTTTAGAATTTCTTTGTGCAAAACATTGACCTTTCTTTACTAACATATTGTCATGGTGTGATAAACATTCGGCTTTTGGTCGGCAAAAACATGATGTAAAATCTTCTTCATAAGCAGGAATTGGAACTTAACTGCTTTAAAAAAATGAACAGCTTTGTTCTGCAAGAAATGAGATCACAAAATGTTTGCAAATGTTTAAATTGACAGTATATGTAAATTTATATTTCAGTATATATATATATCTTTTAAGAATTTTATTAAATACTACAATATCTATCTGTCCTTTTGCAGTCAATTACAGTAAAAAATATCCAAGGAAAACTATCCTGTTTTCAGATATATAAAATCCTCATATATTTTTCAAAATGCTGTTACAGCATTTGTTCCTTGAAAGAGCACTAGCTCTTCATATTCCTGGAATCTTAAAAAAAAAATTCTTTTGATGTTTCCCCCTTATAGGTAATTATCAGAAGACCATAACTATGCAAGGATTCTTTTAAAAAAATATAAATGTTTTATAATTTTTTATGATCACACAAGCTACAATAGTGTCAGCACATATCATTAATGTGATCAGATGGTACATAATGTCCTACTAAGGTATCTCACCTGGGCACCAAAAAAAAAAAAAAAAGAGGCATTTAACATCCATAAGACTTTGTCTGTTTCCTTAAGAAAATCTGGAAGTGGGTCATTTGGTCTTATATTGAACTTAACTGAATCTCAAACCAATATTCAAAGTCTCTAAATTAAGCTCTTTTTTTCTCATTAAAACATGAACAAAAATGTATTATTCTGTAACATAAAAGAAAAGCATGAAATATCCTTATCTCAATAAAATCAAGTCCCTTTCAATTACTATTATAAAGTTGAGTAGAAAAACTCAATATCAAGTCCTTTCAGAAGACTTCTTCCTCATTTAATATTGGGACACCAACCAAATTTCTAATGAAGTAACAGAGAAGAAAATCACCTGGCTCAAGGCCAGGTCAGTAATTTTCCTGATAATCGGTTTTAGATTAGTGACTCCAGCTTGACTCTCTAGTCTATAAACTATCTGCAGAAGCAAAAAGGAAACCACACAGAAGAATCAACACTGAAAGCTTTACATTAATTACTCACTTAAGCATTTTATCTTTCAAAGATGCAAAGACATCTAAAGATGGAATAAATATATATGGGCAAAGAAGTCATTACATATGAATTCCAAGTGAAGGAAAAATAGCCAGCTAGACAGAAGCTGTTCAGCTGTTTAGCAGCAGTGCTGAAGTAGAGATCCCTTTGGATTACACACCATCAGTGGCCATTACCTACATTAATAAAAGCCATATGGCCTTACATGCCTTTATGTCTATATCACGTTGTTGGTTTCAACATATTTCTTCATTCAGAGAGTAATTTGGAAACTTTTAGAGACTGGAATAAAAAGAACAAACAGCAGGCAATTAATCATGGTAATAGTGCTTCCAAAGGTCACACTATTACTTTGAGCAGTGATACCAATCTTCACTCCTTGAATTTAATTCCAGGGGGGGAAAAAAAATCCCTAATTTTACGGTCATAAATACTGAAAAGGAAAATTAACAAGAGTGCAATCTTATAATTAATGTTTTGACTAGCAATCATGGCACTCTAAGAAGCCTTGCTTTCAAATACTGTCCTAAGATCATCACATTCAGGAGTGACCATCAAAACCTGGCTGCCAAAAAATGAAACTGCATTACTATATAACTTGCTCTGGACCAAGAAGCCCTACTGAAATGCAGGACACCTGTTCAGAGAACCTTGTGGGAAAGTAAGGATGTTTTCATTTCCCTTTACAGTGATGGGGAATTCAAACAAAACCATCACAGGACATCTATGAAATAGCTTATCTGGATGCAGTGGCTCACTCTTGATTTCATTTTCTCTGTTGGAACTCAAGGAGCACAAGCTCATGGGATCTTGGAGAAAACTGGGAGACAAACTTGGCTTTGGATCCCAGTAACAGCCCTAAGCTGAGGATGGGAGTTCGGAAATCACATCTATTTGCAGACCTGTACTTTGCATATAATAGTACTGGAGAACAAATAGACTTGGCAAACCACCACATCATACTTGATTATGAGCAGGTTTTGTTATTAATTAAAGTAGCTGTAGCTAATCTGTTTAATGCCAAGCAGTACTGCCTTTAGGTGAACTATTGTCAAAGACACACCGAAATCAGACCCCAGAAGTGGCTTCATCTCATGTTTGGACTCCAAAGGGGTTTAAACACTAAACACTGCTTAAAAGGAATAGCTCAAGACATGTGCAGAAGACAGAAGTTCAGATCTATGGAAAATCATCAGGTCAAAACTGGATTTTTTGCAACACAGCTTTAGCTGAGGCATTATAGAATGACAGAATCTCCTAATACACTTACAAGTATTGTGGACAAATTAAGTCTGTCTTTAAGCATTTAAATACTTGTGCAAATATAAATATCAGAAATTTAACTCTCTTGGTGAAGCTTAAGGTCTTCAGCTTTATTTTAAAAGTGAATTTAGGTATTATTTTTTTTTAATATTTTTCTGTGTTCAATTTTGACTAAATCATTCATCAAAGGGCCATTCCATATCAGCCCTTCCATTCTGTATATACACAATATATGTGCTTTACAGGAAAAGTGGAAGAGGTGAGTCATTCTGCTATGAAAAACATTTCCACTTTAATAGGGTTTTTTTTGTGCATATTTTTTATGCATTAGTTTAACAGAAGAAGAAGGATGCCTCATTTGAAGTTAAATTAATTTCATTCTGACAGTCATGAAATACAGTGGGATTTTATCATCTAACGTGCACTGTTTTCAATGCCAGATTTCATCTTTCAAAATAATAATTAGCAGTAGTTTTAACATTTTCTCAATTATAAAGAATTATCATTTAATGGATAAAATTGCCATAAATTTTAGGGAGTACCTTGTCTTAGCCTATTATGTTCTGTTTTATTCAGCCACTGTTATTAAACAGTAATAGCATTTACTTTCTTACAATCAAAATTTTAAAAGGATCTTTAAAGGGAGAGGGAAGAAACTGAGAAGATAAATTATGCAACTGAAAGCAATGGTTGTTTTTCTCTTTGTATCTTTAGTGCAAATTCTTCTTCACTGTGTTTCCCAGACACCATCTGTTTCCAAAACAACTCATCACTAAACATAAGAGAGGAGATAGAAATTTCTAATAGGAGTTAAACCTGCCAGTTTGCAGAGTAGTCTGAGCTTTTTCAAATAGGAAATACAGGACAGTACAGAGTTCTTAATTAATTAAAGATGAGCAACATGTATCACCTCAGATGATGCAGTACACCATTTTAGGGATTTTCATTAGAATCATAGATGGATTATTAGTTTATAATGTTGCTGCACACTTGCTTTAAGAAGTCCAAAGCACATTTGGGTCACTTAGTATAGGGGTCTTTTAATTATTTCTTTAAAGTCTACTATTAACGCCTGAAAAAGGGGTCACACTTGTTCAGGGCCTCACTCCATTTGCAGTTACGTATCAGTGAGATTTTGGAAAAACAGAAACTAGACAAATTATTTCCATCAGGGACTCACTCACCTGTGCCAATACTCCTTTTTAGGAGGTACAAGAACCCTAGATGTATCCAGCTATGTGACAACATGCCACAACAAACTTGCTCCCTTCATCTCCAGAGAGGCTTATATCAGTTCCAAAATGCTATTTACTGCTACTTCTAGAAGTTCCTACTGGAAGAGCAATGTATGAATTTTTAACTTGGTTATACTATTGAGTTTAGTGATAGCACTGTGCTTACTTAAAGAAATTATTTTATCTTTTTGCTTTTTAATTCTCTCATGGTATGTGGGAACAATTAAAAAAATATTTATTTAGTTCAGTCTAATAAGTAACAGTGGGGAAACAAGTTATCAGAAAAACATGCAAATTCTTTTGGCAAATTATACATCTATTTATAAAAAAAAAAAAATTATGATATAAGAGCACAGGAACCATCAAGCTTTATAGATTCCCACCATCGTATCCACCCATGTCAAACAATTTCATACAGACTATATTTCCTGTAATAAGTATATTAAGAAAATCACTCTGAAATTGTTTATATTATCTATTCTGATTATACCTTTTTCAGACTAAAAATCCTTAGCAATCCTTAGAGACACGATGTCCTTTCTGCCCTTCCCCAGTCCTCCCTGTTCTTCTCCATCATTCAAAACAATTCTATCTTTTCTGCAGCCCGGATAATTTATTTCACACATGGAACATTCTTAACTTCAGAGTGCATTTCCAGATAATTTTATAGCTATCAGTAGACTAAAAAGTGCTTCTGTTATTCCCTTGGCAGTTCTATTAGATTAAATCCATTAGCACACTCACATATACACACATCACATTTTCAACTCTTTCTGTTCATAACATGTGACTCTATTGAGATGTTATCTTTTCATGTTGCCCTCACAGATTCTAAAAATCGGGATAGCTTATTTTTCCTTAGCTTAGTTTTTAAATCTTTTTTTTTTTTAAATTATTTTATTGCTGCATTAATTTATCACAGGTTCTATATTCCTGACCCTGTTACCTCAACATACTTAATTACATTATAGGCAACCATCTCCGCTCCTGTTCAATATTCTGAACAGCTTCACTGAGTTTTAAATGCACAAAATGGTCGTTGCCACACATTTCATTTCTGGCTTCAGCAGTTGCAATCTTGTGCTTTGTTACTAAAAATAGAGCTGCTTCCAACTACCTGAGCTGGAAAGCTAATTACAGAGCTGGTAAACAGTGCTCCTCCCCATTGAGCAAATGGTAGAATAAAGAGTCTGCTAATGTACTAGGGCTCCCATGGTCCTGTGGGTCTTTGAAATCTATCAAGTGTCATTTATTTAATCATTTGTGGCTGTTTGCATCATGGATAAATTACCATTTAAGTAAATAACTGTTTGACTGTTGGATCAACAAATCAGGGAGAAAAAGAACAATCAAACCAATTTAGGAAAAAGTATTCCAGCCTAATTCCCTGCTTGCACAAATCAGAACAATTTCACTGAAGTAAATAGCATTATTGTTGATTTGGACCAGGTAAGAGCCTAGTTCTTATTTCCTGCAGTAGAGGGGTTATTAGAGGACTGACTTTTTTGAAAGTTATTTCTGTCATGTACAGGCAAGAAAAAAACAAGTGCAACTGTAAGAAAGCACTTTCTTCCCTCAGAAATACTCTCAGTCATGTCTGCAGTACAGCAGCACATGGGCTGGAAGAAATTCCCTGCTGAGAGATCTAAAGGTAGAAGTGCCCATGGGGTTTAGATGCTTCTCTGTATTTGGCAATGAAACACCAGTTTCTCTGTTCCATGGGACTGATCCTGACCATGTAGCCCAGTACATGTGTTGTTGGCAACAAGGGTTCAGCCACCACACAGTCAATAAACCTCGACTCATTTTCAGCCATTAGAGAGGCAACAACATGTAGCTAATACATAAACAACTGTTAAAATAACTGTGATACAGCTGCAGCCCCAAACCAAAACTAAGGCATCCATTATGTTTGGTTATCCAAAACCCCTTCTGGAGACAAGAGAGCATGTAGCTTCTGGAATCATATTTTGTCCAGAATGCAGAATATAAGAATAAAAGAATTAGATAGAAAACACCAGAAAGACCAATTTAAAATAGCCTCTTTATTTCCCCTTCCTAGCCCCCAGAGAAATAAAGAGCCAAGTAAATAAACCCTCCAAGACCGTTCTTAACAGTTTAGAAGAATTTGGTGGAGGAAAGGAGCATGCAAGTGAGCATAAACTGTTGGCTCATCATCAGGTTTCTGCCAAATAAGAGGTGGATACAGTGCATCCAGGGACAGAATTGCTATCTGAGGGTAAGTACATTATTTACACAGCTCATTTGGGAGAGGAGAGGATGAGCTCCCTCTTCTGTCTCCAGTCCTTATGAAAAGAAAATTTGGGATGTCCTCAGCCAAGCAAACCACCTCCTGTTGTGCAGGAGAAGTAGGTTGCCAGTTGTTAGCAAAACTGAGTGGAAAAAAAGAAGGCAAGACAGAAAATGTGGACAGAGGTGGAAATGTGTAGTATAAAAAAGAAGCAAATACAAGCAGAGCCAAAAAAGCAACAAAGAAAGGCATAAAGAAGTCAAAATAAGACAATCCATTGTATTTCAAGCTCTGCATGTTCCAAGAAGTGAAAACAGAGAGAATCTAATAGTAACAGTGATGGAAAAAAACCAAACAAGAGTAGCAGCCTTCTCATCTTAAAGAGAAGAAAGCCAGGGAACATGTCTGCACACCACAAGGCAGTCCCACACCATCCCACCTAAGTCAACTCTGAAGAAGTCAAGCCATGCACCAGGACTTTCATAGCTGTCATTTGAGGACAGTGTTTCACCAGAACTGACGCATCTCTCGTTTCCATGGCACTAAATGTATGTATACTAGAGTGCCTCTGAAGAAAGTCATATGCACTTTTCACATTTAAACCTATATAAGTGTTTGTATATACACAGTTGGACTATGATGAAGGAACATAAGTGTTTGATGGTATTCAGGGCATAAACAATATTAAAAATCAACTGAATCCCAACTTTCAATCACTGATCAATCTTCCTGTGTTTTCAGACCTAAGTGACCACAAAGACATTAGACAACATATTCATATGTTTGATAAAATGTGCTTATTATAATAGGACGAAGGCCTTTCAAATGATAATATATTCAAAAAAATAATCCACAAAAAAAGCATACGCAAACAACATAAGCAATATTTTCCCTGCAATTTGATATTTCTTCCAATATTTATTCTCAGCTTAAGCCAGAGATGTTTAACTCTGGGAGACACTTGTCATTTATTCATTCATTCATTCATTCATTCATTCATTCATTCATTCATATTTCAAAGACAGAACACTGACAGTCACTGTCCTTCTGTGCTGCACAGATCAACTTACACATTTAAATTACCAACACGCATTTTTAGGTGGTTTGCTTCCGTTGAATTAAACTCACCAAATTGGTAGGGCAAGTAAGATGTGCATCCACCTTTCCATTAAGATAGTATAAAGTTTCCAATCCCCTTGTCAAAAAAAAAATAAAAATATGAGGAGAAAGGAAGATGATAAAAATATAGAATGTGAGGAAACTGTTGACAATAAGTTGTGAAATTATTTTAAGTATAAGTTGCTGTCTCATGCAACCATGGAAAAAGCACTTTCAAATTCACACTCCTTAATGAATGAAGTCACTTTGCGAACCTTGCATTGTTGCACAAAAAAATTCCATCTTTCACCACACAGGTATCACTCAAACTCTAACCTTCATGTCTCAGAGGCCCTGATTAAAGAAGCACATATTAACAGACAACACTGAAGCATATGAAAAAGGACTTGATCCCATAACAGAATAAAAGTGCAGTACTTCGCTGTGTCATAGCACCACTTTCAAAAGAGTTCATAATCATATCTGTTTATGTCTCAAAATCCTAGCAACCACCTATACAAAACTCCCTTAACAAGCTGAAAATTCATCAGAAGTACTATCTGACAACTGACCAAGTTTCATAAAAGACAGATACTTTTTCCTTGACAATTCAACAGCAACAAATGAGCTACAGACTGGTCTCCCCAGCACAGGGAGCCCACAGGTAGGAATACAGGGTAAATACCGACTCCATTGCCTTACCTCAGCTATGTGTGGCATTGGGTTAAATCCACAGAGGTTGCACACAACTTTCTTGCACTCCGTACAGGTATTAAAGTTGGGGGGATCCTTAGAACCAATATTTAGTCCAGTTTTACAAAGGGGACAAGACGCTTCAGGCTGGCTGGCTTTCTCTGGTTCCATCAGCTCAGCAGGTTTCTTAGCTTCAGCAGCCTGAGGCTTGCTATCTTTAGCCAAATCAGGCTTCTTTTCTAAATCAGATCCTTTAGTTGATAAAACACTATCCGCTTTTGATGGCTCCGATTTTTCAGTTGTAACAGGCTTGGCTTCTTTCTTTACGGGAACAGCTTTTGGAAGAGGCTGAGCCTGAGCAGCCTCTTTGGGGGCTGCCTGAGGGGCTGGGGGCTGCGATGGAGGCTGGGGCTGCTTCACCACAGGCCCAGGTGGAGGTGGGGCTGATGTCTGAGACCCTGGCTGACCCGCTGTGGAAATTAAATTTGAGGCCTGGCTGAAGATTGAAGCTCCAAATCCAAAGAGTTTCCCAGTAACTGTTTCTTGTGGTGTTGTAGGCTGAGGCTTAGGGGCATCAGTGATGCCTCCCAGATTAAGGCTGAAACGCCTTGACTGCTCTGGAGTTTTCTGAGGTGGCTGGGGTTGGGGTGCCAGCTGTGCTGGCACTGGCTTGGGTCCCGCTCCCGCCTGTGGTCCCTTGGGAGCCGGTTTGGTATCAGGCTTTGGGGCTGGTTTTGTCGGTAACTTTTTAGGATCATCTTTCGTTTGTGTTGGCTCAACAGGCCTTTGGGTTTTAGCATCTGGTCTAGCCCCAGGCTGAGACGCAAGCTTGGGATCTGATTTCTGCCGAGATACTTGTGGAACAGGTTTAGAATCTGGTTTATCCCCAGCTGGATGTGTGTCCTGTGATGGCTTGGCAGGCTCTGGCTTTGGGGAATCTGTCGCTTTCTGTTGAGCTGGTGGTGGTTTGGGCCCTGCGACATCCTGTTTCTGCCCTGGTGCTGCAGAGGTAGGCACAGTGTCTGCCACAGGCTTCTGTGCACTGGGTAGCTTTTGCTTATCGTCAGCCTGCGGTGGCTTGACCTGATCAGGCTTTGGAGTAGCATCGATTTGCTGGGATGTCTCAGTGGGCTCTGCACGGGGTTGTTTCGATTTTACAGGGGGAGACCCTGGCAAGGATGGTTGTTTTTTCTGTGGCTGGGGTTTTTTGGATTCTGCTGTCTGTGAAGGATCAGGTTTTGGAGAAACATCTTTCTTTTGAACTGGCTGTGGCTGGGGAGGTGGTTTAGCTGTTGAAGGTGGAATGGGTGTCTTCTGTTTGGATGGAAGTGGCTGTGGCCCAGGCCCAGGACCTGGTGCTAAGTCACCTCCTAACGCTCTTTGCATCTGGCAGTTTAAGCAGAGCCATTCACTAATCTGAAAAAAAAAATAAAAAAATAAAGGTGTTATAATTAATATAAGACAAAGTTTATAAAATTAACATAATAAAAGGCTATTCCAATGTATAGCCTGCTGCAATATTTCAGACTTCTGTGTAAAAAGGGAGAAATATTATAACTAATAAAGTTTGCAGTTAACATGCCCATCTGACTATTTTCATTCTTCTCCATGTTCTAGTGAGTCAAGCTATCACTGAGCCCATGATTCCAATGGCTTCCCATTCAGTTTACACACAGCTGAAAACTGAAGGACAAAAACCCAGCAGAATGAAAGAAATGCATTGGAATTTCATGGGACTCAGCAGCGATTCATTTACAGCAATGATTTGCCAGAATAATGACAAATACTGCTAAAATAGTTTAACACATCAAGTCTGCTGACAGAAAACAATAATCAGAATTAAAACACAGTAAATGCATAATTATCTTTAAGCATACATGTATTGAATTCAGCTTATGAACAGTTTATGCTTTTGGTAATGGTTTAAATTACAGAGCACAGGTATTGGCAGGAATATGTATCCAATGAATTAGGCACAGAGGTGTGTTAATGGGCATCATGTATTACACAGATTTATGCTTTACCATCAATTTCAAATGGCAAGTCTTCATCTGGAATCAGTGACGAGCTTTGCCTAAGCCCTGCTGGTATTTCAGAAGTCATAATTAGGTTTCCCAAAACACTTCTGTTATAAGAAGCTTCTAGGATAATCACTGTACCTCTGTATACAATGGGCCCCTCTTTTCACACAGAGGAGAAGGAATAAGGCAAATAATGTATTTACCCATGTTTCTCATCAACTATAGCACCTCTCAACTTCAAAACATTTTTTCTCCTTCCCAAGCAGTATTATATGAGAGGGAAACCATATTTTCTAATAAGACAGAAAAACCCAGCTTCACAATCTGAGGAAGGATCCAATTGGCTAAAACAACATGTGGTCACATGCTATTTTCCGCATTTTCCAGCACTAGCAGAAATATAGGCAGCAAAAATGCCATTCAGTATGGTACAGAGTCCCATGGGCCTACATCTGCAAGTACTTAAGCAGGTCACCTGTAGCTCTTCTCCTATTCTTTGGTCTGTGGGTGAAACGCAGGTTACCATCTACAGCATTTGCACACACCACTGCAACAGCGGGAACTGCAATTAGGAGAACATAAGTTTCTTTTCCTTTAAGGGTGAAGGTTTCTGGATGCTGTTTCTCACTCAGATCTTGATGATCTTAGAGGTCTTTTACAAAATAAATGATTCTGTGAATCTCTACTATACATCATGGGACAGATCTGGAGGTACCACATGCAATGAAAGATTTTGTCTGCGTAATATCAGAGCTCACTGGAAGGAAAGAGCTCTGATGTCATGGACTGAGGCAATGAATTCATTATGTTGGTGTGCTTTGCCAGCCTTGTATTTTTCCAGCAGCAAAAATTAAAAGAGAACAGTTGGACGCAGCTCCCTAAAAGAGTTATTTCAGTTATTCTGATAAACATGGTATATACACACACTCTGGAATATAAGCTCACTATCACTAACAGCTTCACAAAGAGATGCCAAATTTTGGCCCCAGCTCTAAGTTCACAGTAATTAAGTTACCAGTAATAATAAGGCTGCCTTATCCTCCATTTTCAGTGCAATTTTTTTAGATTGTTTAAACAATTACCTGATTTACTCACAATCCATACAGCAAACAACTGTCAAAAAGTGAAAACAATTGAAACAAAACTGGAACATATGTTTAAGCTCTGCTTTGAATTATGAAAGGAATTAAGTTCAGACCTGCACAGAGAACCCAAGTGAGGATTACATTTGGCTTAAATCCCATTGTGTTTGATTAGTTATCTGTTTCCCTACCTGATCTTAGATAATAGTAATCTAATTTAATTAGATACATACTAATACAATTTCTGGATGAATTCTTAAGGGTTTTCTAGAAGGTTTAAGTGTAATCAAAAAACAGGATGTCACAGCTGTCTGGTTGTGGTGGAGTAAATAAGATTTCTTACATTAGGGAGATGGGCTCCCTTCTACAGTGGAGAAAGACAGGATCCTGTGAGATTTTTAATGGACTTGAGAAAGGAACAGCTTTTCCCTCTATCCACAGAACTTTTACAGATATTTGAAAAATGCACTTTCCATCATGATTTGCTGCTCTTGCTTCTTGTTGATGTGAAACCATGGCAGTAACAGGTGCCTATCTGCTCTCACTCAGCTTCCAGGAAATCTAAATTTAAAGTCACTACAACACCTTTAAGCCCTCAAATGAAGTGGGGCTGGGTGGGACTACCAGATGTCTGAATGAGCGTTATGTTTAAGGCATCCAGATTGCAATTTCAATTATAAGCATTTAGGCTTGTCTTCAACATGTAGCTGGTCCAGTTTGACTCTGCTACCTAATGGAAGTCTAAACAAAAGTTAATTCTATGCCACAGTTTTCAATAAAATCTTGTGCAGAAGACAAAATCTTAACCCTCAACCACTGCTTTTTCCTTATCTTAAAAACAAATAATTGTATGTATATATACACACACATATATGAAACTGAAGCCTTTAAAACTAAAAATGAATTTGTTACTCCTACAGCTGAACTTCAAAATGGAAAATGTAGGAAGTTTCACTTCAATGTATTATTTTTTAAATCTCTCTGGTTTAAACATAAAATTCCTCCCATGCATTTTAGTGGGAGGAATTAAGTGCCAAAACCCTCAAGTCATTATAGCTTACACACATCATCTTCAAACAAATACAAAACTACACAAACTATAGTCCTGTGATTGGAACTGCAGGAGTTCAAAATGAAGTGTGCTACATGATACAGTTCTATCAAACACTCTCCTATTCATCCCGCTGCAATTACAGAGATTTTCCATAAGTTTTCACAGGAGCAGGCTTCTGTTAAATCCATGTGCTCTTACACATTATTACACATGAAATAAAACTTTCTGTAGCTGTAGATACCTAACACAAATGTTTCTCTAGCCCTAAAGGTATTCCTGGGCAGCAGTTCTGCGACTTTCTAGTTTCTTTCTCCACATTACTCATATCTTTATTTAGAATTAAAAGGCAAAAGTTTCCAGAGCAACTCATGAGCTTTTGCAGCTCCTGTCTACTTGTAAAGGAGATTCTTCTTTGATGCTGAGGAAGACAAGCTGTATATTTTTACACTGGTATATAGGGGGGGAAGCTGGATCTTATTTCTAGAAAAAATCTGTGATTTTCTTCAGGCCAAGACCCATGCCATTAGGTGCCATGACTAGGACTGTAAATCTGACAGATTTCATGCAGCATTTTTGTTCAGATTTCAACTACTGAACAAAGAAAGTTGACACTTTGCTTTCTAACTGATGTAGAAACTATATGCCCTCATAACAACAAAACAGTAATTAAAATGTATTTTATGTATTCATCAACCATAGCATCAATTCTACTAGTAGGGACCACCAAATGAATTTATTCACTGTTTTAGGAATGCCAGTGGAGAATCACTTTGAAGAAAATTACAGCACCACATTCTACAGATTATGAATGCATAAAGAAAGGCAAGCTAATAGTTGACAACAATAACAAATACGAGCTACAGGTCCATTCTTTTCCCTATCCCAAACAAAGCCAACACAACAGAAGGCAATCCAGTGCCTATTCCTTTCTTCCAAAGGGTTCAGATTTGTTCTAATTAGACAGACCCATCAAAGGCAATAGGGAAACTGTCAGAGAGCAAGTGCATTGACTGGCATGCTCCATTTCTATTCCTGCAGATGATGTAGGGCAGGAAGAGAATCCAGCTTGATTCTAAGATTTCAGATGTACATTAGAAATAAAGTTTGACTTGCAGATTGAACATATTTCATATAAAAATTACTTGCACACAATGTGAATGTAGCTCTCAGAAGCCATTTTAACAGTCTTTTTGCAGAGTAGAGCCTCACTCTAAGGGAATGGGTCTCATTCTCATTTAGACCAGTCATTTGGTGTGCTATAAAAAGGAACTTAGAGATATGCATAAAATATTAACATCCCTTTACATCACCACAGAAATGTAAAGATTTATAAAGCCTTTATGTTGCCACAGATATGTAAATGGGCTTTGCTGACATTGCTCAGCTCCAAAGCTTGTATCGACAAAATCAGTTTCTGGTCTGAAAACGCAACAGCTTATTTGGTTCCTGGCAATTTCAGAGAGGAGCGAGGAATCCAGATTTGGCTCTTAGTGGACATTTTTGCCAAGATGATGAGAGAAACATGAAAAATAAAGTGCTCAAGCACATGATTTTATGCAGTTTTGCACAGGGTGGTAAAATACTGTAAGAAACAAGAAACTAGATCAGAGGATGCTGTTATGAACAAAAAAGAATACCTACCACAAAACAAACTAAATTAGTATGTCAACAAGCAAAAGAAAAAGGTCTTCTAAACAAGTGTGGGCAATACTAGAGACAAAGTTTTCCTTCCACACCATCATTCCATGAATAAGATCTCAGCCATTCAAAGTAATTACCCTGAAACAAACATCTAATATTGTACACAGTATGCAACCAATCCTCATTTGAGGCAAATAGATCATCGTTACAAAATACATATTTACCTTCCCTTCAGATATCAGACGAGTTTATCAGGGAACATTGACTCAAGATGCTCACAAATATGACGCTAAGTCCTAGTCAGCAGCACAGCCCCCAGGTGTCCATTCCACGAACCACAGTGATGGTTACAAGCACTGTAGGTTGGTGCTGAACAATTGTTGGAGCAAATTTTTTAAACAGACATATTAAAAAACTACTCTTAAATGTTACTTAGCTATTCTACAACTAATGGATGAATTGTGTTATGTAGTTATCACAACCTTAAAACATACTCCACTACTCTGCTTAAATTACCAATACAGATAGCTACAGTTCGCATATGAACTATGAATAGTTGGGAGACTTATTTTATAGCTTATATAATTAGAATCAAAAAGCAAAATAGTAAACATAATCTTTTGACTATTTCTTGTTGTTTTCTTGAATGCCAGTATCTCAGAATATCTAAAAGTCATTTTTAATAGCCAAGGATGTGATTAAGCTGCCTCATGCACAGGAAAAAGCCTTTTCAAGACAGCTCAGTGCACTGTATCATGAAGCACAGCAACAAACACTCACTGCTTTCATTAACCTCATCAAGATTTAATATATCAGAAACAAGTAAATGTTTAACAAAAAAATTCACTGCAAATGAAGAGAGCAGCGAGGAAAAGGTTAACAAAGTTCATCTGTGCTGCACAGAGCACATCCGAGTGAATATCACTGGGATTTGAGAGGGGATTAAGCCGTCTGGTCGGAGCAGGGCTGGGCCACGCTGCCTGCCCACTGACTACCCAGCAAACAGCATCTCCACATCACATGGCCTCACATAGTAGTAAATTACAGTTGCCAAGCAACAACAATACTGGCGCAGATGGCTGACTGCAGTTGACATCTTTAGCTATGCAGATTAATTTATTATTTACTCGTGTTAAAAACTGGACAGGACAGTTTTCTGGACTAATGAGAAAACACTCCAACATATTGTACAATATTGCCCAATTAAAATATTGAGAAACTATCCCCTATGCAGAGGGGTTTTGTCTCTTTCTATGTTCTGCTCCTTTCATAAAAGGGAAAATAAAACCAAAAAACACAAACAAAACCCCAAACCAACCAACAAACAAAACAAAACAAAAAGCAAAGGACATCCCTGCTATTTCTATATCTAATCCTTAATGTAAAGCAGAAATGTAGGCTCATAGTCTTCCTCTAAGACAGAAACAATATGGGAGTTTATTTAAGGGTATTCCACAGAGAGAAACAGTACCCTGTACTTCCACAGCCCTTCTATTTGAGGATCTTTACAATTTTCCCAAATGCCTATGTGGCAGTTGTGGCTAGGGGCAGAACTATAGGAACAATACTAACTTCACTTCATCACAAAAATTGTGAGTAATCTCCATTTGCATAGAAATTGCAGTGATAGTAAAACTGGAACACTCCAAGTACTCTTTTTACCAAAGCAAATATTTCACAGAGAAATATTTCAAACTCTGATCATTTTTAAATGACAACTAAAAAAGGTTTCTTTGAGTCTGCTCTCTGACCAGTTTGAACGCAGACTGAAGTCCATCCTCTTTTATGAAACACATCTAGCTTTACTTCAGCATAGTTAAGAGTTGATACCTAAATTAATACTTTTACAAAGTTCAAAAAGTCTTGGGTTTTGTTGGGGCTTTTTAAACTCATTTCTGTACAACTTATGAGGACTATAACAGCTGATAACCATATTCAGGTCCTCATTTTTTTTCTAGTTTGTTCTGTATTACTCATATAACCCTCCCAAGTCTAAGTTTCCATAAAGCATTCAGTTTCAGAGCTATTTTTCCTGGTATTCAGAAGCTTAAGACTTTGTGGCATGTCACTGCCCACAGCAACAGAAGTTTTATTCTTCTTTATATGTAATTCCCAGGCCATGTTGAATTCTACTTCTTATGCACTACTACAACACAGCAGGGTCTAGACTTTAAACCACAGGGAATATTTCAATTCAATCAAGAGCTTCCTTTACTGTCATGTAATCGACAAAGATGTAATAGAGCAATTTCTATTAATTTTTTGTTAGTATAAGCAAAACTTATCTGGATTCACCACAAGAATTGTAATCATCTTCCTTACTTTCAATTATTATACATTGTTCTCCATATACAAGCTAATAACAATGATAATAACCGAAGAAAATTAATGTATTTCTGACTGTTTAAATTCTATTCAGTTACTGATAATACTTCATGCCCAAGTTACTTGCTACTACTTAAGATTCTTGGACATGCAGGACATTGATAAAAACAAATATAAATACCAAAATTCTTTATAAAGATTTGAACAAAAAAAATTATATTCTTAAAAGAAAGGTTATGATATGATTGTAAATAAAAACAGAGGTAGAAAGAAAGCAAAGAAAAAGAGGTCTGTAGTACATAGAGCAATTGATATGTAAAATTTCTAGTTCTACCAAAAAAGTTAAAAAAATAGACACCCCCTACCCTACAAAATATTACAAAAACAACAAAAAAAGAAAGTATTTCAGACTGGGTTAAAACAAATCTCTTTCACATTGAGTTGAAAAATAAATGTGCAAATCCAGTAAAATTTTCTATTGATCAGAAAGTATACACTCCACTTTGGGACAGTCTGCTGGTTGTTTGGGGTTTTTTTATCCCTCCTCTTTTTTTTCCATTCGGATGAAGTCAACTTTGATATAGACACATTGTTTGAAAAATAGTCAGAACCAATAAAATATTTTTAAGAATTCACTTTGCCTCCATCCAGAGAGGGATGTTTACTTTGGCAAGTAACCAAATCCTACATCAATACACACAGCTTCACATTACCTGAATGTGCAATTTCCAGTAAGTATCTAAGTATAAAATGAGACTAATTTTAAATGGTCCCCTAAAAGAGCACAGAAACAATGGATGAAATATGGACTAATGTAGATAAAATGCATGTAGAATAATCCCTCCCCAAAAACTGCTTAGAATACAGGCATTGACATATGCACAGACACATCACGGGTGGATCCATGGGCAGAGCCCACCCACAGCCAAGTTTCCAATATTAACAGTTCTAACACTCTACTTGATCATCAACTTTATAGATGCCCATCATAAAACATGTAATGACATTATTATTACATTTTAAACCCGTGCTCAGTCTATGTTGTGTGTATCTTTCAATAATTATTTCATAGGAAATGAAAATTTACTCAAGTATTGAACACATGCACTGATCATTTATAGTTAACTACAGCAGTTCATGCTTTTTGACCGGCTTTATCAAAAACTATACGAAAGTGTTTAAAAAATGGATAATTCATCAAGTTGTCTTTGATCATTTTGAGGGGCCTGCTTCTATTCAAATGTTCTAGGGTGCTGCCTCTTTCTTTTGGAAGTGCTGGTTTCTGTTGCTAATGGCTCTGGGAGTGCTTTTGGGAAAACCAAATGGTAAAAAAATGAGAAAAATAAATCATCAGGTAATAAAATACACACCTTTTACAAGGTTCTGATGGATATGAAAGGAAAATGCAATCGAGTACCAGTCATCAAACCTGTTTATATAATTTTTTCCATTACTTTATGCAACTGTTGCTAGGCAGTCATGTGCCATGGTGATGAGTGGAGTGTGAATACCTAGACAGATTAGAGAGACATATGTTACTGAACACATTATGTATGGTGTGTTTTCTCTCTAGATTGCTGTACAAAACCAGGATACCAACTACCCTTCTTGCCCGAGAGGACTGCAATATCAGATGGTTCAAAGAAATTGTTCAAGGGGTCTGACCTTGTAGCAATACAGGTATCACTTTCTGCTCTTAGTTACACAGTTCTCTCTAGTGAGTTTAAACAGAGTGCATGTACTACTGCATTTTAAATAGAGGTTTAAATGACTAGAATTAAGCTAAAAAATCTTAAATCTGCACTTCTTATAATGGTTATAGAATGCATGCAATCTACATCCTATGCCAGTTTGTAAAGCTTGCTATATTCTTTTCAGAATCAGTTAGATATACGAAATATAGAGATTTAGAAAGGTATACGTTGACAAAGTGATTCACTCTATTAGTTTTAGAGACTGAGCTACCTTGTAAGAAACTTGTAAGAAGAATATCTTAAGAAGGTAATTCAAGCACATGTACAGGGGAAAGTTTTAGAGAACAGAAGTCATATAAATTCTTTTCTAAATAAACACCTTTCACTCCCCACACCCAATTTGAAATTATTGCTTCCCAATCAGTAATGTGTTTAACATAATCAATAAAAACAGTGTCTATAAAGAACATGGAAAAGGCACAACACAGAATTCCAGAATCATGAAACTTGGCAAAAAGAACAGCAGGGAAAGTCAAAGTACGACACCAAAGTCAGTAAGTGCAAGGGTAAAACACAGGTTTTTGGTCAATAATACTTTAGGAGAACTTAAAATATGAGAAGCCAAAAATAAAAAAAATTGCACCATAATAAAGAAAAATGACAGGTAAGAGTCAAACCATGATTTTCCGGATAGGCAGGAAGAACAATGTAACCTATTGTAGAGAAGGAATCAGACATTTCTGGTAATAATCTAAATAGTGAAAGGAAAGAAACTGGAAGGAAAGTTTGATAATAACTCAATTGGGAACCTTGGCAACTGAAATAAATAATTTTTTTTGTATGTGCCAGAGAAGGTTCTATTACTTTGATATCAATGTTCAGTAATAAAGTCAGATGTGATTTTTGTCACCAACTGGAGCAGGACACCCACAATGAAGTTTCAGCAAGACAGCTGGTGGTGCAAAGCTGAGCAAATGAGAAAAGCCTGAGTGGGAGTCAAGAGATTGGAACTAATAGCTGAATAAATTAGATGTCCAATACCTTCATTTACTGAAATGATTTCATCATGAAATAAATGCATATCCTGTGTTTATTTCAATGTGTAATATGAAATTCAAATCTGCTTTTACATATGTATGCAATCAGTTAGTCTTAAATGCAGCTGTATTTATTGTCTAAAAGTCCTGAATTTCACACTTACAGAGTATCCACTTCAAAAACTAATAGTTATTCAAAGAATTTCCAAATACTTGGAAATCTTACATAAAATCTCCCTCAAAATTCATTTCATTTGAACATACCAAAGTTACTGACCATTTTCATGGGAAATCAGCAGCTTTTAAGGGAAGGCAAACTTGGGGCTCCAAGAGACTCCAGAAGCACACTACAAAAATTAACGACTCAGCACTCACAAATAAATTTAAGAAATTTTGGTCTAAAAACATTCTGCCAAACCTTGAAGGTAAAATTTTATTACAGTAGTTCCTCTCTGACTTTAACATCAATACATCACATTACTCATTTCTTATATCTAAATATATCTTTCTTTTATTCCCAAACAGTCTAGAATGACATGCTTTATGACCTTTGCTCAGGTAGACCCTGAGAATACAGACACTTGGATAGTTGCAGATGCTTTGAAATTTCTACACATGGCTGTTCAAGTCACTTCTTGCAATTTGCAATTTTAATAACAAATCAATAAATAATAGACTTGCTCTGTGCAAAAAGTCTGCTGTTTGTTACCAGGTACCCACGAATAAATATGTGCACCGGAAAGAAATCCAACTGCTAGCAGTGTACTTAAACCATTGTGGTACTGACTAAACAGGTTGCCCAGAGAGGCTGTCAAGTCTCATCCTTGAAGATATTTAAAACTGGTTAAATCTGCTTTAGGTGACACTGCTTTGAGCAGAAGTTTGGCCTGCATGATATCCAGAGGACCTTTCCTGCCTCAGCAATTCTGTGATTCAATTTTAAACATACAGATACTATTTATCAGGTTCAAAATACAGTAGCAGTCTGTATACTCTTCCTATGAGCATCCCAGATAGCGAGAATAAAAGTAAAACAAGACAAAAATAAGTTTTTCAAATACCCATTCTAGCTATTTATCATTAGTTAGCCTTCGGTGCCAGGTCTTATGCTTGAATTTCCATAAAATGATAAAAGTGTTGGTACTGAAAACAAACCCAAATTACATTTCAAATTTAAAATTAGCACATCAGGACATAGAAGGAGCTGTTCAACCAGTAAGAAGAGATCAGACAGTCACATGAAGCCTTATTCCCATGCAGAGCAAGTAAAGGATGTATATAAACAATAAATCAAGCTACCGCAAACATCAGGTTAAAATAAATTCATTTGAAGTCCTAATATTGCTTTCTATTCCATTTTTATGTTATACAATAATAGTAAGAATGGTGAGCTAGGTTAGAAATAGCTCGCAGAGATCCCTTTCTTAGCATCTTGCAAGAACAAAACAACCCCAGCATCACCAAGTCAAAACTCATGACTCAGGCTTTCAACTAATGAACGCTGACACAGTTGCAAAGCCAATCCACTCCACATCCTTTTCTAAATCACACACTGGGGCTACGAAGACTGATTTTCTCTCTCTCTCTCTCTCTTTTTTTCTTAGTTAGTTCTTATAGCCACAAAATTTATTTATTTATAAATATATTAGCACATGAGTACTGTGTACAGATTATAAACACAGACTGCAGGTGCTTAAAATCAATCAAAATGAGACAAAAGCCACATTGGTGTTTCTCCTCCTTTTGTATGAATAAATGCAAACACACTTCTAGATCTATACAGAGAACCATTACCTTCTTCTTTTCTTTTTTCTCTAATTTCACCCCATTTTACTCATAATCAGCTTTCCAAAACTGCATGAATTTTTTCACTGAACTCATTAAGTGATCACAATGATACATTGCAACACCTCTGATGTTTCAGCGTAACGAAGGGTAACTTAACTTTGTGCTCTGGTAGCGAACATCAGTTTAAAAACTACTCACCTCTGTGATGTGAGGGTTAGGATTGAATCCACACAGGCTGCAGACTACAGTGTGACACTGGGTGCACGTGTTGTAGTTGGCCTTTTCTGGAGTGTGCAGCAGCAGCTCGGTTGTTGTGCAAAGAGGACAGAAGGTTTTTTTGGGGGCGGATTCGGGGGTTTGGCTTGCACCAGCTGGCTTTTGCTGCGGAGGTTTGTCTGGCCCTGGCTGCTGGCCAGGTGGTTTTGTAGGTCCTGGTTGTTGTGCTGGGGGCTTTGCAGCCCCTGCAGTCTGAGAAGGTGGTTTTGTAGGCCCCGCCTGTGGTGGCACTTGCTTTGCAGCACCTGTTTGCTGCGGAGGTGGCTTCCCAGATCCAGGCTGCGGTGGCTGTTTTGCAGGTCCCGCTTGCTGAGCAGATGGCTTTTCAGGTCCAGGTTGCTGAGAAGGCTGTTTTGGAGGCCCTGCTTGCTGGGACGATGGCTTTGCAGGACCTCCTTGCCGCGCTGGCTGTTGAGATGGTTGTTTTGCAGGTCCTGGCTGCTGCGATGATGGTTTTGTGGGAGGTGGTGCTTGGGATGCCGTTCTAGCACTGTCTGGTTGCTGTGAGGAGGGTTTTGTTGGCCCTGATGAAGGTTTTGCAGAAGTTGGTTGTTGAACAGGTTTTGTTGCTTCTGACTGTTGCTGCTGAGATTTTTGAGGTCCTCGTGGCTGGGGCGGTTGTTTCGCTTGCTCTTGCTTAGCATCTGTTGGGTGGCCATGGCCTGGTTTCTGAACTTGCTTTGGTTCCTCAGGCTGCTGCTGAGGCACTGGTTTGGAAGACTCAGTTTGCTGCGGGGTAGGTCTGACAGGTCCTTGTTGTTGAACAGCTGGCTTTGGAGACTGTGGTTGAGTTGGATGTTTCGCGAGGCCCCTCTGTTCCTGAGGTTTCCCTTGCTCTTTTGGGGTAGCTTTTTGTTTCCTACTGGCTTCTTCTTGGGCTGCATCTGAATCCGATATCAAATCAAAAGGATTGAATTTGTTCACAACTGAAGTGACTGCGCTCAGTGGATTGGCATCTGAGAGAAAACTGGGCATCATACTTGGCTTCTGATCTTCTTTAAAATCAGTCCTGGACTTTGATTCACGTAGACTAAGAGTAGAAGGGCTCCGTCCAGGTGCCCGTTGTTCTGTCTTCAGCACATCTACTGTTCTGCTTTTACTCAAACCTGGTGGTCCTGGATCTGGAGGCTTACCTGGTTGTCTGGGATGGTGGCTTGTATCAAGCTCAGCATGTCTGCAGACAGAAAACATAATAAAATTAAAATAATGCAGAATTCTAGAAAAATTAGAAAAAATAAGATGTATCAGTGACCCTGGAAGAGCTCTGGTAACACTGAAGTTTCTCAGGCGTTTAAGTGTTTGCAAGACCAAGGCTTATAATAAGGCGCATGTAAAAAGTATTTTACTAAAAATTATTGGGGTTTTTTTAAAGCTTATATGAGTATTCAGACATACAATGATTTATTATTTAGTAAATAATCTAATACAACAACGTTCAATCAGATAACTTTTACTTCAGAAATCTGATGAACTCAAAATTACTAATTCCTATTACACCTATATCTAAATTACTAACTATCCACCCTGTTCCTTGGGATACAAACACAGGAAGACAGAGAAACCTAAAAGGAACAGAGGTGTCAGAAAATTACCAGATGAAAGCACAGCCATACAAGAAAAACAATGGACAGTATATCATGTACTTGTATTCTGGCTACTTGTACAAAATTGGGATATGTTTACAATTCAATATGCAGCAGGGATTTAAACTCCTAAAATCCATGTATGTTAAGGAGTATAGGGGTCTCTTTGCAAATAGAGCTACTATACAGGTTCCTCTCAGAATCATCCCAACCATTCACATTGCCCAGTATTATAAAGGGAAAATGCACATTACATTAGAGAATTGGGAAAAATCCTTACAATACTGTTTTTCTATATGTTCATACAGAAAAAAACAAAAGTAAGAATGTAGGAACCAAAATCAAGACCATATCTTCTTATGTGGCACAGTATTCTACTTGGCTGGAGCTGGGGGAAATAATATTGTATTCACTGCTAATGCTCAGGGATGTAATAAAATATTCTATTTAGTGGTATCACTCATCTTCTACTGGAAGATACGGTGTTCTCTTCAGTGTCACAGAAGTGTTGCAAATATAAAATTTTCAGTTTTCACTTTGAGAGAACTAGTCAACTGTGATCTTGTTTTTGCAGACATGACATTTCTTCTTGGCCATTCATGGGCAAGGTAAACAATCACTCATTCCATTTAACTGTATTCCTTGAGTAATAAATAAATAAATACATGCACAACTTTGTTTAAAAGTTTTGTCAGAAGTCTGCAGAATTATATATAGATGCCATATTGACAAATGTATGCTACACTGTTAATGTTGTCATGGGTTTCCTATTTTTTCTGATTAATATTTAGAGTTTCCATTACATGTCTAGCAATGGCAATACAAAGGACAAAACTAAGTGGTAGACATTTCTGCGCCTGCAATTCTCATAAAACAGGATTTCTCATAATCACGTGTCTGAGTTTTTCTATTAATTAAAAATTTCCACATGAAATACTTGTTAAAGACAAACTATTTCCAGCCTTCATCAACTTCATTTACCCTTTCCCATTGTAAAATTATTGGCCATAATACTTCAAAGTTTACAACCCTGATGTGTAACCCATTGAAGTGAGTAGGCGTTTTTCCCTTGGAAACAGCGAAAATTGATTAACTCATTACTCATTAAGAGGATAGTTCAGAAAAACCCAATAGTACTCTAGTTTTTTTTCAAATATTTGACTTTTTGCTTGTTAAAAGAGTAATTTTATATTCTCATTGATAACAAGGAAGATCTACCTGCAGTTCTGTTTCTTATTTAGATAAGCACTCCAGGTTTATCTGAGGAGGCACTGCTTACTACATGACATCACTTTCAGTAATGTATTAGCAACAGTGTGGTACACTTCCAGCATTTGTGTTTGCAAGTGTTCAAGCTGTTGGATGGCTTCATTCAACAATGATAAGAGTGACAAGGAGGAGGAAAATAAAAAAAAAATAAAAAAAATCAGTGGTATGATTGAAATTCAGGTAAGTAAACAGTGTACCATGCCCAAACCTTACAGTGTGAATGTGGAAATTAAAAACAAAACAAAATAAAAAAAAGTGACTGTGGAGCCCTACTGGAACAGAGTTGTCCAGATTTTTATCTTTATGAAATAATGTGCTCCATAAATTTCCACCTGATCAGATATCAGGACCTGAAATGAGATCAGACCCATGAATGTAGGAAATAAACCCAAGTGACTCTGCAAGGCTGCTAGTGTATTCTGAAGACCAGACTTGTCTTGCCTTTGCATATAACAATGTTTCTAAGCGATGGAGACAGAGCATGGCTAACTAATGGAAGAAAAAGGCTTGAAAAGACAAGCTTCTAGAGAAATGTTACTTCTGTCAAAAGCCAGGACTTGCTTCATTTAGTTTGAGGTACCTGGGAGTTGAAGCCTTCCTTTCTACAGCTATTTTATAAGCAACTACAGACTGACATTGAAAAATTTTAATTGACCTGGAGTATCAGAGCCCTCAAAATAAATTTTGAATTTATTTGACAAGAATTTGCTAACTTTCCTACCTTCTGAATCATGAAAAAACCACAATAGTTTTACAGTCTTCAAACCAAACCCAACAAGCAAAATAATTTAGTTCTCCCTCACATAATGCTTTTCTCTGTGCTGCTGTGTTTCTCCTCACTTGGGCCTTGATCCATGGAACTCACCTCTACTCATTTACATATTACAGCCTAATCAAAGTTTGGAGTAAGAGGAGATTTAACAAAAGGACTATTGGTCTAGTTCTTGAATTCCATAACTATAAAAACCTATTAAAAAGGCAAGTCTTTTTCTCATTCATCAATATAAATAGTTTTAAAGAGAAACACAATAATTACACACCTCCAAAATAGTTAGATCTTTTCATATCTACAGAAAATATATATATAACTTATGCATACCCCAGTGGTTATCTCTGGGGTTTTTAGTCAGTAGAGTGATGACATTAAAAAAAAATATATATATTTCTCCTGGAAAATACACCATAAACATACTTTAGAAATGTGACAGTTAGTAAGATTTCTTAGCATTTCCTTATCAGAATGTAGCAATGTTTTTTCTGTTGTTCTCTATTGTGACCAACTTAATGAACTGGGAAAAAAAAATAAAACCCAACCAATTGTATTAGATGGTCAAATATTCAGTTGGTCATCTAATCCTTTCAGATATGGAACAATTCCTCAGCAAGTGGACACTGACACAGTTACAGAGTCATTCGATAAACCCAGAACAACTGGAACCTGCTTATAAAGTGACTGTGTATGTTTCAGGTAAATTTTCTAACCATGAGTTTTCTGAAGACAGCTAATTGAAATATGATAGAAAGATTGCCATACATCCTAAACATCTGACCAGAACCTAGAGGATAAAATGCTCAAAAAAAAAATTAAAAAAAAAATAAAAAAATTAAAAGATACGTTTGAATTAGACAGTTCACTTTAGGTTCTCTAGATCTAAATGCTTATATTAATATTCATAAGACTTAAAAGCTCAAAGCCTACAGAAGTCCTAGAAGGGACAGCATTTATTTTAAGGTGATAAAGATGAAACTATGTTACCTGGTACATACATTACTTACTATTAAAAAGTCTGTTGAAACAAATGTTACTACAGTATACTATCAATCATGAAGACATTTAGAATAGAAAATAATTATTAGTCTCTAATATTAAAATGGAAGTAACAAAGGAAAAATCCAGTTAGCAACACGGAAAAAGCTAATCGACACTACAATAAGGACACTGCCATAATGCAAAACTATATGAACTGGAAGCCAGAATTCCTCTTTTGATCATAATTTCAGTCACTTAACATTTGGACTGGCATAACCAGGCTAGAGAAAAAAAAAAAACAAACAAAAAAAAAAACCAAAAAAAAAACTTTTGGGAACAACAGTCGAGCATCAGTCAAGAGACATTTTCCACATCTGGTTTCTTTGGCCATGCTGACTAAACCAGAAAGCTTGAAGTTAAGGAATCAGTCTCAGCAGGCTAGTTCTGGTTTTAGTCTGGAAGAGGGTGACCCTTAATCCTTAGAAAAGTCTTACTCTGAGGGTTTGTATCAGGTTCTTAATAATTATTCCTAACATTCTTGGTAGGTCTTAATAGCAAGAGAGGTGTGCAAGAGGAACAAGTGAAGCCACAAACCAAGACCAGAGAGAAGCAGTAATTTCATTACAGTGTGACAGGCACAAAGATACTATGATGGGAAGTGCTATAGCTTCAAAATGTCAACTTTGACTACAAGGTCAAACCTTTTGGTTGTAATTCACAAATTTAGAGTGGCTTTACTTTAAATAGAGAGTGAAAGTATGGTACGCTAACAAGATCAAAGTTGTTTCTGATATCATGAATATGTTTGTAGGAAAGCAGCTATTTATCAATGCAGAGCTATCCACACTGCAATGAGTTTAGACTACTCTTACAGCAACATTTAAATTACTTCTTACTGGAACATTAGGATGAAAAAATAAAGTTTCAAAGTGCTTGTGTATTTGCTTGTAGACTGTTGTACAAAAGGGAATTTTGAGCTTGATTTCACAGAACTAAAAAATATTCCTTTTTCTCATTAACATCTACAGAAGCTGGGCAGAGTCCTGAATTGAATGGAAAATTATATTTTACACATAGTAGTAATGCATGATTAATAATTATGCAAGATATGAAATAGGAAGATTTGACTTCCAGTTTTAAAAAATGGACACCATCATCTCAGATATAATCCCAGTGACTCCAGTAGTTTGCCCAAGAATGTTTAGTCCCCACCCTCCCTGCCTGCCTTCTTCTAGAATTCACTTATATAAAACTGATATTATATAAACTCAACATGCATTTATGTGGGGTGAAGTCAATACACAGTGAAACAGCCGGTCGAGGAGGCTCCTTCCAGCATCCTCCTCCAAGACTAACACACCCATCCCCGGAGCCGGAGAGCAACAGAGGCGCCGGCCCTGGATGAGGGGCTGGGGCAGGCGAGGGATCAGCACGGCGGAGAGCGACACCGGGACGGGGAGAGCCGGGGTTCAGGACCGAGGATAGCGGCGGCACTCGGGAAGGGAGGGAGGGAGGGAAGGATGCTGCCGGCATTGGCACCGGGAGAACCGGCCCGGGGCCGGGCGGGGAGCGGGCTTGTTGCACGTCGGGCAGTGAATTCACTGGGAGGCAGGCAAAGAACGGGGAAGGAAATTACCCCAGCCTTCGCAAAGGTAAAGCCATCACTACTCAGAAAGCTGAATGCCAGTGGCAATCAATTTAATCTATTATTTGGTCTCTCCCCTTTCCAACAAAAAAAAAAAAAAAACAAAACAAAAAAAAAAAAAAACAAAAAACAAAAAAAAAAAAAAAAAAAACAAAAAACAAAAAAAAAAAAAAGGTTAAAAAAAAAAGGTAAAAAAAAAAAAAAAATAGACTGAAACAGAACTCCTCCTCAATCCTTGAATCCATGACTATTTAATGAAGCCAAATGATAGTTGTAGAGGTTCCGAATTGGCAGCGTAATGGCCAGCAAATGCATTATGCCCAAAAGGTTTGGAAGATTCAACAAGAATCTCTCTCCAGACACTGACGCTTGCAGAACCCGCCGCCCTGGGGAGAGCTCCCGTGGCTACGGCCGGAGCAGTGGGGCATCCAGCCCCGTAAAAGGCACACACCCGGCACACGGAAAGCCAGAACGGCGCCTGCACATCTCTCCGCGCCCCAGACACGGAGCTGCCGGGGCTCCGCATCGGTGCGAAGGGAGGAGAGAGGGCGAGGAGCGCCGCTGTCACCCGAGCCCCGGGAGCGGGAAGAGCCGGAGGGAGCGGGCTCCGTCCCGCTGCCCTCGCCCCGGCAGCCGCCCTGCCCTGCCCTGCCCTGCCTTCCCTGCCCTCCCTGCCCTGCCCTGCCTTCCCTGCTCTCCCTCCCTGCCCGCCGGCACGGCGGAACGCCGGCTCCCGGTGCGCCGGGCCCGGATCGAATAGCCGCTCGCCCCCCGCCCCACCGCGAGGAGACGGGGAAGGGGGAAGGGAGGAGCGGGAGAAGGGAGGTTTCCCGTGCATGCCTTTGCATGGGAGGCGGCTCCGCGCCGGCGAGGTTCCCTCTGGGCAGCCCCTGCGCCCTTGACATGACAGCGGCGATCTGCCTCCTCTCCTCCTCGCTCAGCTGGCTCAGGTCCGCCTCCACCCCGGCCGGGACCAGGCGCTGCAAGGGGGCCGCGGGGCCGCCGCCATCCCCGGCCGCCGCCGCCCCTTCGGGGAAGGCGCCCAGCCCTTCGCCGCCTTCCAGGCTCGCCTCGTTGCCCATGGCCGCGCCGCCGCTCCGCGCTCTGCCCCGGCGCTCGCAGCAGCCGCGCTGCCCGCACCGCGCTCAGCGCTCCGCGGCCGCCGCCGCCGCCTCCACGGCCCCGCTCGGCGGCGGCAGCAGCGCCGGGGGCGCGCTCGGTGCCCGTGCCCGTGGCC
>JAWWTY010000037.1:8398277-8453938 GCA_035222235.1 Margarornis squamiger | reverse complement strand
CCGTGCCCGTGGCCGGGGCCGCGCTCGGTGCCCGCGCTCAGCGCTCGCCGCCGCCGCGGCTGCCGGGGGAGTGCGGCGCTGCCGCCCGCCCCGCCGCCCCGCGCAGAGCAGCGCATGCTCCGGGCGGGGCTCCCCCCGCCGCACGGCCTTTAAAGGCGCCGCCGCCTCCGCAGACGGAGCGGGGATCTCCTGCCCGCCCCGCCCCGGGACCCACGGACACAGCCGGGACCCACAGACACAGCCGGGACCCGCTGCCCGTCCCCGCCGGGGCTGCCCCGCGTCCGCAAGGGCGAGCGAGGCTCCTCCGGGCTTCGGCTGCTCGCTCGCCCGGGGCACGGAGGGAGAAGGCGCACCTGGTGGAGGGCGCCCCTCCCAGCGCGTCCCTCAGGGAAGAGCTAAGGAGGCCGGGCGGCTTTGGGCCCTGAGTTTTGAAGGTCCCTATGGACCACAGCCCTTTCTGGGTCCCCGCCCCCGTGCTGGGCCACCCCCGGGGTGTGTGAATCCAGCACGCCGGTGTCGTTCCAGGGCCGCTGAGCCCCAAACTGGACACTGTGCTCCTAATGCAGTGTCACAGCTGCTGAATATATTGAGGAGAATCATCTTCTCTAACCTGCTGGCCACACTGGAGGTAGCAGAGGTCCGTGTGCCACTGACATTCTTCATCACAAACAGCCTACTGCTGAAATGTGTTTCACCTGGACTTTTTCTGCAAAAATGCTTTTGGGCCAGCCTGTCCTGGAGCACGGAGTTACTCCTTCCCAGATACAGGACTCTGCACTTGCTGTTGCTCATCTTCATGAGGTTCCTGCCAGCCCATCCTCCCACCTGTCAGGAGCCCTGCAAGCAGTAGCCCTACCCTTCAGTGTATTTACTGTTCTCCAAGCTGCCATCCTGCACAGACTTGCTGGGGGTGTATTCCATGCCTTTGCCCATATCATTAGTAGAGGCATTGCATATCATTGGTCATAAAGATACAGATAGGAACATGCCACCAGTTGGACATGAAACAACTAACCACAACCTGTTTGAGCCTGATGGTTCAGTCTATTTTTCATCCATTGTACAGGTCTTACTAATTTGAGTATAAGGATATTATAGTTGATTGCGCTGAAAGCCGGATGGAGTAATTTGCCTGGGGTTAAACACATGCTGTCTGTTTTAATAACCTTCCTGTCCTTTGTCTGCTTCCAGGAGGACTTGCTCTGTAACTTTCCCTGGAGGGGTACTAGCCACATTAGCCCAACTGCCTGCTAGTTCTCTTGTAGATCTCCTTTCTGAAGACGTGTGCAAGTGCTTGGTTTTTTCCTAGTCATTAAGAAACATTCCCAATAAGCTTTTGAAGATGACAGACTGACTTTGCAACAGTGTCTGCCTGTTCCCTCAGCACCCTTTGATCTACCCCATCCAGTGCCCTTAACTTCTGCACATTGAACTGGTTTAAGTGCTCTCTAAGTCTGTCTTATTCTACTACAGCTTGTGTTTTCACTCACATGTGCTCTGATGCTTGGCTTAGGGACCTGCGAGACTAGAGGACAAACCCAATCCATAAAAGCCTTGGCAAAGAGCCACAAAGTACCTCAACCTTTCTATGTCTTTGCCTCTAGTTTTAATGCCTCCTTGATCAGGGCCAAATTTTTACCAAATCCTTCCTAGTGGTCTTACTAAATTGTGCCAGTATTTTGCATATTCCAATGTGTTTGTTAAACAACTAAATCTTCATAAATATCAGTTGTTCTAGCTACAAGAATGTGACAATATTTGGTGCTCTTACATGTCTCCTTTAGCACCATTACTACTTTTCTCCAGACACAGCTGTATGCAGATGAGCTCCCAAAATGACCTACATAAGGATGCTGTGCAAATATTTATAGTACTCTTGTATTGTAGCAATCAGAGATAATTTTTTCAGTAATGGTTCACAGTAAATGATGAAACTAGTAGCAGTTGGGGGCTTCCTACTTTTGTCTCAAGTGACTGTAAGTTACACATCAAAAGAACAGCTTGGCAGAGAACATGATAAAACACAGAAGACAAACTCTCTAAGTGAAGTATTATGACATGCATATAAGTGGCTGCCTCTTCACATAATGTTCTAGGTAAAGACATCAGAAAATCTGTGGAAGAGGCAACACACAACACAATCACACCTGGACAAAGGTGGATTGACTTGGCATGTGAAGAAAAGACACAAATTTCAGTTAAGGGTTTTGTACAGAAGCAAATACACGTTCCTTCAGCAAAAGTGAACATTAGTTATGAATAAATGTACAAAGTGCTGCTGCATGGAAGAAGGCAAGTGCAAAACAAAGATGGGGAAAGAGGGATTTAATCAGTGAAAGCATTTTGTTTTCTGATACGTACTAATGTGAGCATTCATAATGCTCTTAAATATACACAATAATTAAATGTTCTGTGAAGGGTGGTATTCCTGTCCTTCAACTGCGTAGTCTGAAAGTTTATTAAGTTTCCAAATGAAATTTTTCTAAACAAACAAAAATGTTTCTTTATTCAAAGCCAAATAAGTGACTAGAGCTTTTGACTCAGACCTAGACGTTGTCATATGTTTAAAATGAAGCAGCATATGTCAGATATAGATGGAGACAAAACAAGCGAGATCAAAACACAATAAATTCACTCAGCAATTAAACCCGGGGAAATAGCAGCTGTGATAGTGCTTACTGTTCAAAACTATATACACTGTTACTATTTCACTGTTAACATGTCCTGAGATAGAAAATAGGAGAAAAGAGACATATAATGCCAAAGGAAGTAAGCTGGGCCCAAATGGAGGTGAAGGATGACAAAGACCTTTGGTGGGAAGTTCATTAATGGCTTCACTGGAGCAAATGATGGCACCTTAAAAATGATTATGATTTCAAATATCTTAGTGATTTTTGTGGAAACTCTCTTTTCACAGTTCTGTGACATTTACCTTTTCTTATGAAACAGCATGAAATCAGTAGTTATCTGTTCCAGAAGTCCCACTGCAGACCTGTTTTCCCTACATCCTGTCATTTCCACATCTTTCTCCCTATATACTTCACAGTCTGTCCAAAAGGGAGAAGATCTGTCTCATTTTCGTGTTGCTGATGAAATTCACAAACTAATGAGGCACAATATTCTGTTGTAGTGAGGAAAGAAGAGCTATCAAATGAATCAGCCTATTTCCTCAAAAGTCTTAATATCTAACTTGCAAGAAACAGCTTGGTGGTGTCAGCATAAAAACCCTTATTAAAAAAAATGTTTAATCTCTACCACTGAAAAATATGATTAAAACCTTTTCAGAGATAAAACAGTCTTTAAAAAGTGCATGCAAATTAGAACTGTTTCTGTAAATTTAGAGACAGATACAGAAGCAAGTTACCTTCCCTTTGATACTAGGTAATATAAAAAGGATAATCTTGAACAGAGTCAAATCCAGTTACCCTTTGAGGACCTGCTCACAGTTTTTGTAGAGTTTTTGTTGTATCCAGAATAGATTGGCACAATCCACAAACATTTATGTATTTTACACTGAGTGCATGAATGATATTTTTGTCCCTGCAAAACAAAGGCACAGTATATTCGAAGTGATGTAACATGATTCAGACTAAAGACTGTGCTATATCAGTAATGCAGTCCTTTCATCTGGGCCAAACCAGTTTGGTATGCAAACTATATGCATCACATCTCCAAAGGAGCCGGTCCAAGTCAGAGCTGAGTATGCAGAAGCAGCACAAGGATGCTAGTTCATCTTTTGCTAGTGCTGAATTTGATCTGGGGCAAAGAAATCTCAGGTAAGTGTTATCTGCAGCACCAAAATGAGTACTTGAAGTTAATTTACTGATTAACAACACTGAAGACATCCAATCTTCTCATCAGTAGGCTACTTACTACAGATTTACTTACTTTACATTTTATTTGAGAAAATGCCATTTAACTCATAGAATTTGGAGAAGCAATGCTAAGATCAGCAGAAGAAAGTAATAAGAGGTCGGTAACACCTTGGCATAAGCTGGCAAAAAGGGAGAGAAAGGAAAACTTTTATAACTTAATAATATGCCTGGCATTATGCCCAGATAAAAGTGAAGGAGGAAGAAAGCATGTTAATCATTAATGATTAACAAAGACTCTACGGATCAGTACCACAAAGAAGGGTAAAGAGGAACCAGAATTTGCATAAACATATTTATAAAACTTTACGCATTAATAATTTTATATTCTAACTTGTACAAATACCTAACTGAATTTATATATCACATTTATCTACCCCATTTCAGAGATACAGAGACTGTGGAAGGTACTTTGAGTTTAAAAAACATGGCTAAGATGCATCCAACAGTTCAGTCCATCTGCTATACAGAATGAGCAATGCCTCTTAACGATAGCTCTTTCCAGCAAGACTTTTTCTCTCACAAGTACTAATTCTGTATCAAAACTATCCAAACTATCCCTTTCTATAGAACAACCAAAATTTGGTACATACTTCACAGCAAACATTCAAGATCATGATGATTTTCCAGTCTCACCTGACTTACTCATCACCAAAACAACCAATACAGGATAGTAACAAGATACCTTGTGAAGCATTGTATATTGCTGTTAAATTCAAATACATGTAACTCCTCTCTCTACACAGAATTTTCTATTCCATCACTTTGTACATGCCTGTTGAGAAAACATTGGAATAGCTAACTAGTCTGTTCCAGAAATCCCACAAAACTCCACTTACTTTAGGGGACAAACCACACACACAACCCAAAAGTGAATATAGTGCAAAAACTCCCAGATAGGATAAAACACCCTGGGCAGAATTATTTGCAGGATTCTAAAGTTCCTGAATGTCCATGGTTTTGGGATACCATACACTCTAATACAGTAAAAATAATGTTACAGCATCCTGTTTATGATTAAACAAATCACTTTTGAATAGCCTCTGCAGATATTTTAGCCTCATTATCATCAGTCTAAGTGGAACAGGATTAGTACATGCACTTTACCCTACTGAGTAGCCAGTGCATAGACACCTGGCTAAGTTGTCCTAGGAATCTCATAACCAGATTTGCTTACTCAAACAAAACAACGTTTGCCAGCCGTCTAAGCACAGCAATGCTGATATGCTCACAATATGGACCACTACAGCATATATTAGTCACAATGTCAAAAATGTTATACTTACTTGCAATCAGTGTTTCTATTACACAAGTAGTGATTTGCATTTTAAACTGAAGAATGAGGCAAAATAGCCATTAATCTCAAAGGCTTTATCCTAAACAACCTCCAACAACAGTAATATCGTAGTTTTATCCTGTTGTTCTCCAGTTTCTTTCTCTAATATGAGTTTATCCACCTGCAGTGGCTCAGTCCAACTAATAGTAGTATAGATATCATCACAAAGAGCTCAATTTTTATTTGTTTATATGGTGAAACAGTCATGGGTGGGATTATTACAATTCAAGAGCAAGCCCACTCAATTAGGGAGAACCTCTAGAAAGATTTGAGCTCATTAGCATCAAATTCTGATAAATCACATTAGAATAAAGTAACTGTTCAGTTTTGGGTGTGCACCAATGAGGATAACAGTGAGCATCTCAGAATCTTTCTGTTAGGATTGCAATTGGTAAGATAAGAATTTTGAAACTTCCAATTCCCCTAGTAGGTATCTCTTTCATGCTGAGAGCACAGTAAGAAAAACAGCCTAAACTTCAGGAAAACTTCATAGCTTAAACAGAGGAAAGTCTCACGAATTAAGTACCTATTTAGATTATATGTTCAGGTCCTGTCTGTGCCACAGAGGACAGGCTTTCAGTTTAAACTAAATTTCATATAATTTTTCCTCCTAAATTAATGGCGGGGGGGGGGGGGGAGTGGATATTAAGATTCATTAGGACTATCAAAAATAACTCTTGTATTACATGGGTCTTACTTAAAATAGGATTCTTGAGGTGAAACCTTCCTTACTCAAAGTATCATATATAATTAAATACTGGCCAAATCCACCATTTACAAGAATGAGATATTAAAGTTAAGCACTTGAGTCCTTTTTTTGGAGTTCACATATAGAATGATAACAGGGATGCAGAGCACACAGTTCCAGTGGGTACTGCCCACTGCTTACCATGTATTGAACAATGTGTTGTAGACCGTGCTAAACACATGGTAGCTAGGTTTTCTGGCACAAGCTACCAACTGTCTCTGATGGAAATAAAGAGAAGAAAAGAAAAAAAAAAAAAGTTTATCTTTGATCTATTGTCCTTAGAATAGGCTCCGGATATTGCTCATTTCAGGTAAAGTAAACAACAGTCTTTGTCCCAGAAAGTATATCTATTCAGGACTAAGAAAGTTTACCCTTCTCTTCAGATATGTACTTAAAGGCTTTATACTCTTGACACTAGAAATAGCTCCTAGCTTATAAAGGCACAAAACCAGTGATATATCCCAAAGGCCTTGATTTTCATTTTAGTCCAAAAACAATCATGAAATGGGTGGGAAGTAACCTCTGGAGGTCACCTGGACCAATTGCTCTCTCAAAACAAGGCTCACATATACTAGGTTGCTCAGAGAAACTTTCAGTCAAATTGAGTATTTCCAGGCATAGAAATTTCAGTCTCTCTGGGTAACCTTATGTCTAATCAGAATTTCTTTTGTTGCAAGTTGCCTCAATTTCCTCTCGTCCTTTCACTATGCACCTTGGGGAGGAGTAAGACTCTATTTTCTCTGTCTCCTTCCACTAAGAACTTGAAGATGGTGATAGGATTCATCATGGATAGGATGCATCATGAGCCTTCTCTTCATAAGGCTAAACAAATGTCTCTCTCAGCCTCTCCTCAGAGGACTAGTGGTCCAATTTACTAACAGTCTGGGCAACTTTTCATTGGACTTATTCCAGTTTGTGAACCTCTTTGTTATGCTGAGGAACCCCAACCTGGCCACAACACTCCAGATGTAATATTACAAATGCTGAGTGGAAAGGAATAATCAGTTCCCTTAATTTCTTGGCTATGATACAGCCCAGTATACTGTTGACTATCTGAAATGCAAGGCTTTGCACAAATCCTTCCTGAATTTCATGAGATTCATACTGGCCCATTCTGCCAGCCTGTCTAGGTCTCTAGCCCTGCCATAGAGCACATTTACTTCCTCTGCCGGTTTGGTATCATGCACAAATTTGATGAGGGTTCCTCCTTCTTTCTCCTCCTCCAGACTGTTAATAAACATATTAAACAGCATTAAGTCCCAGACAGACCCCAGAAAAACTTCATTTGATCTGACCCTTCAGACGGATTTTCATTAATTTAGTTTCCACCCATCTAGACTGCAAAGTAAGGATTCATAGGAGATCAGACTGGAAGCCTGCTAAAATCAAGATTGAAGACCCCTATTACTGTTCTCCCCTCATATATAGTCTTAAGGGTTCTTTTTTTAATTATAAAAGGCAATTCAATTGGCCAAAGCATAATATACATCCAGTACATCTATACTGGTTATTTTCATACACCACCATCTCCTTCATTTGTCCAGAAGTGATTTATAGGAGGATTCACTCCATGATTTTTCCAGGAACAAAGATGAGATTTGTTCACTGGTATCATTTTTGGCTCTTGCAGAAGATGGTTGTAGCATTTTGATTTCTCCAGTTACCAGGGAACTCCCCCAGTCTCCACAACCTTTCAAGGACTTCTGAGAGTGACCTCACATGATGTTGGCCAAATCTCTCAGTACTCACAGATGCATCCCTTATAGTTCCGTGGATCTGTATATATTGAGATAACTCAGATCACTGACTTTATCCCCTTCCACTATTTGACCTACCTAACACCATCTGTACCTACCCAAGCAATGTTTCTAAATTCTTCCTTAGCCTGCTTTCACTTCTACTTCTATAAATGTTCTTTTTGCACTGGACCCCAGCCAGGTCCTTGTTTAACCAAGACAGACTCCTGATATATAAGTTTTTGTGAGTACTAGGATGGATCATTCTTTTGTTAGGAAGAGACTGATCTTAAAGATCTGCTATCTTTTATGAGCTCCTTTGGCCTTCAATATTGCTTCCTACCAGATTATACTTCACAGTTCTCTGCATAAGCTGAAGTCTACATTCTTGAAAATTGGGATCTCTGTTCTTAATTATCTTAAGGCAATCTTGATTACCTTCCTCACTCCCCTCAGGATTCCAAGCTCTGCAATTTCATGGTCACTGACCAAGCCTGGCTGTCACTGATTGCCACATCCCCTACAAGCTCTTCAGAGGCCATGAGTAGAGATGTACAGGAGAACATCACCTTTGCTTGTCATATACAACATTTATATTATGAATTTATACATGACAATCTACAGAGGTTTCTGAGTCTTTATATGTCCTGCTGTAATGCCCTTGGTCAATTGTGTAAGGAAGGCTGTTCACTTCACCCACATTTGGAGTGTCTGTAACATACTCCTGGCACAATATTATATTTACTAGCCTCTCCTCTGATCCTGATCTGAAAGCTCTCAACTACACCGTTGCCTCTACCATAGATAACCTTCTCACATTAAATCTGCTCCTTTGCAGCAGCAGCACCCCCCTTTCTCTTCATGCTAGTCTTTCATAAAGACATTTTTTCCATTCATCTCAGCACAGCAGGCATGTGATGGACCCCACTAAATCTCAGACATCCCTGAGTTCTCATGACATACGCGTCTACTTCTGCCCAAACCTTTCCTCTTGTCCAGAGGAATGAGAATAAAACCTGGGCTCCCATGCTGTTCACCCTTGCTTCCAGAGCCCTCTAGTCACACTTGCTAGCCTTAGGGTCTTCCTTGGCAGTGTCATTGGTGTCGATGTGGATGAGCACCCAGTGGAGTTGATAATATCTTTCTATCCTTTATCATAATTCTAAAATCACACAGGACATCATACATAGTATTCAGTACTTGAAAATATAACGTACCATTGGTTATACAATACTTATCACTGCCATGTGCAGTTTCATTAGAGTCTTACAACTTGTGCAGCAGTACATTTGCACATGGAATCTCCATTTCAGAAAGAGAACTTCTCTTATTAAGCATCCAACAACTTCACAAAAAGACAGCAATATTTTTTATAATTTGTTGTCTATATGCCAAAGAGTTTTATTATAATGAAATAAACAACTATGAAACTCAGTATAGTCCCAAACCACCATGTTTAGTATACTCAGTACACTTTTCTAACTCTTACAGTACTTTAGATAATTACAGTATCTTAGATAATTAAGGATGTTACAGTGGCTTGTATCATCAGGCAGTGTAGCAGTCCCTTTTTCCTCACCAAGTTGCTAAACCTTAAAGGTGATCCAGAGCTTAAGAAATCAAGTATTTCTGTTGTTAAAGAGATTTTTTTATACCTGTAGGTAGCTACTAGAAGTTAATCATGTCTAGTGATTAACTGTATACTGTTGTGTAGGAGGCTTTCTTAACTATTATATGGGGATAGTGTCACATCTTACTCTAACAGTGGTAATTAATGGTTTTAAGAATTTTAAATCTCACATTCTCTAGTGGGGAGGTCCATAAAAGTATGTCACGATTTTCTGTGATTCACAATTCACAAATTCATCTGCAGGCTGTGTTTTTACTAAGGGAGTTTATTGAGTGTGTGTTCGTGCATGTGTGGGGGGGTCTACTGATGATACATTCTTGGCCTTGCAACTGGGTGGACTTCAAACAGGGAAGCACAGCAGCTTTAGCACTAGTGGAGTGGGAGGAAAATTCCCTTGGGACTCGAGGTCCACTTCTCTCAAGTTTTTGTGCTCTATAAATAAGCATTCAGATTTTCAGAGACCTTATCATTTTCACACTCAGCAATTGGGTTCTAGGATAAGATTTAACTAAATCAGGATGCCTGCATTTAATGACCCGCAGACAAACTCTACATGTGAGCTGAATGTTCAGACTCCCATGGTAGCTGGACAAGAGCCAGTCCATAAACCATAAGGGGGGAATCAGGTGAACAGTTGCATAAACAGTTGCATAAACAGGTTATATGCTACTTAAGACTTCTGCTGCCAGTGCAGAGAGACAGAGATCTTTTATAAGATCTATAATTTATTTTATAGATTCTTAGTCATACCTGCCAGCCCTACCAGAAGGCATATTATATGGTATTACATACCTACCTGTGGGCACATAACTCAGGGGAGCAGTGTATACCTCACAAAGTTAGCCAGCTTTTAGGGAAACTGTATAACCAGCTTGCTTGAAATTTAGATGTCCCCATGTCTTCAACTGAATCTCAGTGTCTTCTTGAAAGATCAGGTTTATAAGCCTTTCTTATAAAGCTCTCTTCCCTAACAGTACAAGCCCTGACTGACACATTTAGTGCAAATAACACCTGCAGTTAAGATCAAGAACACATTCTAAGCTTCACAGAAAAGTCTTTGTAACAGTTTGAGGCATGGAGGAAAAGGACTATAGGAACTGTTTCAAATGCTGTTTCTGGAAAATGATCAAGCCACTCTTGTGCCTGGTGGCAGAAGCATATTTTTACAGGTTTATTGGAAAGTTTGCAGAATCACAGAATGACTGACTGGCTGTGGTTGGAAAGAACTTCTGCACCATCTCATTTGAGTCCCCTGCTCCTGCAGGGCCACCTAGAGCTCATTGTCCAGGAACGTGTCCAGGCAGCTTTTGAATACCTCTCAGGATGGAGACTCCATTGCATTCTCTAATTCAGTGGAATACCATTAAAAAAACCTTGTTGTTTTTCAATAATATAGTACCACAATTACATGTATGCCTAGGATCTAATTCAGCTACAGGGTCTTCCAAAGTAGTAACAACAGAATACAGTCACTTTAGAGATTAGATTATAGAAAAGCAGCAAGCACAATACGAATAAAAATATTAAGCTTATTTCTCTTACTAGTTTACTGTTAAATAAAAAGGAGTATGCAGCTAAAAGAAAAAAACAAACAACAAACAAAACCCTCATAAAGAGTTTTAAATTACTGCTATAAACTAATCCAATTTAGAATAAACCTCAACCATTTGGGCTTGGCTATTTTTTTCTATTGCATCTATTGATCTGAGCATCTCAGATTAGCTCTTACCAGCTGAAAGTGAATTTCCACTTTAAAAGAGCTCACTTATATAGCACAGAGATGCTTAGAGTTGTAGAAGATTTAGTGGAGTTTCATAACAGTTCCTGAAGTCTTTTGGACTAATTCACACAAAGAAGTTCTGAGGATATGAGAACAGATGAATCTACAGTTTCAGGTAAAGCAAGCAAATATTCCCTCCCACACAGATCCTCTCCCCACTTTGATCTCTTCCTTCCTCCTCCCCTGCCCTGGAGTATCTTCAAGTCATCATTTTGTCTATCTATAATTCCCTCAACACCCGTACTACATTTACAAAAATAAAAGTAAAAGTAATCATCTCTAACTCAGAAGGCACACAAAGAAGAGAATCAAAGAGCAGCCAAGCACTCCCCACAGGTTCTCATGGGAGAGGTGGGGCATGATCTGACTGAGTTCTCAATAGTCTTATGACTGTAGAAAAACATTTTATTATTAAAATAATGTATTTATGCAAAGATTAAGAGGAAATATGTACTTACAGCTCTACACTAAATAAACTGATGTTCTCCCTTTTCCTTTATATTGTTTCTGTTGACCTAGAAAAGTGACTTTTAAATCTAAGATTCATCTTTTTAAATTATGATCTAAATGGTTTTTAGGCCTTTCAGTAGGATACTTTCTGGGTTTGGCTGCAGCAAAAAATGGAAGAATTGCTCTATATTTAAATGTTTTCCTCCATGTTAAAGAGGTAACTCTCTCCCAATTTCATTTACATACCAAAATTTCATAGACAAATCCTAGTACAGCAATGTTTCATATTAGCTATGTATTAGCTATGTAAAAATTCATAAAATATAATAAATAAATAAAATAAAATAAATGAAATTTACAACAGAGCTAGAATTTCAAATTCTTAAAGATGTCTCCTTCCAGAAATAATTCCAGAGCAATTAATCCAAACTCTTGAAAGACCAAGTTTTAACAACTGCCTGTATTCTCAGGTTTGAACTTAGAGCTATTTCTGAAGCTTCTTATCTTTCTATAATTCTGACTCAGTTCCTTCCTAAGGACTAGCTCCATTTTTAATTTTTATTTTTTTCAGATCTCTTTCTCTTTAAGTCCTTTCCTAACTCCCCATCAGAAGTTCCTGACTCACTTGCCTTTGATAAAGCTATGAAGTGTTGAATTATTCAGCTGATAGAAACGTTTTCTCTGCCACCATGAGGATCACACAAATACAAGTAGACCTTGCCTTGTTTGTTGCATTTTTGCCCTAAACTGCCTAGAACATCAACTGAGCAGTTATGTATTCTCATCTTCAAATTTCCTATAGGCACCATGGAAAACCATAGGAAGCTTGAGCAGAAAAAAAAAGAAGAAAACAGAAAAAGATATTTAAACACAATAACCTAATTGCTAAAAATCAGTATTTTTGGGCAAAACACTGTAGGCATAAGCATAGAATTTCCCTAACAGTGTCAACATGTATATATATAACATTAAAATAAGAGTTTCCAAGGCCATCTCAATTTAAACTCCTACTGTTGTCAATTGACTTCTATTGATTTCTATTTAAGAACTCTCATTTTTTTATTAACATTTAAGGAAATTTTCTGTAAATTAATTATAAATAGCTTAAAGCTTTGTGCCTTTAATAAATTTTTATCCGAACTGCATTTATGGTTCACATTTACTACTTAATGAATTGATAAAAGGCAAATGAAATACCTCTTCACCAGACATTTTCAAGAACCCAGAAATTTCTAGAATTACTAAATATCTTCACCTGTGAGGCTCATGGTCCTTTCCAAAAAGATCAAAATAACTTACTTGACACTATTTTTAAGACCATCTATCCTACATGCACGAAAGTTTAGCAATACAAAAGAGTAGCATTTAGCAATATGACTAAGTGGATAGTCCCCTTCTACATACGCTTATAGAGAATATAATACAGCAGTTAAGCCTGCAACAGTAGGATTGAAGTAATTATTTTCTTCAGTTTTTACTCCCATCTTAGAGAATTGTTAATTCATTCTCTTTGTCTTCCCTCAAGCAAACATTAGAACACGGCTTACTCTGTAGTGCGAAGTTGCTGTTTAACTGTTTGTTTATAGGTGGTATTCATGATGATCTAAAGCCCCTGGTGTCGTACCTCCCAGAACTGCTGACACCACTGTTGAAGAACACAGCCAGAAAAGGGTAATCCACACAAGAAACAGAATTTTTAGCATAACCCACTTATGTATACATCTTGAAAATACTAAGAAAATAATCTAGATTATTTCTTCCATTGAGACAACCAAGAAAGCCACACAAGTGGTGTTTGATTAGAACTTATTATCTACTATTAACCTATTTTATAAAACAATTAAATAAGAGATTATGTTTTATAAGACTACATTACCATTTAACATATTATATGATTCAATGAAAGTAACGTATTTGTGTTGCCTATGTATTTTCTAGCATGTGATTTTTATCTATCTATACGAGCTTTTGATATTTTTCAAGGAATAAGCAACTCCTAAGAACAGTCTAATTTTTGCCTTTTTGCTACAAGTATCTTTCTTACCATGATTCAAATAAAGTTGAGATCAACAGTACTATCACTCAGGAATTCCACAAAGGAAATGTAAAACGAAAAGTGAGTTAGTTGCTGCTAGTAACTATTCAGCCCCTGAGGTTCTCTTCATTTTTTCCTTTCAAAAAAATTGTAGCTGGTACTTACAATCACAATTCAATGTGGAAAAGATTCTCAACATGAAAAGTTGTAACTAGTAAAAGAGTTGCTTACCTTAAACTTTAGCTTTCCTTGCAATCTTGATTCCTTTTCACTTGTTTTGATATCTGGTGGCTCCAGATAGCAGTATGAGAATTGCCTGTGTCCCTGGGAATGTCCAGAGCAAAGAGGTTAGTCTGTGATATATTAGTCTCTCTAATCTCTTCATATCCTCCCTGGCACAACTGAGTATTTTGTGTAGCCCTTAATACTGAACACAGACTGCAAAATCAGTGATTCCAACTCAATGTAGCAGGAGAGTAATTTGATTCCACATACTGTTTTATAACATAACCATCTTATATAAGGTTTAGCCTCTTCAAGATACATTTTGCAAAGGAAACCATTATTTTTCTGGGCAGGAATACATCAGTGTTCTACCTTATTTTATTATGTAATGTTTCAAACAGTCTTTTTTAATTTAGAAAACTGTCAGTAATATAATCAATGCAGTTACAGGCAACATGTGAACAAAAATGATAGAGACCATAGCTGGCTCTAATTCAAAACCCATTTTCTACATGCCCTACTGTCTCACACACAAACCCAACTCTGGACAGATGCCAGTGCACACTTACCTTTCCTGTCTGAGCTGGGCTCTAACACTGTCTTATAAGCGATAATCACCATTTCTCAAGCAAACTAAAGGGCAGGGTGGGATTTTCACTTAGTTAGCAGCATATTTATGTGGACTGTTTTTTTATCAGTGTCATATCTTAAAAGAAATAGAAGTTTTAATGGCTATACAACTAGCAAAATCTGTTTTATTACTTGCCAATTTCTGTGAACTCTTAAGTGCATTGAAGGGGGAAAGCTTTTTAATATTCAGACTCTAATATTTTTTATCTACTTCATTTTTTCCCCTTCATGTCTCAGTTAGTGGAATTGAAAAGAACAAACCCAAAGCATAACTGGAATGAGCTGACCTAGCATGATTTCTGCCGATAGACGAAAGCAGATTACATCACATGAGGATTATAGATTAAGATTACTTTGCTGATTCTGTGAATGTCTATGAGGAGAGGGGTTTTTTTGTTTGCTTTTGTTTGTTTGTTTTTTCCCTTTACTGTAACTCTTGCATTTGGGTGGATTTATTCAGCTTTCTTTCATATATATAGATTGGTCTGTGCATTTGCTATGTTATATTTAAGTGGAATGAAATTTAGCATGATGGTTGTTTGTTTATTTCTACCAGCTTCCCTCACACATATCCATAATAGGCATTACATATTCTTGATGGGTCTTAAGAAGCTCCTACAGACAGAAAAAAAGGCAGCATTGGAATGAAAGCTCCCAAGATAAGATTCAAATGAGGTAGCTTCTGTTTCCACTGTGACACAAAACTGTCCACATGACCAGTACATAATCCTTTAGAGACAGCTATTCTATTGCTGAAATACTTTTAAAATTTCATCCTGTTTTATATTATGCAAAGATATACCCATATATATGTATACCTGTAGAAAACAAAAACTCACATTACACACATGCAAGCAAATTAACCATTAATATGTAAAAAAGCATTTAAATATTGTGAAAATTCCTGTTAAAAGTTGTAGTGTTTTCCCTGATCTCATAATCACTTGGTTGAAGCTTATTTTGGACTACTACAGTGTAAAGATACATACTTTAGGTTTGCTTTAACTCCTATAATGACCTTTCCATGTGTTACACAGCCACATGAAAGATAAATTATGCTAAAATGTATGCATATTGGGCAAGGGAAATGTCCTTGCTGTCTGTAAGCAAGAGCTTTTCCAAATAATTCACACTGCATTCATTAACAATGTCATGTTTTAACACAGTTCAGCAGCTGAGTAATAGTTTGAAGAAAGTTTCTGATCATCCATCATTATTCATGCCAGATAATTGATCAGTTGTCTCCTCTGACTGAAGCTATCAACTTTGGATTGGAATGCTGAAACTTTATGTGACATGTTGTCACCTCAACAGTCTGCTGGCCATTTTATGAGGTTTATGTTGAAAGTAGTAGCTTCAAATTGGTTTTCTGAATCTGCTGATTGCCTGTCTCTGGAGTTTGTAGAATGGGTTTTATGCATTTTCCTTGAGTCAGGTCTGGATCAATACTACAGTTCACTGGGAGGGAAACAGCTGCCACCTTGACATGTTCAAATTCACTCTGGTAGCTATCAAGTCTGTCGCACTTTGCAGAGTCAAAGCAGTTTCTTCAAATCTCTGTCTTCACTGCAATGGCTGTAAGAGACCACTAAGATAACTAGGAAAGAAACTCCCAAACTATGAAATCAAGAAGTGCAAAATTAAGTTTCTGTCTCCAGCTCAGAATTTTTGTTTAAAAATTTCACTTCCCATGTGCTTTTATTGTACATGAACAACAGAAATCACATTGAATTTGTCAACAAAACACATCCAGTATCTTCAAACACTTGAAGACTTTGTGTTAGCAAAAGTGGTTCTGAATGTCCATACCATCTAGATAACTGTGCAGGAAGTTTAACTTCAAAATAACATACATTTTTGTTAAACATGGCAGAGATCCAGTCTAAACAGAAAATACTGAATTCTGTTACTATGAAGCTTATTGTGACACAGAGTAAATTGTACTCAGAGCTGTATCCTCACTGTATGCCTTTCAGACTACTTCCATCAGCTCTAAAAGAGCAACCTCTTCCCCAGCACCTTATGGACCCCTATTTTTCTTAAATAATGTTATTCAAAGGAATTTCTTAGCTTCCTTTCAATGTCATACACACCTGTGTGGAGCACCCATACCAAGGCAATGGCTGTAAGGCTGTAAGTGCCTCTGTGAGGGCAGGCTGAGGTTGTCCCATGCTGGACATGGCTTGTCCCAGACAGTCCCACCCAGCCCATTGGCCACACCAGGCACAGCCCTGCTCCTCGGCCAAGCAGGAGGAGCCTTGGGGAAAACCTGCTTAACAAAGGGCAGAAAGCCCACACAGGCAGAGGAGGAGTGAACAACATAAGTGTGAAAAATCAGGAGTCAGGGAAGGGGTGCTCCAGCCATCAGAGCAGATGTTCCTGGCAGCCCAGGGAGAAGATAATGCCAGAGATATCCACACTGCAGCCCATGGAAGACCCAGCACCGAAGCCAGTGAATACTCCCATTCCCCTTCCTGCACCACTTGGGGTGGGGGAGGTAGAAAAGTGGAAATGAAGGAAAAGGGTGGGAACTGGTGTTTGCATTTTTGTCTTTGTTTCTCACTATCCAGCTTGATTTTAATTGACAATAAGTTAAATTAATCAAGACTGTTTTGACTTCAGTGGTGGTTAGGAAGTGATCTGTTTTTATCATGGACCGAAGATTTTTAATTTTCTCCCCTGTCTTTTTGAGAAGGGAGAAGATAATGGCTGGGTGTTTGCCAACCAGCTCAGATCAACCTACTACAATACTGCACTGTTAGTTACAGAATAAAAATCTTAATGTAACTAGACCATTTTCACAAGTTTAGTGTAGTATGCTACTTGTACCCTAACAAAAATTATGACTTTATTTATTTTTTTTTTAATGAATTATAGCACTAGTAATCTGGGTTACTTCTAAACTTCAATATTTATTACTTTTATTACTTATTTATTACAGTACATAAGGATATGTTTCAGTCCTCATTATGTGTGAATATTTATCTAGAAAGTTACTATGGAAGACAAACTGTAAGCAGCCAAGGTAAGACTTCCATCTGAAATGCTTGTATTAAAAATAGGTCTCTATGCTCACACAATTATTTTAGCCTGCTAGACTAATGGAAAGATATTTTTCATTGCTTACAATTAAGTTGTCAGAGGCACAATACATATTACTGAATATAATACTTTCTGGCCCCGATGCCTATTGGCACAGCAGGGCTCATGTCCACATGTGCAAACTCTTTTTTTCTCCAAAATTTGGTAGCCATCCTATGCTGCTTACTGGGAGAAGTCCATGGATGTGAGGCTAGGGGGTTACCAGGGTGTTTGTTTTATAATTATAATAGCTTTCAGCTGTAATATCTATGATGAAAGCAAATAGGAAGAGCTGTCAAGTATCTGGTGGCTGAATACAAGACTTCTGTTACTGGTAGAAATATGAGCAGAAATTCTGTGTATGCAAGTGTTGTTCCACATTATCTTCAGAGTTTGTCCTAATCTTTCTACAAAGTAATCTGTCTGGATACAGATGTAGAGAAAATACAAGGCAGTTGGTACTTTTCTGTCTCCACATTTTAAAAAATCCTTTCAAATCCAAGATAAATATTGCTTCATCTTTGCAAGACATAGTGATTGTTCTCTGCTTGCACCTGAACTAAAAAAAAATCTCCTGTATCTTCTCTTGTATGACATTTTCTTATTTTTCTATACTAGAGTAATCTTAGTGTATCTTGTGAGGAAGTGTTATTTTACATAAGTAGGGGGTCACTTGGCTGAAACAGCCTTCTAGAATAACCTTTAATGTTATTCTGTTGGCTCTGATAAAACAGTTGTATTACTTCTGCAGAAAACAGATATGAAGTTCATTTTGCAGACATCTTGAGGAACAGAAGTATTGTTACATGCATAAAAACAAACAAAATGCTTCTTTTCACTAATGAGTATTTCTCCTGAACAATGCACCTTTTCCCGAGATATTCCAAATACCTTATTTAAAAAAAAATAATAATATTCATTGATAATCTCTTCCAAAGATATCCAAGCTAAGACTATATCTTTAACATTTAAATCGTTGTATGTCTTTGCCAACATATGAAGCAATACAGCTGGTTGAAACATTTCAGAATTTTGATGATCAAAACATGTGAAACAAAATTTCACAGTTCCACCACTTTACTATCTTTAAGTGTTAGATATTTTTAATCTAAATACCAATTTTCCATTTTTATTCTTTGTTCAGCAAGACTTACTCATAAAAATCCATTGGACCTATAAAGCATAGAGAATGAATTTAGTATCCTGTTGAAGTTAGTCTTTTTTTATTATTAACTTGTGTACATTCAGTATTTTTTTCATTGCCACCTCAATTCATTTATTCTTCCTTCTGCTTATTTAGGGTAGGAAGTATATAATTATATAAGCATAGTATACAAGTGATTAGTCAAAATTTTTAAGAACTTTGGAAAAAAATACTATTACTTTTCTAGCTGGTTATTTCTATTTTTCAAACATCCATTCAGCCTAGAGACATAACATTTAAAATTAATTCAGTACTTAAACTTAAAAAGTGAGAAAAATGCCAGCCGACATAGCTGCATCTTTGGTGCACTTACTTGCATACCCTGTATCACCAAATGCTTCCTAATTAATGATAAAAATAGAAAACACAGGAGCTGTATGTACTAGCAAAGTAAGGCTGATTAAACGCATTCATTTCTCAAGCGCTGAACCTATTAACAGTTAATTGGATTGACATCTTCCCAAAAGAGACACACCAGCAGGCGGCTTTTGAATTCAATAGAAGTCTACAACTGAAAATCATTGATCAGCAAAAGATCCCACTGACTCTCCTTAGTCCTTACACCATATGAACATGATCATGATTTGTGAGCCCTGATGCACAGCCCAGCATCCATGGACTATCCCTCTGTACTCACTTTAGGGAAGGAATTATAATATAGAGAGTGATGGGACATCAGATAATTCTGGTACAGAAGAAACTTGTTTTCTTTTCTTTTTTTTTCCCCCCCCTCACAAACATAGAGGGATCTGTTCAGCAGCCTTATAGCCTCAACTGTAAAGGAAATCAGACAATTGGCAGGAAGCCGTTATGAGATAACTTCCTGCGTAGATTACAACACGTTTATGCCAATGGGATTGCACCAGAAGAAATGAAGCACAAATTGAGAAGCGTATTTATGCTTAGCTACAATCCTGTTTCCTGCCCTCAAGCTTGAAGGTGGAACTTTGCTTTTTATATCTATTATAAATCATGTTTCTTTCAATTGCCTGCAAGCTTGCTAGACATTTCCAGAGGCATAAACAAAATCAAGCCATGACAACTGCTTGTGCTGTTAGTACAAATGCTTTTCCTTTCTCTAAACATTTAACTCTTCATTAACAAACTCTTTTAAAATATCCCCTTCTCTCTTCCCAAAAGTAAGTACATATTTATGATTTATTGTAATATATCTTTGGTTGATGTTTTCCTGTAATGTAAAAATTTCCTGTAAATGGAGTTTATTTACTTGGTCCTAATATTTTAGGCAAGTTCTTTTACCACTGGCTGTCAAATTCAATATGCTTTCTGTAAAAGCACATAATGAATTAATCTCAGTAAGGATTGGCTCCATTTCTTATCCAGCTCCCGCACTTTTACTAAACAATTAGAAGCAAGAAATCAAAGGTTTTGTTTGCCCCAAACTGGGGTAAAATACACTGAATATTCCTAGACATGATTCAGAGATTCATCTGGCAAGTTCTGGAGAAAATATATTACTTTCTTCAGCTGTGGAAATAGAATGTTCCTAAACTCATTACTGCTAATTGTCTCATATCTATAAATGACAAGAAAAGTAATCCATTTCTAGGGCTGTGTGGTCATCTGTGAGAACAGTATGTTCAGTTCCTTAACAGTGATGAAAATACTTAAATAATGACAAACTTAAAAGAAAAGAATCCCTTAGAGCTCTACCCTAAGAAAGGAACATAAGTTTGATCAGGTCTGAAAAGTTCACTGTGTCCAGAAGATATACTTGTTTGCTTGATTGTTTTATGTCCCTTTTTATATACACTTTGCCATGTGTTTCAACCTTTCATGCAAATGAACTGTAATTACTGGAATATTACTAATACTTACACAACTTTCTAAAAAGACAACCGTTGTGCTCCATTTTTGTAAGAACATCAGTCAACTACAAAATGAATGCTGTCACAGAGAAAATGAAGTTTTGAAGGAGCATTAGGAGGAGGAAAAAGTATTTTAAAAGCAGATTTAACCCGTCTATTCCAAACTCTGCTCAAAGGTCACAAGTATTTAGCTTCTACACTCTAATGATGCAAGTGTAAAAGGCAGACAGAAGGAAAATTTCACAAAGAACAGGACTTTCTTTTTACCTTAATAAAGAGTTTTTCTTGTAGCTATTTTCCAGCCTGTAATTAATTATTTACCCTGTCCTTTACAGTGCAAGAAAAACAACCCCTTGCAATTTTCATTATCTAAAGAAATTACTGAGATAACACAGTCACCTTGTGCCAGGGCTTCTCTTTCTCTGATACTGCCATACTTTTTCCCTTGAGCTGTGTTCCATTGCAGGGCACAGGAGTGCTAGCTGCTGACAGAGGTCATGATGGTTGCATTAGATAGAAAATTCATGCAAAAGTTTTCACTGCAACACAACTATTTACGCAATTATTTCTTTATGCAAGATTACAGAGTTAAGCTATTGCATACAATAAGTGGACAGTTATGCAGTTTCTTGAGAAAATTTTCTGAATGTTCCCATTGCTTGTTCATAGACAGACAAATCTTTAAACTGTTCAGAGGAAACTCCATAAGCATACAGGTGTCCAGTGAAAAAAACAATTTTAGTACTGCAGATAAAGTAAATTTTACACCATACAAACAGCCCAAAGAGCAACCAATATAATCTAAAAAATAATCTGATGTCGAAGTGGCTTCTTCCTAGACCTGTTTCTATTCTTTATCGTAATTCACTAAACAAGAATGACTTCAAATACTGCTCTTACTGTGGAGATGTTAGTTAAAAGAGGATTTGAAATGCATTTGATAACGCAATTGGGGAGGGGGGGCGGGGGGTGAGAGGGGGGGAAGGGCCGGGTCTTCAGAAAGAAGTGAAAAGTTTATTTTGAGAAAATAATGTGGTATGCAAAGAGCAGAAATCAAAACCTGCAAATTATGTGATTCTGGTTGAAGTTGCTTGTCTTTGGGTTGAAAGCATTGTCTTTGCTTTTTGCACTCCATTGTGCCTTTCAAGGCTAGTTTGCATATATGCAATATTACAGAATAAAAGGCTGCAAAGGTTTAGTGCTTCTAGTATAAAGTAGTTCATAAAAGGCCAGAGCTAAGCTAAAGTTAATACTCAAACTTAGGCACCACAAAACTTAATTTTTAAGAAACATTTGGGATTTTGACTCTTTCTTGCTTCTTTCTTTTCCAGTCAAGCACATAGGAGAGAATGGTTAAAGTGTATTGATCAAGGTAATCAAAGGAAATGACCTTGACATGTATTCAGCTGGCTATGAGTAGGCATTCCTTTTATCCATAAGCTACCAAGGGCCACATCTTCTACAGTATATGAGCACCTGCATATGTCAATAGGTAGGAATTATATTTTCTAAGAATTAGCATGTTAGTTGTCTAAGTACTACTTATTTCAAACTGCTAATCAGGCTGGCCCCTAGAGAAAAGGGAAAAAAAAAGAGGAGATGGGAGGATGGGATGTTATCAAAGATTTTTATTTTTTTTTAAACCTAGGATTAAGATGTAAAGGACACAGATGTTCTGGTTGTCATATTTTAGGTTCCCCACAGGAGACTTTTCCTGCAGGTCATTAGTTTATACCTCTCTATACACAAATAAAAGCCTACAGGCATTTCCTTTTACATTTCTCTCACACATTTCACTGTCAACAGGAGAGAAAGCAATGTAACACTCTAAGTTTGCCTTTCATCTATAAGGATTTTTTACCCTTCAGATATTTTTTGCTCCTTAAAAAGTTCGTACTGAAAAAAAAAGGTTTATACTGTGGTAAAAGTATATAAGAAAGAATGAGTTTGCTATTTGAGATTAACCTGAAGTTTCTACTGATAAGAGACTGCATTTTCATTTTCATAATTTTCATTTTCATTAGAAGCTGGGCACATCTTACCAATCTAGATATCAGTTAAATATCTGAGGGTGGTGAAAATTGGATAAGATTGAGATATTTGGTTTTGTGGAGAATTGGAAAGCCAGAAATATGAAAAACACTTTGTAGAACAGAACAAGGTTGGGGAAGGTTTACAAGCAGATTTTTTCTAGAACTGGTCTTGAGGTTAATCTTTTTAATACATTATCTGATGTCCTTGGCACCAAGTGGAGGAGCGGGTTAATGAGATTCTCTGATTAAAAAGAATTGGAGTCATCATCCGTATAGAAAAGAATTGGAAATTCTCTTCCATATAGGAAAAATTGGATGACCTTGAGGATAGTAATAATAGAAATGAAGTGAAATTCAATAGCTTGTGAACTTAAGGCTCAACAACGGGAATTGATGCCACAGTCCAGAGGTTGAGTCTGAAATAGTAAAAGAAAAGAACATGGGTAAATATATCTGTTACAGGATGACTTGAAATCATTGAAGCAAAAAAGTTCCGAAAAACAGTAAACACAACCTAAAACTGTTTCAGGAAAGAGAATTTTTAATGTCACTATAAAAGACCTCAAGGTCTTACTCTCATCTGCAATACCAAGTATGGTCATTGTGGTTCAAAAGAAATTAATTCAAAATAAAACAGATAGTAAATTCAATCAAGAGTATCACAAAACCTGTTTAAGGAGTTGGTATTAAGTGAGTGCAGTCCTTTTAACCCTGGTAAAATGAAGGCTGAAGAAAGGGATATGATTGCACTCCCTAAATGCATAAGATAAATAATCATACTGAAGGCAAGAAGGTACAAGACAACGTTGACACAGCAAAAAATTAATATATCAATAATTGATAAATTTAGCCTGGAAATTATAAGACAATTTCTTGTCAGAGAATAGTGAAATTATGGAACAAAATTTCAATGCATTTAGTGTGAGAAAACACAACCTAGTCATTAAAAATTTACATGATCAGCTTAATTTTTATGATATGGTTGTCCATGATAGGAAAGGACTGGATTTACATCCTCAGAAAACCCTGTTCAATAAACTCCAGCCTACTAAACTGCTTGACCATGAGCTGATAATGCTTCTCTTTTTTTTTCAAAATATTGATTCACTAAGACAGTGTTTTGGACTCATAGAAAAAAAAAATCTGACACCAGTCAAAACATATATTCAAAAGAATCCTAAAAACAACCTAAATTCAGCCTAATTCTGCTAATACAAACAGAATGCTACCCTCCTCAAGGAGGGTATAAGATTATAAAATTGTGGAACCCTGTGATGGGTTGACTTTGGCTGGCTGCCTGGTGCCCACCAAGCTGCTTTATCACTCCCCCTCCTCCACTGAACAGGAGGAGAAAAAAAACTATGACCAAAAGCTTGTAGGTTGACATAAGGACAGGGAAATCGCTGAGCAATTAGCATCATGGACAAAACAGGCTCAGCTTGGAAAAATTAACTGAATTTATTACCAATGAAAATCAGAGCAGGATAATGGGAAGTAATAAAAATCTTAAAAAACCCCCAAACAAACAAACAAACAAAAAACTCAAAAAAACCCCAAAACAAACAAAAAAACCCACTTTCCTCCTGGCCCTTCCTTCTTCTCAGGCTTAACTTTATTCCTGCCTATCTAACTCCTCCCCTCAAGCTGAACAGGATGGTGGGCAATGGGGGTTGTGGTCAGTTCATGGCACATTGTCTCTGCCTTTCCTTCCTCCACAGGGGAGGGCTCATTATACTCTTCCTCCTTCCAGCATAGAGTCCCTCCCGTGGCAGACAGTCCTTCACAAACTTCATAGAATCATAAAATGTGCTGAGTTGGAAGAAACTCATCAGGATCATCAAGTCAAACTCCTGACCCTGTGTAGGACACCCCAAGAGTCACAGCATGTGCCTGAGACCATTGTCCAGACACTTCCTGAACTCAGTCTTGGTGCTGTGACCACTTCCCTGAGCCTGTTCCAGTGCTCAATCACCCTCTGGGTGAAAAACCTTTTCCTGATATTAAACCTAAACTTCCCCTGACTCAGCTTCATGACGTTTACTCGAGTCCTGTCACTGGTCTTGACAGTGAAGAGATAAGTGTCTGCCCCTCCACTTCCCTAGTGAGGATGTTGAAGACTGCAATGAGGTGTCCTCTGCCTCCTCTTTTCTAGCCTGAACAGGTGACCTCAGCCACTCCTCACTGACTTCCCTTCCAGACCCTTCCCCATCCTCATGGCCCTCCTTTGGACACTCTCTAAGAGCTTGGTATCTTTCTTATATTGTGGTGTCCAAAGCTGCACACAAGGTGACACCGCCCCAGTGCAGAGCAGAGTGGGACAATCCCTTCCCTCAACCAGCTGGTGATACTTTGCCCCCCATGACACGGTTGGCCCTCCTGGCTGCCAGGGCACTGCTGACTCATATTCAACTTGCCACCAACCAGGGCACCTTGATCCCCCTCGATCCCTTTCTGCAGCACTGCTCTCCAGCCTCTCATTCCCCAGTCTATACACACAAACAGGGTTGCCCCTTCTTCTCCAGCTTCTCCAACATGGGTCCATCCCACAGGCTTCAGTTCATCACAAACTGCTCCATTGTGAGTCTCTTCCATGGTGTGCAGTCCTTCAGGAATAGCCTGATCCAGCATGGATTCTCTGCAGGTTCACAAGCCCTGCCAGCAAACCTGCTCCAGCATGGGCTCCTTTCTTCACAGATCCACAGGTCCTGCCAGGCCCCTGCTCCAGAGTGAGCTTTCCACACGGTCTCAGCCTCCTTTGGGTGTCCACCTGGATGGGCTTGGGTCCTTCATGGGCTGCAGGGGCTGTTGCCTGCCTCATGTCCTCCCCACAGGGCTGTTTTGCTCACATGTTCTCACTCCTCTCTCCAGCTACAATTTCTCCTGCACAATAACTTTTCCCCTTCTTGGTTGACTGTGTTAATCCAGAGGCACTACCATTGTCATTGATAGGCTGAGGCTTGGCCAGCAGCAAGTCTGTCTTTGAACTGGGTGGCATTGTCTCTGTCGGACACTGGGGAAACTTCTGGAAGCTTCTCACAGAAGCCACCCCTGTAGCCACTTCCTAAACCATGCCATGCAAACCAAATACAGACCTATTAATACTTTTGTGTTCAAATACTGGCGTCTAATTCTTATGAAACATAAACTTGTAAATTTTTTTCACACTAATATGCAACAATTAAAGATTGATACATTTCCATGGAAATATTCATAACATGAATTTCTACTTGAAGAAAAACAACAGTTTATGTCATGGCAGTAAAAGTAGGTATGCCACACATTAAATTACATAAAGACTGACCAGTCAACTTCAGACAAAGTCCTCACTGGAGTAGATTATGTACATAATCAGGAGGACTTCAAATAGTAAGATATGCAGCACCTTACAATTTTCACAGAAATAACTACAGTCTAGGAGGTGTATTTAATCACCTGCGACAAACAGTAAATTTTGCATTAATAATTAAACTGACATTTAAGTATTCACAGTTAGCTTTTAAGTTAATCTTCTCTGAGACGTATACATGTATCTCTGTTGTAATTATAGCACATTTGCTTCATTTAATTGATGCTTTTAATCTCAAAGGTTATGTTTTGAAACACTTTCCCCTAAAATACATACTAGAAATGAATTATTGGCAAGACGGAAGAATTGTTCTCAGAACTGTGAATCAACAGAGTGCTAAAGATACTGGGCATTGATATTTATTTTAAGAAAAAGTAACAGAAAGTTGCCTCTGATGATATGTTTATGCATTCTAATAAGTGATCTACTTTCAAAAGATACACATATGGGGGGGCTTCAGACAACTGCTAAAGAAAACTCCAAAGAAAAAAAATTAGTTTGCCAGATATTTACTTTACTCAAATAGAATTGGACCTAACTCTAATCGAAGCCAACTGTAAAATCATTTCACTGTTTTTTCAGTCTTACTGAATTTAGACACTGAAAGTTGATTTTCATCATTCTTTTTATATCATCTTCAAATATAGCGGAATATAATTTCCAAACAAAGACTCAGTGAAAAATAACATTCTGTACATGTTATACCAATAAATAGCACTTCACAGAAGCACAATCTGATAAGGTTGGAAGTTCAACTAGATGTCCACCAGAACCCCCAGAGCCATTTTCTACAACGCTGTGTTCCATCTGATCAGCCCTCAGCATGCACCAGTGCCTAAGGTGGTTGTTCCTGCCCAGGTGCAGGACTTTGCACTTCCCCTGGTTGAACTGCATGATTGATTCTACTAATGCGCCTCAGTTGTGTGTTGGTTAGATTATATATGAGACTAATTAAGGATAAAGGTATGACTATGTCCCTTTGATCAGAGTAAGGGACAGACTCCGTTTGCTGTGACAGAATAAAGAATAGGATGCTTATATGACCAGCTTTGAAATTAAGAGTTCCAAAATTAATAAACAGAGAAAGATTGTAGAGATTAGAAACCCATTTCACATGCAGAGGAAGAGGTAGATGAATCTCATTCCCCACTATAGTAGGCTGAATTTGTAATGTCAGTTCTGCAGTAATATCTTTTATTTACTCTTCCTTTGATATTACTAACACTTTACAATTAAGATGAATACTAACTGGTTCAGATATTACAGTGTGAATTTAAAAAAAAAAAAGAAAAAAGATTCTTTATCTAAACTGTGTTATCCTCTAAATTATGTTAAATACTACACTTTTATCTCTCTACAAAGGCATAGCAGTTCTCACAAGCAGCTCCTCCTGCTGTTTACCAGCCTAGCAGATCTGTATACTTCTCACTTTTAAGCACACCTGAGATGTTTCCATCTTCTTCACTAGATAGTTTCAGCAGTAAGGGGATACTGAAGTACAAAATGCCTTAGTAGGTGTTCAATGAAGATAATAAAAGCATAAGGCTTTATGCAATCAACAGAGGGAAAAAAAAAAAAGAGAGAACCCTTTTTACTAAGAATATTGAACATTGTTATAACAAAATAAAAGATTTAGAACAATTAAGTTATAGCACTGTGCTAAGTAAGTTTGGTTGTTTCTCTGAGAAGGGATCAGATAGTTAAATGGGGACCTGAATGTATACACAGAAAGATTTTGACAGATAAGTTTTAGAAGAATTGAAGAAAGTGAATGAATATTCTACATTTAACTTTACTGACAAAGTGAGACACTTAAAAAATCACAAACCAGACACAATAAATCATGAGACTATTCAAAAAATACCCAAAACCCAAAATAAAAATCAAACTCATGAATTTTAAGATATCTTATAGGGTGAATCATTTTTATTTCGCATCTGATATGAACGTGTAAGAATGATGATCTTGGGTTTCTCCACAACCTGAAGAGCAAAAGGCTGATAAAATATTGAGAACTGATAGCATTTTGAATCTGTTTACATGAAATGTTTTATTTAAAGCCTTGGTTTCCATGAACAAGCTAAGAATTTGGTCCAACAAATTTCTTCCAAGGGATAGAGCATTGAACAAAACACTGAAAAGCACGAGACTCAGAATCAAATCATAGCAAACAACATTAATTAAATAAAAAACCTTGAACTTTTTTATGCAACACTGCAGTATTAGAGTGTTTAAAGGTTCTACTGAAATCTTGTAAAGAATTTGCAGAGAATAATTTTTTTTTTGTTTTAATGTTGTATGAAAATGATGTTTTTTGAGAAAAATGTAACCATTTTTAGGGAAAAGAGCTGTTACAAGGATGCACTCACAGGGAGTATATAGGTAGTTTTTATTGTGGGTTTCAGAGAAAAGGTACAAGGCTTCTTCTTGGAAAACTGCAATATTCAGAAAGATTGTGAGAAATCTATACTGGGGAAAATACAAAGGCAGGCTGTTTTGCTATGGTCTTAACACCTTGTGTTGTTTTTTTCCTTTTTTTTTTTCTTTATTTTTGTGGGTTGTTTTTTTTCAGAATAACTTAGCTCATTAAAGATTCTGAACCACTTTGCCAACATTCCCTGCTCTCTTCTGGAAACAAAACTCAGTGTGCAACAAACCTGGAGCCAAATATGTTTTGGTTTTTTTTTTCTTTTTTGTCTTCTCTAGAAAGAGGAAGCTCTGCTGTCAGATTAACATTTCTCTGTTTCTTCTCTGTGAGGATTTCAATTTATTAATTAGATAAGACTACAATGGAGATTATGTGTTTATTGAATAGCATAATTCTTTGAAAACAAGATACAGCTGACATTTAAAAATTAAAACATGAAAATTCTACTCCATGAAGTCAAATGGCCTTTTCTTGCTAATTGTGGTGGTAATTGCATTTTTTTGCTACATGATTGTTCAGAACAACCTCTATGTACACAAGTCCCAAAGAAACTGGTTTACATGCAGATCACTGACAAGTGAAGGAAATTGCTATAAACTCAGGAGGTATTTTTCAACTCTCCTGGAGAGGACTCTATAGACACTGCTGCTCTCTTCTGAAATTGTAGCCAGTAATTTATTACTCTGAAAAGCAAATGTGCTCTCCTCGAGTCATAGGTTGTCCTTTCACTATCTGTTCCTTGCCAGCACCACTCATAAATACAGGAGTAGGCTTCACACACTGTCGAGATCAGGCACCAGTCTGAGTTCTATAAATGAATTAGAAATACACAAGATCTGAGACTTTAGAGCTGCTTGAATTTAGGCATTGAAATGATTTATTCACAAACATCCAATGATTTAGATTTATTTTTTCTTCTGGAGAAGTGAGAACACTATAAAAGTGTGTTATTTACCTGAATAAACTTTAAGTACTAGTCAAGCTTAAAATGAAAATGAGACATTTTATTTTAGCAAAGTTGTGCCAACTTCTTTACTGACCTTGTCCAGCTGGGCAGGGTGTTAGAGAAGAAAAGTATAAAAGAAGAAAATGTACCATGTCGTTTAATTGTAGTATCCAGCATGTTGGTTTAGATAACATCTATGATTTCTGGATGTTTACTATCAGCTGTAGAAGCCAAGATAACTATCTAGGTGCACTCTTCTCCTGAGCAGTGCCTTTCAGAAACAAACTTTAGGGTTAGAGGCCCTGCCCACATTCCTTGATGAGACTGCCTATGAGAAGGCTATGCTGCCTCTCTTTATTCCGAGTCTATGTCTTCCCTTTCGCTCCCAGTTTTTTACACCTAACCTGAAATGGTATTGCCTCTGTGGGAGAAGCTCCAGCTGCAAGTCCTGGCCATCATAAACACAGGGGTGTGGCACCCATTATTGAACAGTCAATCATTGTACCTTCCATGTTATCAAACGTGTGATCCCTGGTTAGCTCACCATAGAGACCATACTGAACATGTTAATGTTCAGTGTGCAAAGGAAGGGAAAAGTCAGAAGATGTGAAAATCTGAGAATGGCATAAACCTTCTCCCCCCTCTGTAGTTCCTTTAAGTACCGATTATCCATTACTGGATAGCTGTGAGGAATTTTATTTGAGAGGCTTCCAGTTAGCTGAAAAAAAAAACAAACAAAAGAAATGAGACACAGTGAGAAGATAAAAAGTATACAAAACAAAACTGATGTGTAGAGTCTAAATAAGGAGGAAGAGCAAGTTGGTAGTAAACCACATGTGGCAGGAACTGCTCAATCATTGCTGCAGGAAGTGTTCAGAAAGGTGAAGTGGATTTACTGTTCAGGTTTGGGCTATAGCTACAGTGCTTTTTTACTAGATTGGTTTGGTTTGGGTTGGGTTGAGGGCTTTTTGTTGGGTTTTTTGTTTGTGTAGTTGTTTGTTTGTTTTTCTTGGAAGCAACATGTGGGGATAACATGAAGTTATCCCCATGGGGAGGATGAAGTACAATCCATCATCTGGTTCCTATAATTCCATGAACTGTAGGAGTCATATTTCTACATATTTTCCATTTTATGCCTTATGTGACTTCATATGTAATCCTCTTTATAATTAAATTAGATATCTGTAATATGAAAAATGTATCAATACACAGCATTGCAAAACTTAACTGTTAAGTAATTTGTGCTAAGTAGGACTCTGTACTAATTAATTTTAATGTGCTTCCACAATATTAGAAAATTAATTAGTAATTTCTCCCTTGAAAATATTGAGTTAATACTGCCAGGAATTATCAACCTTTAAGAAAATTAGGGAATCTTTGTAAGCACATAGTGCTAATTTACAACATCCACCAATGAAGCCCCTCAAAGCTTATGAGCACCACTAAATTTAGAATCTCTGAAGCTTTCCAAACTACAAAAATATAATTATTCCTGATTTAAAAAAAAAAAAAAATTAAAACAAAGAGATTAATTGACATGCCAAAGTCCCGAAGAAGTCTCAGGCTTGCCATGGGGAAATTTAAGTCTCTTTTTCCTCCCTCTCCTTTTTCTTGGTTCTTGACTGTTTTGAGAGCATGCAGATCCCACATTCACATTTCTTATCTTCCCAAATAAATTAAATGGCTCCCAATTAGTGACATAAAAATTATCTAAGAATTTTCTAAATTGCCCATCAGTAGAACATAAGAGCTTCCCAGAAAATGAGACTTGCATAACTTAAAAGCTAAATGAACTATACAGTCTTCAGCTCTTCTTCCTACTATGCTCATAAGTAATTGTGTCTCAGTTTCTGATTTCCTTTTCAGTAATTTCAATCTATGTGAGAAAACAGACATTAGAGCATAAGAGTGCAAAGAAAAAATGCTGGTATAGCTACCAGTTTTCATCTGACTTGTTCTCCCAACTGTGGAAATTTCCACAGCTGTTCCCTCTAAAAATACCTTTAAAGATGGTGAATGATTATGTATGATATGTTATATTTAATGCCATAGCTGATGGCTTAATATGCAAAACCAGGTATTTAAAAGTTTATTAAACTTTGGAACTATTGGAACCAGACCAGTTGCAAGGACTGCTAAGGATTCTTCGACAACTGATTCAGGAATAAGGAAAAATAATAAATTAAGAAAAGGCTAGATGCAAACCAAATTTTATTTTATATAACTTATGACCAGTTTTAATTAAGTTTACAATCTCTTTTGGAAACTCACTGTTCTATTTTGAAGTATCACAGTCTTTGAGCATCTTGATGTATTTTAGTATTTAGTATTCATCCTTTTTTTTTATTCATATATTAATACATAATCAACATTTTGCACTTTCTCAGCATTTCTTGAAAATGATACTCCTTGACATTTTGTTTAAAATGCTTTATTTAATTTTGTAGAAATAGCTTTTTACTTGCACCACATGCTTCTGTTTTTCTGCAATTGTGAAAGCATTCACAGGAACATGTATGTATTCATACCAGTGAATCCTTAATTCCCTCCAGTAAATAAGCCAAGATAATTTACAGCTACAGAATCTTCAGGTTGTTATGGGGTGGCAAAGCCTGACTAAGTGGGTTTTCATTGACAGTACCATGTGTATGGTACAATTGTCATCTTTTTTTTTTCCAACTCCTGTTTAATCAGAAATGTTTTTTTGCTGATAGCTTTCCACTGGAGGAGATGAACAGTGGGAACTCAATTATTCAAAAGTCTTCAGATACCTAAGGACTAGAACCTGAATGCAGATGTCAAGATTTGTTGAGTCAAGTTCTTCAAATTCTGGATAAGAAGAAGTTAGGAAGGCTTTCTAAAAACACATCAAGTTTTCTACATGTGATCTGAAAGATTTAGAAGCCCAGACATCCAAGAGTTTAACACACAAATAATACATTGAGCTTTCTTTTAAAGGAGAAAAAAATCCTTGACTGCGCAAAGAAAAGAATCATGACTATATCTTTTATTCTATGTTAGTGGTACCAATTAATTCATCCAGATACTATAGACAATGTTTCCCAAACTTTTGATACCCGCAGCATGTGATTTTCTATGTTAAAATTGCTGTCATGAGACAGATCTCCCTGAGCAGCCCTGCCTCCGTCCAGTGCAGTTATGACCAGCTGCTGGACCTGTCACACATTACATTCCACTCTCAAGGCTCTCTCACACTACTTAGACTAGTTGCAAGGCAGAATGCACTGGCCATTGCATTGTACCTGTTGGGAATTTTTACCATAAGGCATCAGAAAAATAAGTTGGAAAACAAATTGAAAAACACTTTAACTTTTTATTTTGTTCACAGATGCAGACTGAATTCCTGGCCAAACTGAAAAGAGAAGGAACATATCTTTTGATCTCTATTCTCAACTTCTATGAGTTTTCTTACACAAAATGAGAAAAAAATAAAGCTCAAGCCTTACAGACTCAAGAGAACATTTTCAATAAAGGTCCAATATTAATATGACATTCATAGTAGCAGAATTCCTGTATCTCTAACAAATATAATGGCTAAGTTACTAGATATAGTGAAGAACTATGTATGCAGGACAAGAGAAAGAATAGAACTAAATGTGCAGCCTGCCAAAAATGACCAGGGTCTTTAGTTGCCCAGGAACATCTCTGCAAAGCTGATATGGAAACTTTGTATTATATTCATTATCTGAGGATTTATCTGAGAGTGACTTGCATTAACTTCAGCAGAAAATCAAATGTCAGTTTTAAACAAGCCAGTCTGGGATAGCTGCTTAAACAAAAAATGACAAGAAGAAGAAAAAAAAAAAGGCTAATCATTTTAATAACATGTTCTTTATTTTGTTATTTGTGTTGCAAGGAAGCTGAAGAAACAATGGCATGGGGCAGTCCTTTCTCTAGTCATCCATTTCTGCCAAGCAGGTCTGTGACCTGCTGTAATAAGTAACTGTAACACAGAAAGACATGGAAAGCTCTGGGGCCCAGTCTAAGGTTTGTTCATGGTGAGTGTGTGTTTTCACAGTACTCTACTGAGCAACGTTGAGCAAAACTACTGCTCCCAGAGTTAAGATGCAGGTGAAGAAATTAAAAGATGTCTTAGCCTGCAGGGACATGTCCCATCCATTTTCAAGGAGCATTAGCTGTTAATTTTCTGTAATAATTCTTAGTGCTGAAGTGTTAGTTACCTTGGGGCTGACTGTGGCAATAAAAATAAGTGATGACGGAGAATGGAAATAAGGTTAAAAATAAGATAAGGGTAGATAGAAGAGTGTAGAATTAGAAAAGATCCTGAAGTAAAAATAAAATAAAGCCACGGAACCCCACAGAAACACCCTCCTCTCTCCACAAAAACAAACAAGCAAAAAATCCAAAACAAACAACCCCCCAAAACTAAACCCAAACACACCCCCCAAACAAAAAAGCACACCGAAAAATCCTAAAACAAACAAACAAAAAAGTCTAACCAAAACAAAAAAAAAACAAAAACAGATTTTCTATCTGAGTGCTCCAGGATAACAATGAACTTTACAGGAGCTTCTCTTAATGTGATAATTACAAGTTTTTTAACTGAAATTTTTCTTGTTGAATAAACTTACCAATAAACTTCTATCTCCCTGCTATAACAAAGACACTTGCTCTGTGCTGAGCTGAATATACATCCCCAAAGAGTGTATTTTGGCACATAAGTCCATTAGAAACCAAGTTTGGTACTATTGGCCTGCTCAGAGAGTACAAGGTGAGGTTTCAGGATTTTAGGGCGATCACAACACAAATACATAATAACATTATAGTACACATTCAGTTTGCTTGCAAATACTGACTTGGGATCAGTCTTAAAGATCTACAACAACCTCAATTTCTTTGTCTCCCTTCTAAACAATACTATTTAAAAATTGGAGTCCTTTGTTTCTCACAGGACCCAGGATCCCTTCTTGCTGCCATGTAAGTTGAAGACAATAAGGGAATACTTACTAGCAGCAAGAATAAAACAAGATTTAATCTTAGGTACCTTTTTTAAGTTCTGTCCAGTTTTTGGACCAGATCTCAAATTTTAAACCCTGGGTTGCCGGTCTGCAAGTTCCTTTGGACTTTGAAGAAATTCTGTCTTAGGATGGAAAGCCTTCAAACTCTAATCTAACATTTAGAGATGAAGTATAATGTAAAGCAATTTTGAGAATACTTGTTTCTATATCATTTAATCCAAGAATATACCTTCTTTTATATTATTGTGATGTGAATATGTTGTATTATATAGAGACAGTAAAGGACATGAGGAAATTGAATGAAGAATTTTTTGCCATCTCATTCCTCTTCAGACAATTCTTTGGCAATGAGTTTGCTTTACTGTTTCTTGTCAAAGTACTGACAAAGGGACTCTGACCATAAATTGGTGGCAGTAGTTTAGTTAAATTATACTAAGCATATTGATTTATGCTTCTGTCTGAGATCCTTGGAACGTTCTGAACCTTCTTTTGAAAGCTCAGCTGTACAGAATGCATTTGTTGCCAGAGAAAAGTCAAATACACTTGCTTGGGCACCTAACTGGAGCACCAAATTAAAGAGATGGTATTTTGATCTTTAAAACCAAAATGATTTACAGGGAAGCTGAACTTTCTCTACAGATGCAAGGAGTCAGGAGGGCACTCAGAAAATACCTACCATATAGCTATATAGCTACAGAACGTGAGCACTCATTTTAAAGTCAATTTCGCTTGAGTTAAGAGTCTACTTATATGCTGACTTCTGAATACCATAGTTATTACCTTGACTGTAGCTGTGGAGAGGGATCTCAGTGTTGATTCCATAGTTAGGTTGATATTAAAGCTCTAATTGGTGCAAAATCAAATTGAGAATAAGTCCCAAGCCACTTCCAGTTTTTTTCTTCCTTCCTTTCCAAGGTTTCTACAGTGTCTCTTAAAGGATTTGTATTTTGATCTTTGATGCATCTTCAGGGACTTTTCTCAAGGTTGTATTTCAACCCTGTCACATTCTGTATTCACATGGTACATGTCTTCAGCCTTGGGAGTGAACACGTCTTTCCAAATGTTTGCTAGGTCAAGGCTTTAAGCATATGTAATACAATCAGTCTAAACTGAATAATGATTTTCTGGAAAAGAGAGCAAGAGAACTTTTTTGCCCAGAGAAGTTGTGGATGCTCCACTCTTGGAAGTGTTCAACGTCAAGTTGGACAAGCTTGGAGCAACCTGGTCCAGTGCAAGGTGTCCCTGCCCATAGCAGGAGTATTGGAACTGGGTGATCTTTAAGGTCTCTTCCAACCCAAATCATTCTATAATTTTATGATTAGAATTTGCCAGGATTAGTGTTCTGGCCCCCTAGGTCAACTCCATGTGGTAATGCCAGACCCTCTTCCTTCCTTCGGAATCCATAGTGCCTCTACCCATGATAACCTTGCTCAAGCAATGATGAGGAATAGGAAGAGGCTTCTTCCTCCCCCCACCTCCCTAAGCAAGAGGTCATCCTCCCTCTCTTGAAGGAAATTCCCCAGAAATTCTCATGTTCACATCAAAATGTGCTGCAGCATATGGGAGAAGGGATCTTTTCTTCCAAACTGCAGTATCACGTGTCCAAGAGTCAATAGCATTGCAACAATAGTTAATACTGCACTGTTAACTTACATGGGCATATTTGGAACATTTTAAGAAGCACAAAAATAACTTGGACATTTAATTCCTGTGTAAATACATGTGTAATTTCCATCTATGTCCACTGTAACTGGTAACTAGGGTAACCCTTTGGTAAATGAAGTCACTGGTACATAATCTCTAATCTTCATGTGTTGTTTTTCATCAGTTGTCACAATTCTTTTTTTTTGTAACTGTGTTTTGTGCTTGACCTTTGTCTTCTCTTCTCCCAGCACTTTATATGGTTAACTCTGGATGCTTATTTTTCTATACATTTAGTTTTATTTGCATGCCTCTTTCATTTAAGGATTAGCCTAAACCATCCTCTCAAAATACCACTGAAATGTTCCTATTCATTCCACTGAAACCTCAGAGAACTTAGCAGCAAAACTAAGAAAACATTCTTTGTTTGCTTTTTTTAATGTTTGGGGGTTTTTTGTTTGTGGCGGTTTTTTTTGGTTTTGGATGTTTTGTGTCTTTTTCTTTTTGTTGGGTTTTTTTGTTGTTGTTGTTGGGGTTTGTGTTGTTGTTTTTTTAGCAGGGCCACTGCAACCTTATTATTTTTATCAATACACTGATATTTCTTCCACAGACTTCTTATTCACTTTGCTGTGTAATCTTATGTAACAATCTTTGACTACAGTCTTTCTAGAACCATTTAAGATCTTTGTTGAACATAAAAAGTGTTCAGATCTTAATTTTTATTATATCCAGATCAAGAGATATTTTAATATATATTGCCTTTTTGAAAAAAGAAAAAAAAAAGTGAATTGTTAAAAATCAATTTATTGAAATAAAAACAATAATATATTGTCCTAAATATGAAGTACAGACAGAGAACTATTAATATTTTACTTTTGGTTTTCCAACTGTCTCATTTTGTGGCCTTGGAATCAACATTTAACTTTTCCATGACTTCGCAGCATCATCTGTGTTACAAAGGTAATTCACATCAAGCTAGAGTGAGAAGCATTAAAAGCTACTTAAGTGTCTGCTCTAAAGACTTGTTAAATGAATGGATATGTTTCCATCTATTTTAATGAGTTATATATCAAGCTGTTAATTCAGAAGATTGCATTTTTATTAAATTTTACAAGAAGAAAAAGTCAATACAGGGAAAACTTTTGTTTGATCCACAGTTCCCTGTAACATTTGTATTCTAAACAATGCATCATTGTGGGAACGTCTGACAGCTAAGTGATACTGCTTAGAAACAGGCCTCTACCCAGTTTGCTTCCTCCTATTAACATGGGAACTGACAATATTATCTACAGAATAAATGGATAAAAATATATAAAATCTGAAAGTTCTTTTCTAATGTGAAAGGTATAGTCACTTCTGTGGGTATCATGCTGAAGGAAAAATGTCAATGCCATTATGGCATTTAATTTCATCAAATATTTCAAAGAAAATCTCCAAGTTCTCAACTCATTACATTTTTTTGCTTCAGTTGCACTTGCAGGCAGATGCTAGAAATGAAAATGTATTGACATTAAAACAGGTGAATTTAAACAGGTGAAATTAAAACCAGTAATCAAGTAGAAATCATCCTCAAGGGTCCCAGTGTCCTAAACCAGGACACTAAACCAGTTTACACAATATATCTATAGGATAATGGAAATAATCTGCAATGTGATATTCAATGTTACTCCTCAGGACATGACTCCATTTAGAATGTGAATGTGTTTCATATATCAGAGGGTAAAGCAGATGAGACTGGAAAAAGAATGGTCATTAATTTTAGAATACATAATTCTTCTATATTTGCTAAATTAATTTGGTTGAATAAGTCATAGTCTTGTGGAAAGTGGGATAAAAATGAGACAGAAGAGGGACAGGGATAAGGCTGAAGCATTGACCAAACCCCCCATTAGACTGAAAGATGCCTAAATATCTTTTTCTTTATTAATTACTTAACTTTCATATCCTTTCCTCTTTTCAAATGACAACTAATTTTCTTTCAAATCAAGCTATAAGGAATAAAAATAATCAGAGATTTTTCATAGTCCAAATTAACATTTGCCTTTAAAGCAGAAAAAATCCCCAACAAAATACATATTCCATTTCCTTACTAAACTTTTTCTCAAACACATCTTATTTAAGTTTCTCTAAATAATTGACTGTTATAAAAATCATTGTTTAATATAAGTAGAAGAAGCAAATTGCTCTGTTTCATAAGCTGACTGCTCAGCTAGTGTTGATTTTGCATACTGAGGAACTGTGATCAGTGATGGTTCTTAACAGAAAAAGGCCTTTGTAAATAGACATTTCCAGCAGGAAAAAATGAATATCTTGTTAAGCTTTCAGACATTTGCCATTTGGTAATGAGTCACTGAAGCATCTGGCATGAATTTCAGCACCTTTTAACCATTTATGCACTGATAATGTTGATACACGTCTTTGTTTATGGAAAAGAAGATATGAATACATTCATTACTGCTTATGATGGGGAAGGAACAGAGCTATCAGAAGTAAATTAAAAAAAAAAAAATATAATGAAAAAAGGCAACCTGAGTGCAACAGGCAAAATGGATGCAAATGCTAGATTCATTTTTGGGAACACAACATCTGAAAGCTTTGCCAAGGTGATGATGCATCATTTTTCAGAGTGGATGAAGTTAAGGCAGCCAAGAGATGCCTGAAAGAATTACTGTAGTAAGACATTTTCACCTAATTGTTATTTTCCAGACTCCACAGTTTTGACAATCATGGCTTAGAGTCAAAGTTGAACGCATTGTTTGGGCTTAGCATATCCAAAGCACAGGGAGAACAATCTCATTACAAAAAGCTATCCTGATTGAAGAGGGAAGTTAAGTTCTCAGCTGAATTTTCACAAGCTACAAGCAACATGAGCATTCAGGTAGACACTATCAAAATTAATGATAAAGCAATATTTTTCCTATAGCTTTTCCGCCCTCATAAGGTCCCTCACCCCTTCTCCAAAATAAGCTAACTACCATCATCTGTACATATGAAGAAGAATATATGCTTATTAAAAACATAAATTATATATGAACAAGAAAAAATCCATAAAAAAATAAAACTAGGAGGTCCACTGATGAATATTTTTTTTAAAAAAAACACAGAACTTCCTCATGAGATTTTAAAGTTATTTTTAATAAAAGCATACTTGCAGATGTACAAAATAAAAGGGAACTTTTTGGTTCTTGATCATAAGAGCAAAGGCCCCATTTTTTACTTCACTGAAGTTCTGCTGAAGTACTGATGTAAATAAATCCAGGAACAAACCTGTTCTTTTGGCAGTAACAACTCTCTGAGGAAAATCTTTTCCACACACAAATGCCTCAAGTGTAACCTGTCTACCTAGAAAATTTGGATGATAGAACAGTCATATTTTGAGCACCTCTTAATTTTTCTATGGTCAAGTTTATTCAGTAAGTCTTCTGCAAATCACATCAATTATAACCTGCTTTCCTTAAATTTTAGTTGTTGAATTGTTTTTTTAGTGGTTTTTGTTATTGTTGTTGTTGTTTTTACTAATCAGAAAAACACTGGAGTGATAATCAAGGTACTTTAACGACCTGGCAAATAATGCAATCAGAAGATCAAGTAGAATCTGGCATGTGTCAGACCAATGTAATTGTCTTCTCTAACAGTAGTAGGCCTTGCAGATGGGGAGAAGTAGTTGGTGTTCTATCTTGAGTCCATTAAAGCTCATAAACTTGGAAGGACATCAACGTGAATAAAAGTGATATAGGTTGGATGCAAAACTAGATAGATAGCCACGTTTGCAGAGTAGTTATAAGTAATTAATTTACAAATAATGAAAAACATATCAAGCTACAATGCATAGAGATCTATCTTGGAATTATGGAAAAATCTTGTTTTCTTGTATTATTTTCTTATTACAATTTAAATTACATTGATCTGGGGGAAACTATGAATATACCAGAGGATAATATTGAAGTCCAACTTTATTATATTGAAAAGTTTAAGAAATATCTTGATATCTATGGAATTCTGTATATAAATAATGCAAGCCCATCTGGTGAATTAAATAGAGGGTAAAGAATGACCAGGGGAGCAGCAGACCAAGATATGAAGTCATAGTGGATCAGAAGTTGCACAAGTCAACGTCATGATCTTACAAGTCAAACTTCATACTGCCACATAAATCAGAACAACTTGTAGAACATTCTTTCCATTTTGCAACTTACATGCTTCTCCTTGCATGAGACACCCTCAAAGTGAAAACTATACCTTCTACTCTGTAAAATTCAGAGAAGTGCGACAAAAGATCAGAAGTCCAGGAATGAATAGATTTGGCAGTGGGAGTAAATCTTCAAAAAAGTGAGACTGAAGAGAACAGAATAATTTTCAGTTGTATAAAAAGATAGTAAAGAAGAAAAGAATCATGTTCTTTCCATCTGCTGTGGCTAGGTCTTAATTATCAAACTTTATACATTTCATTAAAACTATCCCCTTAAACATGTCATATAAAGAAAAAAACGAAAATATTCCAAGCAATGTTAAAATGTTAATGTTGGAAAAGCTTTTCAGGCATGAGAATTGGAAATGATTGAAGAAATCAGTCAACGGATCAGAAGCCAAACTGACTCAGCCATTAAACTGCCCATTACAAAGGGCATATGTTAAAAGGAGGTATTACTGAAAGAAAGGTTTCATCAAGTTGAAAAGAGATTCCCAAAATCAAAAGGCTGCATTTTTTTTTATTTTTTTTCTTTTTTTCTTTTTTTTAATCTTGGCTGCACTGCACATCTCTAGAAGAGAAAAAGCAGTGAGCTTCAGTAATTCCGGTTCTGTTTTCTACAGAGTATTTTTTTTTCTCAATTTAAGGGAATGAGCACTGCTCAGAATGTGAATCTGTTGAACAACAACAAAAAAAATAATCTATCAAACTTTTAACTGTAGAAATACAGAAGTATTTCATCTGCTTTTTTATAGTCCAATGGGTAAGAAACATGCACAGTTTAAAAATAACAGAAAAAAAATAATGTTGTTGAAAGTTTTTGAATGCACTAAGTAGGAAATATTAGCTCATGAGGGTTTTTTCTGTGCTTAGTCCAGCCTCTCAGAAGGATCCTAAATAAATGGTTGTGGTTAGCAGTAATTTCTTCAGAAAAGAATAAATGTTTTAGTGAAAGAAAGGAAAAAGATGACACAGTGTGCATGGTATACTTGGTATGAGCATTACTGAGTGAACAGCAATACTGAGCGAAGTACAGACCAGTGCTGTGATTCTGAGTTCTTATGGGACATCCCACCTGAGGAACAATCTCAAAGGTGTAAAAATTCTAAGTATTTTAGTCACTTAAATAATGATTTATGTTAACAAAATCAACATAGCAAGCCAATGAAACTTGTTGATTTCTAAATTGAACTCAGCAGCATCTACTTAATGTGCAACAAATGTTTTAGGAGACAAACATTTTTACCTAACAATAATAACCTGTGATAGTGATTTCAAATTGTTTAATTGTTCTGATATTTAAAAGATAAATGTTTAAATGATATTTAAAGGAGAGAAATTCTCAAACAGCTTACGAATCAGGTATGACCTTTATGCTATGCTGCCACTTAAATCACTATCAACCTGAGCTGAATCTCAAATGCCTCCTACTCTGGTGGCTCAATTAGGGCTTCTATGAAATTAATATATGCCTTTACATATGTTTTAATATATGTTTCTTCATAGAAAGGGGATTTAATTTTGCTTTGGTTTATTTCTCTGCTAATATGACTGGTACCTTTCTAGGAAGCAAACAGAAGAAAAAGAAGCCTTAAGTAGGACAATTTCAGAGAATAAACTGCTGTAGTTCCACACTGTTTCTTCCAAAGAAAAGCAATGCTTATCTACATAGAGTTGCATTATCATCACCAGGCAATATTTGTTCTCTCCATATAGTTTCATTTTGAAATGAATAAAACATACTTCAGCACTTCAACACTCCTTTAGTGCTTCATTTGAACTGGAAAACAGTTTTTGTGTGACCTGAAAGAGAACTCCAAAGATTCATTAGCTGTAAACATTATCTGTCATAGACCTTGAGTCCTGGATTCTTTGTATGAGACTTTACATCCATGCAAATATGCCTTGAGGTAGTAATCACAAATAAAAATATTCTTATCATAATGCCTTCATTCCCTGAAAATAGTAATTTCTGAAAGCAAAGAGAATGGTCAAGGTTATGCTGATTGCAGAAAATGAACAATGCAATTTCACTTACAGTTTACAAAGCTGGAATAACATTATTTGTAAATTGTTCAGTCATTGAGCTCAATAATAAAACATTTTAAAAGATATAGCCAAAATTAGCAATTATTATACTATATTTAATTCAAAATTAACAAATTGTTACAAATTGTCTTCAGAAGTCCCCTGCTGTTGATTTTACCTAGATAGCACTTTAAACATAAACAACAGTTAAAAGAAACTCTCTGAAATTTATAGAGCCTACATAGAAATTATACTGAAAGTTCAGCAAAGCTGAGTCAACTCCAAATTGTCCTTAAAATCCTTATCAGAACCCCAAAACCAAACATATAAAAATGTGCATCTAGGAGGGGTGCTAGAATAATGTGACTTTGGCCCACAGTGACATATTTGATTTTGTTAAACAACAAAACAGTTTGAGAATGACACCTCATTTTAGCTTTTCTAGGCAGGAAAACCCATGAATATATAATTGAGATGACAATTCTGAGTAACTGTGAGCAAACTGTAAGAATAAAACTTGGCATAAATATAGTAGTAATAATAATAATAATAGCAGCAACGATGACAACAACAACAACAACAATAATAATAATAATAATAGTGATAATAATAGAAGTGTTACTTTCAGGTCTAAAATCAGGGGGCTAAGACCAGGATTCATTAGGCCAAGTTAAGTAACCCACACCATAATGATCTTCCTATGAGTTAGTTGCTTCTTTGTACACGCAGCGGAGAGCACAAATGTTCTCTAGAGCATGATTCACCTCATGTCCTGAAGTAGCCATCTAAAAGAGGTTAGATGAATCACACCCTTGTTTTTCTTAACCATTTCTAAAGGCCTCTAGGTAGCTAGCTCAGAAGTAGCCAGATGACATCAAACTGTGGGCTGTGGCTCTTTCAGCAAGTGTGCCCTTTATAAAGGAATAATCTTTTTGGTCCATGAAGGTTAAAGCAGAACATCAGCATAGAAATTTGTTAAAAAAAGAAACTGCCTATAAAATAGTTGAAGAGGAAAAAAAATAACTCATGACTTTGCTCTCGACATATGTTTGAAAATAGTTCTGGTAATAATACTGGAAATAATGGCATGATATAATTTTTTTTTTCAACCCTGTGATAATGCTCTCCATAAATAACATAATTAGAGAATGTAATTGCTAAATATGTAAATCTGATATGCACCTACAGTTCTGACATGTGACATATCACTGCAGCAGTGATATGACTTACAGGTTGACTATTAGGGGTTTAAATCATTTTCAAAAGACTAGGATTGTAAGCATATTGCTTTTGATTTCTGGCATTCACTTCCTATGGTTTTGTGTGAAATGTTGTTAAAAGCATTGAAAGAACATTTCAAAAAATCTGAAAAGCCAGATCTCTACATGGTGCTTCATAATAGATCATCACTCTGAAAACTGACATAGAAATTGTTTAAATATTGCTTGATTAAAATCTTAGAAGCAAGTTACCTGATCACAAAGAAGTAAATGGTAGAAGTGGTTTGTTGTAAAGCCATATCAGGAAAACCATAAAAAATTTAATCTAGTGTACTAGGGCAAGGATTCATCTGTTAAACCATTTGCAGTGATCAAACATATAAGATACCAGTAGTTAAAAAGACTGCACTTGTAAATCTGTTTGTGATGCTGTGAAGATGATATCAAATCAGGACAGCCATACAGATGAAACATAAGGAGGTTCCAGCTTTATAAACAAAAAAGGGAAGAAACAAGCAAATAAACAAACAGCAAAAGCTGGAATCTGCATCATCATTTAAAACCTAAAATCATAGCAGTTGTGGTGGAGCCAATAAATCTGACAGCACAATGGGCAAAACTATTCAAGAAAAATACTAAAATGCATGGGATGCCTCTAAGTTTTTCAAAACAAAGATCAAGCGAAAGATCTGCAAGAGACATCTTGACACATTATACCTTTCCTACACAGTTAAAAAAGTGTTGATAATGTAAAGATTACTTGAGCTAAGAAGTTTGGATCAAAATAATACTCCCTAAACCTTCCACATAGTTGAATGGGGCAACTCATCACTATTATCCCAGGCAAGCTGTACAGACACTTCTTTTCCACTCTGCCTTGGAATTTCATGTGTATAAACCAAATCATAGTTCAAATACCACATTTAAAGAACTTCTGATGTCACTCATATCAAGTCTGATATGCCCAGGGAAATTGAATCTATCACATTTAATAAGTATTGAAAACTAATTACCTTATTTAAGAAAGATAACAGACTTAGAGAATAATTTAAGTTGGAATGGACCTTTGGAGGTCATCTGTACTGGTTTCAAATCAAAGAACAGCTAACTTCAAAGTCAGAGAATGCTCATATCTTTGTGAAGAGTTTAGAGTATCTTCATGGATGAAAATTATGAAATCTTTTTAGATAAACTGTTCCAATTTTTGATCATTCTTACTACAAAGTATTTATCCTCACATTTTTCTGGTGCACATATCTGCTGTAGGGTGTGTATGTTGCTGCCTACTCATTTCACATGTGCCTCGAAGATGAACTGCTACTTTATTGTTATCCTTGTTATCCTAAAATATGTGAACACTTTTAACAAGTTGATTTTATCCCTGTGTTTCAGACAGAATTTGTTATTGAACATTCCTACATTGCACAGATAATATTTACTTCCTATTATCTCTCTGGATGAAGCTATTTACCCCATTTATTTGCAAGAGTTTTTTTCCTCTCTCCGTTATTTACAATACAGAACTTAGGTAGATTTAGCTGCTTTGATTTAAATTCAAAGCCTTCTGCACACTGAAGCCTACAACTACTAAACTGGGGTAACTTCATAAAAAACCCACATACATCATCAGAATTTACTCTTTTTAAACTGTGAGATGTAAAGATCTAACCTTCTAGATTGTGTACCAGATGCAGCATAACATACCAAAAGTTTCTTTGCTCTGATTCAAGGATTTTAATCAGCTAACTTAGAGATTTATTTACAAGTTAAGTTCCAATTTACATATTTTTACTTAAACTCATTCAATTGAAAAATTGGAAAAAAAGGCTATTTCTATTTATTGGAATAAAAGTCTATTTCTGACAAGCAGACCTCATAAGATAACTTCATATTTTACCAGAAACAACTGTAATCCAATGTTACCTCATGTTGGATAATGACTATTTAGTAAGAAATTACAGCAATTACATCCAGTGATAGCTGTGCCCTACAGCATTAGCAGCCTTTCATTCCAATCACTATCTCAGATTTTACAATCCCCTCATGACAGAATTTCTGATGTGATTTGTTTCCTTAATACCATTAGAAAAATTATATGACTAACCAGATCTCAGTCTGACCTTGGGAGGTCTACTGTAAATTTCTGAGGACAAACTCAGTACCATTTCTTATACCCATCCTTTCTCAAAGTAATTTTATTCAAAAATACCTGCCTAAATCTACCTCTTGTTTTGAATGGATAAAGAACAAACTATAATGCCTGTATCTTATTCTTTTTTTTTAAATTATTATTATTTTATTTTTAACCCTGTCATTTATTTTATAATGTAGGAGAATGTTCAGATAGTGAGATTATGGGAATTTGTGCTTTTTAGCTTTAGAGTCACCTTGGCATGAGGTAATTCTTACTCCCTGTTGAGAGACTCACTCATTTTACCAGTGCAACTACTAAGGAATAAATATGCAAGTTAGAAGGAAGACTTGAATACAAGAACTAAAAAAAGCCCTAGCAATATGGTGGCATTTATTTATTTTTTAGCTGTGTGGGGTGGGATGCATCTTGCATACTTGAACACGTACTTATAGTCTCAGAATTAGTTCCAAGTAATAGGTGACATCAAAGACTGTCATCAGTTAAGGGAAGTCATGCATCTTTAAAATATCTCCTGAGGCCTTGTAAGTCTGCTACTAAAGGAAAGTACTCTGCAGATCAGGCCCCTGTTTGTAAATTGGGCTTTCCTTTCTATTTTCATTTATTCAAACACAGGGGAAAAGGAGAGAAAAATACAGATTTTATCAAATGGAGCAGAAGAAGCATGTCTATGCCACATCTCTCACAGCAAAGATACAGCAGTAGCCATCAAAGGGTTTACCAAGTCAGAGACAGTTTTTTTCATGACCTTCCTAGCTCCCATCCCTTATTCAAACCATCCAAACTACACAAGCCACCTGGGCCACCATGGCAGCCCTCAGAAACTGCTCTGCCTCTAATTCTCTTCTGTACTTTTACTATTTATTGTTTTTTATTTTTTGTTGGTTTTTTTGTGTGTGTTTGTTTGTTTGTTTGTTTTTTTAATGTGTTGAAAGTACAAGTCCTTGGAAGAACAGCACACTTGACGAAAGAAACAAAAGGATAGAAAGGATCTACAGCCCTGGGACCACTTACATGACATTCTCTGTGAGCAACAATTCTACAATCTGTAAATGACCAAAGGAGAGCGACACCAAATACTCCTGTAAAAAGAAGAGCTATGGCTGCTGTAGTCCTGAGTTCCAGCTGGACACCCTCTGGATTATTGTTCATCTTGGGTAACCTCTGCTGGAACCACACTGTTTTCTCTGTATGGTATTACTGACAGAGTGGGTGGTCGGTAATCTGGGATTATCTCTTCAGAGCCAGAACAGGTAAAACAGGATAATATAGAGGCAGTTTCTTTACTTAAAAAAAGTCACAGAGATGTATTTGGAAGTGACGTGGTTCAATCCCTTCAAAGGAGAGCTGTTAAACCTGGCCACTCAGGGACATATACCTAGCGAACTTCTGAATACCAGCAGTGTTGAAGATTTCATAAACTCACTAGGAAACCTACTCCAAAATTTGGCACTTTCCATTGTAAAGAATTTTTCTTTTCTGGTTCTAATCAGAATTTACTTTGTTTCACCTTGTATCTTCTGTCATTCATCATTTTGTGGTGTACCTCCTAACACAGTTTCATGATCTCTCAGTAAGTAGGTTAAACAGCAATAAGGTTCCTCCTGCCCTTCTCAGCCAAAGTGCGACCCACCCCATATCCCTCACATGTAATTTTTTTCCATTTGTGGCTAAAATAAATTTTTTTCCTCAGAGTACCATTTATAAAGTCTCAGATAGGACAATGTGTTTCAGTCCATCAAAAGCAATGGAAAGAGAGACATGTTTCCTCATTTTCCTCATATATGTTCCTTATTACTTACTGCTGTTTCTGGCTAGTCATTGCCAGGTGCCCTGAGGTGAGGGTTTCTCTCAGAGTCCTTGGAATCTGCTGCACAGTCTGATTCTCATGTGATTAGCATCAGGATATGGCTATTTTTCCATACCATAGATGTGAATCCAACCTCTGGAAGTGTTCTGTGACTGGCAGGAGGTTTGAATGATCCCTTCTTTCTGAGATACTCATTATGCTAACATCACTTTCTAAGTGTGGCAGTTTAATCATGTAGATTGTCACAACTCTATGGTGAAAACCAAGTGCTTTATTCCTAGCACTGATCGTATGTGGAAGAGACCTATGTGATGTTACTACCATGCATGCTATGTGTCTCAGTAGTCACTGGAATTGTACATACCTCTATCTTCATATGTAGGAGTAAAATATCAGTTTCCTATTAGTTTGTTTTGTTGGGGGGTTTTTGGTGTTTTTTGTTTGTTTGTTTTTTGTTTTGTTTTGGTTTTTTTCCAACACAGTGTTTATGCATTACTGTACATATATTTAACAACAACTCTACTTAACCAATATATTACTGGTAGTTATGGATATTAGAAGAAATTACATTGTTTTCTAGGATATTTATTACATGTTGTAGTGGGTATTTTGTGTTTTGTTTTTTTTAAATCTTCTAATCTAATTCCAAGATACAAGTTCATACTTCAAATGGGAGAAATAAAAAGAGTTTATACATGTCTTAAACTACAGAACCAAACTTTCACAGGGTACAGCAGTAAGTCAAGTGGTCACAAAAGTAAAGGGGATGATTCCCAGCAGCTGCAAATGAGCACAGCACCATCATCACTCGAGGGATTATACTGATTTCTTCCACCAGATCTGTCTCTAGCTGAATACGTGATCTTATTTCTGCCCTTTAGTTTCATTAGTTTATTTGTACTAATGTGAGGGAAACAACCACAGAAACAGTATCAGTGTGGATTTAAAGAGTCAGTTCCAAAGTGTTTATTGCCTTATCACAAACACAGACACAGTGAAGAAGTATTTTTGATAATCATAGTAATCATTAAGCAAAGCAAAAATATCAGTTATTCAACCCAAAGCAGCATTGTGGTTTAGAAACTCCAGGGAGAGGAAGCAGAGGAAGCTGGTAGGCTCAGCCACCTCATAAAATCAGTCCTAAATTATCCAGAAAGTCATATGTACACTAAGAATGGAAATATGGAAATGGAGTTGTGCAGGAATGTAATCCTAAAGTTGCATAGGGAGGGACTCTTTAACATTGGTTATGCTTGGAAATGACTATGGAACTGCAAATTACAAATCTGATTCCCCGTACCAAAGTCTGTGCTCAACTGCCTGTCCCCACCAGCTGATCTTCAACACAAAGCTGCTGTCTGTCTTGTCCTAAGAGTTAAGCACCTGTTGAAGTACAGAGAACTGACATTACAGGAGTTACCTATTAACCAGTAGCAATTCTCTATGTTACTGTTTTATCAGTTTACAGACAGAAATACACATCTATTTAAAAACACATGCAGTACTGTGTGCTTTGCAAAGTAAAACCCAACATTTGCACTATGATAGGCTCACCAGATTTAGTGTGAGGTGCTGGGGCTGACTGACACTGTGGCATTTGTTTAAGGAGTTTCTTGCATATATGCTGTTCAAATGTATGTTGTTTACACCCAAAAGTTCAGTCAGAAAATAGTTTTTGGAGGGAGGATGGGCCACTGGTGCTGATGGTGGTGCTGTCCAGCAGCCACAAGGTGGGAATGATGGGGCTGCAGGGTGGTTCCAGGTGGTTCCAAAACTAGTGAAACAGAGTGTAAATGGTGGGTCAAGGGAACACGATGAGGTCCTCTTCAGGGATAATCATAAAAGGGGCAGCTGCAAGGGCAGAGACACTTCTGAGGGACCGCAGGTGGCCCCTCTAGGGCAGCGACCCTCTGATGGGCCACAGAGACATGGGTGGTAAACACTTCACCCTCCCTTGTCTGGAGGAGGATGCAACTCAGCATAAACTGGGCTTGCAAGTGTCTCAGCTGCAATCATTGGTGGGGTAGAAGTGAGAAACTGGAGACGACCCCAAGAAAAGCTGGCAGGGTGAAAACTACACACAGAAACCAAAACTGAGGAAGACAACCTGTTGACAAGATGGTAGATTTGTCAAAGGTGAACCATGAATAAACAATAATGAAGTAATTAATACAGAAATGAAGAAAAGTGGAACAACAAAAGACAGTGTTAAATTAAGATAGGAAGGGGGATACTGATGCAACTGCAACAAGCTGTTTGTTATCAGACACAAAAGCTGTTTTTAAATGCTGGGATGATTTGAAAAATGCACACCACAGGTTCCTTCTCAGATATGTCTGAGTCACTTTCCCAAAGTTGTTTTGCCCACTATTTTAATGCCAGCTGCTGCCGTGCAGAGATGCTCCCGTGCATTCTGTGGGACACTGGCTCCAGCACGGAGCATTTCTGGCTGATGGGGGCTATGCTCCCCACCTGTGCCTGTGCCTGTGCCTGTGGCTGTGGCTGTGGCTGTGGCTGTGCCTGTGTAGCACCATCTAGTGAGTCTCAGCCAGCCGCTGCTCTTTCTACATGACTGAGAGTACTAAAAATGATATTCAGCAACTTTGAGCCCGCAGAAACCTTTGGGGATCTGCTCAGAGTCCTCTCAAACTTGGGATTTAAGGGCAGGGGAAAGACCTTTTCCAGGTGACTTCTCAGGTTGCAGATCTTCCCTTCTTTCAAACACACATCTTATCTGGGGTAAGGAGCAGGGCAGGTGGGTGTGTTATGACAGCAGCATGGCTATCAAGACATTCCTTATTATGAATATTATTGTTTAATTGGAATGATGATTAAAATAAGTAATATTTAGTCTGCTAATATCATGATTGTATTTTTTTACTCCTTAGAAATTAATCTATATTGTTTCTTCCAATCAAGATGAAAACTAGTTTCTAAAATTCTTACAGTAACCACCATTTCCCTGAGAAATATGAAATATTTTGCCCCTTGGACAGTTGTTGCAAAGACCAAAATCAGAAACAAAAAATAATAATAATAATAATAGTCATAATAATAATAAATTACAATGCACCTCCATTCTTCAGTACTTTATGACATTGAGTGTGTGTGAGACACATTTCACTTGAATATGAACTGAACTTAGAGAAAAGCTTCATTAGTCAACTACACATCAAAACAACTTTCAGGTCTTTCAACTATTTGCCCTAGGTGTCTAAAAACCCTTTGAATGGTAAAAGGTATCTTCAAGAAGAGGAAAGGTAAAGTTCAGCTGGTAGATGAAAAGACAAAATGCAGTATTTGTTTCATGAGCTCCATTAACTGAAGGACAATTAGAGGAAGATTATTGGTGTTATTGAGGTTCTACCTTTCTATAGTACATTTTGAGAACCAAATTGTTCACACATTTTCACCTTCTTCTGTGTTCCATTCCCTCCTGCCATCTTTAAAACATTACATGTTTAGTAGGAAGTATGGAGACCTTTTGGGCTTCCAGGGTTTTGTAATTTTTTTTTTTTTGAAAATTAAGTGAAAAATGAAAAAATAAGCCGAGCAATTCAATCTCTGTATTTGCTCACATTCACATTTATGCAATAAATCCTGCACAGAAATTCTTTACAGTACCTCTTGGACAGGATCTCTAGAGAACTCCCCACAAAAGTCATTACAGATGTTTATGTTAGGTCACCTCAGGTATTTGAGCAGAATTTGTATGTATTTTCAGTTTAAAAGAAAAAGAAAAAAAAATATGCCTGAATTTATATTGTATATCTGAACTATGCAAGAACTAACAATCTTCATATTTTTCATACAGTTGTATTTTAGAATAATTAATACTTTCTTGACAGAGGAACAGTTTTAGAAAAGCACTGGAGAGCCTGCATTTACCTCAACTCCTAACCTAGTACCAGTGTGTGTACATTAAAAAGCAGTTTGAAAAGGAATACAGTATAGTAAGAAACTAGAAATAGGTCGATAAAACAATATTTAAAAGACTTATGTTAGATTTGACATTTGTGTTTTCAAGAAATTAGATGGCTGGAGTGCATCTTTATGAGGCATTTTGTCAATATTTAAGCATAGTAAATTTGATGCTTATGAAAGCAGGAGAGTTGGTGCTATCAAGGCCACAGACCATGAATCCTAAATAATCTTTCTCAATGAGTTACCTTTCCAGTCCCTGTCACTGATTGAAGACAAATTCCTGTAGCCTTCTGGTTAGCATTTTTGTTTGTATCTATATTTTCACACATTTGAAACTGATTTTGCTCTCTTTTCACATTCAATCTATAAGAAATATTCATAAGGCTGGCTATTGAACAGACATTTTCAAAATGTAACACTGATTTAATTAAGGAAAATGAACTAATTTTTTTGTTGACATTAATTTCAGGTTTAAACAATTAGTTATCCTTCTAGCTGGTTTTATATACTCTACTCACTCTACCAATCTGTCTTAGGGTTTTCATTCAGGGAGGAAGTGGTGCAAGAAAAATATAAAAGAAAAAAAATCAAGGACCAAATTCAAGTTTACAAATGGTTAAAGTAGTATTAGGTAGTAAGCTATCAATAATAAAAAAGAGGTAAAACTTGATGGTTTAGGGATACATGAGTATAAACAGTATGATATTAATGAAGTTTTACTGCTTGCTGAGGGAAAAATAAGGCTTCCTTCTCTTTCAAAGAAACACTCTAATCACTTATATTTGTGAATGTCCTACTCATTAGTTGCTTAACATAGTATGGCTACATAAATTTAGGTGAAGAAATATTAAATAGAAGACTTGTCCCCAAGGAAGTCAACTGAAGTATGCAATAGACTTGAGGGAAGCCAGGATTACATTTAAAAACCACCAGACAGTTTTATCTAGTGATATATAGAATTTTAACTTTCTCTTCATGTAGACACCATTCTACCAGATTTCCCTTGTGAATATCTGTTTCCCCTGAAGGAAAATATTAACGCCTGCCACCAGCCATGACTCTCATGGACTTTTCTCCACATAAAAAAGTGGAGTAAATTGGGTATTAAGATAATTCAGCTCTGCCTAACAGGAATGTTTCTCCCAGTTAAGAACCAATTACCTGCTAAGACCCTTGAGGCCACCTGGAATTGTAACAGATTTAGGTGCTAAATCATAATTTACAGTTTTTCTAACAGTGCTTTTCTATTTTCTTCAGTTTGTGGACACTCAAGGTTTGTGTTTCTTTTTTTTAAACTGAAAAATAGACCACACATTAAACAAGGTTAAGTAATTCAGAGGATTGATAACCAGATACTGAACACCAGAGTTTATGCGATAAGTCTTGAATAAAATCTGTAGACAAGCAGTATTTCCACAGGGTTTGAGTGGTTGTTTTTGTTTGTTTGTTTGCTTTCTTTTAAATAGAAAAATTTCAATTCAAAAGAACCTGTTTTCCCTCCCAGAGAGAAAGGAATTTGAAGAAAATACTACATCCTATATTTCTAAAAGTATGCTTAATTTTTACAGCTTCCAGTATTCCATCCCAAAGGAAGCTGCTGAGATTCTGTGACCTCTTGAATCTTGCCAACAAGACAGACAATTTCAAGTGGCTTTGAACAAATCTACAACTAAACTTTGAAGTTAGCTTTGATTAATATCTCTGAGTTAAATACTTAAAGTTCCCTAATCAGTGCATGGAGGGAATTAAGTACCACAAAATAGAATTCACTATAATTTCCTTAAGTAACATGAAACCTAAAATAATTAATAGGAAAATCAGGGAAGAGTGGAGCAAAGACAGTCCCCTTGTGGTAGCATGGCAACTAACAGGATTACAGGGGGATTCCTGTGTTAGATCAGAATCACAGCCACAGCGACTCTGACCCCCAGGAGAAAATGTCACTTTTCAAAGAATGGAGCAGGAGTTTTTATTCAAAGTTCAAGGAGTTTAAAGCATAAAACCTAGAACCTAACATAATTAATTCACTAGGTCAGGATTGCAAAAACTATTTTTTTTTTCAATAACTCATTTTATATACATTTTAATTGACTTTTGGAGAAGAGACTAGGATTTTCTCAGTTCTCTGCTCATGACATAAGAGGTTTCATGAAAAAAACAGATGTCTTCTTTTCCTGAGCTAAGAGGTATTAGATTTTGGGTACAGAAACCCAACCTTACCGCATAAGTTAAAAGCTTTTCCTTAGAACAGGATGCTTTCCTGAAGGTAGGAGTTGCTGAGAGTAAAGGGAGTCTTTTTTCCTCCCTTTAACTCTGGAGCTCATGAATTAAAAGATAGACAGCAAACATCATCCATATGATCATTAGTTGAATAGAAGTGGTTTTGAGTAGAAAATAATAAATCAGCATATAAAGTGAACTTTGAGGACACTGAATGTATTGATCTGTTTAGCAGACAGAGAAGCATCCAATTTAGAGATTTTGAACAAGATGAAACAAGTGTCAAGCTGCTCAGGTTTACCAAAAAGGCACAACATTTAATCACACTCAGAAGTAAAACTCTGGATATCTTTATAAATTTAGTAGAGAAAATTAGACTAAATTCACAGGACTTGACTTGTAAATATTTACAATTTCCTTGTAGGGTGGTTGGAGAGTCTAACATGTTATGTTCTTTTAAGAGTCAATATTTTTTAAATAGAATCATAGAATAGGACCTTAAAGATCTGGCACGTTGTCTGAATGTTTAATCCTGCAAGATGTTAACCCTCCCTGGTCTCAGTAATATCACTTAAACAGTTGTGTGATTGTCTCCATGACAATAATGAATTCTGAAAACAGACATTTATCTTGAAGAGTGAAATGATTTTCTAGGGCTTCCAAGATTTGGACTTACAAAAGGACAAGAGAACATCTAGCTAGAGTAAATATGGCAGAGGAATATAATTGCCGTATTACAACAGAAGACCTGCAAAATAAAGACAGATGGACAAATGGTCTAACCCACTCAGTCATCCCACCCTATTTCCCAACCTGAGTATGAGTAAAAGTACAAGTGCTACCATATCACTTCCTCATTCCTCATGTTACTGTATTTATCAAGTGTATTTTATATGTAGCTGTTGGTGTACATATGTTAGGGACAGGAAAACTGACTGAGTAATAGGCCAACCCAGCAGCAATATGCTAGTTATGAGCATAGCCATTTCAAAATATATTTATGAGAGCTGAAACCCAACATCATACAAACAAATACAGCTATGTTCTACAGCCATATCTCAGCTTGGTTCTGACACTGGAGTTCAAGGTATGGTTTGTGTTATATAAAATACTGTTACTGACAAGAGAGGTACACTGCATACATCGAACTAGAGCATGAATAATAAGAACAATTTAAGAATAAAATAAGAATAATAATGCACTAGTAAGAATAAAAAGGAATAGCTGATATAATGTGAATTCCTGTTTTAATAGTCTAATCCTCCAAGTTGCCTAATGGAGACAACAATTTATATTAAGAATACAGTTAAAATCATTGCACAGAACACCTCTTCCTGTATCCTATAGTCCTTCATTTCCTCTCACATTATGAACAAAAGTTCCTCTTGTCCTAAAGTTAACAGCTGTAGTTTTCTTCAAGCAGGAGTTGAGGTGGTGTTTATGATGAATTGTTAGTCTTTGTTTGTCAGTTATGATGAGTTGAAGTGGGAATAGAATAGAATAGAATAGAATAGAATAGAATAGAATAGAATAGAATAGAATAGAATAGAATAGAATATTTTAGTTGGAAGGTACCTACAATGATCTTCCAGTCCAACTGCCCCAACCACTTCAGGACTGACCAGAAGTTAAATTATTAAAGGCATTGTCCAAATGCCTCTTGAACACTGACAGGCTTGAAGCATTGACCATCTCCATATGAGCCTTGTGCCAGTGTTTGACCACCCTCTCTGTAAAGAAATGCTTTCTAATGTTAAGTCTGAAACTCACCTCCTCTGTCTTTGTCAGGGTGAAGTTCACAGTGGGTGAGTTTCTTCCTCTTATATCTTGGGGTCCACTTAGAGTTATATTTACATGTTTTCTTATTGCACTTTGCCTCATCCCTTGTTCCCTCCTGGGGCAAATTCTGAAAGTCCAAAAGTTGTCTCCCACAGCTTCATCTGATATCAAGGACTGCTTCTTGCAAGGCAGTGCCTCCCCAGGTTTGCCAGATCTTTACCATTCTTGGTGTTCACAGATCTTCACACCAATATGAAGTGATAGCCACTTTGCCACCAGATGAAAGCAAAAGTCAGCTGAAACTGTGACAAGATGTGGTAGTTTAGTTTTCTTGGTTTTGGTTTAGGCCTTCCTTGGTTACCAGGTGATAACTAAGGAAGTATTCCACA
>JAWWTY010000037.1:8375277-8398177 GCA_035222235.1 Margarornis squamiger | reverse complement strand
ATCTGTTTTGTTTGGTTTTACCCATTTTGTCCCATTTCCCTTTCCCTTTCCCCCTTTTCCCTATTGGGGTTGCTTTGAGATTTATTCTGTAGATTCATAGTGTTTGGTTGTATATAGTTGTAATATATGTGAATATATCTATATATCTTTAATACAATTGTCTTTTTTGTACTTTTTTCCCCTTTTTCTCTTGGGGGAAAGAAATCCGTGTGGCCAGCCGTTAGGTTTGGCACAGAGCCAACTCAACCCTCCACACAAGACAAAGCCAGACATGTTCTGACACCTTGCAGTATCAGGTCACTTCATGTCTCTTGCTGGTTATAGCAAAAATTATATTTCAAGGGCCAAACAGCATTTTTGTTTACTGGTTTGTATGCATACATTCCTGACAATTTTCATGATCAGCATTTTATTTACTCATAAAGATAAAATATCTGACTAGGAATTTAGTATGTTATGCAGTCTTCAAGGTGAGAAAATAATCTCTCCTGCTCAGTAGGCACATCCACGCCAGACTGAGCCACTATTTTATCTCCATCCCTCAGATGGAGGTCACTGTGTGTAATAAACTGGATGTGCAAAGAAAAGTGAGTGCGGGTGTTAAGTGTCAATAATGAATACACAGGACTGAAAATTGAAAGTATATGGGATGGAAATGCACAAAATTTATCTCTGCAAATTCAAAATTCTTTTCAGTTTTTAAGATATAGCTCTTTGTGAGGAGTTTCTAACCAAGAGCAAGGAAGCAGGTGTACTTGACTGCAAGCAAACAAGAGTGTAAGTTCCATTCACCTTGGGACTAAACTAAATTCTCCTACCACATATAAGAGACTAAAGATAGCTCAAGTTTTCCTGTGGCTGACTCAGATGATACAGCATGTTAGCACTGTACATATTGTGTTAGATCCTATTTGTCGGGCAGAAAGATGGATATGTTAATATATACTGATTTCCCAATCAGTACACTCATCCTGAATAATGGATAAGATATCAAAACTGGAAACAAATAAGCTGTGTATATCTCATTTCTACAAATTTCTACTTCCAGCGTATCCACGGTAAGGAAGTTCTTAAGGGCTGAACATTTGTACTTTACAGAGAGCTCTGTCCTACCTTCTTGAATTAAAAAAGTGAATTTTTATTCCATTTGAGTATTAAGATTCACAACTCCTAATACTTCAAAGACAAAGCCGAGATTTTCAGCAGATCTGGCAGCTGCCTGGGCTGGGGACCAGGGATGCCAGGAGCTCCCAGAGAAGCAGAGTAGGGCCTGGCAGACAGAGAGGGCAGGTGAGGGGCAGCTGCAGCCTCAGGCACTAAAGTCTTCCCTGGGGATGCGGAGGCTCTGGGACATCACCCAGTGGGTGGGGGTCAGGATCCAGACCCTGAGGCCCAGGACCATGCACTCACATGGCTGTGACACTGCAGGACCTGAACTTCAGGGAGGGCAAAGAATAGAGGCTGTGTGCTGGCCTTGAAACTCACCAAGGGGAGCCCTGACAGCTCCTCTCTCATTAGTCATCCCTCTTTATAATCTCCCCACTAGTATTTTCCTCACAGATTTTAAGGAGATAGGGACAGAGGAGAGAGAAGACAGTAAAACTCCCAGCTGTTTGAAACATCTGTGGCAGTGTCCCTGGCAGAGCTGCACAGCTGAGGTGAGCTCCCTCAGCAGAGCTTTACAGGGACTTTAATCACTGATGTTTGCAGCTCACATAAATACTCCACAGTTGCTGATCTCTGAGCAGCTTCCTTTAGTGACATCAGTAAACTGCTCAAATGAACTCAAGCCAACGAATCTGTCCATATGCACCTGAATTGGCACTTGCAGGACTCTGGCCAGAGCATGGCAATAATTCTCACCCTGTACGTGGAATTGTTACAAGGAGCCGTTCATAAACAATATATTTCAATTTTCAAGCCGTGTCAATTGGACACAAACCACAAGGCACATCTTTCTTTTGCCCATTTAGCTGCCAAATGGAGTGTGACTATTTGCAGATACAGAATACACTTTTCACATGCTCACTAACACACAATAAAGTAGGATAATTGCACAAACTTACCTTCTAGCAGAATCAGAATGTAAATACAGTGAGGAGGAGAATTACTTTCAGAAAGTCATTTAAAAGCAGCATTGAAAGATTATTTGCATTAGCCATCACACCTCTCTATTTCTAGGAATGCATTAGTAAGCTCTTTTTTTGTTTTGTTCATGCTCAAGTCCTGTACTCTCAGTATCTAATAAAATTAATGAGGCAATTATCTGGCAAGGAAAGGTAACTCAATAGCTTATCCATTAAGAGTAGTCTAATAAATAGTCAGCTTGGACTTAGTTCACCACAAACTCAGACTCTGTTTATTGTAAAGAAAATTAAGAAACCCAAAAGAGAATTTTTTGAAGAAATTCAACCAAAAGTGTTATTCCTATGCCCCACCACAAAATTCAAAGATGGCTTCAAAGATAAATTTTTGAAATTCAACTTCAAATGTGTAACACTGTGAAGTGATCTAATTTTCATATTTGGAAGATGATAAGGAAAATAAAAACTCTAGCAGGGTTAGTTAAAAGCTGTGGAAAAGAGTAGCATGCAGTGATTAAGGTAAAAATGGAAGCTTAAGGTTTTCAAAAGATGCAAAAGAACTTTACTGGAAAACTGGCTTCTATTTTTAGTTCTTCACAATACTGGTAGTCAGTTCTACAGTTCTGGTGCAAATATTACACTATGTAGTTGGCCAGTGAGGGTGTTGGAGATGGAGACATTTGCCAACTGGACACATCTCTGAGCAACCTGCTCTTTTCAGGACAGTTGAGTCAGAAGATCTCCAGAGGTGTCTGGCAAATTCAAGCTGTTCTAAACTGGGAGATATGTCAAAACAAGTAAGATTGAAAACTTCAGTGTTTTTTACTAATCCAAATCAACCCTTAGGGAGCACAGAATTGTGTTCTTAACGCATGGATGAAAACAGTTGGAGAGACAATGAAGAAATTAAGTCTTAAACAGCAGGAGATGAAAACCATTAATGTATTTTAATCTTATTTTTTTTTTGTTTGTTTTTATTTATGCCTCTCTGTTATTTTACCTGGACAACCCATAAAAATCTTTAGCATCTCCTTAAAACACACAGTGGATTCCAGACAGGAGTGGCTAATTATGCTAAAATTCTTGAGCTTGGAAAAAAATCTATGAAGGATTGGTATATTATAGACAACCAGAATCATGAATGGCATAGTAAAAATAGGTAAGTATTTGCTGGCTCTTCTGGAATAGGAAACAAAAGATTACAAGAACATTGCCCAAGGAATGTAAGAATGGGTGGAACTTCTAAAACTGTTAAGGGAAGGAAATCACATATGCTTCCTCCATTCTTAGACTCTTCCCTGGGCCTCTACTTGTGGCTACCAGAGAAAACAGGTCATCAGAACAGTCACTGTTATGAAAAATCTACTAAAAACTTATTCTAAAAATTTTGTTAGCTTAGCATTGAGCTTATCATTGAATGTGACAAGTCTGATTGCAAGGAAGCACAATTTTATGTAACAAAAATTAAGAAACAAAATTCAGGTGTGCATACATTAAAGTCCACAGTAAACTTCTGTATCAGTATTCATGAACTAGCACAGTGTGCCTGATCAAAGTTTCCTTACACATTTGTTTCAGGATAAGAAACATTTACTTGGATGCTGACCTTCAGCTTTAAACAGTTGGGAAGAAGTTGAGATTAATATAACCTGTATTTTACCTGTCCTTTCATTTTACACAGTTTGTGTCTCTGAATTCTTACTACTGCTTATGTTTAAATTACTTTAGACTTAGTGCAATAAAATGTTTCCTTTCATATCCATCCATTTACAATTCCTTTCAATTAAACTGAGGAAACTCAATTGGTTCAGCAATTCTCTATCATTATCAAATACCCCTTTTTCCTCCCCAGTGTGTAGTTCATAGCTAAAAGTAACCCCCCAAAAAACCCATTAAATCATCCCCGTGGTTTGCTGCCAACCTATGTTTATCAAAATGAATATTACTGGGGCTAAAACTTCTAGCTACTGAGTACCAACAAGAATATTCACTATTTTGGGACACACAAAAAAGTAATATTGTGAGAAGTACTACAAAATATACATGATAAATCTGAATACCTTAGCTTATAGTCTTAAAGCTGCAAGAGCCCAGGGCAGTTAATTCAAGCTGAAAATGCTGTCCCTAGGCCACCTGGCATTTTTTTTTCCAATGACTTAAGAACAGATGGCCAGCCTCAATCCAGAATTTCTTTTCTAAGTTTGATTCAGCCCCACAGTACAATTTGTAAGTCATGTTTCCTGATTAATTTTAAGCATTCTGCAATGGAAGAATGAGCTTTGATCTGCTTTCGGGACATTTACATGTTTTGTATGGTTGCTCATAGATAAAATGTAAATTGATGTTATGCAAGATAGGCTTGGTAATTATGATTATTGTAATTGGATACAAAATGTGAAAAGAGGAAAGTGGGAGTGGGAATTAGAAAGTAGAGCAAGATGGAGAATCTTGTCTTCTAATGTTATAGGATGCAGAATGTGCACTTGGCTTGCAAAAACCTCCAGATGCTTGACAATGAAAAGTGAAAATATGAAACAGAAAATCTGGGAGATCTTAAAGACATATGTAAAGGGAGAGAATTTTGAAGACCAAAAGGATCAAAATTAAATAATACTGAAGATTTTGACCAGTATATCCAAAGTTCCTGAACAGAGCATGAGCAGATATATATCCTAAAAATAAAAGTAAGAGTTTTCAGAACCTGTAAAGACTAATTGGACTCATGTTTGAAAATGCAGTCAAAATGCACGGAATAGCTTCTTTTTACTCAAACCACCTTTAACACAGACAGATTTCAAGATTAGAAAAGATCATTATATTATGGTGCCTTACACACCCTTATAGATTAAGCCATAAACTTTCAAACAGACTTGCTCCTACGCCAGGCTTTAAACTAGTATTCTTTAAAAGCAGTTTTAAAGTATCTTATAATTGAAGCAAACAAGTATATTTTCTGCATCAGAAAAGAGAGAGAAAGCTACTCTCACTCTTCAATTTAAGAAACAATTTTGGGATTTTTATTGAGAACTTTGTCATCTTCCATCCTCTATGTAACTGCTGGAGAGAAAAGAGTTCACCACTGACTATGCTGGAACTCAAGAAAGCTGTTGAATTTAGCTGCCTATCAAGGGGTGAATGAAGGTCTTCTCATGGACAGCAGTTTTGTAACTAACCTAATCACTAACAATTGAATAAGAGTTAGATAAGCTGCCAATGGGCACACTTTGCAAACTCTGCTTTCTGTTTTCCAGTTTTCCTAATGTGGATTAACTATGCAAATGAAAATACCAAAAAACCTAAAATGACTATTTATTTGTTTATTTAGACAACTTAGTCTCATGGAGTTTGATTATTGGTCAGGTCACGCATCTGTGGGTAGTAGAACAGTTGCATGCACAGCCCATCATAAATACAGTGAAAGCAATGAAAATCCTTCAGATAGATTCAATACTACAGTTCAGAAGACACAGTGAAAGTAAATCATTAATTGTCAAGCCAAATGTTTTTTTTCTGTTAGCTAGACTTGCTCACATGGAATTTATTCCTTTTGGAAAAACTGTTACTTGAATAAAGTTTCAGTATGAGAACAGGAAGTGGTAAAACACAATATAGAAACATCCACACTACGGTTTCTCATCAAGAATGTTAAGGAGCAGATTTTCCAGATTTTCTTGAATGTACCTTTTTAGTTCAAAGAACTCACTTAATTTGTGTCTTGTGTGTAGTACTTGCTTGATCTGCGCCTGATATTCCTTGGATGTAGTCAATCATTTAGAACCTTGCTGGAGGCTGAACATGAACCATTTTCTGTCACTGCAGACACTGCAGCCTCTTAAACAATCCAAAACCTAAAGAAAAACTGCCATCATGAGTTCCTGGAGTGACCTACAATTACATCACCTTTTCCACATATATTGTTAATTTTTACTATTGCTATCGGCTTAATTACATTTCAAAAACATCACATTGTCAGAAACATCAGAATGATAAAAAGTTTTTTAAAAATGTAGTAGTTGTTGATCTCAGGTAAGAGAACACAAAGTCAGGCTACATATTTAAGAAATTATTCAAGTACATAGATGCATCAGTTAGAAGGTGGAGGCTACTGGACTTTTGCTGTCTTATATTATGTTTTTTCCATATTTGTCAAGCAACTTTTCATCTGTGTCAGGCCATTGACTGACACAAAAGCCTCTAACATAGTTACTTTGAGTCCTGAGTCACTACTTGGGAGCTGGTGACATTTTGTCATCTCAAATTGCACCATCTTCAGGAGGATACAAGCATGAATTTACATGTTGTTTTTTTTCTGAATCAGATTGCTTTTATGTGTCAGAAACTGTAAGTATAATTTAAGTCAGATTTCTCAATGTGAATTTAATAGCGGTTATGGGGGAGGAAGCAAAACCCTCACGCACTTCTTTGAAAATGGAGTCTGTTAGAGAAGACTCTAAATCAAAGTGTCTGACACATCCTACCATGCATGTGAAATAATCATCTGCCAGAGTGCATTAGTGGGGTGATGAATTATGTACCAGTGCCCTCACTGCAGCTAACATTAAAGTCTGATTCTTATTCTAGTTTCATATATTTTTTGTTACTTCACAAAAAGGAACAAAGCCCCTGCTTTTTCCTTCTCCGCAAAACTCCACAAAGACAAACAAATAAGACGGATTTTATATCTGAGTCTGTTTTTTCATTTCTTTTAGGAGTTGTCATTTAAATCCTAGACTGGCATTTTGATTTTAGGTACTAAAACAACTTTTAATTGTAACTGTTATCTACACTGAAAGCATTAATTAAGGAGAACAGTGTAGGAAAATGTGTGAAGGAAGTCAAAGTGCCTTTACTTTTAAAATAAATACATATGTACACATTTGTATGTCAGCTGGTTTCTTCCTCTAAAAGCCCTGGGGTTTTACTCTGGGGCAATTGTGAAACAATTCCATCAAATGGATTTCACAAAAGGTATCTTGATAGAGAGGCCAGTAAATACATTTATTACAGGTCTTTGTTCCATGGCAGAGCTTAAAGGCTGAAACCGAGGGCAGGACCCCACTTTGACTATCCACTGCATAGAAAGGGAAAGTGCTGTCCTGATGAGCTAATAAAACAAGTTATGAAAGGAAATAGAGATGCCCAAAGCCACATGGAAAATTGGTAGTAGACTAACAGATTAGAAACCCATTTTTCTTGCTGTCCCTGACAGACCATTTCTAGTCTCATGGACAGAAGATTATTTAGTCATAAAGGTGCTTTCAGTGGCCTAGCTTTGGCACTGGCAGTGTCTGTGTTTCCCATGACAGAAACAGACACCCCTTCAAATAACCTCGTTGTCTGTGCAAAGGATTTGCACCACACACAGACCCACACACAGACACACACTGGCAGTCTCAACATAAAGCAGTTTGTCACATTAAAATATAAAAAGTGGATTCATATGTGTACAGAAGCACTTTACTATAAGTTGGAGTTCCAGCTCCCACCGTTCTAGTGACACAAATAATGTATCTTTCTCTCTGCTGTTATCCCACAGACATCTCTCTTGCAGACATGTAAAAAAAGTGAATAATCTCCCTATTGCTGCTGAGTCACTCTCAGTGTGACACTTGCCTACGTATTTAATGAATCACAATAATGTGACATGATGGCAGCACCACGGGGGAGCAGAATGTGCTGGGGATAACTGGAGGTGTGTGTATGGCAATAACGCTCCTGGGCGTCTTCCTAAAGTGAATATTTCTATCCTGATGTACCTAGGAAAGGATGGCTGAGCAGACCAAAGAAAAGTCATCCATCTGGTCACATGGGGTCAGTTGTGGAGAGAAATGCAGAAGCAAATTGTGGCTAAATAAGCCTGATCCAAACCAATGGACATACCTGTCTTTCTCAGCATGGAAAGGGGAAGAAGTGAGAGAGAAAATCACAAACCCATCCTGATGACTTGGCTATTGCTGGCGAATATGTCACAGAGAGACGACTGTGTTTCTGAGAGACCTGAGTGAGGCTGAGTGACCTGACTATTCTTTGCAGTTTCTTTTTGTTGTTGTTTTTGTTGTTTGTTTGTTTGTTTGTGTTTTTCTTGGTTTTTTTTGTTTGTTTTTTTCAGGAAATGTATTGATGTCTGTGACATCTATTACAGGAACAAGAAAAGGACGTGCTTGGATGACCAGTTTGACATTTAAATATATTGGGCACATTGCAGTGAACTGACTCTTTCTATCAGTTGGTATCAGGCCTTTGTGAGAGGGTTGGCATTAGCTTGGGTCCTGTCAATATCATGCACTTGTTTGCTATGTCCTTCAAAAAAACAGACTGCTTTCTCTGCAACTTTTAAGCTATATTATAGTTTTGAAATGCAGAGAAATTATTAAAGAAACTGTTAACAGGAAAAGTATCTGTATATCCTGCTTTTCCTATTCTAGCTGCAAATAACAATGTGTTTTAAAAAATCACCTGGCCAGTTTCCCACAAAATAAATTGTATTTCATATCTTTCTTTAATTCCAAATATCAAGGATGAAAAAACAGAAATTTTTTGAAAGGGCAACCTGAGTTCAAGTTACCCAGAATAAGATTAAAATCTCGATGTAAAAAAAATATATTAATTAAAAAAGTTCTTAAATGCCACTGTTTTGGAATAACTGAACATGGCAATAGTCCAGTGGGCAAACAGGGCCACTTTGCAATATTTATTTGGTGCAAAAAGAATAAAAAGTGGAAGTATAACTTCGTTCTTCTGGGAGGTCACTAAGGTGATCCTGGATTCTGGACTAAATTCACAACTCCATTCTGCATTTGACATTAACACTGTAATTTTTAAATTTAGAACAAGAATGAGAAAAATACTCAGCTGAGCTGTGTGTTTCCAATGTTGCATTGATAATCTATCTAGTAGAATTTTTCCCACGTGGTCTTGTAAACTCATTCAGGTAAGTTGCATTAATATGTAAATTGGGAAATACTTAGTGGTAGGAAATGAAATATGAGGAGATGTGAATGTACCGGGGTTTTTTTGTGAAGCAAACTATTTGTTATTGCAGGTATAAAGTCCGAAAATATTAAAATAGCCCATATATTTTCCTTTGACAGTTCTTGTATTAGAAGAATGACATTCACAACAAGGACATTTTAACTGCTGAACATAAACTTCATGGATTTGGTTGTTTGCAGTACAGCTTTTTCAACAAAACAAAATTGCAAACAAGGCTATAACCTGGATGCTGTACCAACCATAGGGTACACTAGATAGGAAATAAAGAGCTGCTAGATAGAAAGTAAAGCAAAGTTAACCTGTTAAGAGAGTCACCCTGCATATAAGGAATTTGCTTAGAATTAGTACTAAGGAGATGGGGGAAATTAAAAAATTTTGCTTTACATTATACCTCTTTTCTTAACCAGCATTCATATTCCATATATTTTTTCCTATTGACACTACCATATCAACAGTTTATTAACACTGGAGAACAGCGACCTACTCCATTTAAACAATTGAAAAAAACAATTCCTCACTGCCACCTCCAATAATTATAGATTCTTAGCTTGGTAATATTTCTGTTTTCTGCATTTTCCTGTCCCCATGTAGCACATCTTAGATTCTCGACTTTTTTTCCAAAACCTAACTTTTTTTTTTTTTTTTAATAGAAATATTTTAATACGATCACTCTCAAATGCCTCAAATGTATAAGGCAACAAAAGAGCACTGAGTGCAAATACAAGTTTTGCACAACCCTGGATGCAATGATGTTTCAGAGTTATCCTCTATTCAGGCCATCTAGGCTCATTCTCTTTTCAGACACCAGATGTTGCACAGTTCAGATTCCTGTAGCCTGTCGGTATAGCCAGACAGGGACTGACAACAGGGCAATACATAATAGGTGCACCACAGAGAGTTATAAATTAACATTAACAGCAGTTTCAACCAGAGTGACAAGTATAAGTGTCCTGAGCCTACATATATGTTTTACAAACTTAATGTTTGCTTTTAGAGATAGGACAGCCAAAGCTTTGTCTCACTGCAAGATCCAGCACTTTCATCTGAGTTTGGCATCTGCTGGTAAGGTAATTAGATACAATAGGTTTGTCACACCAAATGATTTTACATACCTGGCCTTTCTGACAGACATAGAGACATTGAATTGTTTAGGTTGGAACTGAGATCATTGAGTCCAACCATTAACCCAGCACTGCCAAATCCACCACTAAACCAGGTCCCCAAGTGTGGCATCTACACATCTTTTAAATACTTTCATGGTATGGTAACTCATCGCTTCCTTAGGCAGCCTGAACCAATATCTGACAAAGTTTTGGTGAAGAGATTTTTTCTAATGTCCAATCTAATACCCCTGGTGCAACTTGAGGCCATTTCTTCTTGTCCTGCCACATGTTACTTGGGAGAAGGACTCACACTCTACTGGCTACAGTCTCCTTTCAGATAGTTGTAGAGAGCAACAAGGTCTCCCCTAGGCCTCCTTTTCTCCCAGCTAAACAAGGCCCTTTATTAATTATGTTGAAGACATAAAAGCATGCTTCTTCTTAAGTGACTTTTTTGTGTAAATATACAAAATGCAGGTTAAAAAAGAAAGTCATTGAAGGAAAAAAAATCTCTCATCTAGCTCTAGTTAAAGAAAAAAAAGTTAATAATTCACAGGAGAACCTTGAAACACAGATTTCAGGTGGGCGGTTCATAATGTTTTCTCTGAAATTTATTTTATGACTATTGTGTGTCTGGTGTTGCTTTTTTGCATCTTACCTAATCAAGAAATACTGAATAATTCTGTGCAGTTCCAATACCTGAAGGATTAAATAATATCTTCTGCTTCAAACTTAGATAAGCAGACAGTAAAATTAATACAAATTACTTAACAGTCGGAAACTTGGGATTGGCCTCCTACTTTCAGAAGAAAGGTAGATAATTTACAAAATTATATAGTTTGTGCCTGCAGTGGGTTTATCTGAGCATGTTATTAACTGCTTTTTTGATTGCCTGAAGGAAAATCTGCCATAATCTTGTGCACATGGAGTTAGACTGAACAACATATGCTGGATCCTAATACCTGATCTGTGTATGGAAGTCTCAACCATAACTCATGTAGCAATGTAAAAGACAATGTTCACAGTAATCCCCTTGGGCCTGCTTCAAGGTTAGCTGAAATTACTGAAAGATCCACCAGCTTCATGAGATTTGATTTCAAATGACTGGGTTCAAAGAACAGATTTGACTCAGCAGTTAAAATTATAAATCATCATGATATGATATCTAATAAATGATTATTTCATTGTCGGTGCTGTAATTATTACATGTATACAATGGGAATCGAGGCTAATCTGGGTCCATTCATCCAGTGCTGTTTTTCAGTTTAAAATTCATGAGGATCTATACTTTATACCAAAAAATTCAGTTAACCCAGGAGTGCATCACAACGCTGTAAAATATGAAACCCCAAAGTTGTGTAAAAATGCATTTGAGTACACCAGGCAAAGCTTGTGTTTGCTCTCAGTCATCCGAGTGACACAAAATCCTGTTTGAAATAGAGCGTTCTAGCCCACCACCAAGGTTAATGTGCACACTCACGCCTCACCAGATTTGTACCAGATTTCAGATGTGACTGCTTCTACATACTAAATGATGGGTCCTTTGCATTTTCCAGGCATTACAATCAATCACTTCCAGCTCTGCAGCTGACCTCTGTTTTGCAAGCCTGGTCATTCTTGACTGTTAGCTGTACTGTGTCTTTATTAATCACACCAGCTATTAACTCCTTAGGTGAAAATCTCAGTGATAACTGTGGCTACAAATTATGATTATTACAGAGAACCAAGAGAGGAAAAACATCTCAGAAAGATTGTAAGCTAAACATTAATAGTAATTTTATGAAACTGTCACCATTTAAGGATTTGGAAACTGATTTGGGATCCTGACTCCTATGCACAATCTCTTCCTGCTACTCACATGCACTTCAACCTTTATGGGTGTTTTCACCTTTCTTCAGTGCCGGTGGTAACACCTCTGGGATAATGTATTTACGAAGGGGGATAAAGTTACTGCACAACAAAAAATTGCAGCTGGAGACAGGAGTAAGAATATGTGAGAGAAACATACCTGCAGACACCCAGGTCAGTGAAGAAGGAGGGGGAAGAGGTGCTCCAGACATCAGAGAAGAGATACCCCTGCAGCCTTTGAGGTAGTTCATGGTGAGGAAGGCCATCCCCTGCAGCCCAACAAGGTCCATGGTGGAGCAGCCTGTGGAGGACCTCACAGTGGAGTAGGTGCATACCCAAAGGAAGAAATGACCCTGTGGAAAGGCCACACTGGAACAGGATCATGGCAGGACCTCTGGACCCATAGAGAGGGAGCCGACATTGGAGCAGGTTTGCTGGCAGGACGGTGACCACACACTGGATTAGTTCATAAAAAATTGCAGCCCATGGGAATGATTGATGTTGAAGAAGTTTGTGTAGGGCTGTCTCCTGTGGAAAGGACTCCATTCCACAACAAGGGAAGTGTGTGAGGAGTCCTCCCCTGTAGAGGAAGCTGAGGCAGAGACAGTGTGTGATGAACCGACCACAGCACCCACTCCCTGTCCCCCTGCACTGCTTGCGGGGAGAAAGTAGAAAAATTGGGAGTGACATTAAGCCTGGGAAGAAGGATAGGTGCAAGGATATAAGGACAAAAGGGGAGGGTGTTGCTTTTCTGCTAAGTGTGATTTTTTTTGCATTTCTTAGCTGAAAAGAGTCTCACCAGTTTCCAGTTAATTTCACTCTTCAGTCACCCTGCACCATTTCATTGACATGGTTTCAGGTTGGCAAATACTGCAGAGAAGTATGAATTTTTTGGCTATTATTCCAGAATGTTCACAGAAAGAACATTTTGAATTAATAAGCACTAGCATTTATTTTAGAAATGTGATTCTGAAATTTATATTATAATATGTAATCAAAGAAAATAAAACCAGGTATTCAAATAATGTAAAGTACCTGGAAATCATGGATTTATCCTTAAAATGGCTAATTGCTTGAAATACAGAAATATTTAAATGTTGGTTACCTACATTTACCTCATGCTTTCTTTAAAAAGTCTCTGAGTTGCTTCAGTTATATGAACTATAAATATGTATTTTGAAAAGAATACAAAAAAGTTGCAGTCTAAAATAATAACTTGATGCCATGAGCTTACATCTAAAAATGGTGGATGGTGGTCTTTGGAACACTTATCAGGGGGTCTCTGAGCTTCTCATAACCAAAACAAGTCAAAAGTTATTCTATAACTAATTTGCTTGAATTTATTTTTATTTATTTTTAGAAACAGACCAAAAGGCTCTCAGGCCTGTTCTTACTGCTAAACTGAGTATGAGAAATGACCTCTAATTCCCTCATGGTTTATGAATTATTGGAGACTTTCTCCCCATAGCAACATTAATACTTCTCAATTTGTGTCACTACCTACCATCCATGTAACCAGTTTTGTAGCGCTTTTTTAAAAAAATACGGGGCTTGTTCCCCACAGTAAAGTAAAGCCTCGTAACTCAGTGGTAATGAAAACTGAAGAAACCTACACAATTACAAAGTGTTCCCAATCCACTATTTTAGATAAAATCTCACATTATTTCTCTTTCAGCAGAGTATTTTCTTTGTAGTCATATTTCAACCAATGCTATCAATACCCTTCCTTGGAAAAAAATTTAAAAGTCTGACAGCCAAGGAATAAAGATTGTTAGAAAAAAAGGGGGTCATTAAGCACATAAGGACAAAAGGAAAGTTTTCCATATCCTTTTCTAAAGGAAGTAAAACACAGTTAGAAAATTTATAGCCTCATCCTTTTTAACTCTTACAGCTTATTAAATCTACCAGGTACCCAAATCCTACATCCACTCTTCCTAAATGCAAGAGGTGCCTACCAACTGACTTGAAAGATGGGTTTCAGATACTAAATTGTTCTGATGCAAAAATTTTTGTGAAGGAAACTTCCAGTCTGACCAGTCACGAGACTCCCTGGCAGTCACACTTCCAAGGCCAGAGACTGTCACTGCTGGAACCAAGGCCCCTTCAGTGCGCGTGGCACCAGTGACCCAGTGGGAGCCTTTCTAGGCTGCCCACACACCCCACAGTCAGACCAGGTTTCCTCATTGCTTCAATCCCAGATTTCCTATGTCTCAGATGTCTCATTCCATAAAGCAACTTATTCACGGCACAGTAACACAGAAACAGCTCGAGCTGGTGCCCTCAAGAAGGGACCCCCAACAAAAAGCCCTTGGGCTTTTATATCCTCACAGTCCAAGTGTATGAGAGTCTCTCTCTTCCTCCTGAATCCTCAGCTCCTGCTGTGTCTCTCAGTGTGCAAAGGGTCAGCAGTTCACGGCCTCCTGTCTTGGGATCCTGCCTCCCAAAGCTCAATCTGCATCTCGCACTGCAGCTGCACACTGAGCTGCCTGCACCAGTTCTATTCCTCAAGAGTCCTCTCTTTGTTTCAGTTGAGCCTACCTGCTAATACATTGAAAGGAAAAGGAAAAAACAACCCAAACTTTCAAGGCATTAAGATACTGCCATTACATACATTATTAGAAGTGAAAAACATAACAAAATGAAGGCTAACAAGATTATCATAAGAAAGAAATTATTATCAAGATGAAACTATGAAAGATTCCAAAAAGTGAGTTGCTGGCCAACTAATTGATCTTTCACTGCCCATTTGATATGAGAGGGATGTATCCAGTTATTCTTACCCAAAAACTTTCACAGCAAAATAAGAACACAGTAAGACAGTATATAGTCTTTCCCACTTTGGTTCTAATTTGCAATTTTGTGAGAGTATCTTGATTAACAGTTCACCACAAAGTTATATATCATGCACTTGTATTTCAGGGGGGCTGGGCTATACTATTGTGCATCAACAGGCTACAAGCAGATTTTCATCTTAAATCTAATATACAGTGTATGTCTGACTCTAGCCATATCTTAAGGAATTTGAACAACCATGGTAAGTTTGGTGACATGGGTTGCAGACTCCAGTCCTAGGATAAATTAATATGGAATGATTGTATTTCCCCTGATACTGTCCCATCTTCCTTCTTTTTCCATCTCTAGAATCTTCCTGATACAGATGTGTATTTCACAGAATGCAACAAATCTATCTTCTCTGAACTTTGCCAGTTTGCTCTTGAGCCTTTGTAAGTTCTCACTGCTATTCACCTGCTGCATGATGAACAACTTCATTCAGTTGGTTTTGAAGCAAGTCCCTACAAGCTTCATTTTGATCCCCTCAGTCTTCCCTTTTTCTTATTACACTGAAAGGCATGCTAATACTGGGACACTTCTTCATCACATTACTTTCTGTGATTGTGTTGAACAGCACAGGTCATAGCAGGGATCTCTGAGAAACTCTAGCAGTGATTTGCTTCCATTATGAAAGCTCAGCATTTATACTTTCCTTTAGATGTTACTAAAATAGTGACAATCTAAATTTTAAAAGTCCAGTTATACTCCATAACTTAGAGACTGGCAACCAGGTCTGATTCAGATTGTCTGCTTAGGCACTTTATTGTATTCTTGTAGCTCTTCCTAGCTAAACCTACACACTTCCAGCATCAGTTGCATGGACTGTCCTTCTTTAGCTAGTTTCATGTTTAATTAAAATTTTTTGGGAATCACTGACAGGAAAGGGAACATCCTATGCCATAGCCATCAAACGTCTGTGAAATATATTTTGGGATGCATTTCCATGTAAGCTAGATCAGGCAATGTCTGAAAACATAATTACAGAGAAGATTATTCTGGGAGTTACTGAAAAACATTTGAAAGACAACACAGGCACTGGTCACAGCCAGCACGGGTTCATGAGGGTAAAGACCTACCTGACAAACCTGATTTGCTTTTATGACAAGGTCACCCACCTGACCAAGGGAAACCAGTTGATGTATTCTTTTGGATTTCAGTAAAGCTTTTGATACTTCCTTGCACAACATTCTTCTGAACATACATCTGGATAAACACATCATGTGTTGGGTGAGCAACTGGCTCATGGGTCAGGCACAAAGGTTTATGGTCAGTGGAATTACATCAAGCAGGTAACCTGTCACTAATGCGATTCTGTGGGGCTCCATCTTAGGCTGAATTCTTTTCAACATCTTCAAAAACAACTTAGATGCAGGACTCAAAGGTACCCCAGGTAAGTTTGCCAATGACAGTAAGCTGAGAAAAGCTGTTGATTCCTTCCAAGGCAGAGAGGCCTTGCAGAGAGATCTCAGTCAGGGGACTGGGCAATCACCAACCATATGAAGTTCAACAAAGAGGAGTGCTGGAGTCTGCACCTGGGATGTCTGTATGGACAGACTGGTGAATGAGGTGCTGGAAAACAGTGCCACAGAGAGGGACCTGGGGGTCCTAGTTGATGGCAAGTTGAATATGAGTCAGCAGCACCCTGGCAGCCAGGAGGGCCAACCCTGTCCTGGGGGGCATCAGGCACAGCATTGCCAGATGACTGAGGGAGGGGATTGTCCTGCTCTACTCTGCAGTGGGGCAGCCTCAGCTTGAGTACTGTGGGCAGCTTTGGGTGCATAAGTTATTAAGCTATTAGAGAGGGTCCAAAGGAGGGCTATGAAGATGGTGCAGGGTCTAAAGGGGAAGCCGTATGAGTATTGGCTGAGGTCACTTGGTCTGCTCAGTCTGGGGAAGAGAAGACTGAGGAGACCTCATTGCAGTCTGCAGCTTCGTCATGATGGGAAGCAGAGGGACAGACACTGATCTCTGTTGTGACCAGTGACAGGACAGTGACAGAACAACATGAAGCTGTATCAGGGGAGATTTAGGTTAGATATTAGGAAAAACGTCTTCACCCAGAATGTGGTTGGGCACTGAACAGGCTCCCCAGGGAAGTGGTCAAAGCACCAAGCCTGACAGAGTTCAAAAAGCATTTGGACAATGCTCTCAGACACATGGTGTGACTCTTGGGGCTGTCCTGTGCAGGGCCAGGAGTTGGATTTGATGAACCTTGTGGGTCCCGTACAGCTCAGGATACACTGTGATTCTAAAATATTAACAATGTCAGTGTCTTTGTACCAAGCTGTCTGTCAGTGTGGGAACAAATGAATGTCAGACTACCACTGCTGTAAAGAAAGTAAGCAGCAGGTAAATACAACAAAATTAGACAGTATTTTTCATTCTGTTTATGAATATTTTTCTTCTTCCTTTGAGTTGTCCAGTCTTTATTAAGCAAGACCTAATTTCTGTTTTCCTGCTGATCTTTATTTTTAATTTTGAAAGAAATAAGCAAAGCTAAAATACATTGCTATCCTGGTGGTATGCAATTTTCTGTTGCTACAGGCAACAAAGCTCTGTTTACCTAATGGGTTGTTTTGCTACAAAGGGGAAAAATATCCCCTGGGGATCAATACAGATTGTGCCCTGTGCTGTCACATGTCTTATGACTAACAGAGGCAGAGAAGCTTCCAGAGGGTTATGAGCTTCAGTTACCAGAAAGCACTAATTTGTTCTCAATCCTCTTCTTCCCATCTTCCATTTTCTCACATGCAAGTTTCTTCTTGTACTGCAAGATGTTTTATCAGTACTGAGTTGTCACTGAAGGCTTTACAGACTGGTATATTTTCATACTATACTGTTTGTCTAGAAAAGATCATAATGAGAACAGAGGATAGCACAATATTAATTCATTTGCATTATTACAATGGGAATGAGAACAGAAAATCACACTGTCTTCCCATTGTCTTGACAATGTGATGGGTAGAAGGAGGCCTAAAATAGCCTGAAATGTCCCATGGAAATTGATAAGCAGAATGAGCAACAAGGAATTATACATTATACTTCATACTCCTCTTGAAAGCCGGCAACGGCAGTGTCGTGAAGAGGTGACACACCAACCATTTACCATTAGGTTATGGTTATGTGACTGAATGTGACTTACAGCAACTTAGTAACTTATCTCTTCACAGTTGTGCTGCCTTTCAGGCCTTTTGTACATGCTTTTAGCTCTCTCATTTATGAAGCAGGATGTGTTTAGACTCTCTAACAGCTGCATAAACTGCAAACTTGCAACAAAACTGTTTTGTCCCAAAACTAGAAAGAATCAGGAGCAAGCACTGAGTTAGCTGTGACATTTCGGCTGATACTGGGCAAGAGCTTCAACCAGAGATGCATCTACAAAGGGGTTTGCTGCCATTTTAGTTACCCAGTGGTAAATCTAGGCCTACTTAGTAACTTGTGTTTGCAGCTATAGCCTACACCCTGTAGTTCCAGCTTTCCAGCTCTGAAGTTTGAGTAGAGAACAGGTGTGGAAAGGTATAGGAGCAGAAGTTACCTGGCACATCTGAGGGCGCTGCCAAACCAGGGAACTAAAGCTTAGGACACACTGTCTCATACCTTAATGCAGAACCATGGAAGTCTGGTGTCTTATGGGATCTATATGTAACCATATAATGTGCTGTAACATTCTGTAGACTACTATATATTTTTAATTTTAAAATTTACTTTTGTTTAGTGTAGAAAAAAGAATTTGTGTTATTGCTGTGCTTTTGATATGTTTCTGGAAGGACCCTCATTTTTTTGACACTACCAGTCCTTTGGATTCCCTTATATCTTGTTTTATGAAGACTATTAAAACTCATCTGTTTATTTTTTACAATAGTTGCATGATAGAGTTCTCATTATTTTTGGGGTGTTTATAATTGTTCATATTTCTCATAGAGTTAATGATTAACTGGCTAGTGCTGAAAACAGAATAGAGGAAATCAATATTAAATCAGAGTAAAATAACCTGAGTATCTTATAAACTCTGTAAAAGAAAGCAAACAAATACTCAGATGACACAATGATGAATGTAGTTTATTGGCATAGAATAGAAGACATGGCTTATAGCTCTCTCCTCCATGCTCCTATTTGGAGTGTTAAAATGCTGTGGCTTTGCCCTCTGAATCTGGACCACACTGCTGCTGCAAAGGATGGTGCTCTCAGTGCTAGTCTGAAATGGATGCTGAGTAGTCATTAGGAAGCTGAAAACCAACAGCTCCTCTCACCTCTTAAAAGGAATAGTAATTTCTGCCCTGTGTGTGTCCTCAGACCAGACAAGGTCTTAAATTATATCCAAGAAGTTTTAATCATGTTCACATTATACTTGACCTCATAATGTGCAGCATAAGAAACTGCAAGCACAAATAATCCAGGTTTGCAGAAGCCAAATCTCTCCCCTTTGTGCTACTCCCCTGCACCAGAATGAGGGACTGCATCGAGCACCACACCAGCAGACTGCAAGAATACTGCACAATCTTTGTATTTTCTCATTTGTTGTAGAATCACAAACTGTATGTTTCCAGATGTATGTAGGAACAAAGTAGGTTGGACCATGTCATCATTTAAAAATGTCCTCCTATTCTAGAATGAAAAGTACAACAATTCACACTTACACACATCTCATTGTCCCAACAACTCAGAAAACAATTTAAAAATATTTAACAAGCTCAAGTGTAAGCAGTATAAGAGTGCGTGAAAAGAGGTTATTTTAAAAGAGTTTATCAGACTTTCAGGACAGAAGAAAGCAACCATAGAAGGATAAAAGTTTTCAACAAAATCAATATGCATGACCAAGCCCTTCCTATAGGGTTATCATCTGAGACAAAATGTTGCATCACAGCTTTCAAGCTACTTTTTAGGAACTTAGTCTTTCTGGGGCTGTTGATAAAGCCAGAAAGATCTTAACTCTTTAGACTTTCAAGAGTTCCTGTGGCAGGTAGGCACTACTACTTAAAATGCAATGCAGTAAACATAGATGTTCAAATAATAGAAGTGGATTCCTGTTACAGAACAGTGCACTCACTGATTTTCACCAAGACTGGGTTGAGAACCAAGGCCTGTCTTGAATGGAAACAGTATTGTTTAATTGCTTTGATCTTTTAAAACTCAGGCAGAAGACTACTTTTTTTTTCTTTTTTTTTTTCTGTTAAACTTAACATTACATATGGGCCTGTACAGTGGTATAGACAGAAGATTGTCCATAAATATTCCAGCAACATCAGACCATGATATGCATTTTGTGCATCTGTTTTGGTTTAATTCCCTTTTGTGTCATGATACCAGCAGCACATAACTATTCTTTCTAACAAATACTGCCCTTAAACTTTTCAGATACCACAGGTAGTCACATATATCAAATACTGACTGTCAGAAATGAATGATGTGGTGACTTATGTTTGCTCCTTTCCAAAACTTGCATTTTATTATCATCTCTTAACAGTCTAGATCTGTTCACTTCCAGTGAGTCTCTGAAGTGTGAGCAGTCAGGATTCCGCTGCCAAGAGCAGTAGGTATAGAACTTGGTGCTCCAAGGACTCATTGCCAATATAGAGAGGTGCTGGATCTTCCTCTTAGTGATACCACACAGTCCTACCAACTCACATGTGTATGGATGTAGGAATTTTTTATAGGTCCTCACAATAGAGCACGATTCATCAGTATGTGAAACTTTTATTCTGAGGCTTTTGCATAGAAGGAATTCAAAGCCATTTCACTTCATGCATTAAATATGAGACTTGTGATTCTTGCTTCATGAAATTCGAGGAGATTCACAGAAGTTTTGACAATTCATCTGTGTAATGTCTGTTCCTTATGTTTCTATGGGGGCTTCTGACACCTTTAGCACTGAGGATGAGTCACCGCCTGAACACAGCTGGAGTGAGACAAAATGGTTACAGTCAGAGGACAGAAAAAAAAAAAATTAAACATCAGCTTTTCACTCTTCTCAGCTGCAGGGCTGTTCTGTGCTCACATGGTATGCACAGCTACTTGGCAAGGCTTTTAAAATGGCACGTGGCTGTGCTGGACATAACAGATCATGACACAGTGTCATATTAAAGCCAGTGACCTGTATAACAAGGTCTGTGTCAGGGCCCTGAGTGCGGTGACTGCTTCTGCAGAAGTTTGGTTGGTGATGTTGGAGGCCAGCTCTGACATGGAGCAGCCACATAAACTTGCTGACTTGTTTAAGGAGGAGGTCTATTGACGCTTTCCTCAGGAGGTGCATTTGAGTTCAGTCCCTGTCCTGGTCCTTGCCTGAGTTACACTGCAAACATGCCTTGGACTTGCTGTGCTTGACTCTGGTCCTCAGGTTTGACTTCCCAGACAGACCTTGGACTTGTTTCATTACTATGAACATCTCTGGTCATCTGGACTCTAGGCTGAGCCCAGCCACCATCCCCAGCCTGGGCTGCTCACTCTGCTGAGCTGCCATGGAACTAACTTTGGTTGGTGAGGCCACTGCCCTGCTGACCAAGGTACCACATCCCCAGCCCTTGTTGTTCCCTTGCACATGCTGCTCAAAGCTGCAAGGAAAACAAACAAACAAACAAACAAACAAACAAAAAACCACAAAACATACAAGAAAAAAAGAAAAAGGAAAATCTTTTAAAATGACATGCTGAGCCATCTGTATTGGAAATAACAGATAACTGAAATTAGGACTGAGGTCCCACAGTTCTATACTGTTTATTTTTGGTAGCAAATAAGCACATAAAAAAAGTACTTTAAATCCTGGCACATGCTGACTTCTCAGCTAATGCTCAGAGGTCATGGAATATGTTTGAGATAAAGTGATACTTTCTGGAAAATGACTCCAAATTATCAGGAACAGCTAAAAATGTTATATTTATATATTTAAAGTTTTAATTAAGCCCTTTTGTTCAGTAAGAGTGATTTTGACATTTCCTTTGTATCTTTAAAGTATTAATGACATTTGAGAAGTTTTGCAATGAAGTGATAAAATGAATACTTTGAAGCATTTCCAGAATCAACACTGACTTAGCAGGTGAAGGCTGAATTTCTGTTCCAAATCTGATCCAACAAAATATGTTTGCCCTCCTAAAAATCAGAAGGAGGATTAAGAAGAGCAGTACAGTATAAGTGTACACATACCCAGATATTAAAACTTTCCTCACTGAGGAGCATTCATATATTTTATGTACTCATTTTTGCTACTTTGTAATGTAAATTTTAGCATTTATATAGTAAAACCAGCCCTTGTGTAACTGATTTTCTTATAACTATTTATTCCATCCTGAACTTGATTCTGAGAATGAGAATCTGTTTGCCAAGATCAAAGAGAGGACTTGTTCTCTCCTCTGACTGTAGAAAAAAAAAACAACTATGGAAACTAAATCTCTGGCTGTCAGATACTTATGTTAGGTTTGTCTCGATTCTCCACAGACACTTTGAATTATTCTCATAGCCTATGTGTTCACATTAACATTCTATTTCTGTTGTTATTATGTTATTATTATTAGGAATTGAGTATAACTCACAGTGAAAAAAATGCAGTCAAATCAGTCTGAAAAATCAATGGTTTAAAATCTGTCCTGAAAAGCACCTCTGGCAGAGATACCTCTGGCAGTTGTACTAGATCACATACTGTAAGAAAATAAAAATATTAATAAAAATAGTAAAATTTGACAAATCATTCCAAAGTTAAGAAACATCACAATTATATTTGTAGCTTTAATTTGATCCTTCAACATATGAACATCACAGCTCATCCAATAAGATTCTTGCTTTATTCAGGACACCAAATGAACAATAAGTTATTGAGTATTTTGCTTTATGCTTATACAGATTGTTCATGATGCCTTACTATAGTACTTTGTTGTATATGAACACATCTCCAACAACAAAATTTTTCCATTTTTATGATAGTCTGGTATCTGAGTGCATAATAAGTGATAAAAGTTTCATTTCACCATATTTCTCAAGGCAGAAAAAAGCCAAAGTACAGACCTCTCCTCTCCTCTCCTCTCCTCTCCTCTCCTCTCCTCTCCTCTCCTCTCC
>JAWWTY010000037.1:7947997-8375177 GCA_035222235.1 Margarornis squamiger | reverse complement strand
TCTCCTCTCCTCTCCTCTCCTCTCCTCTCCTCTCCTCTCCTTCTCTCTTACATATAGGTTCATGAGGAACAGATTATACACATTTTGGTTCAGAGGTCTCTGTGTGTGCCATGGCAAGATCTGTATATGATGGGGGCACTCACCAGTCCTATGTAATGCCGTCTTAATAAACCGAGGTGTAGGTCCTAGGTGGGAACCATGGGTGCTCAGAGCACCAGAACTGCAGGTCATGATTACATTGTGGTAGCTAAGCCTTAGTCTGTTTATCAAGAGATCTAAATCCTGTGAGGGCCCTTTCACAGTTTGTGGTGAGATGGCCAAGCTCAGTAAATCACGTGTGCAGAGGGTTAGAGCAAAGGAAGCCAGAGATCAACTGAAGAGAAGTACACCTTGAATAGCAAGTGAGAAATAGAGAAGAGAGTAGTCTAAGACTTGCCCCCAAATATAGATGCATTGGTCAAGAAGTCACCATCTCTTCGGTTGTTATGATTCTAAATGCCCCCAACATTGGGCACTTGATGAGTTGGCAAATAGGCCTTGGTCAAGGGTCAGATAAGGTGTCTGCAAAGCATACAGTTTTAGTAGATGGCAGACTGCTCTTCTCCATCATTCATTCAGGGAAATGAATAACTCATAGCAAAAGGGACCAAACTGCTCATTAGTATAATAAAGAATGTCAGCACAGCTTCTTAATTCATCTTTTTTTATCATTATTTTTTGGTTTTTTTCTACCTTGACCTGGATAGAGAAGCTTCAAATACTTGTTTGGCAAAAATCCTCCGGCCCAGTTAAGCTCATCCAGGCACAGAAGCAAGTGAACTGAGAAATAAGTTTGTCACTACGATCAGTGGTGCAGTGATTTCCAATTCAAGGATTAAGTATGCCTCCCTGCAGTTTGTTTGGAGGGAATAAACTCTGTCTGTTTGACAAGAAGTTTGGCAGTTTGAGGAACTTGGACTAAGATGGATTCCTTTCTAATTGCTGAGAGAGATGGTAGTGAATATTTTATGCTTTTTTAACAGAATTGCTGGGGGTTGAAGAGGAATTGTTTTTTTTCTTTTACCCAAAAATCTGCCAGGTCAAGAGCCCCAAACAGAGCATTATACACCAAAAATGTGTACCTCTATGCCTCAGACAGACTATGCTTTCAATTTTTACCTTTTCTTTCTGAAACAGATGGGTTCAACTTTTTGTCTTCCCACAAGAATACCTTCATCTGGATACTTGAGTTTGGAGCACTTCCAGGCCTGAGATTCAGACACCCATCCTTATGAATGGAAAATTTAAAGAGACAAAGGAGGAAGACACATGGCAAAGGCAGCATCTTTCCGTGATTCAGAGGGTCTTTAAGAGATGATCAGAAGAAGGTCAGATGATCTGCAGAACATGCAGGCCACTGTTTCTCATCCTTAAGACAGGAATTTGCACATGGAGTGGAAGAATTTCTCTTCATTTAGGGTGTCTATGGTCTTCTTATCCTTGCGCTTGAATTTCAGCATTTTCATTCGTTAATAATGACTCTGCATAGCTGTGCTTCAGCAGTTGCACACTATGGATTACTGCCAGCCTATAGCACCCAGCCAGGGTTTGGAATAGATATCCTGTCTTCCATCTGAATTCTGAGCAAAGGCAGCAACACTGTGTGGTTGACTTTCACTAGTTCATTACCAGCTTCTAGGGTTCTTGCTAGCTTTTTTTATTGTATAGCAAATTTAAAATAAATTTAAAAAAAGGCTGCCAGGGCATTGATCATGGTGAAGCTTCCTTTTATGGAGAAGTAACTTCCAAGATAGTTTGGAAAAAAATGAAATGGGGTATGGACAATAGACTAACACATTATTTCACATCCAAGTTATAACTTTCAATGTTTTGGGTTTTTTAATTAAAAAAAAAAATAAATTCCCATTTATCATAGTCTCCTCTACACAGAAGATACCAGCTAATGTATGTTTTCCACAGATTAATTAAAACTACTGACAGTTCTGTTAATTGGTTTGCTTTTTGTGTAATGGCCGATAAGAATAATACATATTTTGGAGCTATCCATAAGACTTAATGTTTTTTTCAGATGCACTGTGGAAATTGAATAAGACTCCTCTCTACAAATATATAGATTTATGTATTTTGCATAACTATATATAAAACTATATTTATACATTTATTTATATATTTATATGTATAATAATATGTCTCTGTAGATATGTTTTCCTTGAACAATCTTCCTCAAATGGTTACTTATGTATAATGTCCGTGTTACATATTTCTTTTCCTTTGAGCTCTTGTGATACTCCTTAGTTCAAGGCATCATTTTATGGCTGGGGTTTTTCACCTCACTTCTGAAAAATTGTTAAGGTGATTATTGTAGCATGAATATGTTGTGATTTAATCCCAGACAGCAACTAAGTGCCATGCAGATGCTCACTCATTCTCACTCCCTTCCTGTGGGATGGGGATAAGGACTGGGAAAAAAAGCTTGTAAAACTTGTAGATTGAGATAACAGTTTGAGAATTGAAATACAGTTTCTACTACTACAAATAATAATAAATAATAATAATTAAATAATTATGACAAGGATGATAATGATGATGATGATGATGGTAACAATAACAACAATAATATTAACAAGAGTAATAAATAAATAAAGCCAAATAAAAACAAGTGATGCACATTACAATTGCTCACCATGCACTGCCTGATGCCCCTCCTAGAGTAGCAACTGGCAGTTCCTGGCCAGCTCCTCTCAATGTCTATTCTGGGCATGATGTTCTGTGGTATGGAATATCCCTTTGGCCCATTTAGGTCAGGTCTCCTGGCCATGCTTCTTCCCAGCTTCTTGTGCACCTGTTCACTGACAGATCCTGGCAACCTGAAAAGTCCTTGAGTTGGAGTAACACTGCTGAGCAACGAAAACATCAGTGTGCTAGCAACATTATTCTCAAACTGAATCCAAAATACAGCACTGTACCAGCTACTAGGCTGGTACAGACTTCATTTTGCTCACTTCATCTTCCTAGCATCAGTTTGCTTGGATTACTGTACTGAAAGGCAAAAGATTCTTCTGTTAACTTTACAGTTTAAAGAAAGGGATAAAGTTCTCTATTTCAGACCATTAAATTTTTTAGCATTTCCCTGCTTGTCTACGTTTTTTTACTGCTGTTATATTCTTTTCTTTCCAAGAATCCTCTTAAGCAATGAACTATCTGAAACTCTTCTTTCTTTATTCTTATTTCTTTTTCTTTATTGATGGTCAATTCTAAAGTTTCTTTAAAAAAAAAAAAAAAGTTAAGGTGCCAGACAATTGTACATATTTTTCTTAAGGTTCCATATTTCTTGAAGAGCTTTCACCTTTTTTAAAAATTTAAACTGCAATTTTAAAAATTTCTCTTTATGTGAGTGGATTCTTTCTGCCTGCCTGTCTTTATTGTTCCCATGATTAGAATTAGAGGTATTGCAGAGAACACTGTCCAAGAAGTTCTGATCCAAAGCCCCCAGACTAAAGTCTAAATCTCTCTTCAAGAACTTCTCTCCCATTGCTGCGTGCCTTGTTGTTACCTGCATGACCTGCCACCCACAAGCTCCTCTACAGCACTCTTTGAAAGGCTGCTTCACCATCTTGTGACTGCTTTGCATTCAATTAAGAGCAGAATTCACCTGTACATATGTTCTGTAACTTATCAACTTATACACCATCTGTCTTTTGTTGATTTTGAGCCTCTCAAACACAGACCTGACAGAGGCATCAGGAACATGGCTCTAGTTTGTTCTTTGACACCTTTATTTCACATTTCTTCAAAGGATTGGCATCTGGGACCTGTTGTGCCTTCCCATAATTCATGCTTGTATTTTAAGCACTGCAAAACATATCTTCATGTATGCATTTGGGTTGGTTGTGAGAATACAGAGTAAACAGTGCTCAACATGAGATCACCTATGGATCCCATCTATTCCTGGAGTTTGTTAGATGAAGGTACCATTATTTGTGCCCTAGCAACAGATTGTAAATCACTGTATGACAACAAACTATGGGCAGGTGAGATGTCTGCAGACCAGTTGTCAGAGGTAAAAGATTTTGGAGTAGACTGTGTAAGAAACAGACCAGAGGACCTTGTACTTTGATAAGAGGAGGTGAAAATAGGCAGAACAAGTCTCCCATTTTGTGTATTTTCAGTTCTTGGGCTAAGGGTAAACCTGTATCTTGTTATTGAGCCTAAATTTGTCATAATTTGCATTTTAAATATACAAATATAAAGTTCTATTTCTCAACATTTCAGTCCTGTGTTTTCCTCTACTTACAGTCCAAGATGAAAACACATTCCTTTATATTTAATTGTTCATAAATTTCAACTATTTCTGACAGACACAAATATTAATTTTCAGTATTTTTAAGAAAAAAAGTTATTTGAAAGCTGTGCAATCTGATTTTCATTCAGGTTTGTTATGTTTTAGCTGTACTGATGGAGTCTAAATGTAAGAAGGTTTTCTGAATTCTCAGTTTCTGTACTTAATGTTACCCAGGTGTTAGAGCTTTTCCATCCATTAGTGAAGCTATTTCTGGTGCTCAGTTAATGCACCAGTGAGAGCAGTCAGACCAGCTCAAGCAAGTGCTAGATACTTCTACTTATTTAGAGAAGTTATAACTTCTTAGGCCTACATTGTACTGGAGGGAACACCACGCAGGTCCTGGTTATCAGAATCAGGACCAGAGTGAATGGTTCCCTAACATAGTTTTTAGGAAGTGTTTACATTAATGCCAACATATATATTCTGCACCACTAAGAGGTGTATTTTTCATGGATGTGACATGTTTATGTGGCTATAAATCCTCAGATACATCCATATATAATAAGTGGAGAGCTAAACAAAGAAATAATTGAAATAATCTGGAAAACAAATAGCTCTCAAGGAAATTCTTGAGGGTTTTTTTAAAAAAAAAATGCTTCTGATGCAAATGAATATTTAAATGGGTTATAGATGCTTTCTGCAACAGGAAATTCAGCTTACACATCAACTGTCCATCCTGTTTGATTTTTTTTTTTTCTGTTTCTTCTGTCCTTTGGTCCTCCTGTATCTCTGGCCCAGTTGTATGAGTGTGTGAATTCCCAACTCTGGTCCCATTTACAAATCCCCTAAGCCCCTGGTCAGACACAGCTGAGAAGGGTACACAGGGTTAGTAATGATGGGTCAGGGCTAGTATAGTTCAAAGGCAAAAATTACTCAAGCTGAGAATGTGGTTATGGAATGAAATGGGGTCAAAATTCAATTCTCATAAAAGTAGCACACTTGATAAATTATGTAGCTCATTTTCCCCCTCTTTCTGGTGTGTGTAGCTGGCACAAGTGTGTTCTGTGTTACAGCTATACTGATCTGCAATGTCAGCTAACAAAAGTGTCATTATTAGTTCTTCTCAAGAGGTAGAACATATGTTACTTATTTTCTGAGCCACAAAATTGCATCTTCAGCATTTATCTCAGGTATGTATAAAGGAAGTGAGCTGTGCTTCAGAAATAAAACTCTGGACAAACTACACAGTAAAAAAATAATCTCTCTGAATGTATTTGTCCACATCCATTTTCTGTATACTTCTATAGATGTTAAATGTCTGTCATTTTATTTCAACCCTGTTATTTAATTAAATACCAAATGATGTATGCATGCAACCTATTAGCCTGCAGTAAAGTTTAATAAAGACAACCTGAGTGTATGAGCTAGCTTTCAGAATCCCCAATGAGTTTTTACAAAACCAGTTCACAGTTTGTGTTTGTACATGCCCAGACACATTGCTGGATAAACCTAATCAACTGCTGATATTCCTCTTTTAAGAATAGTACCCATGCCAAGTGTGCTAATAGATCAGTTTCAAGTTTCTCAAGCTAAATCCCTGATCTGAAGAATCCCTCCCTGCTCAGAAGAACCAGGGTTTTGTGAATTGCCTAGTATGGTACTTGCATCTAAATGACATTTTAAAATGCAATAATTGAAAAAAAAAAAAATCTTCACTGCAGAAATAAGAGCAAATCAAAGGACTGCTGATGCAAGAAAAACTGCATGGAGAGACTATGAGATTTGAGAATAGAGTCATAGCACAGATAGAAAATTCTGAGCAGAAAACTCTTGGCATAATATCCTCATTTTTCTGGAAACAGAATGCAGATTTTCACTCAGAAAACCCAAATTATAGATTAGTTTTGCAGATAGCTTTAAAATGTTTATAAGTGATGATATAAACAGAAATGGCAAAAATAGGAAAATGTCAAGGTACTAACAGAAGTAGCAGCAGTTTTATTGTGAACAGAAATCTCATCCTTGGAGTAGCATAAATGAAGATATGGAGAGACTGCTGAGCATGGGGCTCTGTGTGGTAGCTATCTGCTCCTCTTATTAAAGAGGAGGCTGGAAATTAGTTGCTACTTCAGACACTACTGTGCAATAGCTTGAAGTCCTTGTCATAACGATCTAGTGCAACTGCTTTAAATATGTTCTTGGAAGTATTGCTTCTTTTGCCACAGATTTGATAATCCCTACACCATGCATCGTAAAGTCTCGCATCTGTCACTCAAAGGACATAAAAGTAAGAGATGTTTGTTTCTGTTCCTGCAGCACTTGTGTGATACAATAACAAAAAAAAAAAAATAAAACAAAACCCACAAAAAAAACAAAACAAAAACACTTTATGAGAAGGGAACATGGTAGAGGTAAACCTCATTTTAGGACTATAACCATTAAAATGGGCTCTTATTGGGTATCCCCACACTCATCATCTTATGAATAGCCAGCCCTTTCTGAAAGAAACAAAATAGTTTGTCTCCAAAGAAACAAAGTTAGAAGCAACTTCTCTAAGTTTGTTACAAAGTATGTACTGATTGCAAATGTAGCAGTTAGTTTCACTTATTTCAGGTGAAAGTCTTGTGTGCATTAAAGAAAGACACACCATCTGTGCTGCATAAATCACTATGTCCTTGATTAGTCAAACCGTAGTCTATTTGCCTGCCTAGACCTTGTATGAGAGAACTGCCTTTGTTGTGCTGATGACAGGAAGGTTCAGTTTCAGGTAAGAAGATATTTCCCATAGCATAGCTTTTGTTTATGGTTACAAAAATAGACTAATTGCTTCATTTGATACACTGCTTTAATGTGGCTTAAAAACACTAATTCTTATGTAGAATATGGACTGAATATGGGACAAGAAAGACATGAGTCTATTTTTCATCTCTCCTACCTTTCAAAGTCTTTTATAGCATTATGTTTAGTGAAATGGAGGGAAAAAAAAAAAACAAAAACCAAAACAAACAAAAAACAAAACAACCAAAAAAACACCCTTCCCTTATAGCCTTAATAGAATAGGAACTAAACATGGTTACTCTGCAGCCTTTGAAATTTTAGCTCATGACCATATTCAGCTCCTACCAGGCTAATAGATTAATATATTTTCTTTTCCTCTGGCCGTTGTGTAATTGTAGTGATGATGGCCCTCTGTGCAGGCTGCTTTGTGACTGAAAGCTCTGTGGAGCATGTGGCATCTGCTGACCAAATATGCCATTTACTTAATTTTAATTCTGTGAATCCAGCTCTCCACGGGGGAAAATTCAAACTACAGAAGTTGCAAACAATTATTTCTTTTCTTCTGCCTTCTCCTGAATTGCACAGTATGAAATGCAGTGAGCTGCAAGTAGTCACTGTGAATGAGAAAGGGTTCCCCATATAGCAGTCGTCCCACAGTACCCTTTGCTCCTGCCATGCAGCATTTGCAATGTCCACCAACAAGACTTTACAACCTGCATGTTGTCTGTTGCCTGGATCAGTCACATCTATGGGGACATGTTTCCTGGTACAAGCTGTGGAAGTGGCCATCCTCTTGGCAGCTTCAGCTTCACCGACAGCTACACAAGAGGTTGGGGCCACTTGAGATCATACTAACCCTAACATTCACCACCAAAACCACAGACCAAAGTCAGGAAGAACCAAGGAGAAACCAGAAAGGTCAATCCTGCAACTTCTTCTTCTCCTTTGTGATTTCCTAATTTTTTGCATGTAATCTAATTGCTTTGAAAAGGATAGATGGGATAGACTTTTTTTTTTTTTTTTTAAACAACAAAAAGATGTTTCTGCCATTCTGAAGCATATTGTCTTCAAAATCAAAATATTCTCCTTAGTTTACAATCCTGGGAACAGGAACTGTGACAAAAAAAGCACCATTCAAGGTCTTTCCTTAAAGTTTCTGTGGGTAAGCAGTTCTCATATCATTGCAGACACTTAGCCCATACCATTATAAATAACTTGCAGCTAAATATTCATCTGTCAGCTCACAATACCCTGTGTCTGGTGTAACATTTAATAGAATTCACAAAATAATGCCACAAAAAATGTGGAAAACTATCAAAAAGCCAGAGTGCAGAACAGAAGTGGTAGTGTTCTAGGCTGGAAGAGTCATAATTTTATATACTGGAGGCTAAATGAATTTTTTGCATGTGCACACTCTTAAAAAGTCAGTGCACATTTTAAAAAAAAATTGCTATAGTTTTTAAATGATAAAACCCTCATCTCTGGTCTTTTCCAAGATGATTAAAAAGCAGAAAGGCAGATCTTCTTTGAAAATAATCATTTCAGGTTTATAACTTTTTTTTACACAGATATGTAGTATAAAAGTAGGTGCACATTTAATTTCCCTAGTTTCTAAGCAAATCCAAATAGTAATGATTTCTTAAAATTAATCTGATGAAGCACGACCTCTGAGAGTACATGAAAAAATTCCCTCTGAACAAAACCATTCCCCAGCATGTATCTTCTTGTTGAATGCTGTCAATCTCACCCTCCTCGCACACTTTATTCGCTAGTTCTCTAAGGCAAAATTGCTGAGAAGTAGTTGCCATATTTTCATCCGTATTGATAGCTCTGATATTCCGGAGTATTCACTTTGAGACAAAAATTAGCTTGGAATGGTTTTCCTGATTACCTAAAAGCATCATGGTGGAGTTAGTCTGATAAATCCTCTCACCCTAATGGGCACATCTTAAAAAGATAGATAGATTGCAATCTAAAATTGTTTATCTTTTTCACCAACAATTAAAAGGAAAAAAAAAAAAAGCCTAAACAACCACAGGCTTTTGTGCTTTAAATGTTAATATGGGCTGTGCTCTGGACTCAATCTGACAGGACCGTGAACAGGCATCACTGTAAAAAGGATTTATATTCCTTAGCAGACTTACTAACCTCTGATTTTTCACTTTGACCCTTCCAGAAGCTTCCTTTCTCTAACAGGAATGACTGAGCATGATGTGTTAGCCTATACTACCAAAAACCAAAGCTGCCTGCCTGAAAAAATGTTGATTAGAACAAAGATGCCATTCCACCCTGCTTTTGGAGCACAGGCTGGAGTCCCCACATGGCATTGTTCCATGTTGATTTAACTTGCCCACCCACCTGGCACTCCTCTGCTTTGCTGCAGCACGGCACTGTACAGTGTCACAGGCAGCTTTGGCCACAGGCCTTTTCTGCTCCTGTAAACAACAGATTAAGGGATGCAAAAAATGTGTTTTTATCCCTCTGGTGGCTGTTGTGAAAATAAACCAATTTAAAACATACAAAGCACTATCAAAAGTTCATTATTTTTAATGATTGCAAAGTAACAATGTGACAAGCAACATATTTAAACCGGAGAAAATACAGAAAGTAAATACTAATGATCTGTATGCCTGAGTTAAAGCTACAGGTGGAATATTTCCATTACCTTGATTATGACAAGGTCCACTGTGCACTCTTCAGGTTCTGATTAATAGTGCTTTTTAATACTCCTAACAAATTAAAATGCAGAAAATGCTCACAGTGCATTAATCATGCCCATTGGTCTGCAAATTCATCTTTTATTATTGGGAAAGGGAGAAGACAGTGAATTACAGTTGTTGTGGCTTATGATGATAATGATGATCAGGATTATTGACATCATTATTTGCCTTCACAGATACGCTTGAAGTTCAAGTTGAGGGGACTTGGCAAGTGTGATTCTTCAGAGTGAGAAAACATCATCATGGGCTATGTGTATGTGTGCTGGATATGTTGAAATTCAAATTGACTAGAGATATTCTGAGAGTTCATAATTTATATACTACAAATGCAACAACATTAAATGTAATCCTAGACTGTTCTTTTTCAAGCACAGCTTTTCAAAGATGTGTGAAAGCACTTTCAAAGACATGAAATTCTGCTGTTGAATTAACTGACATTGCAAGTAAAGAGATGTTTTGTTTCACAGGAGTTTTCTGTGCCATCAGGGAAATCTACTAAAACAAGTTATTCACAATGGCTCTCTTTAGCCCACAGATGTTCTGAAATAGAATTTGTGACTCACCAAACCATTCATGGTTTGAGGCTTTTCCTCCTGCAATTACATCTTCTCTTTTTAGATAGGATTAAGAACCTCAGGGAATCTAGAAATTAGGCAGATAATGCTCCCATGCTTCAACTATGTTCAACTACACTCTGTCCTGCACCTCTCACTTCAGCACATGTGCACAAATGCTTAACAAAATAGTTCCTGGTTCAACATTACATGAGAGCCATATCTCAAAGGAGCAGAAGTGTTTTGTGAAGCAGGATTACAGAGGTGGATTAGGTTGATATTTGGTGAATTTGTTCTTCAGTGTGTGCATCACTGTAGAAAGTTGATTAACTCATAGTGACCAGTAGCTTTACTTGACATTGCTAGCTCTCCCATCTTTCTGTTTGTAGTGCTAGTCAGATAATTTAGTTCCTAAAACAATAAAATTTAAAAAGAAAAAATAAAAAATCACTCATTGCTAGAATAAAAAATATCACCCAAAGGCAAGATGGTTTCATTTACAATAAATACCCATGCTAACTGGACATGAATTCTTCATTAAAAACAGCATTTTGGTGAAGTGAACAGGATTCCTAGGCTGATAGGAACTGCAGGCATCCTGCTAAGTTACAGCTGCAGAAAAGCTCACTTTTAGTGCCTCTTATCTGGACAGTGCAGCTTTCAGAGGCATTTGTGCCTTCTGGAGCCAGAGACATAAGTTGCATAAATAACTTCAAGCCTCAGTGCCCCAAGGTAGACTAAGGAGATTACTTGACTTTTTAAAGCTGACTGTCTGCTTTTTAGGGGAAAAGAAAATTGATTTCCCCAACAATGTCCATGCCTGCCACCACCCCGCAAATAAAAGAAAATAAAATAAGAGAAACTCTATAACTATGCAAATTATGTTAATTCAAACACTTCTTCAAATATAACTGTTTCCTCTTCAGGTAGCTGGGTGCAGGACAATTATTTTTCTCTCTTGCCTACTTAAAGAGATCTGTTTCATGCCACAAATCAGTGGTGTATATCCTAAAAGTCTATTTTGAGGTATACAAGCCAAGAATTTCACAGCAGGTTAGCACTCTCCTGCCTTGATGTCCCAACAGAATCTGAGAGCACAGTAGTTTATACAAGGTGACAATAATCTCCTTCACAACAAAAGAGCAAAGCAAAGAAAGTGTTTAGTCCAAGTGTTCTGGCTTTTCCCTCCTCACAAAATCATAGAGTCAAATGATTGCTTCTCAGGCAATTTCTATCAGTTGGAATCTTCTTGATTTAAGTGCCCATATTCCACTCTCAAAATACATGCATGCAGCAGATGATGCTCTAACCACTGACATTAATAGACTAAAGCTACTCATTACTCTGTGCCACAGTTTCCCACTTGGTAACTTTGTATGAACATTCTTGTGTCCTGATCTGTGGTCTCTGCTCAGGAAATACAAGGTGTATATATTCATGGTAAATAACAATGTGTGACTAGTGATCGGCTCATAATCATACTCTCTGGGGAAAATAAATAGTAAGAAATGACAGAAATTATTTCAGCCAAAAATGGTTCTTAATTATATTTATAGTTTGACCACTTCATGCACATACAAAATACATCAAACTCATAATGAAAAGAAGCAGACAATGCCCCCCAAATATACAAAGAAGCATTTTAAATAACATTGTGTACGAGCACATTTGTGCACATCCTTCCAAAATACATTGTCACTCTTTCTCTTCTTCCATAGATGTCAGAGCACTCTTTGAACAAGACCTTGTAGTTCTGAATTCTCACAGGCATTGCAACCATGAAAGGAGCAAGGTGTAAGCTAAAAATTTAAATTTTAAAAGGTAAATAAAAATGTAATGCAATTTAATTTTCCACATGTAGCCACTAAAAGGATGAGAAGCTAAAAATACACCCTCTCAAATTAGGAATCCTGATTTCCATATCACACAATTTCCACCTGAAATCTCACAGGATGAGACACAAAGTTATATTTGTTCTATGAGATTGAGATGCTGTAATTCTTTTCTAATAGTTCATTAATGATACATTTGGCACTAGATACTTGCAAATGAATCAAAAAGTAAAAAATAACTCCCATTGCTATTTAAAAGAGGTGGACTCCATTATTCATCAGAAAAGAATTTCAGTGGTGTTTTAAAATGCTGTTTTTTCCATAAAGGATGCCAGTGAGGATTATACAGGTGATTACGTACAAACCAGGAATGCTTGTTCTGTGTGTGTTCTCTGCCATAGCCTCCAGTGCGAGCACTTTCCATATAGCTGTAAACAAGTAGAGGATCCCAAATTCATCTAAATTCCATTAAATTGTCACAGAAAACTGAATTTATCTGGTATTCTCTATCAGATCAAAGTTAGCAACTGCATGAATTCACGCAAAGATGTGCAGAGTGTCTTGTCCCATCTCCTAGACAGATGTTCTAGCTAACCAAGGTACAAACCCTTGGATAAACTGATTTTCTTAGCTGATGGAAAGATTTATATGCTGCTATACCCACACAAGGTGATAAACCTGTTTTCCTCATCCTCCAGTGCCAACTGTGTGCCCATGGGCTGTTTTCAAATGCCTGGACAGTCTCTGCTCCCAGGGGAGCACATCAAAGCTCACTGGTCCTGAGAGCAGCTGTGAGTTCCTCTCACAGTCCATTTTCCAAACACTGATTGCTCCATTTGTTAACACAGCAAACCGCAAACCTCTGTTATCCAGGCTGATAATTTCTACTGTTCCCTGATTAAACGTTGAAACTCTTTGTAGCTGATGAATCCCTTGTATATTTTCTTGATGGCATAAGAATGCATATCAGCGTGGTCATTTCCCTTATTGGCATCATGTTCTCATTTTAGGAATTAACTCATTTATGACTCATTTGTGTTTATAACTTCCTTATATTTTTTTATTATTATTTTTTAATTTCTAATTAAAAAAAAAACAAAAAACAATATCCAATACACATTGTAATATCAGATTTCTCAGGTGGTGAAAAGCTAGTTCTTCAGAATTTTTTGCATCTGTTTCTTGTACTTAAAGAAAGACCTTTTTTTTTTTTTTTTTTTGATAATAGACCTGGATTGTAAGTGACATAGTTCTTTTGGTCTCTCACTCACATGAGCAGCAAAGCAGCCCTTTAGACCAGAGATCACATATCAGAAAAAGATTCACATGGAGCAGACCCTGAAACTATAGTAACACAGCTGCATAATGCTGTTCTTGTTTTTAATCTACCTCCTAACTTTTTATGACTGCATTTTATCCCAAAAGCACGTTAACAACATAAAACATCACTTACAAATGACTTTCCAGTACAAATGACTTCCAACTCTGCCTTCTAAATTTGTGGGTTTAGCACATGGAGACCAGAAGTGTTTGCTGAAAACGAACCAGCCGTGGATATGGGTAATACTTCTTTGCTTATACACATTTCTTCAGAAAATGAATTTTAGTATCAAGTTTTGCTTTCTTTTGCCACAAGAGGGCGATCCTTTAATTTGTGTCATCACTAATGCAGTGTACTAGACACAAGATGGACCCATTTTCTATCTAAACCATTATTTCATCTTCTTATACAGATAAATTGATGAATTTCATTCTCTGTGTGTTCTCAGCATGCATTTGACTTACATCAAGTTACTAGGCAATATTACTTAGCTGTGAGAGTACAATGCACTTCATAAATGATTGATATGAAAAAAAAAAGGTGGGAAGTAAATAGGATTTCCCTTCATGACCTTTAGAAATAGAAGTACACTGTATTAGCACAACTCATTGTTCTCAGTGATAAACTCAGACAGGTCACAATCAAAAAGAAAGATCTAAAGACGTCCACTTTCAGAAGCATGAGAAAGTTGTGAAACAAAGAAAAGGTATGTGTTATACTTTTCATCCACTTGTGAATGCTTAGCTATTCGAATTTGTTAAATATGCCATCATGTACAACAATATACAGCGCAAGCAAGGTCCACACAGGAAACTGACTCAAGCACTCAGAGTCTGAAGATTGTCACGTCCTCCCTAATGCAAAACTCTGATTGCATTGACTTACTTAGAACCAGAGAGTTGAGAAGATTCTGTTTAAAATGCTTCTAACAGTCATGATGAGTGTACAATATAACTTACCATAGCTTTTTTTTTTCCAGTCCCAATATTTTATATATATAAACCTGTGTAATTTACTCAAGCCAAGACTGATTCCTCCCTCTTACTTAAGTCCTTTTGCTCAGAAACAGTGGATGGATTTTGTCCATCAAGAGTCAGCTATGTTCCTGGGCAATCGGTAATGCTCTGGTCTGATCCTTGCCTTCTTCTCCTGAGGGTTGGCATATTTCCACTTGGATGGAGACATTTTCAGCTTTTTCCTCTTCTTATCTGTACACCACACTTTTTCACAGTATTCTTCCACCCTCTGGAAGTTGCTGTAACCTATTAGTTGAAGAAATTCCTTGTACCATGGCTTTGATGCCTGAGGTATACTGCTCTGCACTGGGCATGGCATTTTGTGAGGTATCTCCTCCTCATAGTCCTTATTGAACATTTCATCTACACGTTCCTCCTCGACTATTTCCAGGGTGATTTTCCTGACAGTGTGAACAATGCTGTGCTCCACTGTCTGACAAAAATAAGTCCCTGCATCCAGCCGATGCAGCTTCAGGAATAAAAGACCAAGGTCCATTTTTATTATTCTATCATCTGTCTTCACCTGAAAAAAAGTAAATTCATGCAGTTATAGAGCACAGGCCTTTGCTATTACATTAAACCAGTGAAATTATTTCTGACCTGGACTTTCATGGATGTAATTAAATTGTGAGAGGAAGACTAGAGATCCACAAACCTTTAATTCACAGGTATTTCTTATAACAAAAATATTTACTTGAAGTAAAGAAGAGATTGAACTGTGAAAGGAAAGCAATCTAAAGAATCTGGATAGCATGGAAGAACATGTAGTGGAGCAGACAGTTCCCTTTTTTCCCAGAATGGCTTAGTCACTTGTGGCTACATCGCAGAGGGAAACAAATTAGAAATATACAAATAATCTACTGGATGAAAAACAAACAGGCATTTGCCTGCTGACCTGTGATAAGTGATGCTGTGAATTCTCTTATACATTGGCACGTTTTCGAGGTATTTGTATATCTAACTGCAGGACAATTGTGATCTTAAAGCCTCTCTTCTGAGTCTGCTGTTTGGGGTTTGGACTAAACAATTCTTAGAGGTCCCTTCCAACTCAAACCATTCTGTGATTGTGTAACTCTACCATTCTACTACTCTGTTTTTATTTATCTTTTTGTCAAGACCATGTAATTATTCAGGTAAATTACAATAACTTGCAGGAGGAAACACTAAACCAAATTTATCCGAATAGTATAAGATTAGGGTCTGTTCAAATTTACACTTGTGGTGTCCATTGTCTGAACTAGTGGGTCTAAAAGGATGTGTATATAGTAGGACATCATCACCACCTTGCAGTTCACCACTTTCTGTGAAAGACCTGATTAAGAGTTTTGTTGTTAGAATGTTTATGAGTAATTAGGCATCTTCCAACTAAATACATGAGGAATTGCCAAATATGAAAACTGTGTAGAGATTAGAGATTTGGACAAAACTTTGGGCATGAATGGATGTTAAGCTAGGGTAACAATGGGAGTAATATGTGCACATTTGAGTCCTGCAACAGCAGCCAAGAAAAGTGGTGGATTCTCTTTTGTTTTGAAATCTTAAATAAGCTTCTCTGCATTTCTAACATCTGCATTCAAGATGCTGAATGCATACACCAGATGAAATTCTCATGTCTATTAATTCAAGAGACCAGATGAATATAATAATTTTCCCTGACAATCACATATATTTCAGCAGGCCTACAATGAAGATGTAATATTCCTAACAGTAGGCTGTTTTGCTGGAAAAAAAAAAAAAAAGTATATAAGAATATTTACCTCTTCCTTCTTAGTTTCGTGTGCTCGCTGGACAAGCCAGATTACTTTTGCTTGTAAGGTCCGAGGGGTGCACTCCAAAAGGGTGCTGTTGTACTCTATTCCGTAAACAAGTCGCTCCTCAGTCTTCTCCAGAACTTCACCTGGAAGGAAAACAAATGTTTCAAAAACGTGTTGCTGCAAATACTTATTACACTCCATAGTCGGGATATATTTACTTTTAAGAGTGAAGCCTAATTCAGATCTAATCAGATAGTGACTGAAAAGTAATGACTAGAGAAGATCTGACCTGGTAAATAAATATTTCCATCATCTCAGGCTCTTACAGCATCTGACCAAATTGTGCCATGATTCACCTAAGATTATACATAGAGAAACAGATCTCAGCCTTTCACACTGCTAATTATTTGGGCCTGGTTCTTAATTTCATATTCACTGAGTGAAACAGAAGGATTCAATACATGTTTAAATATAATAAATAATTTAATTTTTTAGGGATACAAATGACAGCATGTAACCTTTTGCAAAATGAAACTCTTAAAAACTATAAATACTCTAACCAGTATTATACATATTCATGCTATACATGTGCAAAATGAATGTACTGTTTTGGCCCAAGGATGCTAATAAAACCAAGGTGAATGAATTTAATCAAAACTCAATTCTGCTTTTCCATCCAAAAAAATATCTGGAGAAAGATAAGCTATTTGTTACACTGGAGGAAGCCAATTGCCTCATTAATGAAATCATCTTATTCCAGAGTAGTGAGGAAGATTCTTAAGACCAAATAGTTTCAAACCCTAAAAAAATACACTATTTTATATAATTATGATTTCTCTGTTGTATTTCAAACTTGATGAATAATTGGTATTTCATACTGAAATACACTTTTCCAAAATGTACGATATGTTCCAATGGGCTGCAATTTTAATGAGGTTTTCTCTGTTAAGTATCTATCTAATATTTAATATTTAAAATATTGTTTCTCTGGCTGTCTTTCTGGAAGAACTTTTTATGGTTTATTTTTTTTCTTCTATAAATGTATTGTGTGTTATCCTGCAAAATACTGAGGATATGCAGGCAACTGTTTTGCCATTCTCAATACCAATGTTTGAAATCCTCACTTTCCCAGGTCTGGAAAAGAGCATTAAACACAGTAATCTATCTTTTCTTATACTTTCTTTTTTTTTTTTTTTTTTAGGAGAAATCTTGACAATTATTGTAAATACACATTTTTGTTCTGGCATATGATTGTCCATGTCTGTGCTATGGAGCCCCTTTTATCTGGCTAAATATCCTGACATTATTTCATATTCATTTCAGGATACAACTCCTTTATGAGATCTTTATGCTTTTATTTCTCTTGGAAGACATTGAGATTCATTAAGCACATCTTTAGTCTGAATATCAGGGCTGCAGGACCACATGAATGTTATGGGAAGCACCTGACCTGTCACTGAAATAGTCAATTCTTAGACCTGGATGGCGTGGGTTCATCCTCACAACACTTATAATATTATAGAGACTGCCAGTGAAAAAACTCAGGTGAGATCATGGTCTGGCTCATACTGTAGTCTTGGCAAACTCTGTGCTGTCTGTTCCAGGCATTTACTAGCAATTTGTATGTGTGTGAATAGATTACCAATGAACTGCTGTCCAAAGCACTGCTGTGCTGCATTTCCATGTCGAACATCTTGTCTGCGGAAGCGTCTGGAGAGAAAAAAATGGAATTATTTGGGAGAATGTGTTTGGCTTGCATATTGTTGGTTTATACTAAAGTGGCATTAATTAAAAACATAAGGGGTTAAATTAGCATTGTTGTGAGAAGTACTCATTTATACGTTAGTATTTTCTCTCTACTCAACCTACTGAGAATCATGTGTCTGAAAAAAAGAAACACATTTGTCTGGAGAAGAGGCAGGACCATGTATCCAGTTTATGCATAACTACACTGATGTTATAAATACTAAAACAAGATTCTTTGAACCAACTGGACAGCTTTCAATCCAGTGGACCTTTAGCCTGTATTTCGGTTTTCTCTTTCTCTCTCTGGAAAACAAGGAAACTTTCCTTTTTTAATTTAGAACACTTTCCCATGTATGTGAATGGTAGTTCTTTTATCCATCACTCTTATTATTTTTTTTTTCACTTGGGAATCTCAAAGCACAGAGGAAATTCTTTATTTTATTACACCTTTGCCGCAAACAGGGTACTAAGCTCATTTTTCTCACCAGGGAAACAACACAGTCGTGATTTGCTCAAACCTAGAAAGTGAACTAGTGGTAGAACTGTGGTCAGAATCTGGGAGCCCTGTTTTCAACCTGGAAATAATGCAAGGCTTTTGAGAGAAAAAAATCATTCTGAGTTTTGAGGTTTGGGGCTTTTATATGCGTTTACAGAAAAAAAAAAGAAAAACATGATTATATGGTGCATTCCCAGAAGAATTGTGCTTTTATACGGCTTTCTTTCCTCTGAGTGTCCTGATAAATAAGATTAAGATTGTTTACTTGGGAAATAAAAGAGCCTATTGAAATGTTGTATCTTGCCAGATATAGTACATTCTACAACCTAAAATTTAGTTTTAGTAAGCATACCTTTTCTATATTTGCATAAAGATTAATCCCACACAGTATAGCCAATGCCATACATAACAAACTAACAGGAGAAATATGCAGTGTAGCAACTCTCACACAGCAGGTATGTGTACAGTATGAAATATATATGGTAGAAACAAGCAAAGCCAAAGAGTTCTGTTACTCTTTGCATTTACTACTGAAGTAATGTTTCTCTCCAGTGCTATGAGAATATAAAAGACAGATTTTTTATTTGGCACAAATAGAATTTACTGGAAATACTCAGATTTAAACTATTTAAAGATCTTATCCATGGATGTTACTCATTGTATTTCTAACCTGGCAGTAGACAGTGATTATTTTCTGACTTTGGTCACCCATGTGGATGTCTGATCCAGTGGTGTTGGTGGACCAAGGGGACAGTTTCAACCTCTACAGATACTTAAAGCAGAACCAATGTTTTGCCATTGCTGTTTCAGGGGAATCTGGAAATTCAATGGTGACTGCATTGTGCCTTTTAAGGAGAAGTGCTAAAAATATGTGCATGTTATTAAACAAAAATGGAGATTCTGAGGTAGCAACTGGGCCTTATCATGCCCTGGGAGTTGTCATTGCAATGTACAGGTGCTGCAGCCATGCCTACTGATAACTCTGCAAAGTGTGTGCTGAATAATGCTGCCACCAGGCTGCATGTCTGTATACTGATTGCTCAGAAGAGACATTCTCCTGCACAAATATACATAAACACCATAGGATATGCATCAGCCTTGAGAAAAACAGACAAGAAAACCCTGGTGCTTTCAGGCCCAGCAGCCGTTTCTAGAAGGCATGTTCTCTTTACTCTTCAGTTCCTTAAGATCATTGTAGAGCTAAAAAAAAAATCTTGTAAAACAGGACTATTTCTCCAGTTGTCAGAACTATTCAAGAAAGAAAAAATTTTGTTTGGTGGAATTTTACTGTTGTTAGTATGAAGACTGGGAAGATACATTTACAAGAGCCTTCAATTTCTACTTTCTTGAAGAGAAAAAAAAAAATGGGGAGAGGTGTTGAAAGAGGGAGATGCTGGGAGATAAACTCGTTTCACAAATACGAACATAAGCCTGATATCTTTTTAATTTTTCTTAGAAATTATTTCATTCAGAATTCCGCAAATAACAGAGTACTGGATAATCTCTGAGATAAACTACTATAAAAATCGATTTTTGGTCATTACTGAAAGCGATACAGTTATCATCATCATTATCACCATCATTTTCATCATTCTTTATTATCTCTCAGGAATGGATGAGGCAAAGTAGAAGAGCCTTGAGTATAAAAGGCACCACTGTGATTTGCATAAGTAAATCAGTACACTGTGCACCTTCTGGTGCAGTGGATGATGGAGAAAGAGAGGGAGAGGCATCAGGGGAGTGACTGTCAGCTTCTAAAAATTAGCTAAAGAATCACACTAGACCTACCTAAGCTCAAAGACATTTTAAAATTGCTTCAACCCTTTTTCAGCCTGAAGGGTGACCTGGCAGAACAAAGAACCTCACTTGTAGAATTTAGTGCTTGTTTAGATAAAAATTGAACCTACCTAAATGAGATTGCAGAGGTAATAGTGAGAAAGCATTTCTGGATCTATACTTTCTCAAGTGCACTTCACGGAATTTGAATGCAATACAAATTCCTTCTGGCATCTGAACTATATGTAGTATGCAGGAGCCACACACCTGTAATTAGTGGTGAATTGTGGTGTACTGTGCTCCCAGGATCAAGATATGGGATTTTTGACTGGTTTTATTTGCCCTTAAGTAAATCCTACATTTAATTAATTATCCAGGCTATGCATGTACAAGGAATTATAATAGACTTTAACAATTTGAAAAATTAGGTATCAAGCAGAGGGTTTTTCTATATACACATCTCTCTAAATCCTTTACATGTCTTATTTTACAGATTTCTATTTAATGTTTCTCTGAACACTTGTTATACCTTGGAGGCATTAGGATCTAAAGTAGATAGCATTTGGATCAAGGTGGGGAGGACACCTTGTACATCCCTGCCTCAGTTCAACTCTTCACCAGTAGGACTGGAATTAAAGAGAGCTCTTACTCCCTAGCAGCACTGCTCTTAAAAGTCAAAAGTTCACCTAAATGTACAGTATGAGGGCCACATTTGAGCAGACAGAGATGGTATTAAGGCCAGCTGCAGTGTGTTGTGAATTAAGGCACAGGTCCATGAGTCCCAGTGAGGGGAGGGATGTTAGGTGGAACAAGTTCTCCCCAATGCCGCTTGCATTCATGTTACTTGTAATACCATGTAATACGTGTAATACCAGCTTGAGAAGAAATCTGGAGCCCTGGAACAAGGCCAAATGAAGATATGAATGCGCTGGGATGTGGCATTAATTCTGCCTGGAGTCCTAGGAAGCCATGGCAGGTTTATCACCTTCTCTGTGCCACTTGGTATCAGAAAACTCCACACTGTCTAGCAGGACCTGCCTTTTCCAGCAGTTCTCTTCACCCGGTAGCTGACAAGAAGCAACTTAAAACAACTTCCATGCACATGTCATGAGTAGCTCTCTGCATCTCCCCACATACCACTCAGTTGTGTAAGCTCTTAAATTCAAAATGCTCTGAGCTTCAGCTATGAGCTAAAGTGAACAAAGCAATGCCATCCATGACTCTCAACATTGTTAGTCTTGCTGGCTGCTCTCCAAACTCTTACATGTAAAACAAGTTTTGCAGACTTCAAGAACATTCAATTGAGTGCAAATCCCTTCTCCATTGCTGCAGTGCTTATCTTAAGAGAAGGAGGGTGATAGCAGCAGTATTTTCCTCTTTTAGAGCCTGCCCTGCTGAATGTCGAGGACATAAGGCACAGGAAGGTGCCTGGGGTGCTGCCCATATCACTCAGCCCTGGATAAATGTGTGTGTCAGGAGACTCAAAGGCTCCTACTCTGGAAATTGTCTTACATGAGAAATATGCTAAACATGTGCAACAGAGTTCAGGGCTGAGTGAGGTTCTCTTATCTTTTCTCGGACAATAAGCAGCCTGCAGAACAACATAAATGGTGATACTGTTAGCAGGCTAACATGATGCTGGGAAATTTTCGAACCCCCCCTTCTCCAAATGACTTTTACAGTCATTAGATGAGTAACCCATATGTTTTATAATTATGATAATCCAATTTCTCCTTATACTGTCGGACATTAATCTCCCTGGTCCACTGTATAGCTGCTCATCTTTCTTAATCTGGGGCCTGAAAATCTTAACCAGACATCTCATGCTAAGCAGACAACCAGAGCCCACTTCTTCCCTTTAGGTCTACTTGCAAGAGACATGAGAAGACTGTGCAATCCTGCTTGCAAAAGTGGTGTAGATTTCCTACTTGGTTTAACCTATGCCTTAGTGTAGTAAATCCAAGAGATTCTTAGTTATGCTGAGCCATAGACTGTGTTTCTCATTTTTACTTTTTAATATGCCTTATCCAAAAAGTCACATCGCCCAAGGTAACATGACTATTAATTATTTTTTTTATAGAAATCTACAGAAGTGTCTGTTGTGCCTGACTATTGTCAGCCTGCATTTGTTTGAGTGCATCCAGGTTCATAGAAAGATAAGATATGCAGGACAGAAAATAAATAAATATAAAGCCCTACCTTCTTGGTTTTCCTTAAGAAACAATAACTCTTTCGGCATACTATGACTTGGTTTTGACTGAACCACCTTCACTAGTTGTCAAAACTGTCTTTGAAAGTTACTCAATTCATTCTAATCCTTGCAGTCCTTGTAGGTGTAACATATATTTAAGCATATATTTGCAGAACCAGTAATTGAAAAAAAAACAAAACAAAACACAGAAAGAATTATACATTACCAAAATTTTGCTGACTCAAGTTAGAGATTACTCTAGGTGGCAAAGCTGACTAAGTTTAGTAAAAGGGTCTGGATCAATACATGCATGTTCTAGATGTTTGATTTGTATAACTGAATTGCAGAACCTGGGTTTGAGAGGGAAGGGAAGAAGACAGTGAAATGACTACAGAAAAGATTGAAGGCCAAGAACTATGAATATGTGAATGGTGATAGAGAGTAAGAGTCTCCACAAGGAAAGAATTAAAACACTTAAATTAGGTTTGTGCTTTGAACTGCCCTCTAGACTAACTTGCCTTTCAAATAATTGAAAAAAAAGCCTAACGAAAACCTTAGCTTTAGCAGAAATTCTGGTTTGATTTTGGGTAGTGAAGGTATTTCACTATTAACACATATTCTTCCTTGCTTTTTTTTTAAAAAAAATTCTATTCTATATTCTATTGCAGTGTGATATACTTGCCATATAATAGTACCAAATTATGTCTCTGATGTTGTAAAGTATCTTTTCTCTGCACAGGAAAAGACGTAAAGGAAATTAATGTTTGTTTGCAACGTAATGCAAATAATTACTGCACGATTTAGCTTTATTCATAGAAATGTTCCTGGTACTGCAGTTTATGCCATCCTGTGAATTTGGCCACTTGCAATCCCCTAAGGTTATGCTGATAAATGAGCAGCTGATATTTCACTGGTCAGTTATTTGTAGGAGGGGGAGATATGAAGTACTTTGTGTCACTGTAGGAACTGTTTATGTAGATATTTTGCAAAAAGTGTCTCAGAAAAAGCAGCAGGTCCCACCTCTTTGCCTGCATGCCTGTGGGATAGTAGCGGGAGCAGGAGATGCCGTCCCAGGCGCAGTAGGGATCCCGGGCGAGGCAGCAGTCGGCACAGGCTGTGCCATACATGTCACACTGGTGGAACTTCACTTGTGCTATGACTGACTCGGAGCCAACGTAGAGCTGTTGCTGTAAAGAATACACAGCATAGGATTAAATTCTAGAATTTCCACTAAAACTTCTGTTACCAATGCAGTTATTAAAAAAATGTTAGATCTATCTTCCCTTGTGAGTTGTGCATCCAGCCTGTGCCCTGAGGGAGGCACAGTTACTCTATAGCAGAATATCTGATTACAGATTAAACTGTCCTACACGAGGACAGAGAAACAGAAAGAAGGTAATATGAACAAGTTTATTTTGGCATTTCCTTGCTTCTGAAGTTTCAGCTTTGCAAACTTTGTGTTTGAATAGGTAGAGGTTTACATTTCTGTTTCTTCCTCAAGATATTTTCCAGTGCCTCCCTCTTTGCACTTCTCTCTCACCTAAATGATCTGCAAAAAAACCTCAGCTTAACATAAAAGACTTTAAACAAAGAAGTTCAAATAGGCAAAAGTTAAAAGCAAACTCAATTTTAAAATGGGAGTTTTCAAGTAAATTTAACTCTTGATGTGGCTACTTAAAATACGGTCACACATTCTCATGCACAGTAGTGCTATGATTTGTATAATCCCTCAGGGCACAGGTGACAGATTTCTACTTCTTTTTTTTTTCCTGTTATTCTGCAGTCTTTCCTTACAAATTAACTAGTCTTTAAACTTTAAACATTAAACAACTTTAAACATTTCTTTAATGTTTATTTGTATGGTTTGGTTTTTTTTCTGCATTAGTACTAACTGTTTGAATCTTCTGAGTTCATGTAAATATCCTTTCCAAATCCAATGGCAGATGATGAATTTAATTCTTCAGATGCTAGTACAACAAATTTAGAAGAGAATAGCTTGAATTTAAAGAAATTTGAGAAAAAGTCTTGTCACTGATGAATGTAAATTGTCTGAATGCAGAAACATGCAGAGTGCACTGCAATAGAAGCCGGTTACACACAGCTCACTTTCACAGTTTTACCAGTCAGAAAAGGGATTCCTTAACTGTGCTTATCCTAATGGTCAAACAGTCCATAATTCCTATTCTTTGACCAAGCTTTTATAATCGGGTATTTTAAAACTACTTAAAGCTGGAAAATACTGACAGCTCATTTAGGCTACCACAAAACACAAATTTTAATCCAGATAGTTCATTCTTATTCCTAATTACACCTCTAATATCTGATTAGATCTCAGAAATCTAACTTTCAGAGATGCCAGGGGAAGAAACTAGGAGAGGCTGGTAACAGCAATGCTTGAAGAACTTTTCTGCTGAGACAAACCAGATGATAGTAGCAGGAACTCAATCTGCCAACAGGAATGAAGAAGAAACCTAAGATATTTGTTTGAGGGGAATTCTTTGCAAAGGCTGCATTGTGATTGTCCCAGAAGACATGAACAACACTTCCAAAGAGACATATGAGATGGGATTTTCTCTTTCATCCTTTAGCAGGGATAAAGGCTTCTCTGAGTCTTGGTTCATCGGAGGAGGGAAAAAAAGCAGCTGATATTTAGCCAACTGGACATCAAAGAAGAACATTCTTTCCCAGTTTCTGCAGATAACTAGCTCAGCTCTAAAATGGGATATTTTATTTCAATGTGACTTGGTGAAGACTGGTCAGTGTTACAAAGATATTGAGACACAGCTAGCAAGGAGGTCTCCACAGGCTCAGGAACTCCAAGTTCAAAGGAGACCAAAATTCTCAAGGTACATGAATTCTTTCACATACATTCAACTAAGATATATTTCTGCTGATTTTAAAGATCCAGTGCCAGCCTGTTCCTAACATGTATTCCAACATTTAATTGTCCTCAGTATCAGAAAACTGTATTATATTTCGAGAATAAGTTTATCTACATGCAACAAGCTAGACTTGGTTATTTAATCTGATATTATTTCACCATCAATGTTCAAGAATCCACATACACACAGTAGGAAGTCACTTCACATGGTATATTTCTGGCTCTTCTGTTCTCTCTCAGTCTTCTCTTTGATATCTTGAAAAATTTAAGATACTTTTATGTCTCACAAGAAGTTCTGTTCTTCAGCCACTGGATTGCTTTGGTGGCTTTTTTACAATTCTCTTGAGATTTTCCAGATATATCTTGAATTAGTAGAGTTCGCAGCCCTGTTGGGATCTGGATTTCTCAAAATGATCACTTAGGTGCAGTGTTAGACAATCTAGTCTCCAGAGCTGCTTTCACAGTCCATGGAAAAAGATTGATGCAGGAAATATTTCAGAATACTTAGACCCAAGATCCTACTCTGAATCTCCATCAGAGGACTTTGTCTTTCTGCATTACCTACAGGAAGAATGTGGCTAGACACTGAGACTAAAATAATCTTTTAGAGCACACTCACACCTCCTATTAATGCAGTTCACATCCTTTGTTACTTGTGTTTCACTATGTTTATGTGCACCTCTACTGCACCGGATATCTGACATCATTGTTAGACATGTCTAACCTTAAGATATAACTATCCTCAGATGTTTATTATGGCTTCATGCTGAGATGATACGAGGATATGATATGGTTGAGAGTCTCCTCACAAGAATAATAAATTGGGTGTTTATTTTAGCACAAGCTAGCAGAGACTGGAAAGGGACTCAGATTCAAACAGTTCTACTGGGCAACTGAATATGTGGGAGACCCTGAAAGGCTCTTCCTGCATGGACATCCCCGTGGGCTGAAATCTGTCTGCATTTATCAGCAAGGAACTTTTCTGTGAGTTGCCATATCCACCAAGCTAATCCCTACTGTGATTACTATGACAGTAACTCATGAAACAGATTGGTTTTTACTTGCTTTGATATGTATGATAGTGTGATCTAAGGATATTTAACATTAGCATTGAAAAAATGTAAATGTTTTATGAAGGAACAGAGCATATAGCATAAGTTTATATTACAGAAGGATTGCATTATGTCATTACAGATGTTGTACATCTGTCTGTCTATCTATGCATCTATCTATATACAGTTTACACCTTCATTACATTTGAGTCACAACCTTCAAATTTTAAACTTGTCAAATACTTACCCTTTTTGAAGAGATTTCCATAGAAATAATAGGAACTGGCATCTAAAAAAATAGGAAATATTTACTTGCTTAGAAAAAAAGAATGTCTTTTTGCTATGGCAATAAATTAGGTAAAATAGCATTGATATACACTTATTACATTCAGCTTTGCTAGATGCTTTTGCTTTCTTTAAGAAAAGTGTGAGGAAATTGTGACTTACAGAAGTATTGGTCTAAAAGAGTTTATTTAAAAACAAGCAGTCAACACTTAATTCAGGATTATCAGAGCTACAGAAACACTACAATTTCCCTGTCAAACATGACATTAGCTCTTGCCACCACTGAATCTCTTTTGTCCTACTTGAGAGTGATAAGTGAAGTGTTCTTTATAACCAAACATTCATTGAAGATAAGATAAAAATGGCAAGAATTCCTTCTTTTACCATCGTCCTCTCTGCCCTCTGCTCAGATTTCCTGGAGCAAGCCATAGCCCCTAATAGTTCTATTGAAAATCAACTTTATCAAGAGGGGTAAATTCTGTGATTTTCCCCCCAGCAGCAAGCCAATAGTTACAGTGCCTAAATATGCAACTTTTGATGTTAGCTTTTCCCCTATGGGTTGAAGTAGCTTAGCCTCCTGCTTTATATGGCTAACGTGATGTGGATACTCGCGGAGAGAATTTAATTATTTTTGCTTTGTCACACACCAAACCCTGAGCTTTAATCAGGTTATTCTCAAGCAGAACAGAGCTTTGCCTCACTAGGACTCAGGCTTGCCTAGTGTAGAGACAGATTAACTGATTCACTCTTTCTGAGCATTGGGCTATTTCTATCTGGACCTCATTTAAGTTTCAGAGATTGTAGGCACGTTTTTGTGCATGCAGTTATACTCTTTTAATTACTTAACTGGATATGAGGGAAAATTAAATAAAATGCAGTAAGTTTCTAATTAAAAGTCACACTACAACCTCCAAGCACGTAAACAGAAAGAGAGTAGAACTGATATGCTTCAATATGCTTCAGTACTTGGGCCATAACTCCACATTAGAAAAACTTCAGTTGAAAATGAAGATTTCTTGTCATAAAATAACTAGATCATTAGAAAATTTCTTGCACACAGCTATTATATATTTAACTATCCTCAGGGGTTTTTTAGACATTTTAATTTTGCAGAAAATTTGAGTATATGTGTCATATACAACACAGCTCACCTTGAATACTTGCAGCTCTTCAAGAATCACTTCTTCCATTGATTCTGTCTCTTGATTGTAAATCGTTATGACTTTCAGCACAATGCCATTATCTGGGAATAAATTTAAGAGGAGAAAAAACAACAAAAAAACCCCAAAAGGTTATGATTGGCAGAAACATTACATGGCCTTCAAATGCTTTACATGACTTCTTCAAATTGCTAGGGGATAGAAATTTAGCAATATGTACAGGTAGTTGCATATTGGTGTGATGAATGGGGATTCTTACTCTTAGAAAATGAAATAAATAATAATAAAAAAAGACAGTTTGTCCCTGGAAAATAAGAGTCAACTGAAACATTCCTAAGATACATGATTAATTGTATTTTTCAAATGCTGGGTCATAACCCCTTGATGAACTGCAAAAGGATAACAGAGCCTGACCAGATTTCAGAAAAAGAAATGGGAGTAGGTGAAAGCTGAGTCCATGAGGCAAGCAAGTGTAAAGTAGCTTTAATTATTGAATCGGACTGTTTACACTAGATAGGAAACTACTAATATCCATAATTTCTGGCAGCAACTCCATTCCCCCAGGCAAGAGAAAAAAAACCTTCAGGGGTTCATTGTGCACAATTCTCACTCTCCCCTAGGGAAACACTGATCTGCTGTTGAGCTGAAGGTGTTAGTTAAAGGAAAATGAACTAAACTATCAAAAATACTAAGACACATTGGAGTTTAGATTTATCAACCTCTCTGTCACTGCAACTCTCATGGGAAATTAAAACACACAAATAGCATCTGGTCTTCCACTATTTCAGCTTTGCCTTTCAGGTTATTAATAGATTAGACTTCCACTCCTCAATCTGAAAATCTGTCATCAACAATGGTGAATATCACTTCCTTTCTTCTGTTACTTTCAGTCACCTTTGATTTACAGGGGAAATATTAAGCAGGCAATCACTGGCAGAAACGTTCAGCAAAAGATCAAAGGGGCAAACAAAAAGAGGAACCATTAAACAGGGGTCATACAACATTTCTCAAAGAGCATATGTAATCAAAGGCATCCATTTTGTGATGGAACAGTAAAAAGAAATTGTATTCCAAGCTCTGATTTTCATAAGTAATTCTCTTCTCCAATCCTGCTGACAGACATGTGAAAGCTCTGATGTTCAGACATCGCCTTTGATGAACCTTTCTAACCTGCACTGCTACCCTACCCTAAGAAAACTTTTGCTCAGCTGTAAAACACTACTTATGTTACACAGCACATTGGGCTGGGATTGAAAACAATATTAACCCTTTCCAACATTATATTACCAAAGAAGCAATGAGTTTTCTAATGGGAGCTTTGCCAGAGTAGAGATTGCAGATTTCATTTCAGAGTTTCCAAAACCCAGATTGTGTGGCTGGAATTTCTTGTCACCTGAGATCAGAAAGCTTCAGAAGATTAAACTGTTCCTGGGTACCAGTCCAGCACAGCTATAAAGCATACACTCAAGCCCCTTTGGATTCAACTTTGCTGAACAGAGTACTTATGCACAGGAATATTTGACAGAATCTCAATCAGAAATGCGAGTATAAAATATGAAAAATGTGAAATATGCTGTACAGAAATAAGTGACACATGGTACAATGTTTTATAGACCACAGTAAGTCCAATACCAAGACCGTACTGAGACCATTTAACAACTTAGAAAACAGCACTAATATAAATAATCTTTTGCTATTTTACAAACATGTGTTGGTTTTTTTTAATGTTCTCAACACTAAAGTGTGCTTATCAGAGGAATTTCATTAGTAAAAAATAATTCACTGTAACTGCTTTCCTAGACAAAATGGTCAAAATGATTTGTGATACCACTCTTGTTGTTAAATTGATTAAATGTGAATGTAAGAATCCTTGGATTTTTTCCAGACAGATTAGATGTGACTAAAATCTTGTTTAGTTCCAGCCTTTCCTTTTATTTTCTTAAGTTTTCTTATTTTTTCACATATCATTAGGATATCTATTTTTTTCTCTGTTTTCTTAGACTTAGGGCAGGTCTATGTTATATTTTGCCTTGTGTTTGTTTGGAAGATGTTTAAAAATTCTCTTTAAACAAGCTTTCTGTATCTTGTGAAAATGGCACAAAAGAAAGACAAGAAAACTTGGCAGGAAACCTCTAACAGGTTTTTTTTAAAAAGATCTTGGGTATTTCCTCCTTCCTTCCTTGAGCTGTGTCGTAACCCCAAATCTAGAAGCTGGCAGTTTCTTTTTAATAGTATCAGCTAGACTTATGGTCTCCAGAACTGGGGAAAATAAACTGTGGAATAAAGCCAGTAACTTGAGCTGATATTTTTGAAAATCATGTCACCTTTGTTTCTATCAGGTCTCCAGGTCTCACCTCAGATCTATGCTCATATACAGGATTGTGGTCTGAAGTTTAAAAAATAACACCAGTTGTCTAGCAATTTAATTTAAGGTTCTTGTCGGAAAAGAAAAGAAACTAAAATGGAATCCTCTACTTAAGATTTCCTTCCCAGTCTTTAAATGTTTCCCTACCATTATTTTCCCCTATAATGTTATCATCCCAGTGAAGCACCTGTCTAAAATGACCAACATCCTCTGTAAGGTTGAGGACTTGCATAGTCATGCAAAGAAAGATTGTTAAAAAGGAATGTTACACTGATTTCCTTCATCCTGGAGACAAAAACAAGCCCAACTTATTATATCTTCATTCTTGCTGTCTTTAATTACCTGTGCCAATGAACAAGACATCATATTGCCCATCTTCAGCTTCCACTCTGTCCACTGCTATTTGTTTAAGATTGTATTTTCCATCTGTTTTAACGAGTATTGGTCTCTTATGAACAGGCCTGATGGGCTGATACATCAGTGGATGACTCCTGGCAAAATGGACAGCTTCATCAGGATAGTCCTTAGTGGTGGTGTACAGACCCCCGTTCACCTTGCTGGCACACTGCAAAACAGAAAGCGTAGATTATACTGAAGGTTTGCCAAATAAATTGTCAGAAACAGGTCTTGTTTCCAGTTGTAAAGACAAGTCTACAGAAAACCTGACCTATAAACAAGCACAGAAGACCACAGTAGGAACTGGGATAGTGAACACTACGCATGTGTGGATCATTAATCAAGAGAAGAAAGGGAATGCTGAACAGAGCCTTGGCACTTTCATGTTTAGAAAGAGTTTCTCCCTCTTTGGCATACTCAGAGAAGAATAAATAAATAGATTTTGACAAAGACCATAGTGCTTATGTCTTCCTTAAATTCATATTGAAGATGCAATCAAAATGGCCATTGACAGAGTTAGGAGAAAGGGGTTTCCTGCCCCAGTAGAGTCACAGCCATACAAAACCAGCAGAACACTAATGCTTGAAATCAATCTCTAGTCTTATTATTTTTTGATTGCAAAATGTACTACCATAAGAAACTAAGCACACTTAAAAATTATGCCAGCAGCAACAGTAATTCTTGATTTCAGGCATTCTAGCAGTATTATGTTTGATTCTAATTCCTAACTCACAATGACAGTATTATATATCACAGTTTAGCTTCAAATACCAATGTTTGCATTGATCAATCTACCAGTTTGCAAAGCAAATAAACTTTATGTCAATGACTGATTAAAAGAGGCTTACTCCTTCAGTCAAATGTGCAATTAGGGATAATTTAATGCGTTAAAGACAGAAGTTAATTTTAGGATGCTTTGTGAAGGAGATAGTGTTTCCCAGCTGAACATATTTTCTACATTTCCAATTTGCTTCATAACGTCTAATTCAAACCATTTACAATCAAGCTGGAAATAGTAACCATTTACTTTCTCCAAATATTCATAAGACAGTGTGGTTTTAAGAAGCATTTCAAGCAATGCCCCAGTAGCAGCCTTTCCAAATTTAAATTGGATTTTTCAATCAATAAAATGAAATAAAATACTCTTTGAGTTTACTGGAAACAGAAATTTTAAACTTGTGGTCAACTGTAATTGACAATAACAAACTCCTGCACTTGTCAAGTGGGGCAATGTTTGTTTCCACTTTTTAGGCTTAGCTACAGGAAAGTATTTGTTCAGTGTTGACTTAAAAGTAATTGCTTAATCAACCTAATGATGGAATTTCACTGTCTGTTTGCAATAAAGAGACAGAGCTGGAGCATGAAGACAGGCTAAGCCTCTGCTTCTCATGCACTGCACAGCATATCAAGGGAATAGGCATTGCCAGGTTCCCTTTACAAAGTTCTAGCCTTGGAGAGATTTAATAAAAATAATCCTTCACAGTCATTTTTTTAATTAAATAGAATCAAGTAGTCTAGAAAGGAAACAGTAGATGCAGCTGTCTCTGAAGTCTATCAGCACCACTTTTGATGTAACTGATGTCATTTTCAGAAGCTGTACAGCCTAAATGAACTAAAAGAATCAGCAAAACAGGGGCAGAGATTATGGCAGTAGTGCAGTGGATTTCAGAGTCTGTCAGAACCTGTGTGACTCTTAACAGTGCTTTTCTGTTTTACTTTTAAGCCCTACTCTCAATCCTTATAGACTTATTCTTTACTCATTCAATAGCTAAGATCATACAGTACTGACTCTCAGAGATGCCGAATAGTAGGTTATTTTTGGCATCTTGAGACTGTCATTCCTGTAATGGGAAAGCTAGTGGGATTCAGTTTACCAATATACTGAGCTTTTCTTTGGAGTGTGGCACCTAACACTTGGCTACAGCCTGAAACATGCTTTCTCTTCATGCTACTGGAAAAACATTGAAAAGACTTCTAAACTGTGCCCCAAACGAGCAGCCAAAAATGAATCAATTAATGCTTTGTTAGCTGGCAGAGCCAGTTACTTCAGCCTCTGATGTGCTCTACAACATGTAGAGAAAAACACGATTAAATCTATTAACACCCAGGAAAGACCTGATTCCTCAGCTAATTTGTTCCACGATATGGGGAAATTTGCTTGCAGTCTTCTACTCCTTTTTCAGTTCCTATGTCTTGCTTTCTGGGGAGGTGACAATCCAGTCTGACTCAAAGATGGCCAAGGGAGAGAAGCATTGAAAGCGAGCGGAACTTAGGGCACCCTTTCTGTAAATTATCATCAACTTTGCTGAAGTGCTGGCTCAGTGTTCTCTCCTTTTTGCCAAAAAGCACCATTTCATCTTCAGTGTTAGGAGATATCCATGCAATAAATGCAGTCATTAATTCATGCCTGTGTTTAATGCTAGTTCAAATAACATGTGAGGTGTTCTACTGCCTGGAAAAAAATGACTACCACTTAAAGAGCTTGGACTGTATCATCTCTGCAAAATATACCACCATTCTGCAATCCATGCATGGTGCTGTCTCATTATTTGGTAAAACTGCAAAAACTATAAATTCGCTATACCTAAACTCAAATAGGAAACTAATAATTCCTTTGAATTCAACCATTTTTCTCAAAATGTGATAATATATTTATTTGATTTTCTATCCTGACTCGACACCAATGACTTAGATCAATGTCAACATTGCTACAGTGGTAGGTCATTGGCCAGGATGGTCAAATCATATTCATGTTTAAATCCTAGATAATTTCTTTTTTGGAGCATCTGTTTTGACATTTTGACTTATGACTCTAGCCCCAAGAGAAGCAGAGAAAAATAAGAATTTAAAATGATTAATTTAAAATGAGGAAGGACATGCATTTGAAATGAAACCACAGGGAGAAAGGCCATATTGCCATGGAGTAGATAAGGTAATATGCCTTTTCACCACTCATTCCTGACATTCAATGATAAACAAATTGTATGCAATGCCTGTTTCTGGAAACAATTGTATTTAGTATGGAAGAGTTAGCAAAGGTAAGTAGCACCGAAAATATTGCTCCAGAAAATGTTTATTCCACCTTTAAGCTCAAGAGAGTGAGCCCCAAGCCTGAGAGAAGATTAAGAGGTGAAGTGTGAAAACAGGGGGGAATTTAGCCAAAAAGCTGTGAGAAATGTCTTTGCATAACCCAGAGTCAGAAACGCACCCAATGCTGATATAAGAGGTGGACTTTCATGAGTGTAAACAAAAGCTACTTTACAACAGAGGACAATTGCCATGGGTGGGTAAGTAGTTGTAATCCCAAAAGGTAGAGGGCAAAGAAAAAATCCTGGATGGATGCTTCTTTGAGTTAGCCTGCTGTGGGGCTCCTCCTGACTGGCATAAGGAAGGGGAAAGTGAGGGAGGTCCTGCCTGTGCCTCTTCTGTGAGATGGGGATGGGCCCCTGCAAAGCAAAGGGCACCCTCAACCTGCATCAGCAGGTGGGGATGTGAGAGCCCTGGGACAGAAACTTCAGAAACACCTAGAAACAGAGTGAAATGGGAAAAGGGCTTGAGGTGAAGATTACTTGTGATGCATGTGAGAAATCGACACAGAAATGAGGAATTCCTTGTAGAAATTAATTAATCTGTATCTAAGCAATGAGTTTAAGATTCCCTCCAGAAATCTAAGCACCAGACAGGAACAACTCTCTACATGACAGCACCTCTACAGTTGCAGAGTGTTCCACAATAGTTCCCAGATTAATTGCATTTTCAAAATAGGTCTTGTTTCTTTTCTTCACTTAATGTCTATTGAAAAAAGAAATTACCTTTATAAAGAAGTGTGTGTGAAAATTAACAAGGTATGAGTGGCTTTGCTGAGTTTTGTTCTTTGTAATGTTGGTTTAATATTTCTATATTCTTTGTAAAGAGAATAGAAAAAGAATGTTGATAAACTCAGGACTTAATTTGTGAGGGTGCTAGACCATTGCTTCCAAAAAGAATCACTTTTCAGAGAATGATGGAGAATCTACTCCCTATCTACAAACACATTTATTCTGATTAGTTACTTTTATTAAAATTTATGTCTCATTTATAACCTGTGCATTGATCTAAATTACAGAAGTATTCAAATTTGATCCTTTTTGAAAAAGAGGTGGAAAAAAGGAACCAGAACCACCTGACCTTGAAATAGTGGATTTTCTTGTGTTTGTGGGGTTATTTTCTTCCTTTAATGCTTGTTACATGTCCTGGTTTTAGCAGGCAAAAAAAAGAAGGTGCGGTTCCTTCACGGATAACTTACTGTTTCTGAATGCAGCATCTGACCCACCTTCTAGAGGTGCCTTTTTCTATCCTTTTTGCCTGGGGTCCTAACTTTGGGATTTTAGGACCTTTACACAAGGTTGATAAATTCAAGTCCCAACAGGATTTTGAAAAATCTTATATACTTATCCCACTATTTTCCTTTGGGAAATGTATGGATCTAGTACTTGATTAAACTTATTGCTGAGCCATTCCACACTTTTCCAGAAATGCTGGAGTATGTAGACATTAAAAGAAAAATGTCCTGGACTGAAGTCAGAAAGATTTGTACATTAGCAGCAGTCTGCTTTTTCTTTCCAAATTCATTTACATAGCAAAACAAGGGAAGATTGATTGCACTTACTGAACCAGGTCTAGGATAAGGTACTTTTCTTTCGTAGAGAGCCCAGTGGTATTCGGGTCCTTCTTTATGAGCATATGGTCCATTGAAAGCTGCTCGGACACTTGCCATGTGGTAAACACATATAGCATAGCCCCTAAATATATTGCTATAAAGTAAAATTTAAAGACATTATTAAAGCAATATGTCACATTCTGTACATATAATACTGCTTTTATTGCACAATTAAGAATAAGTCACATTTCAACAGTATTCAGGGAGAAAATACTACTTATTATTTCCTGTATGTTTTTCTTCTAAATTCTGTGTCCAATGTTCTTTGAAAGTCTTTAATGTGTTTATATTTATAACATTACTCCAAGGAAGCTGTGTGCTGTTATGCCAAAATTTGATGATAATGATGAACACAAGCTCTAAATTACTTGTTTAGAAACACAGAGGGAGTGTAGCAAACTGAACTCAGGTCTTTTATGTCTTTGATTAGTGACTTAAGCACATAACCATTTTTCTTCCCTAGCATTTTTCCCATTGCTTTCGTTTGGAAAGATGGGAATCAACCAATGTGGACTAAAATGAACAGTGACTAAAATGAGTCCTTTTTGTATTGAGTGGGAATGTTGGCTGGTGTTATTAGTTAGATCAGAATATCACTTTATGTAGGTCAACCCACATAAATGTTTCTATTTTACATTTTATTCACTTAGTTCCAGAGAACCAAGTGATTTTTTTTTTTTTTTAAAGAAGCATCACTACTTTCTACAAAGAAATTATTTCTGAAGATTCCAGAAGGTGATCCAAATAATTTTAATTAAGTGCCCACCCTTCTCTACTGGCATCGGGAGCCAGTAAGAAATGCCAGGCGTCTGCATCCCTAGAGGAGCAGATCTGCCTTTCTTTATTAGAAAAAAATAAATCAGGACATAGTGGAAAAAGCACAGCTGCTCTTTTCTACCAGTTATATCCTAAACTAACAGTTGGATTTCCAAGACGAGAATACTATGTGCTTGCACTTGAACTAGGCTGCAGTGGAAAAGGAGGAGGAGGCCACCAGCAAGAGCACAGCTGGGGCTTAGTCTTCACTAAGAAGTGAGTAGGAATTTAAGCTGCTACCTACTTAACCTTGAAATACAGTAGAGCTCTTAGAGGAAGACAGATGGCTCTGATATGCTGTTCCTATAAACATGCAGGAGTGCATATACTTTGACACTGGGAAATTTTCAAGCTGAGAAACATTTAATTAATTTGTGATACAGATAGACTGAATCACTGAATGAGACTTCAGTCCCTGAGTGTTATAGAGCAGTTTTTATATTAACAAGGAAGCCCACTATGAATAGAACAGAGATTAAACTGTTTACTATATATTTGCTAAGGGATATGTATCATACAGCTTCTATCTCTTTAATAGACTGTTCAAACATTCCTCCATGGCTGCTATTATTTCTTCTAGTTGTTTACCTTGTAGTGTTGAAGAGGCCAAATATCACTGGATTTTTGTTATCACGAGTTTGCAGCAAAAACACATCCTCTGTAAAATTTAAATGCAATGTTATTGGTAACAAACTACTTTTCCTGGCCCCAGAAGAGAACCTTCGTTGATTGTTAAAAGTATAATTCTATTTTACTCACTTATGTTATTTAATTCTATGCAGGTTTTAAGAGCATCTTTAAAAACAATGAAATATGTAAAGGAGTAATTGGTGATAGCCAACTCCATATTTCTAGAACTTCACAAACAATGGGGAAAAAACACTAACAGCCATCCCATGTTAATGAATACAAGTATAATATTTGACAGTAAGATGCGTTATCCTGAAAGAGTATGTAGGTTTTTTGACAGTTTTAAGTTTGTTGCATTCTAGGATATTTACCTAATTCGTCAAAATGTGTATCAATTCCGTTTCTCCCAGGCACAGAACAAACCAGCCTGGTTTTGAGGAAAGTGGTCCATTTGTTGACAAGCATTCGCTGGCCTCCCATATCATTCTGTGCAAAAGGAAACAAGTGCCAATGGTAATTTGAATGAGTAAGTCTGGGAGCACAAACATCTCTACTGAATTAATCATTCACTGTATACTATAATGTCAAAAGCATCCATTTCAAAACCACACGTCTATTACTAGTACTATTCCTTTGGAGTCAGTTTTCAAGTAGGATTGAACTGATCAAGTCCAGGTCTCATTAAGAGTTGTGGGTTTTTAAGAATTTTTTAATTCTGTACCACAACCCTGGATAGTTTTAACTATACAGCTGTTGTGAAGCACTTTTTTTTTTTAAATTGCTGATTTTTGTAAATTAGATATACTGAGTACATTAGTGAAATTTAGCTTTGCTTTAAGAGCTCAGTGCAGGATCAGTTCAATGTATTTGGAAACTGAAGCCCTGAATCCATCTGTAGAACTGGTACAGCTCGGGCAAGTCTGAGGCAATTGTTTACATGGTGTTCTAACAATTTCTCAATAACTTTAAAAAATCCTGCCTTGCTATGGCTGTCTCACCTTTTTCTTGCTCTAGCGACTGTTGGGACTTTGAAGAAAAGGGAGTATTTAATACTACTTAGCAATCAGATTTTGTAATCTTTGGGGAGCATCCTCAAACTACAGCCTTATGTCCAGGTAGATGGCGTAACTGGCTGTTAAAGGCTCTAAACAGGTTTGCAAAACTCTTCTCATAAACAGAGATCTGTTTTCTTCAGAAAAGTAGAAATATGGAGAGTAGCTGCCTCTGTGTTGCAGAAACCTGTTACAGCTCAGATAAAAATGTAAAAACTGGGGGAAAAAAAGGTCAATTATTGAATCACTACCTATTGTTTGTATTCACTACATCAAATCTGAATTATAATATACAGCTGTGAAGTTAATAGATGATAAAAGACTTGGAGTTTTGGAGAAGTGGAAGAGAAAGGTCTGTGGGATTTTGTTTAACCCATGGCTAGCAATAAGACTTCCAGGTGGATATATTGTAGACTAGAGGGAAACATTAAAAATAATCTGTTCAGACATCTATTCAGAACATAAGCCAAAGAATTCTACTTCAGATCTTATTACAGAATCCAGAAAGCCAACTGGCTTTGTGAACATTAATGTCTGAGGCTGCAGTTTGTTTCTTTGCATATTTCAGATGTTTTTCAGTTACATATGAGTACTCAAGAGACTTTAATAGGTAGTGTGCTGGTGAACATATGTGGCACACACCAGACAAGGAGGTGACACAAGATTTTTAACTTGTATCTTGCTCTTTGCTCAGTAGTTTTAAGAAGGTATCCCCTACTGTTAGGAGGCAATTTTTTTGAAAACTTGTCTTTTGGAAACAATGTTAAGAAATAAGCTTCTTTTTTCCTTCCTTTAATCAAGCAGATGTAGTCCCAGTAGGAATGGGAGAGCTCCTCTCATCAGCCTTGCAGTAGTCAGTTATTAGAAAAGGAATGCACCCAAAACTCACCAATTGTTCAGAGAGGACCAATTATGGGTGTTTCAACCTGGAAGATCATATGTTAGCAGTGCTGTTCTCCAGCAACTGCCCAAGATCTCTTCCTGTGTGTGGGACCAGAGAGCCAAAAAGAGATGTGATCAACACGCCAGCACCATGGCCTGAGTGGGAAATGGATAATTATGCAAGGCAATGGAGGGAAGCAAGGTTTTTCCTCATGACTTTACCACTCCTTCTGGTAAAATTTAAGCCTGTCTGTGATAATAATTTGCTGGACAATTTGATAATTTGTTCTAATTTTCTATCTGCACAATTTTTGCTAGTTGCTAAGAAGAGGAATGAGAAATGAAATGAAAACATTAATTGGCTACTATTTATAAGGCACTCTCTAGCTGGTTGGCATTACACCTTTCCTATCATTCTTGCATCAGATTTTGAATCAGGTTAAAAAATTTTTAAAAATTACAGAAACACAGGTGGCCCTGACCATGGCAGTGAATTGGAACTAGATGATTTTTAAGCTCCTTTCCAACCCAAGCCATTCTATGATTCTATAAAAAATTGAATTTGGCAGCAACCTCTGGAAGTTGTCTAGTCCAAGTGTCCTGAAAAAGTTGCTCAGTACATTGCTCAGGCCTGTGACCAGTAGGATTTGAACATCTCCAAGGTCTGAGACTCTGGGCAACCTGTGCCAGTGTTCAACCACCCTGGCAGTAAAAGAAAAAGTTTCCTCACATTCTGACATAACTTAATGTGTTTCAATCTGTGCCCATTGCCTCTTGCCATATCCAGCTGTCTGATAGGGAAGCTACTGACCCTGTGCAAAGTCAATTCAGTCCTTACTGACAGAATAGAAAAGCAAGAGGGAATATCAGAGAGGACTGGTGGCTGGGCTGCTCCTGTCACCTGGAATGTGAAGGGACGTTGTTCTGTGTCAGCTGTGAGAGCTGCAAGAGGCCCTGAACCTACAGCCAGTCTAAAGGACTTCAGAGTCCTGACTTGAACTGAGAATGTGGATGGTAAGAGAGTCCTATGGGCAACTGCTGCTACTGTTATCATCTCTCTCAGCTAAACTTGGCTTTAAACACAGATTTTGAATGACTTGTGAATTTTATCATGCTTGAGGGTAAGTAGATGTAAGGTTTTCATTCAGACCTATAACTTACTCTCCCATGCACTAATTTATGCCGTATTTGCCTGTAGGAGAAGGACCAAATAAAGGAACATGCTTCCTTTCTCATTTAGCTGGGGAATCAGAGAAAGGCTCTTACCGCACATATGCGCCCCACTCTGGTATATATGGCATGAGTGCTTGTCTCAGCCTCTAAAGCTTTTTCAGTAAAGAAGAAATACACTTTGTTGTCATCATGGTCTTCATTGTCAGGAATCATGTATGAGCCAACAAATTTTGGTTCTTTAAAAGAAAACAAAAATTAATTGAGTTCAAGTTATTAAAACATTCTCTTATTTTTTCAATCCTTAAAATGAGCTGGTAGCAACCAAAAAATAACATCAGAAGTCAGGGATCTGTCAGTCAGAGAGCTACCTAAGGGCAATTAGGTGATGGAAATAGTGAAAAAAAAAATAAAAATATGGGTATCTATAGAACATGTGGAATACATTAATGCTGAAGCATTTTTATAGCTCCAATTCACAAATTAATATTCCTTTGTATTTGTGCAAAGACATTTTTCCACTCTCATTCTCTGTGTTTTATATATTTTAATTTGGATTAGACTAAAACCTCACATTAATATTTGCATAGCAATCTGTGATCCCATACAAACCAGGTGTAAGAAAGTCAACTTTGGACAAACAGCCATTTAGATACAGAAAATCTCTCATAGTTACATAGCATACATAGAAGATACATTGTGCAACTTCATCATGAAATAAAAACTTTCTAAATTTTTCCTGTTTTGATGTTTTAGAGCAAAGTTGAAACCTAAGTGTAAGCTTCAATCCATGCCTGTATGCCTTTAACCCCACACCAAGCAGACCTGTGAATGATTTCATTTCACTGAATCACAACAAAGTTTTTAAAAGTTCTTTAAATGAGAAAGTAATTCATACAATTCATATAATTTCTTTAGGAGTAGTGGATAACGTAAATATTTTCTAAATTTCTGTTCTCTAGGAAAACTGTAACTGCATTTTAAGACTTTGACACAGCACTTGCTGCATTTTTCTGAACTGTTTTTAATATACATTTAAAAATGTAGCCTTTCTGCAAATTTAATTTTCTAGTAGAAACACAATGAAAAGCAAAGTTTCAGGCCACACTTTAGAGAATTTTATATTTAGAATAATGAAAACTTCCAAAGAAGAAAGAAACTTCTCTTGCAGGTTGTGAACATCCACTTGATTGTTACTACTCATACATAGCCAGTCTAAACACTCAGTTCAGCAAGGCTCTAAGTATTGGACTTAAAACAGATGTAAATATGTTTAAAACTTTTTTTTTTTTTTAAGAATTAATTAAATTCAAGTCTTAGGTCAGGTTTTTGTAGGAAGAAGTGTGTGGCAGAAATATTTTCTCTCTTTCCATTTGGTAGAAAACTGCCTTGAAGTTTGAGAGAAAAAAACCTTTATGCCCTTTCACTGCAAAGATGATTCTCTCTATATGAATCACCATAAAAGTCAGTTATTGACTCTCCTTGCCAAACATTATCTGTAATTATGTCACTGTTATAATGAAATATTGCAGCACTTCCAGAGCAAAACAAATCAAGATTCTGACACACTATTTCACACAAATTTCAACACTTTGAAACTCAGTTATATTTCACATTGAAGAGTACAAAACATATTCTAAATTTGCCAGGACATTATTTCTTTTTCAGTACTTTTGTTGTGGAATAACTTAATTTTCTTCTTTAAAATTACCTGCTTTTTTATTTTATTGAATAATAATATATTTATTATTATGCATTATTGTGTAATATCACTTTATTACACAACCTGGCAGTTTGAGCTGATCTATTGCAACTTTAAAAAAAAAAAAAATCTCATCTAGGAAAAAGACTACTGAGTTCTAATTGGAAGCTCCTACTAATTATATAATTTTTTTTAAAATATTAATTATATCTCTCATATCATGAAGTAGTATAGAGTATTAAAATAATAAAAACAGTTTTAAAAGTGAAAAATGAATGATTTAAAAATTCCACTTCTTAAATTCAATATATAATCAAAATAAAGATTTCAATTTGTTTATCCTGGCTGGGTAGTCATGAAAAATTTCATGGAAAAAAAAGACAGTTTAAAGAAATTCGCCTCCAAATGGATATGCATATTCATGAACAATATTTTTTTTCATTTATGGTTATTCAGAAATTGCCTAGTCATCTGAAACACCTCTGGTTCCTCCTTCTTCTCCTTCCCATACCTTTCAAGAGGCGCTCATTGTCAGGTTCAGTTCGGAGATGGGCCATGCGATTCATGGTGCGAAACAGGGCGGCATCTCTTCCCCAGTAGTCACTGTAGAGACCAGTAAAAAGTTCACCACCTGCAGACCATACATCAAAAAAAGCCAAAATTAAACAATTTGGTAATGGTCTTAAGATTAATTTCATATATTGACAGACAAAAGAGGAGGGCATTAAATTAATATCTATCCACATCTGCCACAATAACATCCACCACATCAGGTGCGTAAGTTCAAAGATGTCACCATGGTCCAGGTAGTGTCTGGCTCTGCCAACCCTTTGTTGGCATCTAAATTTTCATCAGTGCAGACTCGGACCAGTGGCTTGCTGCTGAGCAGCTCCAGACATGTTCTGGTCTTGCTAATGAGAAGCAGCAAATTGTCTGGTTCCAGAAATGGAAGGGACAGGGTGGGTTTGTAAGGAGAAATAACAGGAGCCAGAAAGTGGGATGAAAACACAGCAACAGTTTTCAGAGAATGAAGTGCTAAGGATAGGAAGAGTGTTAGCTGGACCAAACTGTTGATTTGGGCTCCAGTGCATGGTTACAGCTCAAGGCTAAATCACGCCTGAACCCACAGACTGGATGTTTCCTGAGCTTTTTTTTATGAGATTTGGCTCTGTGCAAAACATGGTTGAAAAAAAGTCATATTGAAAACAGCGGAGGGCTGGATCCAGTTATCTCCCCAGCTGGAAAGATAAGAAGCAGTACCTACTACCTTAGAAATTTCTACATACAAGCACATTTTGTTAGGCTGGGGGAGTTTTCCCGTCAGCCTACTGAAGCTGTTCCACTTTCCTGAAATAACTACAGTTTGGGAATAACTTGCTGGCCAAGGGGCTTCAGTGTTCAGTGGACAGAGAAAAAGGGACTATTTTTCTGTGGTCCAGCAATAACTTGTTTTCATATCCTTAAAATATTCATCACAGTAGGGACAGGACCTCAGATTTCATCCCTCGTGCACAACTAGTGATGAATATTTCCTGAAAAATTTATGGGAACTGAAATTTGGTCTCAATTTCAAAGGATTCAGAGAGTATTCAGGAATTCAGCAAGCATAAGAAATTTTACCAGAACTGATTACCAGGAATGGTTGAAAAATCTATATGTACGTAGATACAATTGGATTATATATATGTTTAAAAAATTCAGCCTCTCTCTGACCCACGTAAAATTGTGATATGGTATATATTTTACATTTGTAAAATACCAACAATAATTCTACTTTTTATTTATGTATGGACTTTCTTCTCCTTAACTGACCAACCATTAACAATAACACATTTCATATAATTGTGGACTTAGATTAGAAATTTTTTAGAGCCTATTTAAGAAGCAAGCACCTATTGTCACTAGGTGGCATCCTTATGTTAGAAAATAACACAGCAGGAATTAAACTTCACAAAGAGAGGAAAATAAATTATTTCCAGTTCGAGGCTAATCTGAGTAGAGGTTTCAGTGACACGGCTTCCTGCCCACTAATCAAAATAAACATGACTGATCCATCCTAATAACATTTGCTGGCATTTATAAAGGATTATACCAAAAAGCAGGAATTTTGCCTTTTTTGGTCTCCCTCAAAGTGTGAATTTTGTTTCTATGAGATACATATGAAGCGAATGTGACTTAAGTATGACCAATTACTCTGAAAAATTAAGTTTGGTAGCTGGGGCTGGTTTAGACACCTCTGTTGATCTGGAGCTGAGTGTAGTTTTGCCTTAGGCTTCATTATACACTGAATGGATACTGCCCTGTAAAATACATAGACGTGATTTAGTGTAAAATATTGGCAAACAAAATAAAAAGTATAAATTATAGCATCTGTAGAAGTCAAGGTTGCCCAAAAATAATATAGGGCTTTATTTTTCAAACAGCACAAAGCTGCTTAAGCCACAGAATTTGCCAGTGTCTATGTAATATTCCAAACAATCTGCACAACCCTAACTAATGAGTTACATTAGTCATAAATCCCCACTTAAGAATTCTCTTGGAAAAAATATAGCAGACTGGCTGGTATTCTTTTTAATTTTGGTGACGAGTAATGCAAAACAGGATGTTTTATCCTTTCAACACTGTAGTGAACCTTGGAAAGTGCACCAGTTCAGGGTAAGTGATTTGTCACATATTGCCAGTGATCAGGATTGGCACCTGTAAGTCCAGATGTTCAGAAGCTTGGATATGAGGTCTATTCCTTCTGGCTGACATAGGTATAAAATGTTGGAATATGTAACCAGCCTGCTGGTATGGCATTCTACCATATACCAAGGAAGTTATCAGTGACTGTATCTGTGAGATCCTGAGGGGAGAAAATGGAAGTTCCAGTCGTGGATGGATATTGTTCCATGAAAGATATTGTACAGCTACAGAAATCAATTCTGCCTTTTTAATCTGAACTGTTACTCAGCTAAATATAAGACAAGTATCAAGTGTTAGCAGACAGGTCACTCACCCGTGGACAGCAATGGGACAATACTAGACAAGTGTGGCTGTCAGATATCTCAGCACTAAAACATTCAAAATAATTCAGAGATTTTTTGCACTTTTGACACTAAGAGGATCTTCCCTTGTCCTTTTCAATAGTCTTTGCTCATCCTTTAAATCCAAGTTACTAATTTTGAACACAACTAGGTTTCTACATGTGCTGACCAATTCCAGACTTAGAGACAAACTAAGGCTGAGGTTTGAAAAATCCTGCAAGATTTCTACTCTTTTCTTCTCCGTTGAAAGCTTCAATTACCTATCAACTCACCCCTGTCTTCGTTGCAGGACTTTATACAACTGCACTGATTAACCTGTACCTTCCAGTGAAAATCAGCTGAGTAACTTCACAGACCTTCACTGCTCCTCCCTTCTTCACGTCTAAACTCAGCTTCATGTGTTTGTGACAAATTAATTGCTAAATTTTAAGTTTTAACATAGCCTGGTTAATCATGCTAAAACAAGAATAGAAGCTTTCTTCTTCCTTACTTTAGCAACCAGAAAAACTCCCATGAACCTCAAATAATTTTTAGCTCATATGATACATATTTTTTATCTAACATTCTTTTCAAGCAAACAAATGCATCAAAATTCAATTGGGATCATTGAAAAAAGTATCTTTATTTTTGACCTTTTCTCAAAGCAAAATATTAACAAAATATAACAGAGAATTTTTCGTCTAAACTCTTCAAAATTCCTAGATGACAACCCTTAAAGTAAAACAAATCAAAGCATGTGATTTAATTGAAATAAAATAATATATACAAAGGATTTCTATAAACAGGCTGCTTCTACCCTAAAAATGTGTTTCCTTCATTTGTTATCGGTGTGTTTTGTGTACCTGCTTCAAATTGAAAGGCAATGCAAGCACAAGCTATTATTCAGCAATAGTCCTTTTTGTGTAAAATGGAAAATTCATGTAAAGAATAAAGGATTAACATGTAATGAGTAGAATATAAGCCACACCTTTCATGTATTTCTTTGCCTGTCAGTCAGTTATTACTCACATGACAACTAAAATCAGAACACTGATTCACATTTTAGCAAGTGATCCTTTTCTCAGTAGGAAACTGCAAATTCAAAAGAAATTACCTATTGCTTAGTTGGAAAACTTTCTCTGTATATTTGTATTTTCTGTCTGTCACTCAAGTGTTCTGCCTTTTGCTTTGAGAGAAAATGTATTTACCTTAGTTCATTGTCTAGAGTAAAAGAAAAGACACAAATACCCGAAACTTTTAAAGCTGTAAAAGCTTAAAATATTATTTGAGTGGATTCCCTGTATGCTAACATATTCAGATGTATATTAGGTTTTTTACCATTTGCTTGTGATATATTGCAGGTAACAAAACATAGATATAAACTAATTTCTCAGCTTTCAGGAGCTAGTGTGGTCTAAGTTAATCAGTGTGCATGATCTGATATCAAAAACAGTTTTGCTATTGAAAACAGATGGGAGAGTTCATTAGGAATCGAAGTCCAAAAGTTTTATATGCTGTTTAGCTAAACATACACATTTTATTCATCCCGTTTGCCATCCAACATCTATTCTGTTTCCTGATGCTGAAAAAAAATTGCTAAAAGTTAATTTTTCATAAATTGCAGAATTCACCAGAAGCTACTTTACCACTGGGTCAGATAACCTACTATAAAACCAATACTTAGTTTTAAAGCCAAGTCACGAACTGTTGTTTTCTTGAAGTGGGTATTTTAACTGTTGTGTTGAAATACATGAAGAGATGCAGAAGAAGGGATTGTCTTTCTTTCTAAATTAATCCAGCTAAATCTGGTTCTAATTACTTATGTCGCAAATGATCTTTCAAAGATCAAGATTTTAAAAGCTTTTAAACTTTTATTAGAGGTATTTAAAGTTTCCTTGTTAGCCTAATCTTCACTGTTAGTCAATGGGCAGGCTGGTGTAGGCTGCTGTTAATGTGAGTGGCACAGGTGAGAGTAGGTTTTGAATAGTTTCTTTAGGAAGAAAAGAATGCTGGGATGTGAAAACCTTTGTTAACATGTTTGGATAAATCCTCCTCAAGGACATGCACACTGGCTGAACCCACATGGGAGAGTGTAGACAACTTTGGTGTGCAGCCTCCAAGGGCTGCACTTCATATCAGGAGTGGATTTCACTTTCTAAGAAAACTGAAGTGCATGAAGAAGAATGAAACCTCCAAGCACTTCAGGAAGAAACTGGAAGACCAGTCCTGGAGGTGTATGTTGTAGTTGTCATCTCCTGTCATGGGGTCATGGCCATCATGAGCTGTAATCAGGGCTTGTCTGAATGAAGAAGCATCCCTTCCTTCAGAGGACACTTGGCATTAGAAGCCTGTCTCATTTTCAAATTTCAATTAAAAGATTCTCTAATATTCACAGTGTTTGCATCTATTTCTTCTACTCTTTTCAACTGGCTACCTACAGATATACAGATGTACATCCTGGAGCCCGAGGAGCAGCATTAATTCTGTTCATTCTGTAAACTGTGTGTCTCTGGTTAGTAGAAGGTGGTAAAGTAGAATACACGGAAATTCAAATTTCCTTAGCATATTTTTCCTAAGTGTTGGAAGTGTTTAACTCCAATAGTTAAAAATATAAAATAATAAACTCTTTGAAGAATTCTGTTATGCTTTTAAAATATCAGTCCATGATCCTTTGAAATTACAGAATTCCCAAAGGATGCCTGGAAAAACAGCCTCTAAATACCTTTCTCAGGTCATATTAGCTTTGACGAAGGGCTGAAAGTCTGTTTTTCGGTGTCGTACCAGTGATCTGATAAAAGTATTATTTTCTCTTGTTACTCTTGTCACATTATAGAATTGTTAGCTTTGTAAGATTGATTTTATAAGTCTTTGCCAGTGGATGTCCAAAACTCTGATGAGCATTTATCAGAGAAGGGCTTATTTAATGGATTTATCCTTCAGATAAAAATATGAAGATCCATAAGACCTCCCATAATTCAGGCAAACTCTTGAAGTGCTCAGCGGGACAATCTGGCTTCCATTTAAGCAAATAAAATTCACATTGATCTCACAGTAGGAACATGATCGGGTTAATTTATTTACTTAGTTATATCTGAGGAAAGGTTGAGAAGGACTTCAAGATTAGACCATGCGGTTTAAGGCCTACAGCAAATTCCTTGGGATGAGTCTTTGTTCCCAGGCTGAGCTGAGACTGGAATATGTCAAAAACTGTAGAAACGATTTAGAAGTAAGGGTGGGATAAAAGCGTGACAATCTGTGCTTCATGGATTTTGGAAGGTCAGTCCAGTTAACAGTCCATACCAGCAGTTTTTTCTGGTTCTTGTATGATTTCTTAACTCGCTAACTCTTAAGAATTAGAGCTCTAATTTTTACCTTTTTTTTTTTTTAAATGGCAAAAAAGAATATTTTGATGAATTGCTGCAATTTGAAAGATTTGGCATTCCTGCTGAAAATTCTTCTTCTGAATAATTTTTCAATGTACAAATAGACCTGGCATGTAAAAGTGCATCTGTCACTCTTGACCAATACTTCCTCAACACCAAGCATGAGACAAATCATTATAGTTAATGACAGAAACTTTAGCTGTCTGATTTTAAGCTGCAAAGCCAAATGTAAACATCAAAAGGGCCCTAAAATCCTCTAACATTTTTATCCCTGAAAAGTAGAAAATTTGTTTATCTTTTGCCTCTTTTTTCTAGCTCTTTCTTTTACTGAATATTCCTTTTGAATGCTCAGTTTTTATTAATGTTTTCTAAAACTAGAAATCATTGTGTTACTCCCTAACTGCATCTAGCTTTCACCCTTTACCTGCTGTTTCAGGATACTTTTAGTCCATGTGCTATAATATTGCCAAGTCTCTTTGCTTGATCTCACAAAATGTTTTTGAGAAAACATTACAGAGGAAAAAGCATATGGTTTGCTATATCCCAACTTGAAAGATCCCAGTCCTACAGTGATATACTTACCAGCAAGGCACAGAGGAGCACTATCTCAGCACAGCTTCCTGGCACTGCAGGACTTAGAGTGAATTCTATTTTTATACTGTTGAGTATAAGATCAACTCTTTAACACAGAATCACCAGTTTGGGATGGTTTTGTTAGAAGACAGCATTGAAAACAAATATATTTTATCTCAAAAGCAATAATTTATATAAGCAGTAAATGCTTGATATAAAAACAGCTAAATTCATATTTTTACAAGATGCTTGTTGCTCAGATTCTTATTAGATGAAAAATAGTAAATGTTGTGTATTTGTCTCAGTGGTGTGAATGACTAAACTAGGCTTGTTTTGCTTTTAAGGAAAGCAGGAAATTATTTCCAAAATGACACAATAATCAATTACCTTCAGCATGGCACATTTCATTCAACATTCCACTTCACTGAGACACCCTTCTGCAGTTAATGCTGCCTGGAATGTAATATTAATGTGGGCAGCATCATGAGGATTAAGTCTGACATGTGGAAGGCTGCAATGGAAGACTGACAACACCTCGGTGTGCTGAAGAAAGAGACTCAGAACAGATTGACAGGACCATGAAGCTTGTGACATAAAGATCATTACCAATTAAGATGGAGGTGAAGGAAGACCTGGGGTCAAAAGGGCACCTGCCTCGTCCTCTCTCAAATTTGTGAGATTCCAGTTGAAACAGATGATCCTTAAAAAAAAGAGAATCACAGAGAAGACCGTGAACCCTACAGGCAAAGAAACAAAGTCCTTAGAGACGAGCTTTAACTTAGTTATACCTTTGTAATGGATTGACTTCATTAGGGAGAAAACACAATTACGATTTCTCATTGATGTACTAGTAAAAATTCTCTGGGCTCCTACAAATCACCACTGTGTATGCACTGCCCGAAAGGAATCAGAATAAAATATGTGCTAAAATTGCACTTATTTCATTTCTGTGGGAGTAGGGAGGGAAGATTCCTCTATCTTTTCTTCAGATTATCTAATCGTTAAATAGATATCTAGCCATGGAATGTGTTTTTCCCCTTTAAACATTTTTTTCCCAGTAGTTGTTAAATATATCATACTGTGTTATCTTCTCCTCATAGCTTTGAGATGTTTATATATCTTCTTCATATAAGTATGTTTGGGAATGATTCCCCAGTTATAGGTTTTCAGAGCAGATGTGATTTCTGAAGTGGATTTAACAGAATATCAGTATATAAAAATACTGGCAACTTTGTTTGTCTGTATAAGGCTGTAAAGACTGAGAAAGAATCTACAATTTAAATTTTCATTTGTAATGCTATGCTTGTCTCAGCTTTCAAAAAAAAAAAGCGCATTAATATCTGATTAAAATATCAAGTGAGAGCACAATATTTTTAATTTAGATATTAACAAAACAGCATACCACAAAACACAGGGATGGGGAAGAATAAAAGGGCAAATACAGAGAAAGTACGAAACCTTGATAAAATATATGCCACATGGCCATCAAGTGTGTGACTAGCAAACATTTCATCAGTTTATCAGTTTGAATTCTGTGTAACAGTTTTTATCAGAACTCTACTGAAATGCAGATTATATCAATATCTTGGATAAATGCAACCTGGCTGTCCATTGAACTAAATCTCATGTTCACATTGATCATATATGAGGTAAATACCTTGAGAGGCATAAAATCACATACAACAGGAGCCTAAATCCCCCAGAATTTTAAGGAGGACTTGTCTGGATCTCTACCTTACATCAAACGTTTTCAAAGAGTTCCAAGAGGCTCTTTAATCATAAAAATCAGGTTTCATTAGACCTGGCTTTTCAGGTATTATGAGACTAACTCAATACTCACACAGAAGAAAGCTCAATATATCTAGACTGCATGAAATAATGTCCTGTTGTTTTTTATTTAAATATATATAGTCCATTTAGTCCTGATTTAGTTATAGCAAGTTTGGGGGTTTTTTCTACACTTGGTTACATTCATGTAATTTTGGGGGGTTGTAGTACATGCAGCTCAGTCCCCAGAAAGTTTTGCTTTTGAGAGATACAGAAATTTGATTATGTGTCTGCTCTCTGCTGTGCTGTATTTTCCACTCTCCCTCAGATCACTCACCTATATCCACCCATACCACCCTGCAACCTACAAATCTTCCCAAGCAAGTGCAATTGCCCCAAAAGATAAACAAATATCCTCTTCAGGTGGGTCCACTCATGACTGTTATGCTGTCTTGAAAAAAACAAAAAAACCCCAAAAAAAACACACGGCATAAAAAGACAGGGATCAAAGAAGCAGAGGGTGGAAAACCAGAAAGATAATAATAAATAATATTTTAAAAGGACAGAAAGGAAAAAGATATAAGAATAGTGGAAAAATTGTAGAGTTTTTAGTTCCCATTTGATGAATAACTAAATATTTCTGTGCATTTAATTTAAAACAATTAATCTTGAATTTGTCACCAGACCCTCCACTTCAAAGCATTATTCACATCTTAATCCCCAGATCAGACAAGCTGATGTACCTGTCTTCCATTCCCAACTATCTAAATAATGCATGTATTTTTTTTTTGCAATTTCTGGTCAAAAAGTAAGATTCCCATTAGTTAGAGAGTTTCTATAAAAAAAAACGGGGAGTGACTCAGAACGCAGTTCTGGAAAAATAGGACTTTTTTTCATGTCTCCTTGCAGTGAAATGCCACCGTAAAGTACAAAATACAAAATACAAAATACAAAAAAAAAAAAAAAAAAAAAAAAAAATTAAAATAAAAAGAAGGAAAAATACCACACAAATTTCAAGTATTGTTCCTAAAACTCATGAGGCAACAAGGTGTTCATAAACTCACCTCTCCAGAAGCTGCTGTGTTGGCCTAACCCTGGCACACCAGCGCATGGTGTTAAAGTTGATGTAGCAGAAAATACCCATCCTGGGTAGAGAGTGGTGGTGCAGGAATATTGTTTTCTGCTGTATCAGCAGCAGTTGCACATCAGGAGTAACTATTCTCCATCTGCTCTTGGGTAAATGTCAAACAATGAAGAAATATTTCTCTGTGTGTGGAAATCTCAGTCCCATTCCATACTTTTCAAACATCACATACCATGTATTTCTCAAAACTAAATGCCATAACATTTTGAGTCAACAGTGGATAAAAAAAGAGTAAGGTGAACTCAGGAAGGGAAAGAAAAACTTTCTGAAACTATGCAAAAGGGAGTCATAAGAGCATAAAATTTGATGTAAAGGAAATATTTATAAAAACATGTCTGATGTTATTTATTCTCTAATCAGGCATTAAAAGTAAAGTTACTCATGAAAAAGATTCTCTTCTGAGATTTCAACTAAACTGTTTGTCAATGAATCAGTTCAATAAAGATGTAGGAATGGAGAGGCAAAATGAGAGTTAAAAATAGAGTTTTCAGGTCTTAACACTTTCTGTTTACTTTTCCCACACTAAAATAAAAATCGATGTATCTATCAAAGGAAGAAGCAATAAATTTAAAACTGATTACAGAAAAAAACACACTCGGGTAACGTGATCAGGTGTGGGAACAAAGTTATTTTGAAACCATACATGAAGAAGTTGTAATATCCACACTTTCTGTTTTATAGTGGATAGCTCATGTTTCGTCCTGCATAGGGAATAGAAACCGGGCTTTGAGCTGCAGAAGAAGTCATGATCCCACTAGGGCATCATAAACCACACTTCATATTTTGGTTTTCCCCTGGTAAATTGCCAGTTATACTCAGACCAGGGAGACATAGCCAGTAAGGGAGTCTTTTGGATGATGTGGAAGAATTTTGTGTCACTGTACACAAAATTATATTAGCACATTGAAAAAGCTACTAATGTTGATAACCATTTCCCTGAGAATCAGAATTAAATCAATGGTAAAGATAAACCCATCACATTTAACATTCATTATATGAATATGCACAATATCCATTCATTATCTAAATTTTAGAAGCTGGAATTTATGAAAAAGAATTGTAGCTCAAATACATAATCTAATGTTAACACCGAAGGTAGACAAAAAATTGGTTTTCAGTGCAGTTCCGCAGAATTTTTAAGTGGAGCTCACCAGTTTTGATATAAAGCAGGATGTGTATCTCATAAATGCTTGCAGATGCATGTAACTGTTTGAAAAGTCACTGAAAATGTAAGCAATGACTCCTCCAAGAGAGGTTTTCCACCTCCACCTTTTAGGACAGCATACCAAATATTCCATGGTTGCAATAAGTTATTCCCATCACCGGGACAAGGAACTGAAGTTCAGGTGTTAGATGTGTCAGCTTACATGGAATGCCAGTTTAAATGAAATAAGCGTTGCACATTAATAATCAGCTTTGAAGGCTAATTCCATAATTCTAACCCTCCTTGCAGTTTGTGACACTGGAATCCCTTGAGAAATGTCAGAATAAAACTGACAGTTTCCTCACAGATTATACAGCACATCAATTCAACATTGCAATTTATTTTTTGGGCATTTTTTGGTGGTTAGGGTAAAAACTATGCAAAAGCACATATGGAGGGTTGGGAGTGTAATTACGTATTTCTACACATAGCTTGGGAAAAAGAAATGGGGTTCTGGGTTTGATTTATGATACCAGTGACTCAGGAAACATAATACACTTTCAACTAATATTAAAATAATAATGTTCTTTTAAAAGAAATAGAAGATATTTCCAAGACATCAAGCATTTTGCCATTAACTGGATATGAATTGATAATTTTAGACAATGAAGAATAATGTAGGCTATAAACAATAGTGAAAGAAAAGGTCAATCAGAGACATTAAAATTTAAAGACTGAGTTTAACTTTTGTTGCAGAAAATTGCTTTCACTTATGCCAAGTGCTGCTTTGCTCCGGTTCAAGACAACACTTATGCATGTGATTAATTTAAAACATATGCTTACTTCCATTCCTATCCAGCAAAGTACTTAAGCCTATTCTCAACGTTAATACAATGGCTGTATCTTTTCCCTAAACCAGGGACTTAAAACACAGAGGCTTTAGTTGTGTTTTCCTAGGATATTATTTTTATGAGAGAAAAATAATTTGATTTTTCTGTAAGGGTTTGTCTTTAGTAATTTTTTTTCACTTTAAATTTTTATTATTTTCTAGATAACAAAAAAGTAAAACATAAGATGTTGGCATTTTTTAAAGGAGATTGAAACAATTTCATAACTTTAATTGCATCTTTAACTATGTATGCATGTGCTCCAGCAGTACCACCACTCTGCTCTCTAGGAGACTCGTGCACTTTTGTGGTTGGCACTATTGTTTGGTTGTTTGTTTGTTTTTTTCTGGTGTGTGGTATGTCTTGACTTTGTTTTTTTGCTATTTTTTTTCTAAGAAATCGATGTTACTTACAGTGCTGGATAGTAAATCATATTTAGAATACTGTGGGGAGAGGCTGTACAGATTTTTTGTGAGTATAGTTTTAAGCATTGGCTGTACTATTCACTACTGCTCTAAGGCACTGGACAAAATTCAGCCCTAGCTTCAATGAGTAAAAATGATATTACATGCAAGAGCTTTTTGTAGCATATCATTTCTAAGGGCAGTGTGATTTATATTTTTTTGAAAAGAACTAGGAATAAGAAGGTTCATATGCAAAGTGAATGAATGGGAAAGTGCAAGAAAGAGCTGCATTACTTTGTGCAAAGCTATGAGAAACACTTTTAAAATACTTAATAAAGCCATTTGGTGCTAGTGTCATATGATGTGCACTTTTTTATATTCAAGTAATTCTTAAACCATGAAAAAAAGGAGTGTAGATACCAAAGATTCACCATATTTTATCACAATGTCCTGTTTGAGGTGGAAGACTGTTGGGAATGGATGGGACACAATGGGAGACATTGACTCCACAGGGAAAGGACATCCCAAAGGGCTGGCTTGCTGAGTGCCCTGGTGAAATGGGCTTTCCCCAAGGGTCATCACAGGTGGAGACTGAAGCCCACAGCAAGAGGGAGATCTGCAAAGGGAGAAGGTGTGGGAAGGACAAGGCTGTCAAGGGGATATGCACATCCCTAGTCTGAGGGACAGCATGTTCAGAAGTTGCCCTCAAACCCCTGTGCAATGTCAGTGAGGTTAATTTTCACTTGCAGGGTTACATCCTCTCACTTACATTGAAGTCTCTTGCCATTTTTTCCTTTCTTGCAATGGGAATGATGCTGAGACCATTGTCCCAAAATAGGGGATATTGATCTTAGTTCCATGTATGCTTTTTTTTCTTTCTCTTTTTTTTTTCCTGATAGTATCTTAAAACCCAAGTGACAAAGCAAAAAAGTAACACGTGTAAAACTGTGATTTGAAATCTTCACTAGCTTAGGTGCACAGAGAGACACAGTTCCAGCTCAATAGTCTTTAGAATCATGGAAATTAATGCAATTTATGAAATCTCCAATACAGTAATAGACCCTATTTTGCAGAAAATAAAATTAAAAATATTTAACATATCAGGTGTTCTGCTTCTAAACAAAAAATACATTTGCTGCCCATATGTACTTTCTCATTTATTGAAATAAATGTTAAGTCTGATTTAACCTTAACAATGTGTCTTTAAAGTGTCATTTTGCACGTCTATGTGAGGAAAAGAAAAACTTATTTCAAAATTAATCAAATATAAGATTGTAAAGCATTTCAGTGATGCAACTGGATTTTTTCTCATGTGAGAAATTGAATAGTGAGTGTACCCAGAGAAATTTTGTGACCTTGTCAGAAAGTGAAGTGCAATGTGCGGATAAACCTCATCTTGATTTCTATTCTCTTTTGCAATATAGAGGTTTTAGTATAAATTCACGTGACATTTTTTTGAAAATATTCTTTTGTTCTGTATGTTCTCAAAACAGATTTTTTTCACTTTTCTTCTTTCTTGTATACTTACTTATCTTTACATTTTTATTTCAGCATAGAAAGATACTAAATACACTGTGCAGAGGCGTCTTTTAGGAAGGATGAACCCTGACTTCCCCATTTAAAAAAAAAAAAAGAATCTGAAGAATCACAGAACCTGTCTGTAAATCAGAAGGAAGTATAATTCAAATATAAGTCTGCAAAATGAACTTTCAACTCCATGACCTGCCTTAATCTGTACACTTGCCTCATCAAGAAGGCACGTGGCAAAAGAGATGTACAGCAAAATATTATGTCCTTGCATTACAGCAAAAAATAACTTACTGAATCAGGCTTGAAAAGGTGTTTTATATGATTTAGCCTTTTGTATTTAAGGCTAAACTTTGGTGCTAAGAAAAACATGTATTAGCAGTATCTGACACATATAGTTCCAAACATTGCTAGGTAACCAATTGATGCAAAGACAACTATCTCATTCAAAAAATTAAAAATCTTAACCCACTGGGAAATGAATCTATACAATAGAGTTTATATAAAGGAACCTGTGCTCCAAATACTTATAATAATGCTAATAAATTCCTATTACAACACACTGTTCTATTTAAGTTATCATAAAACACTCGTGCAGGTATATAGCTGAGCCAGACAAGAATGCTTCCACAGTGAAAGAACTTTTCATGCAGCATCTTCTTTAAATAATCCAAACATTAATTTTCAAAAGGATCTAAGTACTGGCAAAAAATCTCAGCTTGTCGTCAGAGGATTACTAACTTTGAAAATTATACCTTCAGCATTCACTCAATTTTATTTTCAAAGCCAAATGGGGATACAATATTAGGAATAGAGTTCTCAAAAACTATCTGAAATAGTCAGGTCTCTGCTTTTTGACATAATTAAGATTATTTGGGAGGTAGTTTTTCTTCTGAGGATCTGTTTTCAATCCTCTTTACTATCCAGTGACATACTGAAAAGATCAATCATCCTATGGGATGAGAATGCATAAAATATTACAGACATTAAATCCTCCCTAAAAATTCAAATGCATTTTTCAGGTCTATTCATTTTATTCCACAGTTAAATGACTAAGACACATTGGCCTCCAATCTGAAAACGTGTTTATAATCTGGAGCTATGTCAGACTGCTGTCTGAGTTTGCAAAAGGATTAGCAATTTGTGACTTGTGTCAAAATATCTGGCCTAAAATGACACAAATAATACATTTTCCTGATTTAATGAATGTGAAAAATTCTGGCAAAAGAAAAAAAAAAAAAGAAGCTAATGACACTGCACATAGAAATCACAGGCATTTACCCTCAGCAGTTCAGAATGTTTCAGCAGAAGCAACTGAATAGGAGATTTAAAAGAGACACCTTTGTGTGACCTTAAAGTGAACACACAAACTCATTAGGCAGAGTATAGAGCCATTAGAAATTATGATTATAATGCATTAATGTGATAGCTAATACATGTGAAAGTTTCAGGAGGCACAAAAAGGCTCCCTAGAATTAAAATGTATGAATAGCTGGTGATACAGTCTTGTGATGAAGTGAAAGAGAAGTTAAAGATGGCACACAAATGCTATAGCAGTGAAGGGGTTTCTGCAGGGAAGTGCAGACTTTACACAGAGCCTCACTAACCAAATCTTTTCTTTTTCCATGATTTTGCCAGGCTAAACTTGTGTTGAGATTCTGAGGGTTACAACATAGCAAATATCAAATAAAGTCCTCTCTAAAGATCTAATCCAATGATTGCCATAACAGCTGGAGAGAAAGGTCACAAAAAAATAAAGAGAAAGGAAGCAAGCAACTCTAACGTTTGAGCCTCAGTTTAGGCTTTGGTGATAGAAGGAGGAAGAGATGCTTTGGGCATGGAAAGGACAACAGCTACATTTAACTGAGAATGGGCTTCAGAAGGACTCAGGTACCCTGGGGAAGTTCTGGGTGTCTCCATAGTGTGGAGCCTTAGATAACCAACAGCCCTTTTGTAGAACTTCAACAGGGAATGTCTAAATTGTCCATTCTGGAAGAAAGAGCAGAGGAGTGGATCCATTGTCTCCTGAAGACAGAGATGAACTGAAAACAATACTTCATTTTGGCTCACTTTTTTAATACAAAAAGTTGGTTTTTTTTACACAGATATCAGTCAAATAAGAAAAACTGCCAATCGTAAATCATAGGATTGTACAATATTAAGGTGCATCTTATAAAACTGCAAAAAAAAAAAATAACTAAACACTGTCACTGTTACTTTTTTATGGTTTTAATTATGATGACTAACATCTTCTTGAATAGTACCTCCACTCCTCAAATAATGACATAGATTTCACCATGGCTATCACTTGGAAAATGGCTTTCTTTCATAAATAAAGGTGGCAGAATCTAAAAATCATTATAATGAGAGGTGGAATATTTCAGTTACCCCCATCAAATTACCACACAGGTGGAGGATTTCTTTTTCTTTGGGATAATAGCATTATTCCCCTGTATGGATTCATTCTCCCAGGACCATCTGTGTTTAATCTGGCAAAGGGCTGGTCTAATACGATGGAAAATTCATTTCATATGGCTGATCAATTCACATTCTCTACCAATCTTCCAAATTGAACATACACTTCACGTATGGCCATATTTAGACAATACTCAAAAGTAATGAATGTCATTCACCTCATTTTGTGGATGAAGAGTACTGTCAAACAAACCTGTTGCCTGTTACAAGACGTAAGAATGACTGATAAGAACAACTGTGCTCATACAGAATATTTGGCTTTCTCTAGGGCATTTCACTTAGTACAAAGCTATTTGATGAAACAGTGTGCATTGTAGAATTGTTAAGAAATACCAACTGTTGATATATATCAAAGTACAATTGTTATGAGGTATCATTGATGAATCCTTCTTTATTGAAGGTTTCCCTAAATTTCATTTTTTCTAGAAAGATGATTTTTTTTTTTTTAATCTAGCAGTGATTTAAACAATCATATGATTCCTTTCCTAGTAAAGTTAATAAAAAGACTGAGGAGACCTAAATAATGAAGAGAAGAGGTTAATGAGAGCTCAGGTTATGTAATGCTTTGAATACTGAGTTAAAGATCAGAAGTTTACTAAGTAGATTTTAATACAGTATTATCCAAAGTGTTATATCTTGGAATAGAGAAGTTTACATCTGAAGTACATCAGAACACCCTAGAAGATGGAAGTTCAGATTCTTGTTCAGACCACTTCCATGTATTAGACTGAGGTGCCTCATTTAGGATCTTGGACATCCCAGGTGTCTTGTTATAGCTAACAGTGACAGAAATCACGAGGAATCTCTTCATTTACCTTATTGTATGAGATTAATTAGGTGGTTCAACTAAGTGTGTAAATTGGGATAACTTTGTGCTCCAGAGAAGAACTTTGGGTCAAGTGCAAAATGCTAAAAAGAGGTTTCTCATTTGATGCTGTGCCAAGAACTGGGCACTTGAGTCCATGAAAGAGGAATCTCAAACAGAGGTAGGGAAGTGACCTTGCCTGTATACACATCATCAAATACCATGTGTGGTTCTAATGTCTGCACTACCAGAAGACATGAAAATACTGCAGAGAGTTCACAGGAAGGTCACAAATAAGATTGAGGAATCCTTGTGATGGGAGGTATAAGGAGTTATATTTATTCAGCTTATCAAAAAAAAGTGAAGAGGTGGCTTGATCTTTGTGCATAGGTACTTACATGTGGAAAAGATGTGGAAAAGATAGTGGGAGACTTTTGAACTTTTGCTATCAAATGCATATCAAGGTTAAATGACAGGAAGCTGAAGTTAGAAAAATTTAACCTTGACTAAGTGGCTATTTCCTAACATTGAAAGTAATTAAATATTAGAACAGCTAATGTTTAAGGCAGAGAAAATAGCAGTGTCACCATTAGTTTGATTCTTTGAAATGACAATATATATTTTCCTGAAAATGTTTTAATTCAATACCTGGGAAAAGCCCCTGATGTGGGCATTCAGACATGATGGAAATGAACTCTTCTGGTAAAAAATTTTATGACACTGTGTTGCTTACTTGACAAAATTTCATATATATTTAATGGATGAGATTCTAACCAGTGGCTTTTCACTCACGCAGAGGGACACTGTGTCTCTAAGCAAATATTTTCAGGGCAAGAATTTGTCACATATTCTGTCTAATGAAGGATTGACCAACACCCACTTCTTCTTGGTCAGTGAAACCAGATGTTCCTCCTCCCTAATCCTCTGCAAACAGAGAGCGGAGATGAGGTAATAGGAATAAGCATGGAGAAGGAGTAACTTGGCAGATCACTGATTGTTTTGATTATAAAAACACGTCAGAAACAATATCCTAAAATAATATAGAGGAATATGCCTACAATTCTGTTTCTCAACAAAGCTGGAAGAATGATGGCATTACCAAATGCTGGTCAAGAGCAGAAGAATTGTGTCATGTAAAAATTAAACTGAGATATGACCAGCATATTCTTTCTTAACTGGCATGTGAATTAACTTCAGTTTGTTAAAGCAAGAGCTTGTGTTGCCTGCATTTGGTGGGTGTAGAGAGGCAAATGGAAAGCTTATTGCACAATTGAATCTTGTCCTGTTTTTGCATCGAATTACAGAATATATGCAGAAAAAGAAGTGCCTTTCTCCACACTCAACAAAATATTAAGGGCAAAACAGATTAGAAAGAAAAAGTTCTGACTTGACTGAACTGTCTCCCAAGCAAACAAATATACCTGCAGCTCACTAAAGGCAAATCCTTTTTAGCCGGACTAAAGTCTTAGAATTTAGAACTGGTCTTCCCTGATAACCAGAATCTCAGTTGACCAGTTGAAGAGAAAATAGCATAATAAAGACTACATCAGATTAGGAACACCTAGGGGAGACTTCCAGAAACCACCAGTGTGTTTTGTGGAAAGGCAGACAGTCCATCACCCTGTTGAAGTGGAGTAATACAGCTGTAGGCAGTTTACTGAGTTAAATGAGGCACTGAAAATGGCACTCTGCCAGCTCCACGTACACATCAAAAATTTACAGTGTGCTCTGGAAGAAAAATTCTTCATACATTGTTTTTTCCCATAAATTTAAGCCCTTCAACAGGTTTTGTCATGCAGAGATGCCTTCCTCTCCAGGAATCAACTCTGTCTTGTCACCACATAGTTTGCAAAAACTTAGAGTACTTTTTTTTTTTGTAATTTTTTTTTCTTTTGGAATTTCCACTCATTTTGCAGATCCTGTGGAGGCAGAGTAATTTCTTTAGCTGTACTTGGTGAAATTCCTATGTGGACTTGTTAAAGGTACTTTGTGAGTTAGTGAATAAGGCAGTCTGGATCATTGGAAGGCCTCTGGAGCATCCCTACAATCTGTTGCTCTGCTGAATAGATAAGTCATAAAGATAAAATCATTGCCCAACTGCAGACAGATAATTTGATTTTTCTATGGTTCATCAAAATTCACCTAGGGTATTTTGAGCTATATAGGACAGTAATGCAGTACTGTTTTACTAGCATATAGATGTGGAGAAACACAGTCTGAGACAGAAATCACTTCCTTCAGCACTTGTCACATGCTGCCAAAACTAAGAAGTTTATATAAATTCAAAAGGAAGAGTCTGAATGCAGACGCTTCCCCTGCTCCTCTGCCCCACTCTACCTTGTTGGCATCAAAGGCAACAGGAGGGACAAATGCCAATTAGGTGAGAATTGAAGCAAAGTAAGATTTTTTTCCTGCATTTTTCTTCATCTTTTATATTTGCTTTGAATACTTATCTCAGATTTTTTCTCATGGAGCACGTGGGAAGGATGGATATGCAATTCCTCATGAGAAATTTGGGATGCAGGGTCTCTGACTTTTGCTTTCTTCAGGAAAAAATGTTTATTTAATGAACTCCCCTTTATTTCTGGATGATAAACAAACAGAAACTGGATGAATCCAGCCTTTTCTGACCTGCCTGGATTTTTGACATTTGAAATCATTTTGTGAAGTCAGAGATAATGAACTCACTTACTGGCTGGCATTTAACTTGCTTATGTTTTCTTGGACAAGATTTTGTAATATGTTTTTTGCAAACACCAGTAGTTGTTCTATCTGCAAAGTCAGCATTCCTATTTATTCTAATTTGTAATTTATTTCTAAAGGGCAGAAAAACGTTGGGTATTTTGCTGAAATGTTTAAATTTGGAAAAGCAATATTCATCAGAGTCAAATTCATTAGAAACAGAGAAAAAGATGAGAAGCTACTGTCAGTGACTATACTTGCATATTTTTAGAAAGATAATAACTAACAACAGCTTTACAAAAATGAACAGCCTGAAACACCAAAGCTAAATCAATTAAACCAATATTGCAACAGAATGACTGCAGTAAACTACTATATATTTAATCTATCAAATGGATTTATAGTGTATACTAGAATTTATAAGTAATCTGATTTAGAAAAATATATTTGGTTACACTGTGGTGGTACAACACAAGCTTATTGTGTGGAGTTTTGGCCATAGCAATATAAGAAAGAGATTAAGCCATTAGAAAGTGCCCAAAGGAGGTCTACCAAGATGGTGCAGAGTCTGGAGGGGAAGCTATATGAGGAGTGGCTGAGGGCACTTGGTCTTGTTCATCCTGGAGGAGACTGAGTTGAGACCTCATTGCAGTTACAACTTCCTCATGAGGGGAAGAGGAGAGGCAGGCATTGATCTCTTCTCTCTGGTGACCAATGACTGAACCAAGGGAATGGCCTGAAGTTGTGTCAGGGAAGGTTTAGGTTGGATATTAGAAAGAGGTTCTTCACCTAGAGGGTGGTTGGGCACTGGAACAGGCTCCCCGGGGAAGTGGTCACAGCACCAAGCCTGAGAGAGTTCAAGAAGTGTTTGGACAATGCTCTTGGGCATGTGGTGTGACTCTTGGGAATGGATGGTCCCGTGCAGGGCTAAGGGCTGCATTGATGATCCTTGTGGGTACCTTCCAACTCAGCATATTCTGTGATTCTGTAAAGTTTGATGTAGAATTCAATAAAACCAGTATTTATTTCTTGTTTTCTGTGATCTACATATTAAGACAAAATGCATAGTATCATTAATTTTCTTTAAACCATGCAAAGCATAAAAGGAGCATTTGAACCTATGCAACGTAACTTAGGATGCGCATGTGAAAGATTTGAAAGCACATATCAATCACTACAAAGTAAGATTAATATTTTCTACAGAGACTGATTGGGGAATGGACACTTTTACCATTTTTTTTTGAGAACATTAGAGGTTCTGTTTTTCAGTCAGTTCCAAGGAGTAATGATCCGTCAATGGGGGAATCAAATTCTGCCTATTTTTGGAGACAAAAATCTCCTTTTGACTTCATGATTTGTTGACAAGAGCTCAGTGTTCTGCAAGACACAGCTCAAACCTAGTTTTGATATGAAAATATGAATTTGTGGTTGCATAAGAATGTAAGATTTTATATAGGAGGCTGAATGCTCCTTTTCATAAATTATGTTGCACCTTAAAATACCATGCTAAATACAGGATCAGAATGTCATACAGTTTGATACTGATCACGGCTTTAGAATATTTTCACTCTTCAAAGTAAAACCAGCAGTGTTTCATTTTCTTACCAAATGGCTCTTCAGAAATGGACGACTTTATGTAAAGTCTTATTGCAAGACAGCAACAAAATAAATGTGCCTGCAACATGGGACTGGTGATCATGAAGGTGAGCCTTACCTGGATGGTTAGTTCCAACAAACTGCTTCTCTTTGGCCTGCTCAGTAAATTCGAAGATGTAATGTTACAGAAAATACAGTGCCACTATTCTGTTATGTGCTTAAATACCTCTCTAAAATAATCTCTACTTTGTGTATGTATAAAGTTTGCAATTTAAGAACCCTGCAGTTTTTACTGAGAGGGTCCCATCCTCTCTTTGCCGTCAGCTCAGGAAGAGCTACTGAAACTTATAATTTTGTTCCCTGATCAAAGAGCAAGTATTTCCCTATGTTGACATCATTGATTCATAGTTGCATATGGAAGTGTGGATCTAGCTCCATATGCTGGGTTAGCTGGGTATCTGGATACACAGAAGTCTGTCATAAGGGCTCCCCTCCTTTTCACTTCTCACACTATATACCTCAACATGTCTGAAAACTGTAATTGTTCTAATGTATATAAACCTCAAATATAATGTATATAAACCTTGTGCTACTTAAAGAGATTCTGTTCAGAAGCAATTTAGTTTGCAGATCAAAGACAAATTTCACTTTTCCTGACATTCAATCTATTTAATTAAAAAACATTCAGCAATATCTAAAAAAGTGTTCCTGTCAGCCAGCTGCGTATTATAGAATCATAGAATGATTTGGGCTGGAAGGGACCTTAAAGATCATCTAGTTCCAAATGCTTTGTCATGGGCAGGGACACCTTTCACTAGACCAGGTTGCGTAAAGCCCCATCCAACCTGGCCTTGAACACTTCCAGGGAAGGGTCATCCACAATTTCTCTGGGAAACCTGTTTCAGTGCCTCCCCCCGTCAGAGTAAAGTACTATTATTAGTAGTATTATTATGTATGGCATTTAGCTGAATATAAATGCATATTATAAATCAGCATTTACACTCCATTTTAAATGTTTTACTAGTTTTTAAATAAAGGTGGTTTTGCCCTGCTTAGAAATGGAATAGTTTAGTACAGTTATATTTTGAGACTGTTTCATTTGCTACTCTCCTTTCCATGACAGTCAGACAGTGAGAAAATGGCCAGAGAGACAAGTTGGAAGAAATAGGGGACAGTAAATCTGAAGCTGTTGGATGAAGATACTCTGATCAGAGAGATCAGCAGAGACTGAATTGCAGTTTTCTGAAGCATCTTCTCCTTTCACTTCCTGCAGTTGCACAATGTCCTTATCAAAGAAAGCATGATTACAATTTGCCCACTTAACCACATGCTGTGTGTTATTTTTAACATATCATACAAATGGCACTTTTTCTAATCCTGATTGTCAACTTCTCAGGTAATGGAAATTAGTATAGCTACTTATTAGTGTAACAAATATATTTCCTGTTCTACACACACACAGACACACACAGAGACACACACATACAAAAAAAAAAAAAAGGAAATTTTCCCATGATTTCAGTGTGTGTGTAAAAGTTTAGAACCTCTTTTTGACAAGGTAGAATAACAAACAAAAATAAGGGAAGGAAGGACAGTGACAGATAAGGGGGTGATCATGGGCCACACATTCTTATATATGTCTTGTTTCTCGTTTTTTTGGTTTCTATTTTTATTAGTCTGTTGTTTACGCTTTCTAAAATAGTGTTCCTAAATATACAGACATTGCTTCCTTCAAACTGTACCAGGAAGCCTGACAGGAGGCTCGTGAGAGGAGCAAAGAAGGCATGCAAAGTTGCCTTATCTTAACATTGCTTATTATGTAGTTCCTTCCTTAGTTTCAGAAGACAGTGTGTTTCTGCAATTCATAGAATTCCAAACCTAAGTGCTGTGTTGGAGTCTCAACTTCTGAGATGCTTCTCATTTTGACAGCAGTTGGAGCTGCACAGCATGGACTGGATCCTTGGAGATTGTTTCTGGTTACGTTGTTCTAGCCTATTTTGTCAGAAGGATGCATGTTTACTCAGAAAAGATTATTCAAAAGCATTTTACTGAAGTAAATACCTTAGCTGATTTATATGAGTATACTTTGAAAAACTTAATAATAGGGGCTATAGGGGAAAATAAGGATGTCTTGGATGGTGCTTTGGCATCAGCTCCATGACAAGTGCTCAGCTCTACCAGGGGGCATCATGTGAACCAACTAGGCAAGACCATTGATCAGCAACTCTTCTTGCCAGTTAAAAGCAATCTTACCTTTGGGCTATAGATCATCTCCATCTATCAAGTCCCACCTCACAAAGTGCATTTGCAAGATTCCCTCGCAACCCAGTGAAATCCGCTTTTGACTGCGGGGCAGCTCAGATGACAGTGAGATTCCTTACCCGTTGTTTTACCTTGTAATTGAATAAATTATTCCTTCAGCATTATTAAGTATACAATAAGGGATAACTTTGAGTGTCCAATTTTCACTAAGTCTGGACATCCAAAGTCCAGACCTAGCAATGTAATTTATAACACAAGTTCAGTCTCAGTTGTAGAAATCCAGTCCTTCTACAAGTTTTTGACTCATGTCAGAAATTTGAAGAATATTCCTAAACTCTGTATGTTTTTCAGACTGGGAATGGGAGTGCAATGAAACGAGGATGCAAGGAAGCAGGATGTGACCAGGATCAGCCAGTCAACATTTGGCTTCCATGTAGCAAACCAAAGGTTGCATATAATCAGGATTAGGTTTAATGCCCAAAGAGTCTAACACGCTAATTTAAAATGAAAGATTGGCATTTCTGCTAATTCTTTAAACCTGATCTAATATAACTGAGACAGAAAGGACCCCAATTCTGAAAAATCTAGACAATTTTTATTTTTGCATAAGAAATATGTTCAAAATATTGATTATATGTTCCGCTTACTCATCTTCTCTCTGCACTATTTCTTTCAGCTATAAGCATCATTAGGGAGCTAACATGCACTTCCTGAACAGGATCAACATAGAGAAGCTGAATTTAACAAAGATTTGTTAAGGAATTCCCTCTCCCATCAAACTAATAGATATTTTGATATATAATGTATTATTTCATAAAAAAAAACAACAAACCAAAACAAAAATAAACCTAACAAAACAATCAAACAAAACCCAAAAATCGAAGCCTCCAAAAATTTAGCTGAAAACCCTAAAATTATTTATTAATTTTTTAGTGAGAATTTCTATATCAGCTTATCTACTAAAAAAAAAAAAAGTCTTTGAATTCTTTGCATAATTCTTCATAATTCAATATATCAAATATCAGTGTGTTCCTCTAGTCACAAACTAAATTTTAGACCAGCATTACATTTCAGCAGTGAAATTATTTAGTGTATGGTTTGTATGAGAACTGTTAGCAATTGAATTTAAATATTTATTTTTAACCACAGGCGCTTTGCTGGAATCCAGACCAAAAGACTGACTACTGTAAACCTAATTTCTTACCTCTGATGGATGTCCAGCTCTTATAAAAGTACAGACTGGATCAAAAGCTCCTGTTCCACAAGCCAGAAGGTGCGTTCTGTTATACCGGTGAAGAACACGGATGTAATTAGCACATTCATCCTAGTTTACATGAAAAATAAACATAGGAAAATATTAGCTTTATTTTTTTAATATCTTATGTTTTAATATCATGTTCTTGTATTGAATCTTTCTACTTTGTTTCAGTTCATGCTACTCTTTGCCACCAGTTTAATAGATGCACAATTTTACAGGAAAAAAAGCAAGTTTAGAGCACTGATTTATCATAATTCAATTTAGATACTTAACTAGTTAGGAGTTCTGAAGTTATAAAACACAATTTTTGTCTCTTTAATCTCAGAGATATTCTGCAAATCTAAATATTTGTTTTACTAAGTGTTACTAGATACACTAGACATTAGAGTCAGAGCATAAGATGTGAATAGTCAGCAAATGGCTTCTCTCTCAAGTAAAATAAACTTTATCTCAAAGAAAGTAACACTTTTATCTTTTTTTTTTTTATAAGGCCTCTTCACCATTAATTTCTTGCATAACTAATTGCTAATCAATATTTTTATATTGTATAGTCTCATACGTTATCTTGTTCCCACTGTTTAAACTCTCCTTTGAAGAAGAAATACCCATTTCCCACCGGGAAATACTCTGGGACTCATTAGTGCATTTGCAGCTTCATAAATATTACAATTAAAATGTTTTCAAACATCCCTTTGAGATGTGGGGTCATTACTCTTTCTGAACTAAACTAGAAATACAGACAGTGAGATAAAAGTGCCCATTGATTTTGGGACTCCTGGGACTTGCTTTTACAGAGTATTTTACATTTTTCAATGTTTTTTATCTTTGGAGCAAAATCCTGTTTAATTCCATTCATTGCTCAACATTTCTGCAATTCAGACCCTGGGTTTTAAGACACTCATGTCAAGTTTAAGGCTATTATAATGGAATTAATCTTAGATAACTTTAGCTTCTCTGGAGTTTGCACATGTAATTTAGGCTATTCTCGTAGGTTTTTTCAATGAAGAAGGCTAGATATCTTCAAAAGGCAATTAATACAATCCTAAAATGAATGTGTAAAACAGAGTGGAGGAATTTCCTTTTTGAAAATTTGCTGTTCTGCACTGATGACTCCTCAAGTTTTCAGACTGCTGTATTTGTATGAGAACAATCCTGGGTCTTATTAACCAGCTGCAAGAACTTGATGTCTGAGAGGATGAGTCTGCAGCGGGTTCCTGGGCAGAATTCAACACCTGCAAATCCACATAGGTTCAAAACTAAGAAACCATCTTTCTTTTTGATTCAAATCCTTAGGTCATCCAGTGCAAATCTTCCAACAGCTCCACCAAATAAATAAGGAAAAAAATCTCATTTGCTACATGATTTCCTTAGCCATTCACCCTGAAGTTATATCATGTTAATTGAAAGAAGTAGGTAACTTACACAGGCAAGTAACCTGCTGTGTAATTAAACATGCATATACAAAGGACAAATCAAACTTGCAATATCTTACTTTTGGACTTTCTGATTCATAACTAATTTGTTCCTTTATTTAAAAAGTCAATAAATAAAGATGTTAGACAAATTGAGAGCAGAATGGGTTGAAATCAGTACAGTGTGACTCTCTCTATGTGGATCAGTACTCAACAACAGAGTTGCCCACTTTGTGTGTTCATTTCACAAATATTTGCTGAGTGTTGGTAGCAAAATGGTATTCCGTTGGAATTTTATCATGCATCGCAGTTTTTAAATAGATGCTTTACTGAGCACTGATCCTGTTCCTCATTCTCCCTCTTCTCCAAGCATAACCTTCCTGACTTATTCCCTTGGTTCACTCTCAGTGGTGATCTGTTCTTTGCTCCATGGTTTCCTTTTTTTTTTTCCCACATGCCTGCAGCTTTTGGTCATTGTGCCAAAATCAATTTAGGAATTTAGGATTTTATTTTTTTTTAAATGGGCAAAACCTATGCCTTTTTTCTCTCATGTGCCTTTGTAGAAATGCCTGAAAAATTCTGCAGGGGAAAAAGAAAAAAAAGGATAAGGAAGATATCAAATATAGAAAAAAAAGTAATTCCAAATGACTAGAGCTGATCATTTGTAAACAGATGACAAAAGATACTGTTCTGGGAAGTGTCAGGCAACTAGGCATTGCTGCTGACCCTACTAATAATACACTGTCCACACAGCAAGGAAGAGATGCATCATCCAAGAGGACATTAAAATAGTTCTTTCTACTGTATTCATTAATTAAATGGTGGCGTTGTCTTTAGGATGCTTCATAGATATATTAATAGATCTGTGGAATTTTATTCATCTGAAACTTCTCTGTGTGGAGGAGTCAGTCGTCTCTACAGAATTTGATTTCTATCTCTGAATGATGTCCAATTCTGATAAAGTAATTGAAAGAATGGAAAGCCCTCACACCACAGGCTAACAGGTGTGATTCTTGGCACACTGGATGACAGCTGAAAGATTTTTTTCTTTGGCTTCACACAGATCAGAAAAGTATGGCCATATCTGAGGATCGTGCACGTGTTGTTAAGACAAGGCTTTTTTAACTGTCCTATTAAGTCTGTTACAAGCTCTGAAGCTGTGTTTATTACTACAATATTTGCAGTTTTACTGCTACAATATGACCTGATAACTTTTAAAGGCTGTAAAAGCTTGTAAAAGTGGCCTGTTCTGTTACATAAAAAGAGGTAGAGAGTATGCATGAAGGACTTTAATGCTGAAAAGCTTATTACAACATTATCAGTTCTACTCGATGTTAATTACGTCTTGAGTAACAGAGTAATATAATTAGGTCTCATGTGAGGATCAGAATATTGTTTGGTATTACAATATTTCCAGCTTTTAAAGTTTTAACGTATTTTTTCTTAATGACTCCACTTCTGGAATCTTTAGTTTATTTAAAAGTTCTGGGTTTTTCTATAAAAAATAATAGTTGCACCAAACTTTCACGGTGCAGAGAGATGTGGGAAACATGCAGCTCTTTAAATGATCACATTCACTACAATATGAATTTGAAGACTTATAATAACAAATTGGATTACAAAAGTTTTTGAGTTTTAGGGAAACTCATGAGTCTTTGCATTTAAACAACAGTACCTATTTCTGCATTTATTTAAGCAAAAGAATATTGTCAAAATATCAGAAAATATATCTCATCATGTAGAGGGGAAAGAAAGTTGATGGTGCTGTAACTAATAACAGCCTTTGCCAAGAGGTGATATTAAATAAAGCTCAAATAATTAAGGTTTCAGATTAATTTAATATGACCATAAGGTTTGGAAAACCTAGAAAACCACCAGTTTCAACAAAAGCCACCTAAAATTATCAAGGGTACAAAAGTATGCAGAAAAAATACAATGAACTTTTAAGTATCTTCAAAAAGTATCAGTTCTAGGCCAGGTGAGTGTAAGGAGTTTAGGGTTTTTTATTATTATTATTACTATTTTCTAGTCTTGTTCACTGATTCCCTTAATGTGGACAGTTCTCATGCTTGTATTGCAACAGAAATCTTTATAACTTTCTAATTTTACTGGGAGTATATTGTGGTTATCATCAAGGCTGCTGTTTGCTATGTTTGTGGGAAAAGCCTGTATGTGCCTTTTTATGTCCTACATTCCTGTCACTGTTGGTCCAAAACCATCATCATTTTCAAATCCTTTGGTACAGTGTGAGCTCTCTCAGCTGTGGGATTTATTAGGTGTTGTACTTGCTGTGTGTTTATGAGGTGCAGATAGTGAACTTGGTACTCTGCAAAATTAAAGAGAGCTCCCATCCACAAGAACTCTCCTCCTGTGCTGCCCGTGTTATCAGCTGTTGTATGTCAGTGAGCTTTCTGGTCTTTTCCCATGAACTGATTACACTCAAGGCACGGTATCACAAGAACAGAACAGTTCTGACACTCATTAAAACAGAATATTTTTACTAATACACCATGAAACCTTCAAGGCAAAATAAATGAGAGTTTTTTGTAATTACTAATAATTTCATTACTTTTCTGAAAGCATTATAGAGAATACGAATTTTAAACATCAGCTGGAAAGTGAAAATGGAGAAAGTATCCTATGGGTATGAAAAGAAAAGGAAATGGCAATGGAGATTATTAAGGCACCTTCTTTGAGAGCATCAGAAAAAGAATTAGAATACAGTTTAAATGATCAAAATTTTTCATTTTCTTTTTATGAGCTGGTTTGAAGAGCAATTAAACTAATAAATTCAGTTTCTGCACAGTAGTTACATGTCTTTAACCTACAACACTTAGAATTATATCTGTGCTTTAATCTCTTTGAGGTTAGGGATGCCTGAATCCTTGTTTTGGACCAGCCACTGGTATAATTAAAATATATTTGATTCGTAATTAATGGTACTTACAGCATCTCTTCCTTTAATTATGCATTCTTCTGCCTGCAGAGGTGTACTAGGCCAATGGATCTGAGAGGGAAAAAAAAGCAAATCATTCAATTGGCAATCTGATCATGTCAACGCAGCTCTTCACATTCTTCATGTGAAAGATTTGCAGAACAGAAGCATAAAATCAAGGAACAGCCCAGGTTGAAAGTGACCTCAAAAGATCATCTGGTCCAGCCTTTAGTGGGAAAGGGAGCCCAGATGAGATTATCTAGTACTTTGTCCTACACATCTTTAAACCCTCCAGTGACAGAAACTCCATTGTGTCCCTGTGGCACATTGTTTCAGTGATTCATTGTTCTCACTATAAAAGGTTTCTTTATTATCTGCTGGTGTAACTTGTACCTGCTGCCCCTTTTCTTCTCCATGTGGATTCTTGTGAAAGGAGACCCTCTGTCCTCTTTGAGACGCTGTTTAAATACTGAAGTACTAGAATACTGTGATGAGTTCCCCCTGAGCCTTGACCTCCCCATAAAGAAAAAGCCTTCAGTCTTTCCATTACTGAAACATAACTGTTTTGATTAGGGTGGCTCAGGAAACTTGATACCAGTCAACAGAATTTAAAGGAAGTCAATGTATGGAACATTAAATATAAATTCAGTATAATTTCAGCTAAATTGTCAGTGATTTTCAACTAGAATATTAATTTTGAACCATGATTTCCTGCTTTCAGTGACACTTAGGAAAAAAAAGGTTTACAGTTGAGTTAATGATGGTCAGCAATTAACCTCATGGGAGTATCATCAACTCTTCACAGTCAATTAACTAGAAGTGAAGCCAAATTATAAAAGTGAGATTTTTTTCAGCTACCCACTGCATAACATTTATGTTTCATTCCAGATGCATGATTTGTTTGGATGTAAACAATATTAAGCAATGACTGAGGAGACTGGAATGGTTACTTAATTTCTTAGAACATTTAAAAGTGAAAACAAAAACATGTGCACATCAGTGATATCAGGCTTGGCTGAAACCAAGTAAATATCAAAAAACTGATGTCATTAAGACATTTTTGTCAATAATCCAATCACAAATTTTTTTTCTGTCTGGAAAAAAAATTTAAAATCAAGTTCTTCTGCTAGGCTTTTTTTTTTTTTTTTTTTTTAATTGAATTATCCTAGGTTTCTTGGAAAAAAATTAATCTGAGAAAATCCAGGGATAAACTATAAGACAAATCAATTGCAAGACAAGTGGGGATAAATTATAAATCTTAGATTCCCAGAGCTTGAAAACAAAATGTCAGATATATACATTTAAGTGTTTAGGTCTCACACCACCTAAATCCTGCAAGGAACCTAAAGTTAATCAAAATGTTTGTTTTCAGTCAGATAGTCTTACAGTCATTTATGTATGATCAGAAGTAACTCTCATCTAGTCTTTGTACTGCTGTTCTGTAGTCTGGGAAGGTACCTGAACTCTGCTGAACTCCCATAAGGGCCCTCATCCAGGTACTGTGGACAGACCATTCCTGGTTTATTCAGCAAAAAACTCAGGGTCCACAGTCATTTACTTTACTCACTGGTCAGGAGTTGAATAGTCAACAGCTTGTCCTTAACTTAAAAACCTAGAAGTTAGAAGATCTCTAGGATCTTCTGAGCCTAAAAGTGTAAATCACAGCTTTCAATTCCCAAACACATGTTCTAATTAGCAGGCTAAAATAGGGGCTTTTGTCCTTCTCAGGTGTAGGTGGCTGCTAGAAACAGAGAAACCACAGAGGGAGTAAAATACTTGACTCTGTAACTTGATATTAAATACACTGTGTATAGGTGATTATTTTTGTATTTGGAGACAGTGCCAGAGTGATTGAAAATACTTTGTATGTATATTTTCCCCTTAAGACATACTGAATTAAATGCATTCACAGAATTAAGAGAATAAGGCAAAGAGGTAAACAATGCCCCTGATTTTTCTGAAATGTTGAAAAGCAGCTTCAGCACAAGTACGTGAATTGTGTCCTTGGCACAGACTAACAGAATAAATCATAGTCATAGAATGCTTTGAGTTGGAAAGCACCCTTAAAGACCAATTATATGCTATAGCCAGGGACAACTTCCACTAGATCATGTTGCTCAAAGCCCCATCCAGCCTGACCTTGAACATTTGCAGGGATGGGGCACTCACAACCACTGTGTGCAACCTGTTCCAGTGTCTCACTGCTCTCATATCTAAAAATTTCTTCCTTATATCTAATCTAAATCTATGCTCTTTCACTTTAAAACCTTTGTCTCCTGTCCTGTCACTACAGGACCTGGAAAAAGTCTCTGTCTTTCTTATAAGCTCCCTTTACAAATTGAAAGGCGAGAACAAGGTCTCCCTAGAGCTTTCTCTTCTCCAGGCTGAATAACCCAAATTCTCTCAGCCTGTATTCATAGGAGAGATGTTTCAGCCGTCTGATTACTATTGTGGCCCTGCTCTGGATCTGCTCTAGTAGGTTCACATCCTTCCTGCAGAACACGGAGCTGAACATAGTACTCCAGGGAGGGTCTCAAAAACAGAAGAGCAGAGGGGCAGAATCAGAGGTTGTGCAGCAGTGTAGGAATTTATCTCAGATGCTCGTATTTACTTCTAACGCAAGTCCATTTTAGTTACCTTAAGTGCATGGGTCTTAATTATGTCTTTAGTAATAGATATAAGTCTCCTGAAGAAGCTTTACTATCCAGAAATCATTTTTTTAAGATTCGTAAGTCTTACCAGCCTTAACTTAAGTATTAAGATTTTAATCTCTTCAAGAGTGTTTTAGAACTGAGACTAAAAAAAAAATCTCCTCATGTCAGATTTTGCTACCATACCAAATTTCAAATTATCATAACATAGGATGTGCTTGCAGTGCATGAAAATCCAGATATTAATCAGCTGCAATAGTAGCCTTTAACCTGCTATGTATTACTTTGCCTGATGTTTACGTTTTAGAGTTATATGACAACTACCAACTTTAATTTTGAATTGAATCTCTGCCAGGATTCCAAGTTTTGGCAAGCTGTCAATAACTATTTTGGGCAAATCTCCCTAGGTATATAGACTGGAATAGCATCACACTACCATACATTTCACTGGGCTGCAGGCTTGACATAATTATTGGCTTGGACATAATTTTTTCAAAATTTTTCACCCCTTCAGGTTACTGTCACAGGTTACCGTGAATTAAACTTTTAAATTGCTTGTTTAGTGATGTTTTCTCATCTTGCACCATAGTGCAATATAATTTTAGTACTGTATTCAAAAGACAGGAAAAAGTTACTTTTGAATATATTCCTCTAGGGGAAAAATGGAATTATAAGGCAGTACAGTTATGGGGAAAACTTTAATTGGAGCTGGAATGCAAATTAGTGTCTCCAAACAGCTTCTCTATTCAACCACTAGCTTTAAAAAACCAGGATGGCATCACCAATGAAAACTCATCTAAAAAATTATGTGAGCTTTATAGCATTTCAAGCCAAAATAGACTACTGTGTGATCTAGCCTGAACTATAGTATCTGACAGAGCAATTAAGCAATTCAATCATCCCGTCCCTGATTTAAGTCAATAAACAGTGCTTAATTAACAGATAACTTGTGTTTTGCCAAAGCGCAAATTCTGTAAAACTATCTGCTGATTACTGGATATTATACGTATTTATCAACAAATACATAGGCACCTTCTCTCTTGGGAGGTAATTCCAAGGCATAATCAAACTGACCACTAAATTGTGCGCTTCTTATTTCAGTTTGAATTTATGCACATTCCTACATGGTATTCAAAGAAGATACGAGCAAGCCCTGCTCTTGCAGACTTGTGTTCAGCCAGCTCTGGAGTGGAAATAGATCTTCACTAGAGGGAGGATCTGTGATGAGGGCTCTATAGTTTATTACAGCAGAGACATAAGTTCTAACCTGGAGTTATCTCACAGTCAATGAGAAATAGCACATTGAAATCTGCCTACACAAGCCCATTTACAAAAGAAGGTTTCTTTTCAATGCCAGATCTCCATAAGGCCCTTGAAGTAGAAGCTAGGAAGAAAGACTATCTGTAAGGAATTTGTAAGCAAATAGGAAGAAAAGTTTATTTTCACTCCACCAAGAGATAAAAAGTAGGAACAAAGGTCCCCCTTCTCTATGAGCTGTTAGACCAGTGGTGATGAGCTACTGGCACTGGTTCAATATTGCTGTTCAACAAAGATCTCTCTGGCACCAATTGCAATGAACTGAAATGCTTTTAAAAACAAATTTGGCACCAGACACCAGAGAAAGTTCTCTATCAGTCTGTTAGATCACCACAAGCCTTAAAGACTTTGGACCCAATCCCAAATATGTGTAAAGTCTGATTCCAAAGGTGGGGTCAAAGGGAATGAGCTCTTAGGGAGAGCAAAGGTTACATGAAGTGTGCCTACAAAGCTTTGGCTTTACACAAGTGCTTATATGGCTCTAATTCTCTGTAAACACTGATATCCACATTTCATATTCTCCCTCATTCTTGTTACTGTTAGTGTTAGGGCATTCGTAACACAGAAGGCAAGGTGTCTAAGTAATTTTCAAAAACTTATAGTAGTATACATTAAATAATCTAATAAAGAAAATAATACAACCTTAATGTATTAAATGACACAAAAAATACAAAGAGTAAACAAAAAACAAAGTACTCAAAAGAAACATAATTTGACAAAGACAGAAGTGACAATCTGTCCTTGTCCAAGATGACATGGAAGGTCTGTGCCACAGCTGAGAGCTCAACCTGAATGTCTGTTTTTCCCCACCAATGCAAGCATAAGAGTAGCAGTGTTCTTCCCTGAAAGTTTTTTCCCATTTTTTAGGTATCTTTTCTTTAGTGAATATGAAAAGTGGCCTGGATAAAATACACTTTAAAAGATGTGAGATATATATATATATATAAAACTAATAGCTTACATGAAAAAGCTATAATTACCCTTCAGAATGCTGCTTTGTATTTGAAGCCTGAGGAGAATTGAGCCTTAAAAAAAAATGCAACCTATTAAATGCAGATTTATAGGATGCATACCTCATATGCATCACAAGTTTTTTGAAAACGTTAGATTACTTTGGCAGTCAAGAGGTCTCAATGCAAAAGCATTTTATGTCCACTCAGCATTTTGTTGTTTTTCTTTGATATGCCTTCTAACATGCTGGCTAGAACTGAATTATTTGGTTGTTTTATAGCAGAAGATATAAATCTCTAACTGAGAATGGATTACATTTTGGTTTATAAGAATCATATTCATAATCCAAACTGTGGAGAAAGGGATGACAATGAATTAAAAGACACAAACTGTTTCCTAGAACACAGAAGATGAAGATATATCTGAATCTGCCCAAAACTACCAACTTTATGAAACAACCCTTTTGCATCTAGAGACTCATGCTGGTTACCAGAGAAAATAAAACCCAGGAACTTGCCTGCACTCATATACATTCACCGGATTATAACTGCTGGTTTAGATTAATTAAGCTTTTCTTTCAGTCTGAAAAAAAAGGTCAAAGACTAACTAACACACAGTTAAAGATAGATTAATTAAGAACTCTGGTAATAATTAATCAACCAGTCTCTCAATTCTAGGAACTTTCCCCAACATAACTCAGTAATTAAGCTTTCCTATAACAGAAATGCCCTGTTCAACACTTTTGCTGATAGTGCTGTAGGACGATCACATTTTCCCTAGCTATCCCTGAATGAGATCTGCACTGAGCGAACACTGGGAAAAGAGAAAAGATCATGACATTTGTATTCAAGGGAGCTAGGTCCCAGTGAGGTCATGTTTCTAAACATGCCAGGCCAAGCTTCATCTATTCCAGTTTCTCATCTCTTGCACTTCATAAAAGCAGGCAAGAAGAGCTTTCATCAATTTGTCATACTCCCTATGCATCTCTCCAGTTAGAGAATTTGGTTTCAGAGTAAATGGATGATATTCCACCTAAAAACAAGAACAAGGAGAGCAATGAACCTTGAGTGTGTCCAGATGGGACAATGGTGGTTGGATGGAAGCGTGAAGTGCTCTCTCCTGTCATCCTTCCTCACAGACTTACTGCCAAATGGAAAGGAAGAGAGGGGGGGAAAATACTTATTTTATAGGAACAACTGCTTTCTAAATGTTTTCATATCCCTGAGCTCTAATATCTTGTCACAATATACTAATAATTTGTATCAAATGGAAAAGGAGTTAAATAATTTCTCACTGTTGAGGAACAAAGCTCAGCATGGAACAGTTCTCTTGGGAGTTAAATTCTTAGTTTTTTTAAAATGTAGATAAATTCTCAAATGGCCTCCCTGAGTACATAGATATCACCATATCTAGGAGTGACATTCCCAAATGTTTTTAAAAGAATAAACCATATCATATCTGTTCGCAGTAGTGGAACATGCTAATTATGCTTGGAGATAACCAAGGTTGCTTATGGTAGAGCTGGCCAGAATATTGGCATGAGAATAATGATATTCACTTACAACTAGGATGCAGAAAAAACAGGATCATCAGTGGTTAGTGTGGTATAGATGTCAACAAAAAAAATAGTTCTTCAGAGGGACTTTATTTTATTTTACTCACTTTTTCATCCATTTATTAAACTGTGAAGAAATGAAAACATATCAAAACACATTGGGAAAATATAAAAAAGTACATGAGGAAAACACTCAAATATTTCAAGAGGTCATTGATCCACAGTCAAGATGGCTGAGGCAGGAACGATACTCCTGTCAGCTTCCTTTGCTACTGTATGTTTCCAATCCTAGCTTCTGAGGGCAGAAGTGAGTAAGAAAGCCAAGGCTCAAACTCTGGCCTCTCCACTTCAGTTGTCAGTTTGCCAGTTAGTTGTGGTTTCTACGATGTACTGAGCCATCTGGGAGGATTATGACTTAAACCACCTTTCTCCCACAGACCACTGAGTTGGCTTCAAATGCCACTTAATAGGACCTCTGGCTCAAACCAGTGCAAAATCCAGTTTCTAAAGAAGACTAAAAAACAGCTGCATGGTTTATGCTGCTGTTGAAAACTTCTTATAGTTCTTATGATATTTCTTTTTTCTTTAACATTTTCTTTTCTGCTGTGATAAGATCCAAAAAAAAAATACCAGGGAAAGTTGGTAATATAGTGAAGATACAGAAATCAGGTGTCTGCAAATGCGAGATGCTCCAGCCATCTGAAATGATGCTGAAATTCAGTGAGAAATAGCTGTATGACCCCCAAGTCTCTTCACCTAGAGTGAGCCTTATGGGTTACTACTGGGGAAAAAAATGGTAATTAGTGTATTTTTTTAAAATATAACAGGACCTTAAAGCTCATGCACAAAACATCTACAAAAACTCCATTACCTCATTTCCAGTCATGCAAACTCTGATATTCTGTGCTACACAATATGGCATAAGTGACTAAAATATATAGCTTTCTACTCCACCTCTCGGTAGTTGTCGCTGATTCGATCCAAGCTGAGGGAATACAAGAGGTCTCTTCCTCCCACGAACAGTCGCTCTTGATACTCATCCAGCAGCATTATATGAAGTCCGAGATATCCAAATGGGCTACGAAAAACTGACGTCCTGTTTAAATCCCAGAGCTCTGAAATACAATCAGAGTGTGTGTGATAAATACCAAACAGCTTAGCTTTCATGGCTTCATTTTCATATCCTCCTAAGGGAACTGGACAAGAAGTTGTGGGACATTAAAATGCTAATCATATAATCTTTGAGCAAGAAAGAGACACAAGACACCTGGGAACAATTTTCAAAATGAGCCAGTTCTCCAGGAGGTTTGTGTGTGAGTCTTTACATCATAATCCTTATGCTTAAAATATCATGAGATAGGAAGGGATAAAAATTAGCTTTCTCCTTCACATTTTCTGAATATCCTAAGTACTGCTTAGTACAATAACTGCAAATGAGGCAAAAAAGGAATGAATTGATGAAAACTGGAAAAAAAAGATACTGGAAAATGTCTCCTTGTCTTTCTCTCAGACATGTAAAAGTACAGGTTTTCACTGCACACACAATTTTTTCCTGGGTTTATTTTTTGGGGAGGATGGTGTTGCTTGTTTTAGGTCCAGCACTGTCTTCACTCAGTTCACTGAAAATACTGCCTCTAAATTCAGTGAGAACAGTATGAAATCTGTGAAATGAATATTCATAATTTTCCAATATTGATTTTGTCAAGAAATGTGTTGACCCGATATGGGAAGCTGGGGCTTAGCTGTACATGATCCAGGCTAAACTCAGTTCCACAGAGAAAAGGAAATTCATCCTGGGTAATGTTGCAGAAACTTGGAATCTGGCCTAAGGAAGTAAGAAAGAGGCAAGCACAGGGATCTTTCTGCACTCTGGTGCAGAGCACAGCCTGGCTTAGAGTAGATCAGAGATGCTGACAACCACTTGCTGTTGGGAAGCCTCCAAAGGAGTCACTACAGAGAGTGACCTAGAACTGCCTCCAGAATGGCAGAGCTAGGACTCAGGGAAAGGAACTGTGTTCTTATGTCTGTACTGCAGCAAACTGTTTTATTTTGAAATCACTCTTGGCAAATGAAATTAAATACGCTTATCCTCACAGATATCTATAAACCTAACTTTTTCAATTGTTTGAATGTATTTAGAGACCACAGCAGATGTTTTTCAAGAGGACAGGTCAGAGAAAATCCTCCTACAGGTCTACCACTATGACATCCACTTGGGATGCCATGTATGCCATTCATATATGCTGCGATTTTCAGAAGCTGATGGGCATATTTAACCTGAGAATGCAGCTTTACAAGGTAGTTAAACATTAAAACACCAAATTCTATAAACATTATTACGAAATTTTTTGTGTTCTCTGAGAAAAAGGTGTTCCACACCAATGAGAATTGAATTCTATTTTTGAATTAGAATTTGCCTTGCTCACAAAAAGTTTAACTTGGCCACTATGCCTCATGAGATACCTTACTTCAATTCTAAATTATAGAAATGAGAAGAAATATCTTGAACCAAGGCAAGAAATTTAACATTCAAAAGGGATCTTAATTTAATCCAACAAATTCACACAATTTCCTTTGATTACAAATTATTAAGTATCTTATTTGTGTGATGATAAGCGAATTTAGTAATAGGATAAATATGTTTTGCTCTGTTTATTGGGTAGGTTTATTTCAGGTCAACAGAGGCTAAAAGTAACTGGTTTCTAAAAACTGTTTCCCTACATGATAAAATTTGCATCCAAAGACTCATACTAAAAATTCAGCCTCACAACAACTGATGTCTTTCACTAGTGATCTTCAAAGAGAATCTATTGAATAGTTGTACCTGTGTGTAACTGGCTTCATTTAACAAATGGAAAAACTAAGTAACACAGAGGAACATCATGATGAGCAGAACAAGAGACGTTTTTGTCTAAGCATTGCATACCAACCAGTGGAGAGACATTTTTTGACAGTGATACACTCAGCACACAGCTGCATAGCAATGTGGAAATGGCACTTTCAAAGCTTGCTCTCGCCAAGCAAATGAGCAGATTGCTGTTTTGGAAGAACACGGCTTGTTTCTGAACAGATTAGAAATGGAATGAAAGCAGAGCTAGAAATACTCTTTTGGTCCTAAATAAAGCCACTTTTTATTTGCAAGAATATGAAACATTCAATATATTTTGGTTTTGAGACAGTCTTGCAGTGGAAAGAATTGCATTTTAAATTCTAGTTATATACAAGCCACAAAAGGATACTGTGTAGCTTCCCCTGATTTATTTCCATGTTGTCCCGAAGGCAAATTGTTTGTAAATGAGACAATATTTCTTTACACAGATCAGAGATATGACTCACGTGCACTCCATGAGAGCACAAGGAACAATGAACGGTCCTGTACCTGAACACATAAACTGGTAACTACTCATATAAGACTCAGTCCTGCAAAGCACACCTGCAGATCTTATTGTCTTAAATGAAAGTTGAGAATATTAAACACCTTTCAAGATCAAACTTGTAAAACGAAATATTTCTAGAACTACCCCCAGCAAAATATACAGGCATGGAGGTAGAGGCAAGAACAGAAGTGAACCTGACATCTGGAAGGGCTGGAAAACACCAAGCAGTGGGACCTGGAGAGTGATTTTGTACTGAAACATATGTAGTAGTATTATATAAGTCCTTCAAAAGGTAGTAGAATTTCCACACCTTGCAGGATATCTGAGCTAACCCTGAGACAGTGCAGGCAAATAGAATGCAGCACTTCCTGAGTTCCTGGAGAATGGATGGGATATCTGGGAGTCTAAAACAGAACTAGAAGGCTGTCATTTCTAGGCCAGTGAATCTCACCATGATGTAGCTGGATGCAAATGACATAGGTTTTGAAGCTACATCTTTCATGTAGCACTGTGCCCCTTCAGCAAAGCTGGTGCGCTTCCATGTAGCAGTGTAGGAAATTAGCTGTGCTGCTTCCAGACTGGAGCTGTTGCAGCCACACATTGCACAGCCCTCATGCTCAGACAGTGAATTGTTAGTTCATAGAATCACAGAATGGTTTGAGCTGAAAGGGATCCTAAAAATCATCTTGTTCCAAACCCCCTGACATGGGCAGGAACAGCTTTCACTAGAGCATCCAACTCGGCCTTCCAGAGATCAGGCACCCACAGCTGTGCCCACAACCTGTGCCACTACCTCACAACTCTAAAAAGCTTCTTTCTAATATCTAATCTAAACCTACTCTGTTTCAGTTTAGATCCATCACCCTTTTTTCTATCACTCCATGCCCTTGTAAAGAGTTCCTCTTGTAGCCCCTTTAGGTACTGAAAGGTGTTACAAGGTCTCCTGAAGTCTTGTCTTCTCCAGGATGAATTGCCCAAGGTCTCTCATCCTGTCTTCATAAGAGAGGTGTTCCTGCCCGCTAATCGTCTTCATGGCCTCCTCTGGACTTGCTCCAACAGGTCCACATCCTTATGTGTGGGGACCCAGAGCTGGACACATGGATCACTGCACTTTGCAGTGTTGAGTTGCCCTCAGTCATTGAAATCAGCACAACTAGAAGTGAGACACTTGAATTCAAAGCAACTTTCCCCAAAATCTACCTGCAGACACCTCATGTTCACAAAGGGTCACCTTGAAAATATAGATTCCTTGAGGTGTCAAGAGTTGTGCTCCTGGTCATGCTGACACCCTTGAGTAGAAGAAAAAAATCAGTATCTAGTACATATCCAGACTTGAGCATAACCCAAAAAGAAGTTATTCCTCTACCAAATACTAGGATTTAATAGCTGTGTTTATACTAGGCCCATGTAGCACACTTACAAGATCAGGTGCAACAGCAATTTTCTTAGAGAACCAGGCCAGAGAAAATAGAGTGCTGCCTAACAATTTTAAAATATTCTAGTGGCTAAATCGGTCACCTGAGAAATAGCAGACATGAGTTCAATTTCCTTTTCTAAATGGATTGAAACTCAGATCTTCCTCTTCCATAAAGAAGTCTAATCACAAGCTATTAGCTACTAAATTGCTAGGGAAGGATGGATGCTTTCCCCATTTCCTGTTGAAGCTGTGCAACAAAATACTCAAGCTTCAGAAAGAGTGAACAAGAAGCAATACTCTAATTTAGTAGTTAAATTGCTTTTCTGGGAAAGAAATTCTGGCTCTACTTCTCAAGATAGTCTGTGCATTTTACATTAAACAGTTAGTGGATAAACTATATAAATTGTTCCAGCACATGGGTTAGAAACCTTCAGCTTCTCCCTCACATGGGAGTGACTAAGGATTACAGCTGAGTAGAAGCCTTCCTTTTACTGTTTCTACAGATTTCTATGACCAAAAGAAAAACAAAAGCACAAAAACAAACAAACAAAAAACAAAAACAACAACAATAAAAAAAAAAACAAAAAACAACCCCAGAAACTTTTTTTCTATAAAGATCTTGTGTAAGGAAATAAAAAGTCAGAGAAAAAGACTGAGTCATTCAGGGAGAATATATTGCTAGTGCTCAACACACAGGACAAAAGAGAAAAGACCTTTTCTACTCTTATCTTTTGATAAAAACAAATCTTCCAGAGTACTGATCCATAAATTTGACAAAATGTTATCTTTCTTACTACACTGTTTTACCATTTTAATCTAAAGACTCAAGCCCATAACTAAACCCACACCATTACAGTACAAACAGTAGTTTACTCAACAAAGGAAAGACTCATTCAATATTTACACACTCCTATATGGCACTTCACTTACCTGCGAAAGCCTTAAAGCAAGTCTGGGCTGCTGAAATACATTTCATAAGAGAACAAATCCTAGTTCTTCCCAGGGCATGCGGGAAAATATTCAGAGTGATCTTGCTTACCACACTTTCCCTTATAGCACATCTACTTTGCTTGTCATATTCATACTTTATCATCTCTGACAATATGGATGCTATTATACATTTGTCTAACGGTGTTAATTACATTCATAATAGCTTATTTCTTGAATTCTTGAATGATTTAATGATCAGTATGTAATTATTTCTAATTTTTTGGCTTATTTTATAAGAGCCATTTCTTTTACTAGATAAAAAAAAATGAAGCCACCCTTTTGTTATGTTATTTCAATATTTTTAAAATATAAGTTACTGATAACTTAAATATGCTTAGAACATTAAATGCAAAAACCTTGCTGCTGGTCCACAGCAACAAGAGTATAGTGACATTTCATTTATAACAGGTTCTCAGATTTTAAGCATGTAGTGAGATATAACTTTGGACATTGAATATAGACAAATATCACTGCAATTTTTTATTATTTTTTTCTCAGGGAGTGACAAAGCTGCTGTTGCTCTGCTCTGTTTTTTATAGCATTACATCATCACAACTGCACAAGTCTATTACTTTTGCCCTTTTTTGCCCTCATAAAAATCTTTGCTTCCCCTTTTAAATTCTTCAGAAATACAGTCTCACCTCCCACACTGCTTCGTGCTGCAGATCATTCTTCCGGCAAAGATGTTTTCCAGATGCAGGGCACTGACAAATGAGTCCACATAAGGTGGATGGCTCAGTGCTGCTTTACAGGAAGAGTTAACGACTGGGGTTGCCTTCTGTCCCCATCAATAACGTAAAAGACCACTGATATATAATGTGAATACCTGAATGACCTCTTATACTTCAAATTACATGCATATAGATGCTACAGAAGAATAAGTTTTACAAGAATTTAATAAATTGTATGTAATTTTAATCATTTTAGCTTTTTGCCATATTGCTGAAAAGTGATAACAAAATCTGCTTACTAGTGGCTAAAAAGGGACAAAAATAAAAAGGAGGAAAAACCAAAAAACATAGGAGAGAGCCTGAAATATCTGTGACACAGCTTATGAACTACAGGTTAATCATAATATCAGGCAATATAAGCATCCTTCAGTTTTAAACCACCATTACTTTAAGTCAAATGTCTATTCAAGGATATTCTGAAGAGTCATCCAACATAAAGGCAAATATATAAACTTACAAGTTGAATCTTTCTGACAAAGTTAAGGCCTCTAACTGGAATGTTATGTATAAATTTAGTAATAGGCGGCAGAAGATTTCTTCCCTGGGAGGAAAAAAAATCTCACCAAACTAAAACTCACCCAAAAAAACCTATGCAACTAAATGAGATTAGCAACTTCTACTTTCCTATGCTCACAGTCCTCAGTCAACTATATTGCTGTAAAAATAATTATAGAGTCACGATAGTGATTATCAAGACATGTTAAGTCAGGTGAACCAGTGAGGAACTGAACTGGTTGAGCAGTAGAAAAGGAGCCAGTGTAAACCAGCCAGAAGTGGCCAAACTAAATCCTGCTGCATCAGATTTGCCAGCAAAATCAGAGCCAAGAACTAACTAAAAAATCTTGGTAGTAGTAATGCTGGAAGATACCACTATAATTTTAAAACACAGCTCTTAAGATGCTTTCGTGTTTTATTGGGGGAACATGAATCAGTAGGAGATAAAAGGCTGTGAGGGAGAACTTTGATTGCTTGAGGTTTTATCTGTATGGCTGCCAGGCAGATGCCTCAGAAACTTGGCAGGGTAGGAGACAGAAAGCAAAATCTAGCAAAGACAAGCAAAAACCCATTAGTTCATAACCATTCTCACATGATTCAACCTCTGCTCTTAACAGCAGGTGAGTTTGGCTGCCATGCTTTATTTGGAGAATGTAATTGGCTTCATGACGGGAGCTGGTGCGGCAAAGCCCATGAATAATTTTGTTTATTTGATTCTCTTCCTCTAAATGTGTGGATTTACTGATGAATTTAAATTATAGTGAAAACTTCAAACAAAGATCTTTCCCTGTCAGTCTCTCCAAATTACAGAGGCAAAAGTTTCTTAAATTAAAAGGTATGGTTTGGGGAGAAGAGAATAGTTTCAATCTCTGTGCAAAACAAAAGACTCTTCTGTTTCTTTTTTTCTAAGAATATTTTAAAAACCAAAACTGGAACATATAATGTGTCTTAAGAAATGTTTTTGTTTCTTCTAATTCTACTCAGCTTATGGCAGAAAAAAAATCTGTGTTACTTGGAAGTCTTTAACACAGCTAGTCATGATAGCTCATGTTCTAATCCTTGATATTTCCATTTCAAGTTATTATATGTCACACATATACTATGACATATGTATACTCTGTCTCATCTGGCACATATTTCGCTTTTCTTCCCTGATGACAAAATAGCATATTCAGTTAGCAACACTAAAACTGATTTGATTTTAGTTACTAAACAACCGAAATATAACCATTACAGAATGATCAAGGTTTATAGTACTAATATACCACCTACTAGTAAAAAAGGAAGGTGTATGCTTACACAGCATTTCATAATGTTTCTAGTTCTTACAGAAACTTCTGCAGTGTACATCAATTTAAAAGTAATCACACACCATCTTCATACAAGCTGGGTTTATGGCAATTTTAATATACATTTCTAGAATTACATAGTGGTCCAATAAAAATGTCTGATATTCAATTTAATGTTACTAATGTTTGAAAAGAAATTAAATGTAATGCAATAAAATGCTGGTATTTTTGGTATTTAGTCATACCTACCTAGAAATGATGGACGATTTACAGACTGTCTTAGAAGAAAATCTCTTTGTAAATCAACTGAAAGCAGTTACAGAACCCACTGACAGTCATGTATGTTGAAGGGCTATTTGTTTTCTGACACTAAGACATGTGACCCTACCAGTTTCTGGATCTCACTGATTTTCATTACAGCAGTAAGCTACTACGATTTCTGACAGGCGGCCTAATGCAGAGCTCATCTGCCACTCTTCCCACTTAAGTTCACTAACTCTGAGCTAGGTAATCACAGCAATATAGATCAAATAGATGGGAAACAGTATATGAAAAAAGAGTTTCCTTCTGTATTTGATCTGAACATGAGAAACAACAGACAATCAACTCAGAATGAGAAGAAATCTCTATAATTTCAATGTGAAACTTTTATATAGATGGTAATGTCTTCAATTCATTATGCTTTTAATGATTAGATATAATAAACAATAATAACAATTTCAAATATTTTAAATTATGCTTACTATATCTATCCCATATCTATTTCCAGTTAGCTGGATACTGCTTGCAGAGTGATGGAGGGTTTTTTTGTTTAGCTTATCAGAATGATTTTTCTTGAAAAAGGTACACGCATTCCTAAGTTTATCTGACAGCACAGTTCAAAAACATGGTTGTGATAAAAAATATCAAACTATATTAATTGCTTATGCAAAAATTACATAATACTGGAGCTGTTGTAAGTCCCCGGGTCTCAGAGACCAATATTAAACCAGCATAATGAGGCTGCCTAAAATTCTCTAGTGACGTCAAATCTCTGATCCATTATTTTTAGTAAAGCATTTTAAGAGGTGATAATAAAACATAATGTTGTGAATAATAAATATTTTTATCAATGTTGCTTTTTTTTCTCAAAAGTTAACTACATAGATAGAAAGCTTTAGAAATGTGTTCTTCTATTAAAGCATTCCAATGGAAGTATAAATTGAAAATTTTTACTATGAAATTATTCCAGTCTAAGGATGACAGAAGCATCCATGAAATAGTCTTTGTGGACATTATCCACTTCATCCAATGTATCTCTAAGGAAGTAAGCACAGAAAGAAATGAATGCCCTTTTAAAATTATACTCACTGAAGATGTTTTACATTATATTTAATATCTTAATAGTGTTAACAAGTGAAAGAACCAATTTATAAAACTTGAGTTTTAGAAGATACATATGGTTCAAATAATCACAGACTTCTTCTGATGAAACACAGACCATCCAGTCTCTTGAGGACCTGATTTATTAAGGTGTACCAGTTACTACATGCTTATTACCACGCCAGTCTGGGAAGAGTAGAATTCTTCCTATGGAGAGACCCAGTGTTTTGACAGAAAGAGAATCTGGTGCTTTCATTTAAAATGAAGATGCCAAAAGTCAGGGGTTTATGCCATTCAAAATGACTGTTAAATTGAATTTCCCTTGTAAAAGATGGATAAAAATGAGCTATCTCATGTGACTTTCAGCAGCATATGCTCATGGGCAGGATGGCATGTGATTGACAGTGTGTGTAAGGCTATCTGGAATCATCAGCATGATAGAAACCAGAATGGAGGAGAAAGGAGGCATTGTAAGAAAAGCACAAGGCAGAGGGAAAATTGAAATGGAAATAACTAAAAAGATGAAAGGAAACTTTCAAGATATTTTTTTTTCCTGCCAAATAAATTACACACAGCATATGCAGAGTTAGAGATAATATTCCATAGGTGAGCTTAGAAAGATTTGCTACGCCTCACACACTGAAACAAACTCAATTTTTACTAAGAATAGGAACTCTATAAACAGCAGTGAATAGATTTATATAGAAATGAGTACATTGTTAGTCCAAAGTCTGTTCCCTTTGACTGACCAGAATAGCTTCCTTGGAAAGATTTAATTCACAGAAAGGAGATGCATTCAGCTGCTACATCAGTGTCTTCAAAAGACCTACTTCATTTGAGTTAATTAGCACTAACACATCCATGATTTGAACCTGCTTTTCCTGATATATCTCAAATATTTTTAAATATTAATGAAAACTGAATAGATCAAAGCTCTGTTTGTTGGCTTTAATTATGTTATATTTTTATTATTATTATGATATATTCTTTATTAAAAATTCAAACTTTTATATCACAGGTGGGATATTTCATATTCAGCTTTTGTTTTGTTCAAAGTCAGGTGTCTAATTTAAGGTATTTCTTCAGCTGCCTTTTTTATGAGAACAAGAGAAAGAGGCATTCCCAAACGGCATTTTAAAATTCCTTTATAAAAGCATCCAAGCAAATACAATCTAAAAGTAGTAATTTCTGTATTCCAAATTTTAAGGAAGTCATTTAAATTTTAGGTATATAATGAAATGTAGATGAATAACACTCCAAAATACATTCTATAAATAAACAAAGGTTGTATTTTGAGTGTTTGCAATTTTAATCACTGCATTGATGGGCTACACATAGAAATGACTTTACGGATATTTATTGTCTCTACTGTTTCTCCCCCAGTATGCCTAATTATCTGTAAAATGCTGGTTAAGTTAAATGCCTTGTAAGAAAGAGACAGAAAAAAAGCTGTATTTGAATAACTTGGGATATATTTGAAACATTTCAGAATCAGTAATGCTTTGCAAATATTAACAGTTAAAACATGCTTCTGCCATTTGACTTCAAGCTAGTAGAACTCAACACAGTTGATCTTAAGTAGTGTAAGTGGAGAACAAGTCAAAAATAGGCAGCTATTAGTGGTCACATAACTATTATGAATTGTATTATGAACTGCTGCATATTATCCTCAAACCTTCATACTTCACCCATCCACTCCTTCCTTTTTTCCCCCACACTATTCATTTCTTTCTGACAGATATTGCAAGACAGAGAAAAATCCTAGTGCTTGTTTAGAAGTTTATTGTACTTTGACATAAACATTATTTTTTCACATGGTAAATCTAATGAAGTCAGACAACTGACCTTACTGAATTTCAGCTGTAATTTTTGCTCCTAAACCTTTCAGATGCATTTAGAAAAATATCCAATCCTAATAAAAGTCCTGTTAGGTTACAGAGAAATCTACATGTAGAGGGGAGAAACAATCTCCTGAAATTACAAGTAACGTCTCTATATCCTCATTTGACCTGATGGTAACCAAAAAAAAAAAAGAAAAACAACAACAAAAAAACAAACAAACAAAAAAAACCAACCAAACAAAAAAAAAACACAAAAAAACCCAAAAGAAAAACAAACCCAAACACCAAAACAAAACAAAACAAGTAACAAGTAAAACCTTTTCCCCTTCAAAATGGACCAACATCTCAGCATGATTCTGACCTGATTAATTTTGCATTGTATGTACAAACACCATATACTTATGGGGTGTTCCTCCATTAATTATTTCTTCACTGTAAATTTAGAATTTCACTTTCATCTTGATGCTTGGTTTAGCACTGGTGCTTAACTTTAGATGTCTTGTGGTCAATCTGTCTCTTCTTCTTATACCTGACTTTACAGCAGGTAGAACATGAGCTATTTCATTACTGTCCTTTATTTCTCACAAGGGCTACTGATGTTTAGAATTATAGAGAAAAGGAAGGATTGATACAGCAGATTCATTTTTGTATACTAGAATGTTGTGCAGAAGTCCATAGAGATCTAGAGATTAGATCACAGACTCTGAGAGAGATTTAGGTTGGAAAGCACATTCAAGGTTAAAGGATTATCCATTGTAGTTCCCTGCCATAGCCATGGATGTATTTCACTATACCAGGTTGTTCTAAGCCCCATCCAGATTGACCTTGAACACTTCCAGTGATGTGGAAACCCAGACTTCTCTAGGCAATTTGTTGCAGTGTCTCACCATCTTCACAGTAAAGGTTTATTCTTAAAATCCAATTTAAACCTACCTCTTTCAGTTTAAAATTACTATTCCTTGGTATATCACTACAGACTGTGGTAAAAAGTCTTTCTCCATATTTTTTATAAGCCCTCTTATATATTGAAAGGCTTCAATAATGTCTCCTCAGTCTTCTGTTCTCCAGGCTGAACAATCCCAACTCTTTCATCCTGTCTTCACTGAAGAAGTGCTCCCTCTGGTCATTTTCGTGGCACTTCTGTGCACCCGCTCTAACAAGTCCATGTCTTTCTTATGTTGGGACCCCCAGAAGCACTTCAGGTGAGGTCTCATAAGAAAAAAGAAGAAGGGGAGATCACCTGCCTTGACCTGCTGGCTGGGCTTTGCTTCAAGCAACCCAGGGCATGACAGACTTTCTGGGCTGCAAGTGCACGTTGCTGGCTGTCTAATTTTTCATCGTCCAGTATCCCCAGCACCAAGTTCTTCTCAGCAGAGCTGCCCTCAGTTTGTTATCCCACTACCTCTGCTGATACCAGGGCCTGCCCTGACCCAGGTACAGCTCTTTGAACTCAGCCTTGTGGAAGTCATGAGCTTCTCACAGACCTGCTACTCCAGCCTGGGAAGGTCCCTCTGGATGGCAAGCCTTCCTTCCCCCATGTGTATCAACTGCATTGCTCTGTTTGGTGTCATCCACAAACTTTCTGAGGGTGCACTCAATCCCACTGTCTATGTTGCTGGTGAAGATATTAAATAGTACTGGTCCCAGCATGGATCCTTGAGGAACGCCACTCGTTACTACATTGTGGATTGCTCAGCACTGCAAAAATAGCCCTGGACAATTGTTTTCTCTAGGAATTTCAATCATTTCAATTATGAAGATGAGGAAAAGGAGAAAATAATGGTTCCACTTTTCACAAAATTCTCCAATGACCACTCAGCAAGTCTGCATGAAACCATTGGACACTTCATATTTTGAATGCAAGTACAATGGGTGACTCACAAGACTCCTATCCTGAGAATTTGCCCTCAGAAAAATAGGGAGCAGAACACACACATGTGGTGGAACTGGGAGAGAACATTTTTCTGGGGCTGAAGGAATTTTTAAAGTTTTTGAAAAATGTTTTCATCCCAAACTGGAATTAAAGTTTCAAATACAGAACATTTTCAAACATCAAAAGCCCCTGTTATTTTCACATGGATGGAACTATTTTGATATTTTTACATATATTATTTTGATTAATGCAGTCTTTTTACTGTAAGTCAACTAAAATTTCATTAATTACCTGTTCTTAGAACAAAATAGAAGTCTGAATTTAAAATATAAATATCCTCTTTTTTTTTTGCCAAAATATTAATCAATATTACTGATTAATAAATAAATTTCCATTATTTCGTAATGCTTCATAGAGGAAATAACCACCAAAATGATGACCCAAAACCAGGATCTGTATAGCCAGAAAAGAATTTCTGCACACTTTTAAAACACCTACTGTTATGCCTTCTAGAAAAAAAAAAACAACAACCCTGTCGTCTTTAATAAAACTCAGCTACCTCTAAAACCTAAAGGATTTTGAAAAAACTGCTATGGGTTTTTCACAGTAGCATCTAGAAATGGAAAGATGTAGAGAAAGGAAGATGTAGAATACAAAATTTAGAATCCTTTTACAGGACTACAATACAATTTCTAGATTTCTAAATCAACTTTTGAGATATACATGTTACTTTCAAAATTATCTTCAATATAAATATGAAAAATATGAAAATATTCTATTAGAACTATAATTCTCAAGTAACATATTCTGAATCTGACAGCAATGTTTTTGCTTATAATACAATAGAAACAAAAATTTATATTCTGCAGGTTATTTATGAGTATGGGATTATCTGAGGACAAGTTAATTTTATAATACATGCTGCATATTGCACTATTATTTATCCATCAGGATATAATTCTCCATGCTTGATACTAGGGAAAATATGTAAAAAGAACATAATGAACTGTAGGAAATAGCTTGTCACAGAATATTATATCTATCAAACTGTCAGAAATAAGTACACTTAGGAATTAATAGGTCCACAACATATATTATTTAGAGGAGAGCTATTTAATTGTTTATATTACATTTCATTAATACTTTAGAGGAAAATGTTACACTTAAGTAGTTCTGCCACTTCTGCTTAAGTGAAGTTCAAGGGAATTTTCTCTCTTTAAGAATTAAAGAATTGGGAATATTTTATTCTATTCTGACCCTTGTAGGATGTTATAAAATAGTGTCTGATCTGAAGGCAGTGAGATAGCTTTCTTTATGGAGAAAAATAAAAAGGAGGAAAAACATGAGAAAATACTCAGATGTGTAAATGTAAATGCAATATATTCAGTTTATTTATGCCATCTTTAGTTGCATAAATACCTGTACAAACAGCTTCTGATTTCAACATGCTCTCTTGCAGAGGGATCTATTTCTCAATCTAAGGACTGCATAAACAGCTCAAGTACCAGTGGATGGTAGCCACCAGGAGACCAAATGGGCCATGACGTGTGTTATATGTATATCACAAGAGAACAAAACACAAAAAAAATAAAAAGCAGTCTTCATTGCATCTTTTGCAATCTCATTCACGTGTTCAAATTGAGTGTGTTTTAAGTATAAAACACTCTCTAGCCATTTTCCAGTGTTGGAATCAATGGAACATTAAGTTGTTAAACCACAGCACAATTGTATATACTTGTTTTTGTATGAAAAAAAGAAAGGGAAAAGTAAGCAACAAATACTGCAAGGACAAGACAAGGAATTGTGTTGGGTTATTTAGCAATAAGGATACAAATAATGTGAAAGTCAAATCTATTAGTTTCAGAAGAATATGCAAAGGCAAGCAGTGGAACTGCTAGTAAACAAGCCAATTAAAAGAAGATAGGAGGAAGCATTTGACAATCTATTCTAGTTAACAGCCATACAGTAGTGGGGAAAGGATTAGTTTTCTTCCAGGTTATTTCCCCATCTTCATTTTCCATAACACAATTTACACTAAAGAACAAATTTTTCTGTATGCATAGGATATTGATACCACATCATTAGTTGGATGTGTCATCTTTCCAAGTGAAATATTTCTGTGTAGCAGTAAGATAAAAGAAGAATATTTACATCCATCTCCTTGGAAGTACAGGCATGCAAGGAAAATATTCTGTGACCCACAGAATAGGTGTTTATGTGCACATGTCCATGTATGTCTATATGCATTGATAAAATGTTCTTTCACAGAAAGGCTTCATTTTAAAAGCAAGGCTGCTCAGCATCTCAAAGTATTCTAATAAAAGTTGCAAATATGATAGCTGGATTTTCAAAAGGCACCTTGACCATTTTTTTCCCTGTTTCAACTTCTACTCCTTTTTTTCCCCCTTTTGAAACTAGTCTCAGTGACACCAGTACAAATAGAGATCAACTCTAAGAATCGTCAGAGCTAATTTATATCTACACATTCCCTGTGCAAGTATAGCCTCGTCCTGCTATTAATGCCATTTGTCAGTAACTACTTTCTCTGTTATGAGTTTCTTAGTCTATGTCCATCATCATTATCTGAATAGATTTAAAAATGCTAAATAGTTATTGGAAACAATTACAATTTCTTCCCTATAGAATTTAGCATTTTGGTAATTCATGTGTCAGATGGTCAGTGGAATTTGAACTGCTTTCTTTCTTGCTCTGTTTAGAGGGGTTATAAAGATCAGAAGACAGGTCCTTTAGAAGAATTTATTTTCACTGTGTACCTGTTGGTAATTTACTGTGATAAGGATGCACATGTGCTGTTGTAATGAGGCAGCAATATAGATGCTATCTGTGCTGAGAACTAGAAGCCATGGTGTTTGCATTAGGCTCCACTGAGTACAGCTGCCCCTGTTCTTGCATTTACACCAAAAATATGAGCATCAGCACCTTAACACAAATTCTGTGTCTTGAAATACCATCCTCTTCAAGCAAGTTGTACTAAAGACATCTAAGTCTTCATGTTAAATATTTACCTCCTTATTTCATTCTTATGTCAGAGAGCTTTAAATGAAAAACAAAACCAAACAAGTAAATCAAGTCTCCAGAATATTACTGTAAACAGAATTATCATTACACAAGATTTCTAAGAAATTTGGATTCATTTATGCTTAATCACCTCCATTTGTCTTCCAATATCACCAAGTTTGGGCTTTTAGTCACAAAACTCAACACACAGTTGCAACCACTAAATGTCATATCAATGTCAAATTCTGTGCAGGTACTGGCATTTTTTTCTTGAGGACCAGTGAGTCTTTTCTGGAGGAAAAAAATAAAAAGGAATAGGAAGATATGTGTTTAAAGAATAGCGTAACAAACCCCGAAGTGGATGGATTTGACACAGGTAGGGATTCAATTTCAAATGTGCCTTGGTGTCTCCAGGCAAAAGACCATGGCAGCCAAAGAAGACAGCATGAACATTGTGCAAAAGATAGCATTGTAAGTTGCAAGCAGTTTTGCACTGCTGAACTGAGGGCCAGCCATGCAGGGGTGACGCTCATTTCAGTTATTCTCACTGCCATAAATGACATTTCACTTATTTATACCTGTGTAGAATCTTGTCCTTGATGCACCCTATTTCTGTTTCTGAATTATTTATACAGTCTGGTGAGCTAAATTACAGAAAGGATTTTCCACTGTTAGGAATAAGAGGAAAACATGACTACTATTTAAATCCAAAATACTTCTGATTTATGAAACAATTTTAAGATAAATTCAAAAACGTGCATCCAAACCTACTAGTAGTATTTGCAGCCTTTTCTTCTGTGATTGCAGTCAGCTCTAATGATATTCCACTAACTAATTTGCAGCTCAGATGGTACAGATCCATTTATTCAGGCTAAAGATTGCATGTTCAGTCTCCACAGTGTTTGGCCTCTCCTTACACATTAATCTTGTGTAATAAGTGGCAGAAACCTTCACAGTGTATTAACACAGGTAGACCTTTGGTGCTTATTTGCAGCCCTGTGGAATAAGCATGCTTCAGGCTGTTTGTACAGGTCCAGTAGCAGGGTTAGAGCTCAGGAGTGATAAGGTTACCTAAACCATAGCACAACTAAAGAAAGTCAAGCCATCCAAGAAAATCAACGTTGATTTCTACATGTCACATTTAAAAACTAAATATGTGTATTGCCTGAGGAATGCATTTGAAACAGCCAAGCCTGGTAGGAAAGAATGTTTTAAGAGCACTGTTTCAACAGGGATATTTCTACTGGGAATAAATAAACTGCTGAACGTGCCTCATTTTCTAATGCCCCACAGATGTAAACTGTATTTGATTCTATTGTCTATAATTTAATTTAATGCTTGGAATGTTGCAGTAATATACAGTAACTGATATGCTCTTTGATTGAGAAACAGCCAGACCAAAAAAGTTTATATTTTTTCCTGCTCTAAAGAACCTTCTTATTATAAAGAAAGGTTCATTTTAATATGTATTTCTATTATTCTGTCTTTATTAGAAATGACATACAGAGCTAACAGCAAGACAATGCCTGCTTTATGTCTTATTAATTGGAAATCTTTTTTGTTCTAGATGAATGTGATTTTTCTTTGTGCTGTTAACAGTGAAAAATATCTCACAAATTGAAATAGTGTTCAATAGAAGCATTGGCTGACTAGCATTATCACCTGTACTGTGAAATTCTTTTTCTGCAATGACAGAATTGTTTTTTACATATCCTTATGCCCATTCCTGTTAAATGCCTCTAATTTCTTGAGGAACCAGGCTCTTAGTATTCAATACAAGAAAGATGCAAAGGAGTGAAGAAATATTCAAAAGTATTTTTCACTTTGAAGTATTTCTAGCCAGAGAATTAACTTAAATATTTATATTAATGCATGGCACTACCTTGTGACTTAGAGTGGAACAGAATTTTAATGTTTTACTCTGTGTTATTTCAATACATACACATTTCAATACATTTTCTAATACATATAGATTAGAAAAATAATACATTTTGATGTGTCAATACTTTGGTTTCTTTTCAAATCTGAATGTTTCTGTTGTTTTGCAGTTGTTCTTCAGAAAACAGCCAGATCCAGGGTATCTACATTTTAATTTCTAGATGGGGCTAGTGGAATAGTTATAATGCGAGAGTTTTGCTGGATGCATCTAGAAGCTTTTTGATGACCAGCAATTTTTTAAACTGCCAAAAGAAAATATATTTAATGGCAGTTTCCACCATTGACAGAAAGTGTGAAAAGTGGGATTTACACTCTTGTTCTGTTTAAAACATTTTAAAATGGTGAATAAGTGAACAAACTCATCTATACACATGGCATGTTTTTAGCACAAATTAGCATGTCAAGGTCTAGGATTTGTAAGTACCAGTTTAGTGCTGTTAAAATATGTTATAAAAAAGAAAAGATGGTGGTCCTAACATGCTTATTTATTTGCTCATACACAAAAATCAATAGAAGTAGAATACTGATTATCCATTAGCATTATAAAATATTTTGCTTCCTTCTGAAGAACTGGAGATTGTTGAAGGCTGAATCACTTTCTGATAAGGATACCTTCCAAATATAAATATTTGCATTCCTTGCAGGATATTCTTCTCCAGAGGAACAAGGAGCACTTAGCTTTGGCTTTATGCCTAACTACACACCTTTAATGTGCAACTACCTCAAAACTCTTGTACAGTGTATTGTATCTAGGGGTTAAGTATGGCATGTTAAGGGGAGACCAATTTCAATTAAAAAAGCAATAATGGCATTAAAATATGCACTGACACAGTCTCAGTAAGGTCTCTTGTCTGTTCCTGTCAAGAGAAGCTTATTGAGGTTTACTTTGTGCACAGTGCACAGGGGCTGATAATAGTTGCTAAAGGTGTGGAGAGTGGCTCCTGAGCTGCATTTCAGAGGAAAAAACCAACCAATTTAAACCTGTTCTTCATATTTTAGTGCTTCAGCCTGTATTTGGGAGGGTGGCAGGTTTTACTTTCAGAGCTGCTGAGAATCTCTAATTTTGTGCTGATCTTACTTGAGGAAAGAACATTGGAAAACCAAAGATATATTTGGTATTCTTTATTTAACACAAATTAGATAGCAGAAATATGTTTAAATGGACATAAGCAGCACTGCCTTGAAAATCAATTAATTATACAGGAACAATAGGACTGCTGTGGTAGATAATTACACAGGCCTACACTGTGCCCAGCATGTAGGAATCTGACATTTAGAATTTGTGAGCTAACAAACTTTGAAAAGTATTCCAGCTTGCTTGAAAGTCTACCTTGAAAATGGAAACTGACTCTACAGTTGGCAGGTTACTTGCCAAGGATTTTATTCACCTACAAGTTCAAAAGATACGAACCTCTGAGCTTCAAGGCAGGGAGAGTGTGAAGCTGCCTTTGAAAAAGCAAGGGGGATAAGGCGAGAAGACTGAGACTAAAATTTTTTATGTCTTGAAAGGAACATGCACTGACTACCGGGAAAGCATCAATTATTAGTGCTGTGAGCAATAATTGCTATTGCTAACGAGCACCCTCACTTATAGATACAATGACATGTTCTAAGAGACGGATTTTTAATGAGCTCTTCATAGTTACAAATACTCTGTTGCTCCCCCACAACACAGAAGTGTTTAATGTCTTTTCTTGTGAAACTTAAAACTAAGTTAATTTGCTTACTGTTTCTATAAAGACCTCTTCTTTTCCTCTGAACTACTCAGGGAGCCACATATTAATTTTGTCAGTCAAGTTTTATAATAGATTTTGAAAAATTCTTAGTCCTTCTTCTTTCAGTATAAGAATGTGGCCCACTGTACAGCATGCAGCAGATTCAGTTGGCTTGATGTCCAAGGGGAGACCAGTGACAAGTGCTGGTCCTGATGGATCGGCATTGGGATGGACACTGTTTGCCCTTTACCAGCAACAAGGCCAGTGGGATTGATTGCACCCTCAGCACTGTTTCCTGACAACACCAAGTTGTGAGGTGTGGTCAACACACAGGAGAAACCTTGACAGGCTTGAGAGGTGGGCCTGTGTGAACCGCAATTCCAATAACACCAAGTCCAAGGTAATGCGCATGGGTCAGGGCAATACCAAATACAAGTACAGGCTGGGCAGAGAAGGGTTTGAGAACAGCCCTGGGGAGAAGGATTTGGGGGCGTTGGTGGATGAGAAGCTCAGCATGACCTGACAATGTGGACTTGCAGCCCAGAAAGCCAACTGCATCCTGGGCTGCATCAAAAGCAGTGTGGCCAGCAGGTGGAGGGAAATGACTCTGCCCCTCTAATCCACTCTCATGAGACCCCACCTGGAGCACTGTGTCCAGCTCTAGGGCCCTCAGCTTAAGAAGGACATGGACCTACTGGAGTGAGTCCAGAGGAGGCCATGAAGGTGATCAGAGGATGAGGGAGTTGGGGTTCTTCAGCCTGCCAAAGAGAAGACTTCAGGAAGACTTTCAAGCCAGCCATATCTATCTAAAGAGCCTACAAGAGTGCTTGAGAGGGACTTTTTAAAAGAGCATGTGGTTGGACAAGCAGAAATGGCTTTCAACTGAAAGAGGGTAGATTTAGAGTACATATTTTAGGAAAAAATTCTTTACTGTGAGGGTGGTGATGCCCTGGCACAGGTTGCCCAGAGAAGCTGTGGATGCCCCATGCTTGGAAGTGCGCAAGTTCAGGCTGGGTGGGTCTCTGAGCAACCTGGTCTCGTGGAAACTGTCCCTGCCCATGGCAGAGCAGTTGAAACTAGATGATCTTTAAGGTCCCTTTCAATCCAAACCATTCTATGATTCTCTTTTGGAGGGGGTATGTGTGTGACAACACCAGAGATAGCTGCAAAGAGCATATTTTGTAATGCTGGAATAGGACCAAAGACAAAGGTTGGAGAAACTTACTCAGAGCTTCAGAGGTGATCATGGACTTTTACTGATTCTTTTGTCTCTTCTGCATTTCTCTTTGAGCATATTTTTTCCTGTGACATAACCCACAATTGGCATGAAGAAGTAAAATAATAGTTTAACGATGACCATTTGGCTTCTGCTTAAGTGGATACTCACTGTACTTTAAGTGATTTATTTTCACTCTTTATTGTTTCCAGGCATATACTCAACCCATACACTCTATTGTTGGACACTGAAGTTTTTTGTCAAGCACAAGTATAGGATTCTACCACCACTGATTCTTGTTATTATTTATTTTTTCCCTTGCACGAACACCATTAGTGCATGTGTGTCAACTCATATTCAAATTGTTTTCATTACATGTGAAATGGAAAATAGATCAGCAATGGCTTCTTTCTGTTCAGATACTTTGCTAACATTAGAACTGAACTCCACAGAAGCTGTAGAATAAAAAATAGTCTTGCCAAGAGAGATGAAAACTGAGTGTGTGGTGGAGAAACCAAATATTATGGCAGCAAGAGTGTTTAGTGGAAACACTCTCTGGAAAGCCAAGGCTTTTTGGTGGGTAAGTGACAAAAAAGGTGACTAACTGGAAAGATGATTAATCCCATTTTGTATATAAATGTTGTAAGAAAAATTCTCATAAAAGAAGCAACTAGCTACAAATGTCAAGTGAGAGATACTATGAATGCACCAATTAATCAAACTAGGCTATGACCCATTAACCATATATCTTAAAATGGCATAAAAAGAGCTTTACTTTATAACTTTTTTATGCACTGTTGATGAACTTTGTGCATTTTTGTGTACGAGCCAAACTGTCAGCTTGACAAATGCTTTCACGTGATCAAAAACCTCAAAGTGGTGCTATTTCTCTCGCGTGCTGATGACTGTAGGAAACTATAGCAAAAAAAATTTCAATGTCTGGTGTCAAGGATGACTTTGATCGTCTTGGCAAAGAATTTTACGATACTTAACAAAAATTTATGGACGGAAGTCACTCTGAATAATGTCTTCTCCGTTCTGCATTCCACTCAATTATGAAATGTAAATTAATAAACCAAGAGATATCTTTCATAGATGGAATTAAAATTTATTCGTACTAAAAGGTGAACATAGTGAACAACTGTGTATTAGTTTTGTTATAGAAGAAAACTAATGAATTATATCTGATACTTGTCAGCATTATCTAAATAGCTTTTGGCCACCTTTATTCACAAGATAGCAAGTAACATCAACACCAAAAAGCTGCAGCTGATGTAACTACAACACAGCCTGGACAGTTGTGAAACTGCAAACACGTCTTCTATTTGAAAAGTATTAATACTGTAATAGGTCCTGCTAGTGTGAAAGAATATGGTCAATATGGTTTCCTTGGCTGCAAAAGTATTACTAAATAAAACCATTTTATGTCTCAGAGGCCACATGGCATACATCCATAAAGCTAAACTGTTCCACTGTCATCTCCAAGCAACATAACATCATCCAACCCCCTGTGTAGAATGGTCCTTGTTGTACTATTTCCTGAACCATGCCCAAATATTATTTGGAAGAGTACTATTTTTCACAGTTGCCAAGAAGAACATAAAAAATTTAAATACTAAGAATAATCACAGGTCAATGCTTCAGTGGATGCTTGTACTCTGGATTTGCTTTTTAACATTATATGTAACCTACCCTGCTAGGTTTGTTTTAGTGCTTGAAATTTTTTTTTTGTTTGTTTTATTGCAGAATGGATTAATTATGTATTAGAGAAGAGGTGACAGCATTGAGTTTATGTTGTCCCAGACATCTCACATATGTACAATAAAGAACCCAGTCCTCTGTCTTTGAGATAGAAGAAAGAGTAGGGAAATACTCACTTGCTGCCCCATAGCCAAGGGGCAATAAGGAGGACAAGCCATGTTACCACAGTAATGCTAATGAGCAGTCATAACTTCATTTACCAACAACAGCTTAAGAAAAGCATATCTATAATCTGTTAATTAAAATTTAGTTAGAAGATGCTTTCACATATTTAAGATTACCACATTGTTCAATAGTAATAATCTTGTTTAATCTAGAAAGCACTTGAGTATAGAATGCAAAATTAAGAAACTTCTTTTATTTGAAATAATCCAAATGTCATTACAAGCATATATTCAGCCCCCAAAAAATCTGGACCATGGGAAAGTTTCTAGGATCTAACACAATGCTACTTCATAGTGACAATTTATGAAATAATTGCTTCAAATAACAGAAATTGTAATTACATTGAAGTCAATGAAATAATATAGGTCACTTTTTTCCCAGCATAGTCTCCTCATCAGATAAACACATGTTCTACAGTAAATATATATTGATAAATTATAGGATATTTTGCTTAGGCACAAACTCCACTCCCTAGGGAAAACAGTGAGGCTGCATGAACACTGTGTTATTTTTTTATAAGTAACTTAGCAACTGCGACTTGTTCTAGAGCCAAGAACAGAGTCTAAAGGTTGTAGACAGAATTTTGCTTCAATGTTTTTTCCCTTGTCATCAGTGTCCCCACGTCCAGAACTGTCAGGGTAATGTAGTCCTGATGTGGGGATCCCTGCCTAGATGAGAGATTCAGCTACACTACCCAGCAGGGGCAGGGAGTGTACTCTATGACTCCTACAGCAGTAATCTACAAATTATTGCTGTGATTAATAATACATTATTTAGAATTTCAAGCTTTTCTTTATATATATATATATTAATATTACCTATGTTTTAAACTATAATAGTATAACTGCACCAGCTTCTTAGTCAACTAAAGCATGAAAGAGTTTCATTTTCATATGCCTCTACTAACCTTTAGCTTCTCACTTCAACTATGTGATAAATCACCATCTTGTTTGCAAAAGCCAGCTTTTCTCATTTAAGACATGAATAATAAGCTTGAGTGCACCACAGGATCAACCTTGCTGTGCCAATATTTCCTCACTCACTTTTTGCTGTAGGCACAGTGCTACATTTTCCACTCTATAATGTAGGCATGCTGAATTGCATAATACAAAACTAAACAATCTAAACTACAAAACCACATAAAAGTAAAACAAAGGATTTAATTAGCCTCACAAGAGGATTACAGATATGTTTTCCACTGCCTCAAGTACATTTAGATAATTATTTTGAAATATTTTTTCTGATACTAAAAGGAGAATGCAACATTAGTTCTATCACTTGCAAATCCTGACTAGCAATTTTCTGATGACCCTGGCAAAAATCTGATGCCTCTGGAACTATGAATAATTCTAATGCTGACGAGGTGGCATAGTACATGTGTTGCCCCAGAGTCTTCTGATATATAAGACAAATCTAGAAGCATGAAAATGGATTATTATTATTATAATTCATTAATAAGTACTAATGTCAATAACATTAATAGCTCATAGCTAATTCCATCAGTACATTCAGTTGTTTAAGTAAAACAATCAGTTCTTTAGATTGCTGAAAGCAGTCCTTTTAATGTGCTCCCACCTTATGATACGAACATTATTTTAAACAATATTGTATAGACATCTTCATATTCAGTTACTCATGGTATTTGAGATTATAAAATCTTCCTCAGCTCTCTGTTGTGTTCCATTTAATTATGTCTTATTTTTTTCTTTATCAACTTTTTTTTTTTCTTTGTAGAAGTTAAATACATATATTTGCATGGATAAAACATGTCAATGTTAATGTAGTATTTACTTTATTTCTTAATGCAGAATTTAAAATTTTGTATTTTTTCCTTGTTTAATGTTCTTGGATGAGAACTTTATAAAAATAGTAAGCATAATTAGACAAATAAATTTGACTCCATATGTTTCAACACTCCCATTGTCCATAAGTTTGTTAGAAGGCTGAAAAATTGTTATACCTCTCAGGGAGAGGTGTAAATAATCTAGAAACCTTAAATTGGTGTTTCTCTCATTTACTTTAATATATTTGAGGACGATTCTTCCAGGGAAAAATATGAATGAAATTAATTACAAACCCACAACATTAAGAATGTAAATGAGGTAGTGTCCCGTAGAGGTCTGATGTTTACCTTTCATTATCATCACATACCCTTCGCTGTATTGGGCTTTGTTACCTTGTTTGAAGCACAAAGGAAACAAAAATACTGATCTAAGGTTGCTATACATTTTCCTTTACTTTACACTAAGATTTTCCCTCGAGAATGTATTCAAGCAGTTCCATAAAGCAGAAGACAAACTGTAGATATTTAGGGAAGTGTATGTTAAGACGTTTAAAGCTTATTACTCTTTAAACCAGGAAATTATATGGGAGAATTCTCTCTAGAAACCAAATACACTAAATTTAAAGCTACAGAGAACAACAGCAACAAAAAAATGCCAAAACAAGAGGGGAAAAAAAAAAAAGAAAAAAGGAAACAAAAGAAAAAAAAAAGGAAAAGAATGAATACAGGGAATCTATCTCATCTGCTGCTCATTATTGCACAGTAACTTATAGACTATATAAGCATATAATAGGACTCCCTGCTGTTTATACCTAACCATTGTTTAATATCTGCATCAGCATAAATGTGGCTGTATTTCATTCTGGTCACACTTCAGTGGCATATTCATCCTCTTTCTTATATAAGACCTGCTGATGCCATGTAGAAAACTCTGAAACAATTTCAGGGAAAACACTTTTTTAATAGAATATATTTGCTCTTTCACTTCACTCTGTGTTTTGTCCCTGGATATATTTGTAAAAAAGTAATTTATTTGCCCCTCAAAACTCACTTCCTTTTCCTCCTAATGATTTTTAGATGAGGTCATATTTCTAAATTTACAGTTTTGTTTACTGTTTACTACTGTCCTGCTACTACAGAGCTCAAACAGGATTCTCCTATGACATGAGCTGTGATGGGTGGGAGATCATGTGTGTGGAAGGAAAGGAGGGGACACTGGACCACACACTCGTACTGTGCTCCATGAGCCACATGCACCACTAACCTGAGACTTCTTTCAGATCATGCTGCTTCAGCTTTTTTCCCAAGTCAGTAATTTTGGCTCCTGAGCTGGAGCAGGGACACCGTGTGTTCACAGAGTTTTGCTCAGATGTAGGAAGCTGGAGAAGCTGTACAGAGCTGCACAAAATTTCTACCTTCTCACCTGGGAGCCCCAGTCCCTAGTCCTGGTGGGTGATAACAAAACTTGTTTTAAGGCTTAATGCAGAAAATGGTGCTCAGAATCCTCAGTGGTGCTGGGCTGGTATCTGTTAGCATCTTACCCATGCCTTGCCTGATAGTGTTTCCCAGTTCACAGAACTGGTGAATCTATGATTCATCACTGTCTTACTCATGACTCGTATAACAGTAGTTCACAATTTCATTGGAAGTATTTTCCATAATAGATTTCAGGAGCCCCTCCTTCCTTTCATGGCCAATCCCAGTGCCTAGCTAATAATCTCTCTGGGATCTGCTCTCAGACTTCTGTTTTCTCCTTCCCTGTGGGTCCTAAAAATCTTGGCTGCTGCTTTTAACAGAGTAATTTGTTATGAGCCTTTATGTTCACATCCAAACATTCAATACTATTAAAATTTCATTTAGTTTATTTCAGTCTAACACTTCTTTCTTAAGGTCATCTATTTTGTGCATTATCTGCTAATTTCATTGGCAAATTGCTTGGTTTTATGCCAAGCCTATAAATGAGTCTATTAAAGATACATTCCATGAATAACCCTTGTGGAATTCCTAAAAAAAACCTCTTCAAGTCCAGTTACTCTGATTTTTTTCCTTAATTTTATAAGGTGTGTGCTAATACCTGTCCAACCCTAACTCTTTAGCTGACTAATAGCATCTTGTGGCACTATATTAAATATTTTACTCAAGTCTAGACACATTTGCTCTACTACATTTCATCTGTCTGAAGAAATGAATCATGTATCAAATAACAATAAATTAGTACATTTATCTTTGATGAAGCTGTCTTCAGTGTCATCTTGCTTTTAACTTAATTCTGTTTTAAGAACTGTTTTTTCCTTTAAATTGAAGAGAAACTCCACCTAAATTTAGCAAAACATAATGTAGGCATCTGGTGTAAAGTAGCCTTTTAGGTTCCGAGTAACAAGTAGAAAGATATAAGCATATGTGAAGAGTAAATCACTTCATACATTTGTACCTATACATATCCACAGGCATATTTGGATTTCAATGAGATACCTATTTTCTTTCTTGAATGAACTAGGATACATACTTTTAGATAGCTGTATCAGCCTATAGTTCAGGTCGGAGAGGGTTGTTTTCTGACTTGAGGTGGTGAAACTCCTTTTATTTTTTTTTTCTAAATCAAAAGACACTTTCCTTTCATAAATCTGTTGTTGGTAATAATCTTTTATTCCCAAATTTGACGTTATTACATTTGTTGAAAGCAAATTTTCATTTAACTTTGGCTTATGCTTAGATCATCTCTAAGTTTTGCCCTTACTTTATGAAGAGTGAACTAATTGCCTTCTCCTTTATATTATCTCATTCAGACACCTAACTATCCTACAGCTGCAGCCATTGTGGAAACTAAGCTTTCCACATGCTAAAACTAGATGTTTTAAACATATATATTACACAAACATATTGAATGTGGTGTCAGGAAATAAAGAAAAGAAAAAAAACAGATTTTATTCTGCTTTGATAGAGACAGACTAGGTATATTAAATAAAAAAGCCTCTACTGACTTTAATGGACATGACTTAATGGACTCTAAGAAAAAAGCATTGTTGCAGCCAGCAGACATGTATTGGACCTATTTCCTCAAAGCATGTCTGGGAAAGCCTGTCTCTCAATTCCAGCCTCCCCGTCTCCCCCATTGGATACAACAGAAGTACTCGACTAAGAACAGTAGCTGAACTGACAGCCTTTTCATTTCATAGGCTTTGCTGCTGCGTTTTAACATGCCCACAACTGATATTTTTTCCTGAAAGCCTGTTGAAGGTGCCAATTCTAAGGATACTACTCTGAAAATAACAGGAAAAAAAGCTACTTCTGTGCATATAAACATAACTATATCCTTATGTCAATGTTATTTTTTGTGCTTTTCGGTGTCAAATTGGACAGCAGTGACACAAAGCCCGTAATATGAAGTAAAATGAATTCCAGATGGATTGTCCCAGTTTGTTATTTCAGTAGCATTCAGAACAATTTTAATTTATTTTTACTAAAAATTGTAGCTTACAAAGATGCCTTTGATGGTTTAGCTCAAGGGGGTAAATAAATAAATACATGCTTTTGCTTTAAAATGAAGGCCACAAAGTCCTTAAATATCAGTAACTGTAACAGCCAGTCAGATGCTACGGCATATGAGATTTGTAACCTTTAGCAGCAGTCTTCATCAAAACCATTCTATAATTTTAAAATTTTATTATTTTTCTTTAAATATATGTATGAAATGAGTGCACATACCTAAAATTCAGCTCTGAACTTACTTTATTTGGATTAAGACATCATTATGTATCATTAACTGTTCATTAGAAAACTTCAGTGGAGCCTGTGTGAACTTTTCGAGGCAGGTGAAACTCAGTTGGCTTAAAAAGGTTCATCAAGGAAGAAAGAGAGGGTTTGTGCAGACAAATTAGCAAACACATATTTGACTCTTGCCTAACAGTTCATTGTTTTGGAGGAAAGACTAAGGTTACGATTCCTGCTTTCAAGGAAAATTTTACATTTTTTAACCGAAGACTGCACATACCTTTCAGGGTGTGAAATACGGGATCCAATGACATTTCTTGATCAATTCAATACACTAATCTCTAATTTACTGTTTGCTATTTAGATGAGTTATAGGTCTCCAAAGGCCAACCATGTATGGTTGAGATGGACTGAATCTCATTGTAAAAGGTAAAAAACCAAAATAGTTAAACATTATCCTTATGTGCACTGAGATTTCTATTGCATCAAAAGAGAAGACAATGGAGATAGGTTGAATATTGATTGAACTGGGTTGTTTCTATAAATTAGAAACTATGCATCATTTCATATATGACTTCCCATAAGAGACTGTTTTTTAATGATAAAACTCAAGAATTCAGTTACTAGGACAAATTAAATCGTTCAGGTTAAATATGGCATGTTTAACAGGCTGTAGTTTGCCATACTCAGCACTAATATTGGACAGAATATCAGAGGAACTTCAATGGCCAAAAAAAAGAGACATTCAGTTCTCCAGATCCTGTATATTTTATCATTTCCTTTTCACCCTCCTCAATAATTTCTTTTAGTCACATGGATTCAGTCATTTCATCCCAAGTAAGAACTTACTAGATGCACCCAAGATATATACCTAGTAACTGAATTTCCTAATAGTCGATGGAGAGAAATACGACCCTCCAGAAAGTAATTGAGTCTATTATAGTCAGCTTTGCCCTCTGGAAAAGCCCATCCTTTTACACTGACTGCATGAGCAGCTCAGTAAGAGCTAAATATTAACGAAAGCATTATAGATGCCTGAATTTAGAAAAGAACATATGCTTTGTCTCCTGCAATGGATGTAGTGACACAGATGTGGTTATGATGTTATAAAAAGTGTTGTTTTCATGCTGCTTCATTTACAAACATCTTGTATTATTTGTGGAGTATGTGATACTTTGATAGTCTTTGAGCCAGGAAAGTTATTTTCAGTCACAATGCTGGTACATTATGTATGAGTGGCAGTATGTGTGGTGGGTAGTGGCAGTAAATATTTTCCTGCCTTTGCTAGTTATTTGTCTTAGCTCTGAACTGCAGAGAACCACCTACTCAAACTGTAAGAATAGTTCAGTCTCTACGCTTTTGAATCTTCTCTGCAGACTCTGGGACCACCAGGAGGGTCCAAATATCTGAGTTCCAGATTGTCTACACAGTTTGCCAGTTACTATTTACTTGCTAGCCAAGTAATTGCATGCTTCATGTCTTGTACTAATAAAGACATTCAATCCTATTCACTTCATTTAAAAAGAAAAAGAACAACAAAAAAAAGTAGCAGTTAACATTCATGACAATGTTATTAGAATATATCTCAATCAGAGTTTGGTTGTAGGCCAAATAAAATTACAGACACACCATTATTTCTATTAATTGCAAGTAAAGAACTTATCAAAACTTCAGTAAATGCCAAAGAAATTGCCATTAGAAATTGCAGTGGTAACTCGGGCTTTTGCAGCAATTGCAATTCACTTGTAATTTCAATTGTTTTCAGTCAAGTGCATTAGAAACCGCCATAGTGCTGTTAAAGCTTCCAGGGAAACAGGCATGTGGCAATACTTGCACAGCCAAAAAAGTCAGAAGACTGAGCTCTGCTTTCACTTTTGCATCTGTAAAATCATTCCTAGCACTTCTCAAATAAGATCCCAGGACCATATTTAGAGGAGACAGGTTAGTGACATTGTCCTTGCATAATAGCCTAGAAACGTTTAAGCTTAGAAGCCTATTTTAGTTTCCTAAAGATGCAAATATATGGCTAACACCTTACAAAATCTGACAGTAAAGGCTGGTTCAGACAGTAAATCCAGGTTCAGAAATCTGATACTTGGATATTTTATAGTTGCCTAATCTACAATAGAGAAGTGAGTCTTTCTAGGAAGATAGCTGTTCAACTCCCCCTTATACAAGGCCAACGTTGTTCAGATGAATTTCACTCTAGATGTGCTTCTTTCTCTTCACTGGTTTTAAAGGATGCCCACATGACATTCTCAGGTACACCTGTGTATACAAGAATTTGCTAATCCTATTTACAGGCATATTAGTGATACAATAGGTCTTATTACTGGAAGGGCAATGGATATGCAATTCACTTGCAGTTCCAACGTTAAAAACTGACTTTTAAAGGCTCTATCTAATATTGTTGACACACCAAAGATGTCTTTAAGATCTTTGGATTTCAGAATCTGCTCTCAGCCCTTTGATAGAACCATCTTCATCTTAATATACAGACTATGGTTTTGTATTTTTTTTCACCTTGTACTGTTTATTAAACATTTTGTGTTTTTTTCCCTCCAGTCCTCTCTGACTTGCATTATCAAGCCAACATATAAAGAAGCCATAAAGCATCTGAATCATTTCCAGTATGATTATGTGATAATTAAACAAAGGTATATTGCCCTGATAGATGTAGATTAAACTTCAGCTTTTACCTAGATGTTCATCATCACATTTTAATGCATAGCTAAGCTGCAATATTGCTTCCTGTGCAATATTTAAAGCAAAAATTCCAGATCTCTTTCAATTACTCTGTTAAAACACTTAGCACAGTCTCTCTAGGAATAATATTTTACTTTCATGTTTTCCTGGAAGTTAACTCAAGTTTAACAGGTTATCAGTTGATCAAAAGATCTGAAAACATGGAGATTGAAATAAAATAATTATCAATCTGCTGGAACTAGAACTATTGCTTTAGGAGGCAATATTTAACATTCATGCTTCCAGTCTGCAGTATTGTTTAAAGTTTTTAATCCAAGAAAACAATATAATCAAGGGCAGCATCCTGGTTAAAGCTGGGATGAAAGCTTTTTTGTTCAGTATTTCTTTGCTCTTACTCTTATTATAGATTAGTCTTCCAAGGATGTATTTGAAAGGTTGATGATCTTCTATAAAGTGGGGTTTTTTTTCAAAATTCACATGACAGAATATTCAGATGAACAGTACATTAGTGAACATAACTAATATAGATGATGACTTTCATTTCTAGTCTTAGAAGTCCAATTGTTGGTGACTCTTCAGATCACCTTTATCCTCTTAAATCTCATGAGAGTAAGTAATATTCTCTTGGCTCAGCAGTTACTAGGGGCAAAAGAAATCACTGAGGCCAAAGCTAAGCCTGTCACACTGAACATTGAAATTCCTCTGACAGACACAGTTCTTGCTGAAATCATGTAGTGTCTTGAAGTCTGCCCATATCTGGTCCACGGACAGCAGTGGGGATGTTATTAAAACTATTAGAAGTTTGACTGATTTTGGAAAATAATTGGTAAAAATCCAGTCTCTCTCAATGCCTGTGGAAAATCTAATGTCAATGAGGAACAGATCCTGCAAATTTGTGTATCCCTTATGATCTTGGATTAGAATTTGCCAAGGCTTCAGAAATTAGGCAACCTATGAAAATCTTCTTTGATAAGTCAGAAACAGAACCATTGCTTCTGAACCAACTGGACTTCACAAGGCTTCTCTTTCACCTGGCCTGTTTAAACCACCTAAACTGGTCTATGAGAATAGTCTATATGAAAGTACATGTTCTGTACTGATGCAATCAATATGTCTGTGCAGGTTTTAAAATAATTAAACGTGCCTTGGAAAAAAATTAATTCGAGTACATAAAATCTAAAGAAACAGGGAAGCAACAATATAACAACACACATTCTCATCTAAAATGTTATAACCTCTTAATGTAAAATATTTATAATTATTACATAAGAAAACTTACAGTATCAGTTCCAACCATTCCTTTTATTGAACTGGTTCTCTCTGAAATAAATTGATTTTATTTCTTTTTCAACCAAAGTAAATCTGTATTGATGTTATCATGGTAATTCTTGGTGGAACTATGGCTAATGTTGTATTACTTTACAAGAACTCACTTCAACATACAAGTCACTTTGAACTAAACATCTCAGTTTAAAGACACCAAAGAGATTCTTCTGATCATAAAATGTGTCTGGCCATGTAGTAACACTGGAGAATGATTTTTTCAGTGGACTTCATTCTTTATGAATGAATTGGTAGGCCTGACCAAGAGATTAGTAATTATAGGTTGTCTCCCTAAGTTCTTCATCAAAATTGAAATTGATATTTTCTTGTCCTTTTTGTCAGAATGCTTGTGCTTCAGAGACGTTTGTTTTGGGGCTGCATCAAACAATATTAATAGGATTACATTAATTTCAAAACTAGTATCAATGAGGCAGTGCAGTCCACTAATTACTGGTATAGAGATACTCATAGAAATAAATTTATATAATTTTAATAATGCAAAGCTTGTACAGAAATCTCAGGTTTCACTTTATTTTCTTTAGTCAAGACCAATAATCTCATAATTCTTCAAAGACTCTGCAAGCACACAGAAGCAACCAGCTGTAAAATGGGCTGAAGTAGCAGTGAGGAAACATGTCACCCAAATACCATAATGCTCTCTCCAAAGCCTGCAGGCAATTTCTCCCCTTTCAGCCAACATCTTGGTTTTGAAATGCCTGCTTTGTGCTAAAACTGCCATATCATTGAATCAATCTCTTTTTTGGTCTCAGCTACTTCAGTTATTAAAAGATACGATCAACATCTTTGATGGATTAAGTAATGAACCAATAAAACTGCACCCAGCCAGAAAATAGATTTTTTACCATGTAACTTCTATGTTGAAGAGTTCCTTTATGAGAAAAAAGAATGCAAAAAATACCAATTGGCTCTAATTAGTCTATACCTGTTCCAAAATGGAGTGAGATAATCTCTTTTATTAACAGATGGTGAACATTTAAGACTTAAATCCTTCAAAATATAGGCTAATGCAGGTATCACTGTAATCAGAAGCACCTGATGATGGAAAAAATCATATCCCTATACTTAATTAAGTACAGACATAACAAAGAAACATTTATAAAAATACTTTTTTTTTTTTTTTGGCTTGTAGGCACTGAAATTAAAAAAAACAATTTCAATACACACCTGACAACTGTTTGCTACTTAAAGTGTATCCGTATCAAATGCTTGACTTTATGGCTAAAGAACAAGCTGGCTGTTGGATTGCAAATAGGTCTCTAGTAAGCGGAATTTTCCTCAAAGGAATAAAACATTTTGATTCTTTTCTAAAGGGATGAGCCACTGTTTATGTTTAATTATCATTCTAGAAGCTGAGAAACTGAAAAAAAAAAGTTAATTAAAATGAAGCAGAGTGTAAAACCAAATGTGATAAAAACTGTACAAAAATGTCTTTTCAATTTTTGTGATAGCAAGAGAGGTTTAAATTACATACATAGTTATTTCCCTTAATTTTCATTAATATCTTTTAATCTTTATATCTCTTATTAGCTTTAATTTGAAGAGAATTGAAATTCTATTATAAAAAAGAAAACAGCATGTGCATTGACTACATTTAACTATATATAGATTTAATGTGATTTAATCCTTCTTTTCAAATCTATAGGCCACTATTTTTCAGTTCAAAATCAGCTGTAATGATATCTTGGATTTTGCATGCTGAACACAACCATCTTCTGCATATATAACATATTTCGACCAATATTCCATACTGTGTCAAGGCAAGGGGCAGGGCAACTCAATCTCATCCCTGCCTTTTAAACTTTGGGGGATGCATGAGCTGCTCATTATTCCTTGAGTGGGGACAAGAAGTCAACATGGAGATTTCAGTTTCCTTGAGAAGAAAGTGTTCATTTCTCCCCCACAGAGATCTGTAGGATGAATAGAAAGAGAAATCTGCTTCTGAAAACCATGAAATACTATTGCTCGGGAGTCAGACCTTCTGCTCCTGCAGCTGGCTGCACCAACTGGCCCAGATATATCTTCAATTAAGAAGGTCCTCATCATTGGTTGATATACAGAAGACTAAATATTGCTATTCTAGCTGATCAGGATAAACACATCAAATTAAAAATTGAAATAAAAGAAAAAATGTATGCTCTTGCCCATAATAATAAAGTGTATATTTTGCTAACTTAGGCTATTACTTGTCCTCATACTTTTCAGGATATTCTCATATCCTTCCTTTTTCTTTCTTTTTATGTCTTTTTAATAATTTTGCATATGACTCCAATACGTGGCTATTATCCCTCCTAGTAGGTTTTAATGTAGGGTTCAAGCACGTGTCTGCAAAGTCCATAATGGGAATAAATCAGCCTTCCTAGTTTCATTTCTGTTCTTACACATTTTTTAGTGATAAAAGCATGTTAATATTATCAGATGGTGAGTTAAGAGAGGCTTATGGCCCTTAATGTTACTGCCTAAAATTTAGATGTTCAGTCTAAAAAGGCACAGAGGGATCCTACATCTTTGTATACTTAACCACAAAAGGGAGTCATTTGGAGATGGAAATTTAGCCCACCTCTCACATGAACTACCTTTGACAGTACCTCTTTTTTAACACAGACCAGAGAGAAAACCTGAACTAACTGGACTCTTTAAGCAAACTTAGGTGTGACGACTATGAGCCTTAGTTAAACACATTTTAAAGTACTTTTTTTTTCCCTCTCTGTGTCTCATAATTGCTTTTGGCATGCTTTATTTTCTAAATGATTTCCTTATTTTGTGATAGGCAACTTTTTACTATTATCTTTAAAAAACATTTTTTATAAGGATGGGTTTATTATGGGAGGTTATCTTCTCCAGCATGCAGACAATGGCACTTTTCTTTCTGAATAAGCTTTCTTTTTTCATATTTTCTAGTTTACATGAAATGGACAGGGCACAGTCTTCTCATAACAGTAGTACTGCAGATGGTGTAAATCTGAAAAAAAAAATCATCTACAGTATTTAAAAACAGCTATGACTTACAGTCACTAGTGCATTAAAGTCTTGTCCATTACGGAAACAGAGCCTGACTCATCTGTGATTTGACTGAGAACATTATCTCACAAATTGGTCATTAATTGCTGTTGAAAATCAATTCACTGAAATAAAGGCTTAAAAGTATTGCTGAACGGTTTGTCATGAAGCATATATATGAGTGAAGATAAAATGCTTTCATTTCAGCTGCAATTTAAAAGTTATGTCTGGGCTGCCAATCACATCTAACAGTCAGGGCACCTCTTCCAGTGGTCGGAAATCCTGTCAGCATTTTCACAAGTGGAAAGTAATTGAATTAACTGCAAATCGCTAACATTATCCCTTTTCATGTGCACTGGAAGGAAAAAAAATTGGATGTCTTAGAAAGACTGAAATGTTTTAAGACAGAAGCAATTAGGGGGCACAACAGCAGACTGACCCCCCTTAGATTCTAGATTGCATGGGTCTCTCTCTACATTATACAAAGGAGCTAAAAATATAGGCATCAACTTGCAAAAGAAAAAAAAGACTTAGCAGGGACCTAAACCTGTGTCTCAGGGAAGTCAAAAGGTTCTGTGATCGACAAGAGGATTAAGACCTTCTCCTCAGAACACAATACATATAATATACACATATATATACACGCACTATCATAATATTCAATATAGTAAATGTTACAGCCCAATATTAAGAAAAATCTTAGCAGGTTCATTTGCAGTAGTGCTAGTAATAAAAAGCTAAGAAAAGGCAGATGAACACATATTAAACTTCCATAGGGACATTCAGCTGTTTATTCAACATGATAAAGCAGGTACTTTTATATTTTCTGTCCCTTAATAAAGGCTCAAAAAAAAAAAAAATATATATAACTTTTAATTGCCATAGTGAAAACATAAATGGTTGCGTAACATTGTATCCATACCTCATTCTTCTTCATAACACTTGATTACATAAAACAATAGATTAAAAATACATTATCTAAAATACTTTCTTCACCTAAAATAAGTGAAAGATTTGTTCATAAGTTTATTGGATGAAAACACTATCCCATTGAAATAAATAGGAATTTGGTCCTATTAGAATTCACTTGACCACAATTTCACCTGCAATTGAGGACCAAAAATGTTTATTGTGACTATTTATTTTGACCTCTTTCATTACACAGGGCGTAAAATTTAATGAAGTAATTTCTGCATCAAGCCTAATAACTTCCTGATGAGCTTAAGTGCATGATCTAGAGAAACACTCAGCTATAGCTGCTCCATCACTTTGGCTAGAAAATTCTCCCAACAATTAATTATTCTCATTATTAAAAAAAAAAAAAGTCTCTACATAATTTCCTATCCAAATCTGTCTTATTATGCCTTTGTCTGCTACATTGTCTGTGTTTAAAAAAGATAAATTACTCCATGCTGGCATCTTTGGAAGGATGTCATATGAACTCAGGAGAAACACTACTGGGTTGGAAGGGGGTTTACATGACCATTCAGGCATGGTGATGGGCAAGATGCCATTAGATATTTTCCTAATTAACACAATTTAGTCTCAGTTGAAGACATAAATGTTCTCTGAAGCAAAGATGATAAAAGAAGGCTAAAAGAGCAAATTATACAAGTGAGCCAAATTAATTCTTATGGCATAAGACAAGTTGTGCGTGTCAAATAAAGTGAGAGGCAAATGAGCCAGAATGGCTCTTTTCAAGAAAAGAAAGAAAAAAAGAACTATGCCTTTTCAAGTAAAAAAGTATTGTAAAATATAAGTCCAATACTGCTGCATGGACAAACTTCATACAGGTATATCTTTAAATATAAAGGTTAGAATAAATATCAGAATCATTACTATGGTTCATGCAAGTTAATAATATCCAAAGGAGAACCAGGATTAAAATTTTATATGCCTTGTCTAAGTCCTTTAAGAGATGGTAGCATTGATAAACACTTTGCTCATTCAAATTGCCAAATACGTGAAGGTGTTTATAAATCGTGAGCAAGGAGTTTGATTTGGTATTTTCAACTCAAGGTTAGTCTATAAAAATATGTTTGCATGGATAAAGAGGGAAAAGAGAAGAAAACAGATGCTGAGAAGAATGAAGCCAAGCACTAGTGTTCCCTGAGAACAAAACCGACATGACCTAAGTATGCTCCACATAGTCTAAAGAGATCTGATATTTCTGATCATAATATCTTTTTCATCAGAAATTGCGGGTTTAACTTTCTTGCATATACTTCAGGACAATTTGTCCTTGTCACCTGTTCTTATTTTTCTAAAAAATAAACTCCTTATAAAGCTGTTTCGGACAGGAGAGATGTGAAGGATTTGTTTACAAGCTTATAATCAGCAGCATATGAACTCTATAGTGAGGATAAAGTTACACACACTAACCTCTTGCCTTACTCACGGAGATCTGAAGTTTGGCCCGTGATATAAAGTCTCAACATGAATGACCTTGTGAGCCATAATTAAAATTCCTTGAAACAAAGGTTTTTCAAACGTTTTAATAGTTTACAGCCCTGACATGTGTAGCCCGTGCTACTGGGACACTGACTTACACGAACTGACTGCAGCTGATACCGCACTGCAAGAAAATATGGGGGTGAGAGAAAAAGTTTTGCTTTGGAATAACTGATGCTTTTCACCCACTATTGTCAGTGTGGGTCGGATTTTTTCTTAGATCAAAAGAAATTTTTTCTTAAAAAATGCAATTACAGTTTCCTTTCCTTTCACACCTTGAAGGTCACTGAAAATTAATCTTTGCATAAATATAAAGGAAAAAATGTAAACTTAGTAATTTTGTCCTAGTAAATCATAATACAGAAGACTTTCAGAAGTTGTTTCTAAATAAATGGGATTACATCTGATCAGATTTCAGGAAGGGTGGAAAACCTTCTCTTTTGGAAACATTTCCATGTGTATTAATACCACAAACAGAAGCATCTTTCTACTTTCTTAAGGAAGCAGAAAGTTACACTTGAAGCATACTACCCAGAATTAAGCCTATGAATGCCTGTATTATCTTTCACATTTCTCCAAAAGAGGATCTTTCTCCCTTGGAGGAGTGTGGGTGTTCAAACAGTGAAGCTGGCTGAAACCTCAGTGCTGGGCCATGTTTTAATGGAAAACTTCCTTCTAAAATTGTACATTTCTTGCTATGAAGTTCTAATATTAAACATGTGGTCAACATATATACTTTAAATAATGTGCATAAAGAAATAATTGATGTTGAATTTCTGTACTTTGTGTGAATATTTTTGCCACATTAGTTACTTCTTTTTCAGTTAAGTACAAAAGTGAATGATAAAAATATACATTTATAAAAAACTAGAAAGAAAGGATAACTAAACATGGAATACCTATTGTGCACCAACCAGTGAATGAAAAACTGTACAAGTTGTGTGCAAGATTGTCAGTCTGAGCAAATGGTACAATGCTAACCCACAGCACAGGAACAATTACTGCAAAGGTTTTATGAAACCTGTGTATTTAAAGAAGAATGAAACTTTACAAACCAAAAGTGTGGAGATGTGTGTATGTGTATATACATGTATACCTATGCATATAAGTATAAAGACACACATTAAAGAAATGCGTGTTGTATATACACATTACGTCAATATACATATAAACACATAAACATATTCATACACTGTTATCTTTATCTGAACACTTATTTTCATTTTGCTGTATCAGAAGAATATATGATCACAGGAAAATGAGGCTGCCAATTAGTTCACCTTTGTCTAATGCCAAGTTGTTGTTTTTCAAAATGCGCACCTGGAGCCCAGTGCCTCACTGGTGCTGCCAAAGTTCTCATTGAATTTCAGGAACATCAAATTATAACCTAAGGCTGGATTGTATCATTTCAAGGATACACTTTCCTCACGTTTTACTAAAAACACTATTGAATCTTTAGGGGCTCTTACAAAGATTCTTCCCCCAAATCTAATGCCTGAAATTCTGCTAGATCCAGTTCTTAGTTGTGCTGCTCAGAGTGTGATTACAGAGAGAGAGAGAGAGCAAAGCTAAAACACCTTTTCCCTATCTTGATGTACAAACAGCAAACCAGGTGCACAAAAAGAATAAATTGTTTTGCAGATTATGAGAATAAGGCACTTGAATGGAGAAGCACAAACTGTTCCATGTTTTGCTTCTTTTACCAAGGCAATTATTCAGCAAGGCAAGGAAGAAGGTTGCCACTGGTCTTTTGTAGGTATATGCTCTGATTCTTAAGAGCATTCTTATTCAGAACACTAGTCAAGCATAATTGTCATCCTAAGGAAGAATGGATTAATATTAAGCTGAAGGGATTTATCGTGGATAATTATGGGAGCAAAGTGGTTTTCCTCTCTAGATATATTCACAGGAATGTTAACACTTTATAAGAACATTTGAACACGAACACATTTCAACAGACCCTAAAATAAAGGGACATGTGAAATTCTTCACTAGAGCAGAGTAAAGATGCAGAAAAAAAATATTCCTGATCCTTGGAAACACCCAGCTGCTGCTCTGTAACTAAATGGGTGTTTAAAATGGTTTCAGCTGTCAGGTGTCCATCAGTGAGGCTTTAAGACTTCTAGAGTAAGAAATTACATCTTTATACTTCTATTGATGTGTACACTTGCAGTCGTACTTCTCACTGTAAGAGTCATAATTAACACAATGGAAGGAATGAAGAAGGATCATTATCTCAGATTTGCTAATGACCTCATCAGATTTTCTTTACATGCCCTCAATTCAATCTAAAAGCACATGAAAAAAACAAATATCATTAAGAAGTTATTCTTTGCCAACCCATACATCTAAACTCTAGTTCTCAGTACTCGCTTTGTTGTTGAAATAGATTATACCCTTATTTTCAGTCAAGCAGGAGGCTGCATGTAACTTCTGGGTAGCCCAGGGAAACACTATGAGTCACAGACATCCCTTTGAGTCACAATTCCTCCTTTTCTTCCTCCTTTCACCCTCAGCCTTTCCATTTGCTTATGGCCTTTCCCAGAAATAAATTCCTGTGCCACCTCCATGCCAGCTCAGCTACACTGGCCAGCAAGTGGAGGAACCGAGCCAAGGACAATGTTAATTCCCTGCCTGTCTCCCGGGTGTTCCCCAGGCTGGGCAGGCAGCAAAGCCTGCTTGGAGCATCAGCCACCCTGCCAGCCTGGGGAGGCTCATGAAGGAATACAGAGTGGCTGTAGGTTTTTACCCTTTTGTGTGGGCATTTAGCTCTTATTCTTAATCTAAGCATTCTCATTAAGATCAGAGATGTAGAGTCCAGAAGAAACTCTAAACTGAACACTGGGTTTCAGTGATTCAAGAAGTAAAAACATTACTGATATGTAAATAAACAAATATAACTAGCTACTGGCAGCAAGTCTCCCAGGGACCAACACAGGCCAATAGGGATCCAGAGGGAAGAAAAATTCAGTGTCTGGGCATTGTTTCATTTATCTGTTGTTGTGTTTTCTCATTTGTCAGCAAAAGCAAACTTTCTTTTCCAGAACAGGCCTGTGAAAGCTGACAATGTTCAAATCAATTAAAATTGAACTTCTGAATCACCAAATCCCCCATCTGAATCAGTTACAGAGAAGTAGGATCTGTCTCTCCCAGACTCATATTTTCACTGCAAATGCTAATTTTAAAGGCTCTGAGAATAACTTATTAGAACAACTTAATAATACACTAACTTTCTTACACACTTTTAAATTACTTGGCTCCCATTGGGAGTCTAAAATAGAAACTGATGTGAAAAGCAAGACAGGGTTACAGCAGTCTCAAAGAAAGCTAGATTCAGTATTACAGTACAGAGGATAAATGCAGTTTTTATTAGCTGTGTAATAAAATTCTGCAATGATGATAGCATTTAAAGCAATAAGTAGAAGTTTAGTTTGAAATACTCAAAGTTTGTATGCTGACAACTGCCTGAATATATGGAGGACTTCAGGATGTACAGAATTTCCTTAGCCAGAACATTGCTGTAGCTTCCAGGTTACCATACACCAGCCCCACTTTCAGCTGTACTTTCTCTTTAATGACTCAAAACATTTTATGAAATTGAGAGCTGTAGTGGAAGGAGAGACAAGAGATCTCCACAAAATATGAAAATTCTCCATTGGAGGTGAAGGATAAAAAGTTGAATAGTCACCAACCAAAGAAGGAAGTTGAGTTTAAACCTCTTACATCTCAAAGAAAATGTGTTCTACCTATTAAGTTAGGTATCAAGTTATGACAAGAGGGAAATATGGAGACCTCGTCTCTTGTTTCAAAAGTAGATGATTACCTTTAGAAAGTGAAAAGGTTTATAGTTCTGTCTTGTAGGTACCTGAAGCCCTCAGTTACATGAAGATAGGCACTGTAACACTGGCCTTTTTCCCTATTGACTAGCACAGTGCAGTCTCTTTGTTTCTGACTTTAAATAGTGTATTTGGCAGTGTGCTGGGTGTTCCCAATCTGCTGAGGTACATAACTTAGGCATGGAAGGGAGACTGTGAGCCAGTGCAGGGCCTTAGGCTTCATTACAAGGTATCAATGAAGTAGTGGAGCACCTGAATGTGTACCAAATCAGCCAATATCTTTAGATGCCTTCTTCCTTTCTCTGGTCCATTCTCTCATATCCCACATTGTGGAGATAGCAGCATACATAGTTCATTCCAGTTTTGTTCAATTTACATTATAAGAGAGAAGCGGGATTTGACTTCTTTGTTTTTCTGATGTTGTATCATATTTCCCTAAACACTTTCTAAAATCAAACTTCTGGTTGACCCTAATGAGACATCTGTTCATGAAAGAGAGGATAGATAGAACATAAGAAAATTCATCCTACAGTTATTTAGTGACAGTGCTCCTTACTGTACAATATTTTCACTTTATTACCTTATAGCTAGATGCTTTCCAAGATTATGATAAAATTTTCCACAGTTCATTTCTCCTCAACTGTAAATTCTTCCTGTTTACTAAGCAAAGTTGATGAGCAGGTAAGGTAAATAAACATACGCAAAAATTCAACAAATGGAATATAACTGTACCAAATATTTTCCATGTACAGTTTTTATTTAAAATTTCTGATGAAATAAATTGTAAAGACAGCAGTATGCATTTTGAACTTTTTATTAACAACTCTTTTTGACTTAAAAATAGTATTAAATATAAGGGCCATTAATGGAGTAGTAGTTTTTAAATTAAAGCTCTTGAAACTGAAATGTCTCTCTTTTAGTATTTTAATGCATTTCTTAAAGATGCCTTCATTAGCAAAGCCTGTATACCTTGCAAACTGGAAAGGGCTCTGTCTCAATGAATGTAGATTCTCTGCTAGAAAATATTTCTATAACAAGAAACACAGACACTTAACTCAATATCTCTGAATGTTACTGGAGCATGGAGAGATCCATGGAGTTGGGGCAATGTGAGGCAAGAATTTCATGCACTGCTAAAGTTATTTAGCTAGGAAGGGAAAGGGACTGAGATACATGATCCTCAAGTTCTTGTCCCTTGGCTCTATAAATTAGACAAGTGCCTAGTAATAATATTTCAGACGTGGCACTAACATGGGTAGCTTAAATTGACTGACTTTTCACAGTTGCCATGCACAAGAAGAATGCTGTTGCTTTGACCTCTGTCTTGAAGAGGGCACTAAAAATTATATTAATGCATAAGACACATGTCGGCTTTCCAAATGAGTAAACCAGGCAGATGGCTGATTAAATGAGAACCATATCTTTAATGAGTGTTGTACATCTTCTAAAGTGCTCTGAGATCTCCAAGGGAAAAGCAAAGTCAAAATACAAATAGCTGTGATACAAAAATTAATAGCTATATAATAGCAAAGTATAATATAAATCAATTTAATCTTCACTGTCACTCAAATAATGGCCACAGAATAGTGCTGTAAAATGTTAAGTTTTTCTTCCAACCATAAGCACGTCTGTCATCCTGTTAACATCAAATATTCAAATCTTTCTCTTGCTTGAATAAATCTACTTATGTATAATTTTAAACTTTTATTTCATATATTCACATTTCATACCAACTGTATTTCCAACTTGCTTTTAACCGCATCAAATAAGGTCTTTTTTAAATCTTTTGCTCTTATGTTGCCTTTTTAATAGGCTGTGTTTCTTTCAGATATGAGCAGTGGAACTTGAGCTATTTTCTAATTAGTAGCCAAGCCTTATTTCCTTCTCTATTTTCTATATTCCTAACTATTATTTCAGTTAAACAGAAAGAGTAACTTTAGAGATCTGATTACAAAGGTAAGGAAAGAACAGGATATTATCAAAAATGGATGACTCAGAAACCAGGGTGGATGATGTCAAACGGTTGTCTCCAAGAAACATCAGACAACCATACATGTATTTGACCTTCTGTGCTGCGTAGTTAAAAATTTATAAACTAGATTTTGAACCCTATTTTGTCTCTATAAATCATATAGTTTTCAGTCATACCTGTGCAGTAGTCTGTGCTGCAGTCAAATCAATTGCTTCTCAGAATGATTAAACCAATATAAGGAATTTCACCTTTGCACATAAACATTGAATTAAATTCTCAGAAAAATAATATTATAAAATTAGGTTTCACTAGATTACAAGATCAGAAAAATGAGAGAGCTCATTGAATCCTACAGATAATATCAGAATACCAGTAATTGCTCTAATACTTATTATTTCAGCAAGAACAGGCAGTATATGGATATGCAACCAAAACTGAGTTTAATACTACAGATATTTTCAGGCAAAAGCCAAGCTGTGCTCCATGGGAACAGAAGAATCTTGCTACAGATTTGTTCAAATGTCACCCTAATCTCGCTCACATCCGTAATAGATAAAGGCAATAATAACATAAAAAATGTTAATAACTGAAGACATATAGATATGCCAGACTGTTGTAATTCAACTAATTTTATCAAAACCATTGAGTTGTGCCTGAAATTGTTTATGAATATTTGATTAAAAATTTATATACAATACAAAATATATATAAAGTATTTTAGGGAGAATGATAAATAGAAGCTGTGCTATATTATATTGCCAGATATAAGTATAGTAATTTTTATAGCTGTCTTCAAATAATTCATACTTTTCCGGCAAGAATATTTTTATACTTTTCTGAAAAGAAGATAATTAAATATGTTGTTAAATGCTACATGCATAGCAAAAAGTTAGAATAGTACTTAAAATAATAATAATAATAAAACCCAAAGTAGTTTATTGGAAGAGTTAAGAAATATTACCTAAAAATCTGTTGTTCTCGTCCTCAAAGACAAGTGTATTTCAAAGGGCTACATTATATCACTTGAGAAATAGATGGGTACTTTCAGAAATAACTCATTAGGCGAATTCAATAGTTAATAATAGGATTTTCAAAGGGATTTAAGTGGATTAGGTAAGGACTTGGTCAATGAAATCCCACAGTCTTCATTGAAAATGTCAGCTCAGACGAACATTTCGTTAAAAGAGTCACACATGGAAAGTCACTGATTTATGGTTTTATTGTATTTGGTTATAATGTACTTGAGCCAGACAAGAATCTGAGCTAGTGTTTAACTTAAACTAAAATGGCTGAGTTAAAGAAAAGATTATCTTGTTTTCAGGTTATATTTGCCTGAAAAGAAACACATTGCTTTAGTTTCTTTGTGAAAAATGTATTTATTATTTTTCATGAAGTGAAAATTTTCCATGAAGAATTTCACTTCTGTGATACTGCCAATAAAAAAATCCTTTCCACAAATAATTGCAAAATCAATTCACATTAGTATTTACTTTTTATGAAGCCTTACATCAGTAGGGATGACCCTGCTAACAGAGTCATCAGTAATGCAAATGGATTGAGTGGAACTACTAGTTAAAATTCTATAATATTCCAGACACGACATCTTAGACACTGCATTTGCAATTATGCGTCTGTATATGTAAGTCTTTAATTTAGAACGTAATTGGGAATGGTGCTAAAAATGTTAAAGTATAGTGGGATGGATCCCACAAAGTTCTTCAGTTGTTATATCAAATATCAAGTCACACTGATGCTGTATGAAAACTAAATGCCTGCAGAGTCCCTAGATATATCCAAACTATTAAAGTGACAGCTGCTTCTCTCAATTTAAAACTAATTGCTCATTATTAAATATCTCTGAGTATGTTAATTAAGCATACTTACATATGTTTCTAAAGAAAATATATCCTGGAAATCTCTTTCTTTCAAACAAAGGAATACTAGTGAATCTGTACTTGTCTCTGCCCTCTTTTCTAGGGTTTTTTGTTTTTAATAAAAGCAATGTGATATGATTTTAGTTGTTAGTGTGGAATTTTTTCCATTTCCAATGCTTTCTAGAACAGTGAAATCCACTGAAGTCAGTGAAAACATTATGCTATACATAACAGAGTATCTTTTTCCACCAGAATTACTTTTCTTTCCCAGAGGATAGAAAAAATATGCTGTGGTTAAACAGGATAAAACTTCCTCCACTTTCTTTTTTTTTTTTTTTAGTTTTGAATTCAGGCATGCAGTAGCAGCTAAAATGATATATTTCATATGTTTGCTTAAAGTCCAATGGAAAAAAAAAAAGTGCATCAGATGAAAACCGAACATTAATGATGAAAGACTATCAGAACTGCCTTTATAAATTAGGAGTCTATTGACAGTGAAATTGTATTAAGCCTGTACATGCCTTTGCATTCAGGAGAGCTGGACTGAATTATGCCAAATAAGAAACGTCCCAGAAATTTAAAGGACATAAGAGAACATTATAACGATCTATCCTGACCTTGTGTGCACAGTACAGTCTGTACTATTTCAATAGTCAGACATATGAAAAGACTCTTTCTTGTACTAGAGATATTATCATAGGAAGTGTCATATTATAGGTGTTGCTAGATGAATATTTGTATTTATACATATATGTTCATCGAGAAAAGTTTATCTTTATTTAACATGTGCACACACACACACACATATATATATATAGTATATAGATATATAACATTATTTAACCAATATATTTAATGAAAGCCCAAGGACAGAATGATGTTCTCATATCAGCTAAAAGAAACTAACCATAATGTCTTTATGCTCTTTATGTGAAGGCAATTGGAATGTATCTCAGTCTGACTAGAGGGGGATGAAGAACGAGTGGAGAGCTTATGGGTAAGAATTAAGGGGCAGGCTCACACGGGGAACACTGTTGTAGATGCTTACTAAGGACCACTTGATCAGACCATCCTGATATTTGCTGAAAAGGCATGCATAGCCCAGGAGGTTCAATGCAGAGCATTAATTTTTAGTAAATTTAGTGAATTAATCATACCCTGTTGGATTCATGAGACTCGTTCCCTGTTGGATTTATGAGAGGCCAAAGACTGAGTGGAAACGACAAGCACGACACAGCACTAGGTAGCTAGGTGTGCTGATTGCTTTGGTACAAGAGAGTCTGAATACGTCAAGAAGATCCCATCCTTTACAAGATGTTGTTACTGGTGGCACACCCCATCCCAGAGAGAGCAAAGGCCTCCACTGGCTCCTGCAAAACCTTGTTCCAGCCTATTTACATAATTCAGAGCAGCAGTACTGTATGCCGACCACTTCCACTTACTTCTCATCCATCACTACACGTGTGGGCTGACCCCACATATCTCTGCAAGCCTTAGAATAGGAATACTGAGCCTGCACTGATGTAAAGCAGTGAAATCAGTGTAGATCCTCTGAAGTTGTGGATGATACATCAATTAACACTGAGTTGCAATGTAAACTGCAATAGATTTGGAATTGGAACTGAGTTAGATTTGCACTGAGTGGAAAAGATAGTGAGAGTGAGTCAGAGCATATTAAAATTGAGTACTGGGAAACCCCAGTACCTGGAGAAACCATATAACCAGAGAAAGTGTAAGTAAATACTTATGCACGTGTAGCATAAAAGGGAAAATTTTAATTCCTGAATTATTCAATATCTCAGAATGACACTACTCTTTCAGAGAGAAGAAAATTTTGCTGCTGTTGAAATTTTTGCTTCATGAATAAGTGTGTAGTCACTCCAGAAAAAAAGGTTTTTGAAGCATGATGATTGAAATGCCAGGTGTAGACTAGACTCATTTTACACAATTGTATTTATTAAGGAATAAAACGATCATCATTGTCATTATCAGCCCTAATTCCTGCTCTGCTGCTATGAACTTTACATTGATTTACCACACAGAAGTTGTGAAACTTTGTACAAATACTTAAATAGTTAAGCCAGATCACACAATTTGTCTTAGACTCTTAATTTTTCTCTTCTGTAGAAACATCATAGAAATGGCCAGGTGTGGACAAAATTTGCTCGGGGGTTATTATTGCACACTTGCCTGAACACCTTTTTATAATCTATCACTTCAAGGTGTACAGGTTGAGGCAAGACATACTCTTATTGAAACAATTGCTGCTGCAAACCAGGTTTTGCAATCACCAAAATAAACTCTTCCAATATTGATGCTTTCTGCTCTGGCAATCTTACTTATGTAACTTAATACAGCCATTATTATTGGAGACTGCAGACATTACAATACCTGTTGCAAGAATTCAGCTAGTCAGCTGAATAGGCTAAGTAGGAGAAAAGCAAACTGAATAGCTGTTTTTAACTGTGAACATTACATTCTCTCTGAATATATTCAGCTACTTATCCCTGCAGGTGAATAACAGGACTTCCTGCTGGTGAAAGGCAATATATAGGGTGAAAAAATATTGCTTCACAAGATGCGGACAGATGTGGTTTTCGGATCTGTAAGAATGATAAACTGTCTAACTGATCCATAGTGAAGTAGAAAACTCTATCCTAGACTTAGTTAATAGTCCAGGAAACTGGCTGTACTCCATGGATCTACTCCCTAGTAAGCTGAAACACCAGGGATCTCTGCTTCTCAATTACAGGTAGTGAACAGCAATTGTTACACCCTGTGCACGATTTTAGTGTCCCGCAGACTACTCAAAACTGAAGGCTTGAAGACAAAATTGAAAACATGAGATTTGTTACATAAGTCGCAGAGTGGTCTGCAGTATCCTTTGAAAGTCTGGATTTACTGATGGGAGAAGGAGAAAGAAGTTAATAGCTCTTCCTGCCAGGGCGAACTACAAAGGTTACTCATTTAAGATATGCTAACCCTCATATTGTAACAGTTCATTTATCTTCCAGACAGTCCCACAGGGTAAGGGAATAGGGCTTTAGAACTTCAAGTGGTATTAAAATGACAAGGAAACCTTTTTTGAACACTGATGTATCATATTGAAATACTGTATTTAGCTATATAAATATTACATCTCTTAATATATTCCCAAAATCAATAAGTGATTTATAGCACTACAGCAAAACAGCTATCATGCTTTATAAATAGCAAAATAACAAATTGCACAATACACTATTTAATAGAAGACATAAATCAATATATTAAATTAATTATCAAATCGAAAACATTACAAGAACCAAATAATAACAACGTATTCAAATCAGGACCTGTATATTAACTTTGTCTCTAAAGATCATTCACATAATGTGAAAAGTGACAATGGTTTCTATGAAAAGCTTATTTTATATATGTATTTATTATTGTTACTTCTTTCAAAAAATAAACAGTATTAACTTGTAACAAACTGTATATTTTCATTTGAGCCAAGGTATAGCTTTTTCAAGACTATATGTAAAAAAATTCACATAATCTAACTTTTTGTTATTCACTGTTATTTTCATAGGCTAAGCTGTGCATTCACAAGAAGACAAAATAGACAGCTACATAAACATACACACAATCTGTTTCCTTTACATTCCATCTACCTGGGCTCAGATTGAAAATTTTCTGCAGCTACTGCTGCTGTTTGAAATAATAACAGTAAGTCAAACATAGCAAGTTGAATATGAGTCAGCAGTGCCCTGGCAGCCAGGAGGGCCAACCTTTTCCTGGGGGCATCAGGCAAAGCACCACCAGCCTGGTGAGGGAGGGGAGTGTCCCTCTCTGCTCTGCCCTGGGGTGGCCTCATCTCAAGTGCTGTCTGCAGCTTTGGGTGCCACATTACAAGGGTATAAAGCTATTAGAGATTGTCCAAAGGAGGGCTAGGAAGATGGTAAAGGGTCTAGAGGGCAAGCCATACAAGGAGTGGTTGGGGTCACTTGTTCATCCTGAAGAGAAGACTGAGGGCAGACCTTGTTGTGGAGGGGCAGGTACCAATCTCTTTCCTCTGGTGACCAGTCACAGGACTCAAGGGAATGGCATGAAGTTGTGTCAGGGGAGGCTTAAGCTGGGTATTGGGAAAAGGTTCTTCACTCAGAGAGTGGTTGGTTTGGAACAGGCTTCCCAGGGAAGCTGTCACAGCGCCAAGGCTGACAGAGTTCAAGAAGCATTTGGACAAATTTGCTGTCAGGTACATTTGAACACATTTGCTCTCAGGCACATGGTGTGATTCTTGGTGGTGTTCTGTGCACCACCAGCAGTTGGACTCAATGATCCATATGGGCCTCCTCCAAGTCAGGATATTCTATGAACTAATATAATGATATTTCAAGTAAAGAGAAACCCATTCTCCTTTTCAAATGGGAGGCAGCTTTAAAAATAAAAATAAAAATCCATTTTGAAAAATTGCATTTATCATGCCAAGTGAGAACTTGGCATTTAAGGTTGTGTCAAACTCTATCAAACCATGACTCAGAATAATGCAACACAGTTCTGCCGTTCAAATCTGTTTTCAATGTGCTTGTGCAAGTCAACCTGAGATGACCAACTATAGGTACAGAAAGACAGCATTGCTTTCCATTCCAGCAGTTCCAAATAGCCAATTTCTTCTAAAATTGCTTACCGAAAATTTTATTCCCAGGTGCAGAATTAACACTGTAAGAAATTCAGAATTATTTCCTTTATTTAAGATGGGATGAATGTATCAAGAAAATCATATCTGAGGGATTTTTTTTGTAATTTTATATCTTCCTCAAGAATATTGTCAGACTTCCATTTCTGATCCTAGTTATAACTACAAGGGTAAAAACAAGGCACAAGGGAAATAGCAGAGATATTTAGATAAATTATCTAAATATTTAATATCGCACAACATTGCTGTCCTTTGTTTTGGTTTTTGTCTCAACAAATGGTTTTGGAGGGTGTCGTTATATGAATCTTCACTAGCAATTAGTTTTAAAACCAGTCAGTCACTTCCTATGTTTTATCTAGGGAATCTGCTTATGATTTTCCTAGAATGTAGGTAAAGAAAACAAAGAGGCTGTAACCTCTAACGCCAAAACAGTTGGAAATAGCAACAAGCTTTCAGACAAAAGATCTTTTCTGCAGGTCACTCAGATGTTACATTTCCGCATCAAATGTAGGATTGTGATCTCACCGCATGACAATTAGCATTTTAGTCAGATTAAGAGTATCCTACTGAGGAAGATAACCCAGCTGTTCTACTGATTGCAGATCTGAAACAGTACGAAGACCACCCATTTTTTCAGTGGATATGTCTCCAGCTCTGTAATACACAGCATTTTAAAATACAGCTAACACAGATCAGGGTTACACAGGTGTTTATCCATCAGTTTAGATGAAACTTTTAGTTTCTCCTCTCTGACTTTCTACAGTGTTGATCTGTACCCTATAAATAATAAGAGCACTGTGGATTTTCACAACAAGGTGTGAATATACCCACTATCATTGTGGTTGTAGCATGTAGGTGATGGGAGTATGTATAGGCACAAAGCCTGATGAGGTAATTCTATAAAACCATGCCAGAGGAAATGTGTCACACTGGCACAGCCTTATCCAATTTCAACACATTAATCTGTACCATCCTGAAGCCAACTTCAGTGGTTTTTTAGAGGTGGTTGGAGTTTTTCAGTTTGATTTTTTTTTTTTCTATTTTTTGGGGAGTGAGGAAGGAAGAGACATCAGGGAATGACTTTCTCCTTTTCCTTTCTGCTTATCCCCCTGAAATTTTCTCAGAGGGTGCTCAGAGATTATTTCTTTTCTCTTATAGGCCCAGCCATAGAGTCCTAAAACCACATAACTACAGGAATAGCTCAAATGGACTGCAGAATCATAAACAATCAGAAACTGGGTGTGGTATCATGAAAATCCAGAAAAATTAGTTAATCATACTATTTTATGAATGGAATACTCTGCCTGAATATGATTAGCAAGCAGCAGAGCCTAAACTCAGCTTTACTTCCCAAAGAGCAAAAATTCATCAGCAGGCTTCTAATACCTAAAGGATAATTAGTTAGCTATGAACAGAAAGAAAGAACTAACATTTGAAAAGATCACACATCTTCATGCTTCTTCACTACACTGTTATTTTGGGCTTGTAAAAGGTTCTCATTCATACAAGAAACCTTGGCCTATGTTTAGTAGTACTGCAAACAAAGTGAAAAGCCCAGTTTGGGTTGTGGTATGTGAACAAGTTCTGTCCTAATTTTGCAGTGAGGATGCAGGGAAAACAAAATTAATTAGGCTTCCAAAAACACAAGTTGACTCAAAATTTGGAAAAGTTTACAAGTGACTCAGCCAACTGAAGCACTAAAACGTCAGAGGATATGTTCCCAGTAGTCCCAAACAAATGTTCAGAGGATATGCCCGACTTGAGCTTCCTCATGTGATATATAGCTCAAATCTGGTCCAACTAACCTTAATGCATATAAGAATTAATACAAATGTGATGTATATTTAAGTAGGGAGGTCTGTCCTTTCTCTTCCCCTTTTCCTACAGAATATTTTTCCAGAACTATTTGGTCAACATCTGAAAGACAAGTTAATCTTCAAATTACATAGAATAAAATGTACTATTCATCAGATATTTCTGAATTCATTATGCACTGATTTTTACAACTCAGAACAAATCCCACATATTCTTATATCATCAGTCACCATTATAAAATCCTTATCCAAAGGAATCTATGCTCTTAGCACAGAAACCAGATACAAAAGAGTATTCAATTTAGACGCTTAGCTTGGGCAAACAAAAACATGCCACTTATTCAGTAGTCATGAATGATCTATTGTGCTGTTCAATTATGTCAGTTTCTTTCCAGATTATCTAAGGACAGAAAAAAGTTTCATCTGTTATTAAACACTGGACAGCCTGAACAGTACATCTGAAATACAGTCTGTCAACTTAGCCATATAAATTTGACCCAGGAATTTATTGCATATTGAGAGCTTACATTTGTCTTAGATCAAAAGTTGAATCATATTAACTACAATTCAGATGGTGTTTGCCCATGCCTCAGAGTTAATGCACAGCTAAATGCTACTGGAATTCTTTAGACTTTTTACAGGTTGCTGTGGAAGTTTAAAGGAGCAAATAAAAAAGTAAAGCTCATCTCTGAAAAAAGATGACAGCTTCAGAAGCCAAAAGTTAGACATTTCCACTACCAATAAATGTGTTCTATTCTCTGATTAAATATTTTAAATAATAGGCAATTTTCCAGAAAATTTCTAGAGGTTTATCCTTATCTAACTGGGTTAACAGCATTATAACTACTGAAATGCACACCAGTTAGAGACATTGATCTCTTCTGTAGCTGACTGACAATTTGATGTCTCTATTCTCATTGCCATTGCCAATTGTTACTGAAGTCCAGCTCCACAAAACTAAGTGTAACCCTAAAACAAATGATGGTTTAGAAGGACTTCCAGGAGTTACTGATATTCCAGACATTAGTACAGACTACAGAACACAACACAGTTTCCAACTTCCTTTCCAACACCACAGAAAAAGTTGTAAATGAAAAGTGTCAAAGAAAGGTAGTTAAAGCACATTGTCAATGATTACCTTAGCAGGACTCTGTTAAATTAAAGTTATAATGATCTGAAGAAGTGCCAGCATCACAAAGGTGTAGCAGAAAAATGGGCAATAGAGGAATATTCATTCTGATACCAAATCTGGTTGCAAGTATAATTCTGTTCATGTCAGAAGGATATAATAAACAGGTACCTGACAACTTCATGCCAAGAGGAGCATGAAGTCTGCCTCTAGTTTTTGCTGTTCTCCAGTTCTTCTTAGAAGAAAGAAAAGAAAAAAACAACAAAACCCCTCAAAACCAATCAATCAACCAAAACCAAAACAAACCAAAAAAAAAAAAAAAAAGGGGAGGGGAAGGGGAGGAGAAGAACACAACTTTAAAACCTGCTCAGTATATCAAGAGAAAAGAAAAATCTTTTCTTTCCTGCAGAAAGTAGTCTACATCCTGAATGGGATTAGAACTATATAGACAGAGTGGAAACCAAAGGTGTCCCTGTCTCTTTTTAAACATCACAAAACACAGAATCATAGAATCATTTAGGTTGAAAAATATCACTAAGATCATTGAGCCCAACTATTAACTCAGCACTGCCAAGTCCACCACTAAACCATGTTAGTCCACCACTAAACCCCAGGTGTCACATCTACACACTTCCCTGGGCAGTCTAATTCAATGCTTGCCAATCCTTTCTGTGAAAAAACTTCTCCTAATATCCAATCTAAACCTCCCCTGGCACGACTTGAGGCTGTTTCCTCTGATTTTACTTCTTATTACCTGGGTGAAGTGACTGACCCAAAACTAAGCCAGAGGCATATGCCACAAAAGAATGGGTAACACACTTATGTGGTATATAAGAAAGAACCTATACATAACACAACTGTTGAAACAAAGAAGTGTATTCTAAAATATAAGAAGTGCATTTATTTCTTAAACTGATGTCTATAGAGAGCATGGAGAGAACCATAAAGATATGGTACTAGTTCTACTGGAGAGAACGTTAATGACACGGTCTTGGCTGAGATCAGTGAGCTACAGAAAAGGATAATATTAAAATAATAAGTGTCTTGGACATCTCTTTTGTGAACTTACTATCTGGCACAATAAAGAAAATATTTAAAGAAGTTCTATTTTGCTTGTTAAATGATTCCTTCATGGAATGCTTGTTCTGGAACATATCAAAGGAAATGTTAGTCAAAAATTGAAAAAATAGTTATACTTTAGACATTAAGGAATAGTGACCACAACAGAATTGAATTTAGTTCTCTTAGAGGAGGAATAATATTTTAAAAACTAAAAACAAAGAGAAAAAAATAACCATATGATATGACATTACACAAGGCATTCAAAACCAAAATCAAAACTTATAAAAAAAAAAATAAAAATAAAAGGACTGACATAACCTAAAGATAATTTAAATCCTTGTATTACTAGCTGCAAGCTACATAAACATATGACACCAATCATACTTATTTCTGGACCTTAAAGAATCAGGAAAACAAAGTTTAAAAACTTCACTAGCAAAACAAGCATCAAGTAGAAACCTTTTCAAAAGAAAGCAACAGCCCACCGAGGCCAACAGAAGAGAATGAATCATGAACGCGAACTGATGGGGATTTGATGCATGACCAAGCTATGATGAGATGACAAGTTAACATGTATCAGCTGACTTGTGACAAAAAGATGTCTCTGAATCAAGTAATTTTGGCCTCAAATTAACAATGACGCTATGAAGTTTCTCTAATTTACATTTGCAACAGGCTGTAAACGTGCACCCAGACGCCTCCTGACTTGTTAAACCATTGGAAACTGTTTCTGAGTCCTGCATTGGTGATTTGCAAATCTACAGTCAAATCTGAAGAATGTGTAGTTAAACTCAACCCCAGGCAAGTCGCCTGCAGCAGGATGTGTGCCACCTATTCTACCCTGGAATGAATGAGAAACTGAACATTTGCTTCCAGTTTTGCTTCACCACAGTGATTTAAGCAAATACTTGTTCAAGATACAGCTGTTTCAAGTAATAATAAGTCTCTGCCCTAGAGAAAAAGCATCATTTAAACTCACTGATAATGTATTAAGTTTTTAGTACTCACATTTATCAAAAAAGGAATTTTGCCAAACTTGGGAACTCTTATAATGGTGGATCAGACTTTCAAAAAAAAGCTTGTAATATTTCCAGAAATAGATGCAAAGCTTTTTCAATTTCTGTCCTTTTTTTTTAATATTTGAAATATTTTTATATATATATATATAGTTTCTAAGAATTCCTTGCAATGCTGGAGACTATAATTTTTAAAAACTAATATTTATTCTTAAAAATTATTACACTTCAAAAAATAGGACTTCAAAGAAAAATTCTGTGTCTCAATTTATTACTATGACAGTCATCGCTAAGATAGTTCATATGGAATTCTTGAATTAAATACTTAACTGTGAACAAAACTAAGCATTTTTGTGGGGACTAGAACTGAAGGACAACAGACATCATTTACCCTTTCAGTGTTGCTACTGTTTCTGATGACTGAAAGACAAGAAGCCTTATTTTAACATTCCTAAACTATCTGCAAAATTGAACTTAATTAACAGTATCTAGATAAAAGTTTCAAAAGAATAAATGGCAGCAGCTTAAGGAGAAATTTGGTTTCATCAGCACAGTAGAATTTTTGGAATGCATTTACAGCACAATCAATAAAAGGAAAAAGGTTAATTTATCTAACTCAGTATCTCAAAGCACTTTAAATAAAATGCTGTACTTAAGTCCTTTGGAGGTTACTGATAAATAAAATTGCTTGTTAGCACAGCATATAACAATTTATTACTAGTTTATCACTCAGAGCTGAGAATAACACCATCTAAGATAATACAAAGTAAATAATGGGGGGGTTTTGTTATTACTTCTAAATTAGAATGTGCTCAGATACCCATAGATTTTATCTTGCTTCTCTACACACTTGTCAGCTGCTCGCCTGAGCAGCTTGGTTTTTCGACTGTTGATGCCTTTTGGTAAAACCTTAGTGATATAGTGGGTTTGGTTTAGGGTAGATGAAACCCTGTCTCATTGCCCAGCTATCTGGTCTTCTTTGAAATTTCCAGTCCATGCTTTTATCTAGGGAGGACTCTTTCATCTTCCACAGTCATACAGACCTTATGTGGTCTTTTTTTCCCCAGATTTTGCTTTCCTTTAACACTATATTGATCTGGGCAGCCTTCTTCACTCTTTGGTTTCCCGCTTTAATAGTCTGTCTCCACAAAGCTCAAGATGTATGTACATCTCCAAGAATCTCCTGGGAATAAGATCATGTCAAAATCCTGCAGGGAGGGATTAGGACAATAATCATAACCCACTTGAAAGCAAGGAGTAGCACAGAAAATATCTTCCAAATACTCATTTATTGCACTGTCTCCAATTATTGTTAAAGGACAAAAACTTCAGAACCAAACCCCATGTTTTCGCTAATTTTAATCCTTTTTACCCTTAAGAACAAGATTTGGCACCTCTAATTCATGAAAAAAGAAAATACCTTCTGTCTAAATCATGCTTGGATATCATCTGGATTTCCTAGGAACAGCTACCTGCAACACAGGAGACTGAAATTTCCATGGGAACTATTGGGAAAGATAATTGCCATGCCACTAAAATGACAGTAGTTATCTGACTTCACTACAGAATTATCAGTTTGGAAGGACCAAAAGAGATAAATGATCTATCATAGTAAAGATTATTTGATTCTCTTGTGACAAAAACAAGTCTAATTTCTTAAGAAAATGAAATGTTCTGGATCACTCTCCTGATTGGTGACACAATCCATGCTCCTTATGACACATGAGATCCTACTGACCAATTTCAAATATTGTAGGAAAAGGGTGAGGAGTAAGGGCAGTCTTAAAAACTAATTTTTTCCAAGTTTCATGAAAATCACCAGTGAAGAAATAGAAATACTCCATTAGTCCCTTAACCAAAAAGGAGAACAAACTCATTATCCAGTGAATACGATTAGCAGGCAACTGGTCAATTCGCACATGCAAACTGACTCGTCAACAAGCACATGCAGAAACAATCACATCTCTGCTACTTCTGGCCCACCTAGGGACAAAAAAGTGATTAATAAGTAAGAAGCATTGAAGAAATACTGTTGAAGGTTACATGAAAAGGAAACTATAGTGCCTTGGATAACATTATGTGTGCTGCAGTAGGAAAACTTTAGGGATAAGGAAAAGTGAGTATGACTTTAGAAGAATTAAGTGATTTGTTATGTAGTAAAGATACATATAAAGTTAATGATAAAGAAAATATGTCAGACCACTTCAGCAGAGAAAAGAAAAAGCCCAAGGGACTTGTGATATAAGGATATAGAAGGCTACAATACATTTTTCCACTTTCCAAGTTTTTCTTCTGCTTTAATTTTTGCCCGCTATTGAGGCATGTCCTAGTTTATATTTCTTACTGCCGATGTCACGCTACCCAAAGGTATCTCAGTCTCACCAAGCAAAACAATAGGTAGCTGGAAGGAAGTTTCATTCTCACACATAAGTTGTATAATTCTACTGGGAAAGAAATTATGAGATTTATCAATTAATAAGTACTAGGGGATCGCAGCACTTTATTGAATTTTTTTCATAACATTTCAAAGTGAATCCAGGTTTCTCAAATCTAATAGATTATTAGCACATTATTGATGATGCAATCAACCCCACAGAAAAACTCTCAGTGAAAGAAAAGGCCTCATCTTCCTGAAAAGAAATAGTGGAATTATAAAAGGATTTGTTTTAAAGGCATGTTTTATGGGTACTATAACTTCTGTAAGCATCATATCAGATCTCTGGATTTCCCCATCCAAGCTGTCAGCAGTTGTGAGGTCTTTATAAGGGTTAAAAATCAGTGAATGCTTAGGTTAGGAACTGATTAGTTAAAAACAAGTCTTGTCCAATCAACAGTAACAAGTCTTGTCCAATCAACAGTATTAAGGTCAGCCTGAAAGCTTTCTAATCCAATTATGCAACCTGCTGTTGGGATCTACCTCCACCCTTTAGTGCTCTCAGATGCATTTTTAAAAGTCTGTAAACAATGCTATAGTGAGTAAGTAGTATCAGCATTATTACAAGCCCTGTGAAAGCAACTGCAGAACTCCAAGATGCCAAGAGAAACACATTCTTACCCTGTGCTACTGTAATGCAATTGCAACCATAATTATGGGGCTCAGGTGGATGCTGTAATGCCCAACCTCTGCCGTCAGAATTACAATGTCTGGCACGAGCAGACCTTACAGACTGAAGGACCAAACAGTTACAAAGCAAAACCACTGAAACAAAATTTGCACAGAAATCAACCTCTGTGGCAACTTACCACCATGTTAAACACAGGGGCTAAACCATACCAACAAGGTTGAAGCAGGGCTACTGTCATATATATAGTGCATGACTAATTCAGAAAAACTCTGAAGCACCATTTCATCATAGATTAGAAATCTACTTTCTGGGTACTAATTGATAGTTTACACCATTTAAAATATAAAACATGCTAGGACATGACAAGTTTAACTTTCAGATATTCCCCATGGGTCCTGCAACACTCCCAGGCAATAGTATCAGATATCAGTACATGTCAATATGTCTGTTACCTTTCAACAATCCCAAGGTAGAGCATTTCTATGCTGCTATCAAATTCACAGCACAATTCAGGAGCTGTTTCACAAGAATGTATAAACATTAGTTACTGTTATTTTCAAATCTCCACGCTGTAAGCTTTTTGTTTTGTTTTACTTTTAAATTAAGAGTACAACAGCCCAGAGATCTAATTTTACAGCTCAAGGGTTTTAGTGCTATTACAGGTTAAATCAGTAAATGTGAAACCACAAAAAAAAAATTCCAGTCCATTAACCTGATATTATGAAGTAATTTGTTACGTTTTCTAAGAAAGTAAGGGGCTGTTCCGTGTCAAGAAAATTATAGAGACCACATATAGCACTTCTAATATCTATTTCACAATTATAAATGACATGTACCTACACATATTACAATGCTCTATAAAATCCTCAAGGAAGCATCTCCTGAAAATACCAATTTCTTGATAATGAAAAAGCATGGTAAGTTGTAAGTATCAAGCTTTTTCATAAGTGTTTAACCACAGAATAAAATGGAAAGTGAAATTATACACATTAATCAAAACTGTCGGAGTTTCATGTTGTAATGCCTGGTGTATGGGTAAAATAGAACAACTTTTGTCATGATTGACTTTAATCAATCACGCTACAGGGATCGCCTCAAAGAGCCTGAGCCTTAGACTTTGATCTTGCAAACAAACCCCAACTTAACTTTTAATCAATGGACTCATTTGTCTAATTAAAGGCACACATGATCAAATATTTATAGAACCAAAGTTTTAGGATGCAGTCTATAAAGCCACTTTGTGTGCAGTGAAAATAACTTAAATAGCTTGTATATAACCTGGGGGTTTTTAATGCTTCTTGGCCAAAGAGCAGCTGAGCTCTGACAGGAAGCTGCGAGTGGCTCACCTATTTCAACAGGCCATCAATTCATTGTAATCTACTTTGAAATCTGCTTAACCTAAGCATATCATGCTTAATCTAAGTCAGCACATTGTGCACCAAAGCACATGCAGAGCACACCAGAGTCATTACTGTGGTCCAGAGATAGCCATGTCCAGCAGCTATGGGAGCCACTTAGGTCCAGCCACTGCTCAAGTGACTACAACTCCACCCTCATCTTCCAGACCCTTATTAGTTCAAAGACAAACAACTTAGTAATAACATCTTCACTTATACTTTATCAAGGCAATAGTGCTTCTGCTTGTAAACTCGGCAGTAAGTCATTCCCAGCCAAAGAGTTTTATCCCTGGATGTGTAACATGCTAGACTTATCATCATTCACCTCAGATCAGTCTTACCTACTTTTATCAGTGTAAGCAAGGCCTCTGGTTTAAGCTGACCATTATTTTCCTTCTAAACTCAGGAGAGACAGAAATACACTTTTGGATGTAGTGTAACAAACAAATGGATCACCTCTTTCAGAGGAATATCTTGTCAATCTTTTCATCACAAAAGTTTGTGGAAGGTTTGTTATTGTCCTTAGTAACAGTCAAATTAGGCCTCTGTTCTATTTTTGTATTAAAGGTTTCACATATTTAGCAGTAGAATTTAAGGACAGTTTCCTACATTCAGAGCTGTAGTTGGACAACCACTCTTTACTGTAACTTTATCTTCTAAATGTGAACTGTCTATTTACAACAATTCAAGTATTTTAGAAATTAAATAGCCCACTGTAGTGCTTGTTAACCCATAGAAGCTGCAATCATTCAACAGGGAATACTACAGAATCAGTAAAGAGCTTGGGACTGTTTACAGCCTGGTTCTGAGCTATAACAAATGCTCAACCTGCTGAATACTTTACCATCTCAACAAAGTGTTTAGAAATGACTGTTATCCCAGAGGCTTGTGTAACCTGAAAATATGCAGGAGGACATGGCCATGCCTAAGATAAGCAGAAAGAGAAAATAATGACTTACTGCATGTAAACACAGGCACGTAAAGACAAGATGTTTTTTTCAGTGACAACCTTAATAAGAACAAGATCTCTAAGACAGCTTACATCTTTCTGGGCTCCCAGACAACACATATTTTCAAGCTTTGCATCATACCATTCTCAATCAACTGGGATGAAATATTTAATATATAAAGCAATGGGTTTATTTTCCTTTGCTCTTGGCTTTTACCACACACCCACGGGACAGCACTTAGCTTAATCATAAATAAAGATTTGCAGGAGCTCATGGAATTGAGAAACACTTGCTAACCTTTAGCTTTCTGGATGAAAAATGACCTTCAGTGATGACCCCAGTGAATAGTGCTATCTGGAATACTTCCCTCACATCAAGCAACCTATTATTTTGCTATTATTAAGTTTTAGCAACACTGCTGGGAGAAACCATCTGTTAAAAGAGAAACAAGGTACTAACCCCTAGGTATGTGGGGACTGTTGTTTTCTGCAATCAGGTTAAGGCACTTTTCATTCATTTTGTACAATTTCCTTTCATCAGCGTCAGAAAGACCAGAATAAGAAAAGGCCAACATCCCTGTGATGTTTATTGCACATCACCAAATAAAAGATATATTTACAGCTGCATTCAACATTTTACTAGGCCTATTAAACAAATGTGTTGTAAGAAAAAGCCTATAAAGCAAACTTAGCAACAGTAAAAAGCCCATTGTTTGACTCCCCACAGAAGCTTCAATTGCTTCACAGTATGAAGTCAGGAATCCTTTAGATAAAAATAAACACAGAAGTAGAGAATAGATACATTAAGGATGTTAAGAAGAATGAAATCTTCCACTGAATGCCTATCTTCGAAGCACTGGTTCCTTGGTTTACAGAATTACTTTACAAACAGTTTGTAAAAAAAAACCCAAAAACCCCTTCATACTAGAGGAACCTAGTTGAGAAGTTTTTATATTTGTATGCAGATATCCTTTGGGGGATTTAAAACAAACAAAAAAAAAAAAAAAAGAAAGAGAAGGTAAAGTGCAAATGCTGAACTAAAGAAGTTAATTTCCTAAAATGCGAAATTCTTCATTACTGATGAAGTAAAAATATTAGCAACATGATTTCACACGGATCATAAACAGCTTTTTTTCTTAGCTGTTCCTGCCAAATCACAGTCTGAAAAGTACTATATATTGCCTGTCATCACGTTCCTATAAATAATAAATGTCTTCTGCTCAGGCCAAAGAGATATGAGAAGTCATCAGTGATATTTTTGTTTCTCCCAGTTTCAGTTAACAGGCATTGTTTGGTTGAGTTTGTGTTTTAGGTGTTTTTTTTTATTATTTTTCACAAATGAAATTTTTGGCCTTTAATTTTTTTCTGTATTTTGACATTAAGTATGCATAGGGATCCTTTGAACTATACTGTAATAGATCACACAAAGCAGACAAGTCTCATGTTTGTCACATATTCTTCCTTGACCGGAAATGTGTCTTTCACAACTAGGTTTCTGGTATGAAAGCTTGTGTCAAGCAAATTCAACAGCAATAATTTTTGAATGTTGCATGTCTATGGCAAACTAGTCTTTGTCATTAGACCATTACAGGGTTTCCTTTGTGTTGACTTTTTAACCTGAAGAAGCATTCAAAACTTCCGGTTTTAATCCATTCCTTGATAACTGGAGATCTAAGTACCAGGAGTCAATCAGTAACAGACAGACGAGTTACAGAAAGTGCTATTGCACCATGTTTCTCCATGGAAGGCAAAGAGACAACATGACACAGTATTGCTGCATCCTGGTAAACTTAACTGAGCTTGTATTGTGGAGTTTACAAGGTAAAAGGATGGCACTTCCATGGGGCAAATAAAGTTTCAGTGTGAAACACACCACTGCATTCAGGAACAAATTCTACATCATTACATGTAACTGGTGGGCTCTTGATAAGAGTTGAGCAGATTCTGATTGACGGAAGAGGCAATAAATCATCCCAAGTACTCTACTGAGACAGAGTAGCAAGAGATGACAGAAACAACAGCCCATTACCTGCTTTCACCTGAGACTAATAAAAAGCAATTTAAAAGATGAGCTTCAACTTTTATTCCATCAAAAATTATTTTTCAGCCACACGAGCGATTCAAGTTTTGCAGCTATTGGCTACACACACAAGCTGGGTGTCATGCCAGGGCCAAGAGGTTTGGCAGGCATTTCTTCGTTGACAACTTTGTGGTTGCAGACCTCCTGTACATACTTGCATACAAACTGTAAAAGGAACCTTTGACATGCCATTGCACTCTGGAGGTCCTGCAAACTGAAGGTGAAATAAGAATGAGTAGACTGGAAGAGGAACAAAGATTTGTCATTCAGATTATACATTCACCAAGAGAAGTGCAGCTGAACAGTGTATCTGGATGCTCAATTGCTATGTGCTGCAATTTACAAATCCTTGGAAAAGGTCTAGCATAAAAATGTCACTGAGAAACCCCGAGGGAAAAAAAATCCCAGAGAAATTATTCTTTGTGTTTGCAATGTTGTTTCTTCAAAAGAAAAACCCCAAAATCTATCTCAAAATACTTTTGCTTGGGTGATTTTTATAGGCATGAAAATCATCACAGGGTAAGAAAAAACTGAATATATAATGATACATTCCTGCTTTACATTGTTTTGAAAGGGAAAAAATAGTCTTTCGACTGCTATAAAACAGTTTGCCAAAGGGATGCAGCATGAGTGAAAGCATATCAATTTATAGCTTAAACTAACAGAAGATGCTTAGAGGAGAAGCACATTGAAGTCAGCTTTCAACTGAATTTTTTAACAGGGAGAAATCTCTCTTCCAAAATAAGAATTTGTAGCCTTGAGGACCATCAGAAGAACTGATGAAAAAGGAATTTTTCAATGTGAGATAATAAAAGTGGGGAAACAATAAGTTGGTAATATTTGTTTTTTAAACTGTGCTCTGAGATAATCATGATGGTTTCATTTGCTTAAATGTATGCAGTTAACTTAGTAGATTCAGCTCCTCAAACTGAATCTTGGCGAGGAAAATTTAAATTTTGCACCCATTTAAAGATGGAGTTTATTTTAAAAAACTTCTCAAATATTGTTTCTTCAAAGTTATTTATGTCCATTCTTTACAGGAGTTTGAAACTGTCGCTGAAGTACACTACGTGTTTTTATAATGCAAGATTTTCATTCTTTTTCTCTTTTAGCATGTTCTTTCATGTTTAATCCTGAATCCTTAACTGATTTAAACAAACGCCAAGCATTAACTAACCAACACAAAACATTTGAAATGGTATATTCAATAAGGTTTGTTTTTTTTTCCCCTGTAAAACAAAGATTATTATCTTTACCCCTTCAGGCTATGAAATTTTTTAAGAAATTATGATTTTTCTTTAATTAATTCTGTCTGCATGCTGTAACTTCATCATATTTGCCTGGCTACATGAAGAAAACCAGAGCAGCAGTTTTAATAATATGTAGTATTTCCATTGCACACTTTTAGAATATTCATTGACCAAAAGTTCCTCGAAAGGCCTGACACAGATGCTCACCCTTGCACACCATCCCATAAATCATGTAAACAGCATTAATCTTGTTTTCATTTAAGTAAAATATAATGCTTGTTTTCAGTGAAATAATGATGAGCACAGTATCTGATGAAGAGTTTAAAATAGCAGATGGTGTTATCACTTTGAAAGCAGGGAGCTAGCTGCAGAGAAGCAGCAGCATGCAGGATATTCTGGTCTTGCACCTTCAGATGGTCCTTAGTTCTTTAAAGCAAAAACAGGCAAGTGATTGATGTTAGGCAGCAAACCGTCTGCTTCTTGCATCCCCGGCGGTGGTGCTTATCGCTTCAGAGTTCTGCGACAGCAACACTTACAGAAGCCTTTGTCAACAAAATGCAGTTATGAAAGGAACTAGCATAAATTCTCTGCCAAAAAAAATTCCTGTCTCAGTGAGCAAGTCAATGTAGGATTACTCGTAAGCACTCCTGAACTTGCTAGCAGTCACTTCTTGTAATGTGGATGAATAACAAACTTAAATCTTGGCCTGTTGGTAAACAATCAGTTGCCTGTCCAGTGGGAGATGGGATGCAAAAGCTCTCCTCTCTTACCCCATAAGTGGCCTAGAGATATTTGTGCATATTTTTTGAAGACATTTCTAAGTTGAGATGGAGTTCTATGTGGCCTTGAGAATTTGGGTAAGAAGAAGGTTATCAGCCCTTACAGCCAAACACATTTAGATGTGGAGCCATAATACAGGTCTATACCACTTATCTTTTTTATACATAGATTTCTCTGGACTATATGTAAGCAAAGATCACAAGTCCAATCCTTATTCTGGTACAAATTCAAGGTGATTTAGATCTAGCATGAATTAACAACTTTCTTGAATTTGAATTTGCTTTGGTAGGAAAGCTAGTCTTTCCTACTCATTCAAAACCAAAATTCTATTACAATGAAAGCTGTTAAAAACAGAAAACATTTTCATGCATAAAATTGAATCATCATGATTTAATTATGGGTTATGTGGCTATTAATTAATTAGCCATGATTTATGTGGCCAGATGATTACTAATTGAAAATACTATACTTGTAATAAATACATTTGCTTACTTCAGAATTCAGAAATGCCTGTTTGAAAATTCCTGACATTTTTGTTATTCAATTTAGTTGTTAGCCCTTGAGTAAATTTTACTGCCATCTAGCTAGGGAACAGACAGAGTAAGATAACATGGATAAACATGGTCAAACTTAGTGTTAATTAAAATAAATTCTAAATTACATATATCGAGAAAGTAGGTGTGTTGAAACTCTGGCCCCTGCAAATGGTAATGAAACACTTTTTCGGCTGTAGCAGATCTCAGCAACTCTCAAAGATGATTAGCTAACCCTAACAAACCTAAATTCTTCCACATTAAATGTTTTATAATACACATTTTACTTACTAAAATCTGAATACGACCATGGAAAGTATCACTTTTTTGTCTGCAACATTTCAGCTCTCCCTTCCTTAGCTGTCTGCTGCTTTTGTTTGAAGTATTTATGCTTGGAGAATAAGTTTTTTAAACCAGATGATTTCCAAGTCCAGTCTTCTCCTTCTGCCTGATGCAGCTTGACTTTACTGTAGAAAGTTACAAGGAGGTAGAAGAAAGATATTTGGATGGGTAAGACAGGCACAACTGCCTCTTAACCATGCCTTTTCCAGCCAAGAGCAGTGGCCAGGACATAACTATACAACCTGAGGTCAGGTAATGCCAAACTTTGTCACTGAAGAGCAACATAATGAGTGAAACAGAAAACAGATCCCTTGGGATCGGCAAATTGCCGCACGTAACTGACTGTACCAGATCCCATTGCAGCAACAAAATTGTACAGACCTGTAAAGGCCCAACATCTCATTTTCACACCATATTACCTTTGTTCTTTACCGTATTCATGAACTAGAGTAAAAGAAAAATCAAAACTCACTTAAAATACACAACAAACCATGCATAATGCTTGAATTATACAGTTACATCCTTCATGGGCCTTTCAGATCCACGTGCTTCCAGTGTAGCTCTGTTAGGCTTATATAAATATAGCCCTCCTGCTCTCTGGAAACTCAAGCCATTTCAATCTGTAGTGTAAATAGTTTCTTTTTAACACGCAGAGTGTGCTGATTTCACCTTAATTGTATATTTCCCATTGCAAGAACTCAAACTGTGGGATACTGGGAAAGAATTTAACCAGGAGCCTATAAAGAATTAGGGTTGAAGCTTGGCTTCCATTAACACCTCATTATCCAGGGTCTGTACTGTATGTAAAATGAGCTAATTATTTTTAAATGTAGTTGTCAACCTATAACTTAATAATGTAGAAATCTATTTCTCTGTAATATTGAGCAAGCTATCACAGATTTTTTTCTCTACAAATCCACATGAAGCTATTGGAGTACATAGATCTTAGTGGGTCATCATCAAACACTGGCCTTTAGTGCAACCATACCACTAATGCTACAAGTGGTAGTGATTGCAGAGTAAATTTTCTAATAGTCACAAGCTGATGGTTTGAGGAAAAGACCTTCAAGTCCTGGATATAAACATAGTTCAGCATACTAAAAATTAAATTAGAACCACCAAATGACTGCAGGGTGGTCAGGATTAATTCTAATCTCATATAAAGGAATGGTAAAATCCACATCTGTGAGTTTACTGGTATAAAGACCATCTTCTACCTTACCAAAAATCACCATTAGAGTTTGCATTGACTTGACAGGTTTAACAGTAGTTCAAGAATGCAGGACTTTCATTAACTCCCACTGAAGCAGAGTAAATGGCCATAGAGTCAAACAGGGGTTGCACAATATATCCTTTAATTGGCAAGGGGATTGTGCTATTCCTATCCATCAGGTGACCCCTCTGCACCAGGGTTAGGACCTGATCTTGTTGCTGTGGATTTGGAGACGTGTGCACTGCAGGTGAAGGTCTGGTTTGCTGTGAGAGGAAAAGGTTCTCATTCACTGTCATTACCTCACTTTTACTGAGCATCACTTTTAAAGAAAAAAGAGAGAATTTGAGAATCTATAAAAATCAAAGGAGTGCCTCCTTCTAATTTCTGGGAGCCTTCTTTTGGCTCTTTAAAGAAACAAGACTTTAAAACAGATTAGTTAAACACTCTTCTATAACAACAAATATCATGTCCATAACCTCATCATACTCATCAGAGAAGCTTTTAACTTTCTAGTCAGTACTAGCAGATCTTGCAAGGGCCTGAATCCCAGTTAGCCGCCAGCATCTGCAGTTCCAAGGGGAGGCAGTGAGCAAAACTGCTTACTTTCCTGTTTCAGGGTCCTTGCAGTGAAATTTTTAACTGAGTTTACAGCTACTCCACACTGAAAATTTACACACATGGGCTTCATCCTCTGTGCCACAACAGCAACTCACAGGGCAGGCTGAAGCAACTTTGTAAAGAGAGTGCACAACCACATCTTCATAACTACCCCGCACCTCACTGGTACCCAGAGCAGCCTTTCTCTGGAGTAAAAGCAATTAAGATGAGGGACCCTCCTGCTGTTCCTGTTTGATTAGTGAATACAGCAGCGACATTTGCTCCTTGTCTTCATGCTTGGTCGCTACATTCTTTTGGCTGGGAGTAGCTGTTCCCAGGGTGGTAGGCAGGGATGCCATTTCGAGCCTTCGGCTGGGGATATGTGGTCAGGCACTCACTGACTGCAAGCACTGCTTGTAAAATCAGTTGCATTTCATCAATGTGAAAAATGCGACATGGTATTGTACAAGGCAAAATATAAGATGGTGATGTGTGTGTTCATTGAAGGGAATTTATGAGGACCAATCTTTCTGTGTCATTGGACCTGAGTGAATTGCCATCAGGCAGGGAGAGTTTGGCCCTCTGTGAAAAATGGATGTTTTAAGATTTCTTTGAAAATATCAGTTATGATGTGTTACAGCCAAATTACTGGCTCACTGCTAAAAAGAGAAGGAGTATGCAGTGAAATGTACATTGATTCCAACCATCAGAAAAGCAATTATTACCACAAGTAAGCAGAGAAGCAGTTAACAGTCAAGCACCATAGTGGGGAGCTTGCCAAAACTGGCAGCTAAGCCAAAGTCCTGAACCAACGTAACACTAAGTCTATTTGTCTCATTTACTGTGCTTTTCTCATATCCCTTACCCCATCACAAGCAAACAAATATCAATAATAATTATAGCCCTAGTAATTACATATTAATAAATAAATAAATGTTCAAGTGCACATTTTCAATGGTAAGACATGTGAAAGCATTATATAATCAGCATTCCTGAAACCATAGGTTAAAACAGGAGTGGTTTATATATTAAGAAGAGTAATATTATTTATTTCATTTAGAGCAATTAATTGTTTAGTTACAAGATAGCTTTCCATGACAAGTATTTCTTTCCTTACAATGTGTTTCACTGCCTTATAAAAGCAAACCCCATTTCTTATAGCTTTCTAGCAAGATATTCAGACCAATTATCCTATTCAGTGTCTCCCTTCCTTATAATTGGTAATTTAGGTTGGTATATAAAACACAATTAAACCTTGTTTAGAGTAAACCTGTCAACACATGGAGCTCTGGCTGATGTTAATTCTTAAATCTTAGCCATACTTAAAATAGGTATTCTAATGTACTTCACAGTGATGCAGCTTAGTTATCACTTGCATAACCACTGAAATATTCTTGAGTAAATTAGAAATTGCTCATTCCCAACTATGTCAGCAAAAAGGCATTTTCTTTTCATCCATGCAAAAGAGGTAGCATCTAAACATTATTGGTTGGCTAATCATCTGTTTATCTGGCACACTCACATTTTTTTCCTCCCACTGCAATAACTATCTGTCATACATATCTAAGTATATAATCTACAAATGAATGTACTGCTCCAGAGAACTGAAATGCCAGGGTTGCACACAGGTATTTATATATATATATATATATATATATATATATATGTACAGGATTAAACCCAAATCATGGGGAAGAGTTTAAATCATATCCAATCCAGAACTGAACAAGGACACTCTGAAGGAGCTAAGGAAGGATGCTTCAGGTAACTGAAACTTAAATAATATAAAACAAACAAAAAAGTTGTAAGTATTTTACATACATATGTCAGAAAAAATAATATTTTTTCTTTGAGTAACTCAAACTGCAAGCAGACTTACATTGGCAGTTAGTCATTTTAATTATAGTGTGATGACACTTGCTAGTTTAGAAAATGAATCATATGGTTGCACAGGAATTCAGTCTTTTTGCCTTAGCTATATTTGTAGACAGATAGAATTTTAAAAGTGAAACAGACATTTAATTGTTTAGGGGCTACATGATGCACAAGAGTACATTTATTCAGCAATAATTTCAGGTTATCTTCTCCATTTCTTTTCCTCTTACTAAGAGACCTGACAGTCTTACAGCATGGAGAATAAGTGAGAGTGACATGCAAACCTAACACACGTTCAGGTAGAATCTTTCAGTAGTCTAAAATCAGCACTGTAAGTGCCTTAAGTCTTCCAGAATTCAGTAAACTTAATCAAGGATGCAGTTCAGTACCAGGAAACAATTCACAAGATTTCTTAACAGGAACATTTTACTCTGTCAGAGGACCATCATTTAATCCCGATGCAGTACATTCTGTGAAGTCAATGAACTTGCATTAGCATAAAGTCTTTAAAAACCTGACACACTGACCTACCTTTATGTGACAGACGTAACCTTGGCTGCCTCGTATCCGCTGCGTGACATCCAGCCGGTAACTCTAGTAACAAGCCATACAGTGCCAGCATTAAAAGGTGCTGGGCAGATGCCATCCTGCCCAAGATAAATTTCTTGCTCTCTTCACTTAACTGCTGCTGTTTGTTTGTTGTTTTGGTGGGGTGTTTTTAAGGCTCCAACTTCCACTTCTACTTTCCCAGTGCAGTTGGATCTCTCCCTTTGGTCAGTTTGTGGGGTATCTCTATGTGAAATTCAGCGTACATCAGAGCAGCACAGCCTCAGCTAGCCATTTGTCAAGCTGTGCAAATGTCATGTAAAAATATTCCCTCCCTAGGACAATTGTTTATAAAGTACGAGGACATTCCAAGGCGTTACTCTGCAGTGTTGTGTCTTGAGCTGTCTTTAGTAACTCTGCCACTGGATTCAGGAAGAAGCTCTATTTTCAGTCCCTCCTGCAAGGCAATTCATTCAGAGAAAGAGGGAGGGAAAAAGAAAAAAAAAAAAAAAAAAAAGGAGAAAGCACCCTCCTCCTTGGTGCTCTTCAGAACTCAGCCCCTTGCTCTGACTTGCCAAACAGCTAGTTTTAATTCACCTTTCACCTTTGCTAATTAAAAACAAGAAGTGCCATTCCCTCCTGGAGTTGCAGGATCCACCCAGCGGGAAGCCGGGCTGTCAGGCTGCTGTATTCACTGAGAAAGTTCAGGGAGGCTTGTGGCAATGTACAGTACTGGCTGCTTCTAGGAAGCGTTTTAATCCACATGCCGTGCACTGATTCCTCAATTGCTTTGTGGTTTCAGGTTGTAAAGCGTCGGGAGAAGGGTCAGAATTCCTCCCGTCCCTCCCTTTCGAAAAGTCATTTCAGCTTTTGTTCCCAGCTCAGTTTTAGAGGAGGATCAACCCTTGCATTAACCATTTAAGTACATTGTCACTTAGAGTCATTAAACAGCATGCTACTAAGTGGATCAGAATAAAACATTCCACTTGTATATCCTTTCCTACTTTAAAGAAAAAGGTTCTGCTTTTACATCTCTCTCCCCATACCCCCTCCCTCCCCCTAAAAGTGCTTTCAGGCAGTAGCTTCTCCCCTTTACATTTTCAATGTCTGTAAGTCTGGAACCTTAGATCATCTATATATGTCGCTAAAATTGCTTAATTGACTAGATGCCTGTAGAATTGGTCAGTATTATTAAAAAAAAAAAAAAAAAAAAGCCTGATCAAAGTGCTGTGATGATAAACAGCATCAGATTTGCAAGTGCCAAGCAGCCACGTCCTATATTACCACTAACAAATACCAGAAAACTTCCTATCTTTCTTTCATCATGTGCAACTTAAAAATATATCCGTGGCAAAAACTAGATTTTTATAAATCAAAACTACAGATGTCCGGAATACATTAATTAAATAAAGTTCTCTGTAATTAAGATCTCATGCATATAATAATTTAAGATTATGCAAGGTGCATTTTAGACTTTAACAATTGCACTTTTTTAATGGCATGGAGCATTAAAGCAATGTTAAGTCTTTATATTTTGCATGGTTTTATACAGAAAAAGAATCACAGAAAAAGAAAAATGAAAATTGATATATGCATTGACAATAATGCACTCAAACAAATTTTGTAGTCAACCAAAGATAATGATATCTGGAGAGAAAGATTTAATAAGAAATTTCTGTATGCCAGCAAACTGAAAGGAACCTAGAACAATAATGTAGTGAAATGCTATTAAATGTAATAGCAGGACACATCGGTGGGAGCAGACAGATCGGTTCAAGAAGAATAAAATATATGAACTACTAGGACAGAGAAAAATTGCAGCTTTGCTAAAAGGACAGAAGTAAATCATCAGAGTGCCCAAGGACTCCTGGAGGCTGCTGCATAATCAGGAGCGGGGAGGAGGTCATGTCTACCTGTTAGTTCTCCAGCAGCAGGTCATGTTCACATACCTGTGCTTGCTTTGAATCAGCTGGAAACTGTGCCAGCAGCAGTTAAACCACGGGACTACAAGCTAAATCACACAGCTATTTGCTCCATTTCTCGCACACAACTGCAGGTTGCAGTGGATTTTATGCTGATGTGCCAGCTGTCTGGCAGTAGCTCAGCATGAGTATTTGAGATATTGTCAGTGGAGAAGGCAATGCAGGTACTGCCTCCAAGCACAGACCTCAGCATGGATGAGTTTGTCATCTACCCATTGAGATTGTTATTATTGGCACCTTTTTGTAGTTCTGAGGCATATAAATGTTCTGGATTTGACCATTAAGATCTGCTGTAAAAGGGCATGATCTGATGCCTGTAAAAGTTAGTGAAGATTCTCCCTCAGCTGTGGTTCTGTGAGTTCTTATGGAAATATTTAAAATCTTCCCAATAAATAAATAAATAAATGAAATACAATTAAGACAATTGTCAAAGACTCATTCTCTCTTGTCATAAGTCTACAAAATGTCAACATTTCTGATTCTGGGGGAGTCCAAATGGAATTTTTTCTTTGAAGGTTCTTGTTATGGAAAATTTAACACTCCTAATTTATGTTATGTATTTTCAAAAAGGACACAAAAATCCAAATGTGAGCTCACACTATGAAAGCTAAAACCATATTCAGTGAGTAAAGCAAACATTAGCACAAAGTCCCAAATCTTGCCTCTCTCTAGAACTCCTCTCCAGGCTGTTGTAGGATGTTATTTATTAATTTTCCCACGCTTCAGCTGGGATCTTAGATGCTCAATAGACTGAATAGGTATACTCTGAGTATCCTGAGATGGCATAAAAAAGTTAGAGTGGCACGTTCAAAACAATTTCCCCAGCTTTAAAGTTCTGTTTTCATTTTCCAGCTGCTTAAAGTGCACTGGAGGAGGGAAGGCACAAGGGAACTGCTAGAAACTATGGGCCTTATTTTGTATTTAGATAAGCTGTAGGGTGCAGCAGGTCTATTCAAACAAGACATATGTACAAATAAGGACAAGTTTTCCCACCAACCTGAGCTTACATGCACTCACATGCATTTCTAACCCCACACATCCCAGCCATTACACAAGTCCTTGGCTCCCTACAAACACAGCGTGACCCAGGGCTGGAGTTCCAGTAGAGTCAAAAATACCCAACAAGCTGATTTTCATATTTGTGCCCAAGGACAAAGCTTTTTTGTCTGAAATCTGATTCTCAAGCAGGGTGGGCTGTGCGGGTGCCTCAGGCTCCTTCCCTGCCTGCCGAGGGAAGGGCTGAGGCAAAGGCACAGAAGCAGAAGCTGGAGCTGCTGCTTGATGTTCAGGCTTTGGCTGTCAGCAAGAGGTGCCGGCATGGGAAAGCTGGGAATGGCTGCTGGGAATGGCTGGTAGGAACGAGGAAAGATGCCTGCACTGGAAAGAAACCCAACAGAATAGAAGAGAAAGGCAAAGTTCACGTATCAGTATATGCAGGAGGTCGATTTTTTCCCCTAAGTTAATGTTCTCACAGGGTGAAGCCTCTCATTATAGTTCTCAAACTGCTGTGTAAGGATCTCCAACCTTCCACCCTTACACAACAAGTTTTGTAGCAAAGCAAGCAGTGGAAAGGTACACACAATTTTCAACACAAGAGAAATGTGTGGCCTTAGGCAAGGCAGTCAAGCTCTCTACCTCAGCATCTTTTCAACTGAATAGGCACACAGTCTTACCTCAAGGGGTGTTTTGGGAGGCTTATAAGGTTTTAAACAGTAGGTGGAAGGATGGCAACGCAGATGTTCAAATATTAGGATTCAGTCTTAGATGAGTACAAACACAGATGCCTCAGGGCTGTGGAGCCCTCATGTAGTACAGTGCCGGGTCTCTGAAGAGTAAACAAGGTGAGTTTGCTGGTTATTTTCTGTTAATAAGACAAATACAGCAGATCTCTGTCAAAAGTGAGTTTGTTTTGGTACTAAAATCTCTAGTTAAGTAAATGCTGACAGATAAATAAAAAACCCCAGTGCCTGGAAACCTGTAAGTAAGGACTATTTGAAAGTTGAAATGCAAACCCTGTATTTGATTGCTGCGGTATAACACCTACAATTACTGTCCTAAAGAGGAAGACAATGGGTTTTCTTAAGAGAAAAAGGAAAAAAAAAAAAAAGGTTGCTGTGTACTTTTGCACTCTTTATGTACAGTAAGGGAAGTCCATTAAAAGAACTACAAATTAATTGTGAGTTGCTATGTAAAGTCTGTGAAGCATAGTTTGATTTGCTACAGCTGCTCCAGATCCAGAGCAATTGTAATGAAATCGTTGAGCCTGTAAATCTAAGAACTCTAACACAAAATACTTCTGACATATTGTGTGAACTGGTTTAACTGATAGAGTGAAATGTAAACGCAGGAGCACGATATAAATAAGTAGATCTGCTGCTACTAGAACCAGTAACAAATTCTAAACATTATAACTATAAAGCAAAATGAAATGTTTAGAAAATTTAAACCTGGGGTGGTCCAAGATGTGCCATAACTTAAAACCAGGTTTACAAGACTGCCTCCTTCTTCTGATGATGAAACACTGAGCCACATTAGGAATTCTCTCTTTTCTTCTGTCTCTTTCTGACTATGCTTGCAGATCTAAAGAAGCTGAGCAACCCCAAAGGGAGCTGTGTAGCCTTCACTAAAGCTAATGAAACCTATATCTGAATTAGTACAGTAACCTGCAGTAGATGTAGTGCACAGGTAATCCTATCTTCATTTATGTAATAGAAAAATCTTTAAAAGACCCTTAAATAACAACTTCTCTTACAGCACTTCATCTGTAAAACTTTTTTTTTATGTCACTAATTGTCCACTGAACATTGCAAATCTTATGGACACATCAACTTTCAAATTCTGTCATACAGAAATTCTTACAACAGATGTAGAAGATGAAGTACAGGTCTATGTATCATGTAGTTGTTAAGTCTGTTTTATCCCTGCCTTTGAGGTGGAAATTCATGTCTGCTCCAGCCTCTGTTGCAAACTGGCCACTGCCCCTCTTACATGGTCAGTACTGGAAGAAATGGTCACACCAAACTGCTTGTCGGGTACTGCAGCATCCTGACTCCCAGTCAACCCATGAAAAATTCTGTGCATGCATTAGGTAAGAGTGCTGACAAGACACAACAAGAAAGCGAAAAACCTGATCCAACAGGTGAGTAATCACTCAATAATATCTTCTGGAATCTCAACGAAAGTAGTAGAACCACCACTTGGATGACCCCTCTGACCCTCGGAAGGATATGCTAACTGATAGCAGAAGAATGTTGCCATATCTTGTTTGTTACAAGGAAATAACAGGAAATAATAATAAAACTTGGTCCTCTATGGAATTTTCAGATACAAAATATTTTAGGTCTTTGCTTTTGTTATCAGGAATTGGATCCTAACCCTGTGTGAAACTAGATGTGTTTATATGTAATGTCTCCAGGACAAGGAAGTGTTATTTCTCTTGTTTTATACACAGTGAATTCTCTTTGATCCAAGATCAAATTTAGACAATATTCATTAAGAAAAGAGTTTGACTGAGCATGAACCTGTACTTTAAACTAGCCACAAAATTACATGATGAATTCATGCTTTGGAGGAAGAAGAAGAATAAATACAGTCCACTTAATTCCAGAGAGTCTGGGGTTTGAAGGTAAATACGGAAAAGTACTGTCCTTAGAACATTGTTATTTGCAGTAACATAACTAACTACAGGTGAATGACAATATTACTAGGGACATAGATTGAGGACTTTGGCTAAACTATTAAAAAAACAGAATAAGAATAAATGATTCTTTCTTGAAATGCAGACCTATTAAGGGATTTCTTCATAGGTTAAACTAAAAACCCAGGCATATCATTGTGCCATATTCCTGAAATTGCCTCCATGTGCCTGATTTAAGATTAGTACATGGGTCACAGCAATCTGTATGGTTAGTTATGGATGAAAATCAAATTACTGATTTCTCTAGGGGAATGTATTTTTGATGATATTTTTGCTACTAAATAATTACTGAAGTATCTCAAAAGAAAAAAAAATAATTAAAGAGTTAGTTGTTTGTTGAGGATGAAGATGAAATATGGCATGACATATTTTCCACTGATCACTGAGCAGGAAATAAAAATGAAATGGTCAGAAGTCTAATATTAGAACATTATGGCTATCAGATATTTCCTATTAACTCAGAATGAGGAATATATTTTATGAAGAGTTAATGATGCCCTTTTTTATTCCAAATTATCAATGTGAATACTATTTGGTTCTACCTTTGCATAATTTTGCTTCCAATTGGTTGCTTATTGTTTCTTCATTATTTAGAAAAGAGACAAAACAGCAAACAAAAAACTACTAAAGGAAGAATTACATTTTATGCCTTAAAGGTGCCATTTATTTACCTCAGTTCTTAGCTAATACTTTCCCTATGCAAGAATAAGTAGTTTGGCCATCTTCAGAGACAGCTGTAAACAAAATTTCCTTTCCTTGATCAGACACACAAAATTATAGCCTACACATTTTCTGTCTAAGCCTATGACCGTCATTTAATGCAATTATCATCTAAAGGTGAAATGAAAAGCACTTATTAAAAATAAACAATTTTGACCACAAATCAGTTGCAGGTTTTAAAGCTGCAAATGCATTTTGATGCAAAATATTTAAATTCATTTCCAGCTTTATTGTCCACTAATGGACTCCACATTCCTGCTTGAGCCAGGTGATTGACATCATCAGTCTGGACACAAGTCCTGGGCTACACTTAATTTGTATTTTTACTTACACCTATTAGTGGAAGACATACACCATGACAGGTCCCAAAAGCAGGGAGATCATATATGCTGTGCTTTACATCAGTGGTACATAATCTGCTTTCAGGAATGAACTAGATTTCCTGTGACAGCAATGTGGGTCCAAAACCTGAAGGAAAGATGAAGGGAATCCAAAGACACTCTTCTGGCATTTAACATGGAGCATGCTTGGAAGTGAGCTGTCTGTGTTCAGCTTCAGTACAGAAAGAAGCTTAGCAGATACGCTTCTGTTAATTCTCCCCTTGGCTTTAAGACTTTCATAGGTATATATCCTGCCTTGAATGCCTTTACAGCTGTCAGGCAGCTAACATTCAGGTGCTGTGATGCTGAGGACTGAAGCACACAAATCCCCAGTGTTCTGCAGCGATTCCTGGTGAGCAGTGGCTGATCTCACTCTAGCCATGGGAAGCTTTGGGAAGCAGAGGAGATATCAAACCTTTCAAACTCTGTACAAAACCTCCCAGAGGAAGCAGGCTCGGTGTGGCGGGAACAATCTATTCCCCCTGAGGTCTTCAGAAATCCCAGCATTAACCAGATCATAGGTTTCAAAGTAGAAAACCACAAAATCCATTGCTACATTTCTAACCACTTTACTGTACCCACACACCCCGCACCCACGCTGGCTCACAGCAAGTAATATCTCTGTGCAAGAGAACTTCTGGTCTGATTGACTGATTGGGTGGTAGCTGAAACAAAAAGATCTGGCTCTGCATTCAGAACTTGGGTGTTCTTTACACCACAAATATTTTTTTTTTACCCTCTGCTTTATTATTATCATGAAGAAAGTCTTTATCATTGGATTTCACTTTTGACATCTGTCTAGACAGATATTTATTTGAACCGCCAACACATTCTTTTAAAGAAAATGAGAATAAAGGAAGAAAAAGCCCCCCAAAACCAAAGGCTTTAATATATTTCTTTATTGAAGAGCCAACAACTTCAGCTTTCAAGAAGTCTCTGGACAGGGTGTAAAACAGCATTAAGTTAATCCTTTAAATTACAACCTTGAGGAAATCAGAGAGGAGTGTCAATATATTTTTGCAACTAGATAAGGGAATACTTTATCTCAGGGAAATCTGTTGTCTTCCTGTTAAGAACATTTATATCATTATTAAGGATGTACAGCTAAGATACTGCCCTCTCCATAATTGTTATACATCTTTCCAGTAATAAAATCTCTGGTTAGAGTCATTAGAATAACTGCTCAGAAATCCAGTGTTACAACGTGTAGTGCAAGTGTAGTAGTATTGCCAGATGTGAGAAAAACATCAAAAATCGAATCCTAAGGCTGTCTTGTCTGATACAGAAATCTCACCTACACAAATTTACCCAATTCAAAAGAACAGTAATGAGATAGAGCATAAACAGGAGGTGAGCAATTGTCTGTATGTGAACGGCTGTCCTCAGGGAAGGGAGGTTCACTCCTCTGCTGCAGCTGAGCTGAATTCCGAGACAGAGGCTGGAGCTGTGAACAGGGTATCAAGAAAATCAAGGAAAGCATCATGGCAGCAGGATGAATGAGAAAGCGGACTGGCTGGCACAGGATGTGGTCAAAGCTATGTTATTTGTGGCATTTTTAGCTAGGCTACCCTGCCCTGCTGGGGAGGTGTACCGGATGATGTATTAGTTGTTTTCCATCCCTAAATGCCATGATCTTATAAATGTTGTGGCTCCAGACCATGTCTATTTTGAATTTACAAAACCACTTTGTATGTAGTGGGCAAGGCAAGGATTAGAGAGCCAATTAATTAGACCAGTGCAAGACTATTTATATAGGGACTTTGTACACTGGGTGAGGGCACAGGGAAAACCACATTTCCCTGGTTAATCTCTCTGTAGGGATTCTCTGAATCATAATTTGTTTTTATATGTGACCATCTTCCTCCAAGACCAGAGAAGGGCACGACCCAAAAGGCGAAGTCACCATAGACTGTAGTTTAGTCTGCTATGACTTCCCTGCTCTAACACAAAGCACATGTGTAGTCCCTAAAATAGAAAAGTTAAAGTAGACAAAACCAGAAGGACAGACACATTATGGCTGCCTGGGGGAATCCCTGATTTACAATACAGCAAGTTATACAGTCTGGTGTTGCTGTGCTAGTTGATGGTCAGCATAATTACCACAGTAGTTGCTACGATAAAGTTTAAAAATAACAATAATTAAAATATTCACTGTTAAATCATCTGGAATACAAAACTGCTCTGTAAAATACAGAACCCTCTCATTTTGGTTTCTATGTATGACTTCTGCAGTCTGTGTAGCTCTTATTCCTTCAGTTAAATTTTCCTAAGATTTCCGAGCCAAAGTATTGCATCACCAAAAGGCCAGAATCAGAATGGCCTCATTTTCTGGTTGTGTAAAATGACTTGATTCAATTTCTATGAATAGGGACAGCTCGGAATACCAAATATCCTGAAATTATAACTCCATCACATTTATTAGAAATGTGAATATGCTAAAAACATTCATTCAAAAAAAACCCCCTATTTTATGCATTACATTCACAACACAGAATTTTTGGGGTTGCATCAACTTAGCTCTTTGTAGAAACTGAAAACACTGTAAATGCAATAAACTTCTGTTCCAGTGATCCACGGCCACACTTCAGACATCCTTCTGACTACAAACAGTCCCACTGATTTCAACACGGGCGTTCATGTGCTTTAAGTTAAGCACATGATTCAAAGATTTGCTGTTTGGGTTCAAAACCCTGGATGTTTTTAATAACAGAAAAATAGGAAATGAAACAAAAATATTTGTTCCCAGTGTTAGAAAAGAACAAAATATTCCTTAGTTTTAAAACTGTTTATCCCATTTTGGGATTTTCCCCAAAAAGGATGATAATTTCAGTGATAATAATTCCAAGATCATATTTTTGCATCTGTACAGTAAAAAATCCAATTCTGAAGTGGTGGGAAGTGGAAGTTTTAGTTGGTCATAACCAAATCCAGAGATGTGAGAGCAAAAAAAGATGGGGCCAGGGGTGGCGAGAACTGGCTGGAAGAGTCCAAAAAAGAGTTGAAGTGCAAAAAAAATGTATATTAGTCCTGAGCTGGTGCTTTGAAAACAGGCTGAGGTGGACTCCAAGAGATTTTAGAGGTACATGAGTGAGGACAGGGACCTTTCTTTTTGTTCTCCCTTTTCATCTGTGGGGCAGGAGCTGTTCCCTCCTCTCCAAACCTGCAGGCTGCTCTGCCTTCCGTGCTGCAGCCTATGTCTGCCCTCAGTGCTCCCCCTGCAGAGGAAGCACTCTCCCTTTTCCTTGTCACCAAGAGCTCCCTTATACACCGTTCTTTGTATTTTAGACTGACACTATGGCTGAGCTTCTTCTACATGGGTTGGGGATGGATTGGGGATGGATCAGTTCCTTCCTCTTCATAAGGATAAAGTCAGCATGGGATCCAGAAACTTCTGCAGCAGTATTCCTCCCCCAGCCTGTGCATGAATAGATAGTTGCAAAATGTTCAGTCTCAAAGACTTTTCCATCCCAGCTGCAGATGAAGGGGATTGACTCTTGTAGAACACACTTTTAGGCAATTGCCTATCTCTGTTTATGCTGTGCAAGCTTTGTATAGTCAGATACTATTCTGTGAGAACAAATTCTAATCAGTGCCTTGCAGTTATTTCACTTTGCTTGAAATAAATACTATTGAGGAGGCTACGTTAGCCACTTCTGTCACCACACAGCTCTAGCTAGTCATCAATTTCTGACCAAATCTTTGTACTGTGATTCTGGAGTGAATTTTCTGATTCACACATCACGTCTCAGTTTGCATTGCACAGTAGTGGGAGAAGGTGCAAACTGGATTCCTTTGTGATGAAACTAAAATGGAAGATACATTCCAGGATTACACCCAACGTGCCCCTGCTGTTGCTGGGCGCCAGTCCATAGTATCAAACTACAACTAATCCACAATTAAGCTCCTGGAGTTCATATAGCATAGATGTCAGGTATTGTTAATGTTACAAAAACTAATCAGAATGACTTCTGTCTCCTGGCTACTGACAAATTCAGATTGAATTAATTGAATGATTTCAGATAAAACTACTTTTCATGGAAATAGGTAGGAAGTGATTAGACTTATAAGACTGTTAGAGCAAGAGTGCATTTTACCTATTTTAATCCAACACACCAGTGATTAGATGGCCAGATGTGAGAGATTCAAATTTGAATTAGGTCAAAATTTGATTTAAACTCATGAATCTAAACTCCTCTTTGGATTTTTTATCTTTCTTTTTTTTAGTATGGCAGTGCATTATATTGATCTGTGGTCCAGTATTTTTGCATGCCCACCTCAGACAAGAAGATTATCTGGCATAGATCTGCTTGCAACTTTCCTCCAATGTTCACTATGAATATAATCTTTCATTCAGCAAAAACCCTTTTATTTTTTTATTTTTTTTTTTTTAGAAAAAGAATTTTGCATTCTTTTTGAGACTTAGCTTTCACTTTTAAACTACCAAAACCTCATTTTCACTTTTAAAGTACTGAAGTACAATTATTCACATAGCACTATTCACAGGACCTCACCAGATCTGGCACTCGGTTCCCATGTTCAGATCATCAGACTAAAACACTCAGCAGAATGGAAGCCTGTCTGAGAAAGATTACTATTACTTGTCACTTTTATGGAAATGTGCCATTTTCTTCTAAAACGGGGGTGTGCTTGATCAGGAAAGCCTGCCAACTAAAATTATATATTTATAAATACATAAATCTTGATCAACCATAGCTGGGAGCTTATTTCTCTCTGGGCTGAACACCCAACAAATGACCAATTGACTTCTGTGTTTGAATAGCTGTAAGATGGGAGGAATTATTTGGTACTTGAGGTCACATTTTATTTATTTCAGTTCAAGGGCCAGTAATTTTCCACAGCTAATATCCTGTTTTTTAAAATATCTTTAAATTATCTCCCTAAAAATAAAATTGCATACTCACACGTGTCTTTCACTGGCACTTAACTTTTGGAAAAACTTAACTCTAAGTTCTTTCCACAGATATTCTCAGGAATTTGTCTTAAAGATTTCTTTGAGTATTTTACTCCAAATCTTAATGCTGTCAGGATCTTATGGTTATTATAATTTATAATTTCTGTAGGAGACCCATAACCTTGACCCCCAAATCCATGATCAAAGAAATATTTTTCACTGAGCAATTATTCACCAGCATCACCTTTCTTGATTGGGTTTTTTGGTTTGTTTTGGGTTTTTTTGTTGTTGGGATTTTCTTGTGGGAAATTAATGCTTATGAAAGAGTCCTGTCCTGTTTGAAAGAGACAAGAAATGCATATAGAATTCACCATAAATTGATCTACATTCATTTAGACAAAGAAAGAAAAGAGAACACCCTGGTGCCAGAAAACTGCTTGCAAGATCTATGTCAAAGCGGAGCCAGTACAAAGAGATGAAGGTAGATGCATAGTGGTATTGAAAATTGTCACTTCAGACAACTGTGTTTTTAGGATAGGATGTGAAAACAGGGAAGGCATAACTACAAGGGAAGGTTTCAGAGGAGCTAGGAAGAACACAGAGTCTGTCACAGTGCTAAGGTCTCAATGACTGTGGTTATGGAAAGGATGGACACAGACAGTTCATGTCTCTAGACCACTTCAGTTTTGCCTCCACAGCCACAGCAGTGGGAGGAGCTACAAGTTCAAAAAGGAGTTGCTCTGTCAGCTTTTGGGCCTGAATATCTGCCTTTACTTTTAGAAGGAACAGCACATGTGAACATTTTGGTGCTCAAGTGTATTTCAGTATTGATGAAGGAAAAAACAGACACTCAATCTTGCTCACAAGAACCACGTGATTCTGTGCAATCAAATCTATCTTTGTACCTTTTTTGCTGAGGCCATGACAAGATGTCACATGTCATTTTAGGGTATTAAACCTAGCTACAAATGGAACTCAGCCTAAATACGTAATATGGATCACTGGTCAATAAACCCAGAAATTAGCCTCCTGTGACTGCTGATGTTCTGGACTGGATTCAGCCTGGAACAAATCCCTGAAATTCTTGGTACCCCTGGCAAGTTGTAAATTTGATTCAGAAATCGTGTTCTGTAGACTGTATTAATTTTGCAGCTGTATTCTTCATAAAGTTTTAATTTCGTTCTGTATTACTTGGAACACAGAGAATACAAAGCATTTAGGAAGAATAAAAAATAATAATCAGTAACAATTTGGTGAACTGGTTTTAATTTGGATCTCCTCCTTAACTCAGGCTGCCCTTCATCCCTGTGGGGTTTCTAGAGCCATCCAAATTTAATTGACTCCCTGGTAGCAAAAAGCTCATTTAAATTTCCTGCTCTTTAGTGTACTGTAAAGGCTCCTAGCAGCATTTGTGATACTGCACTGACCAAAATGTGGCAATGAAAATGTGGCTTTTTTCAGGTTGAAATTCCCCACTTCTTTCCACCTTATAAATAGCACATAACATTTTGTGTCTGAATTCCTTCTATTAAAGATAATATTTTTATTATCACCAGACAGGAGAATCTTATTGCAACCCTCACTGGATATTTTGGGTTAAATTCTCACATAATAAAATCATCATAATAATAAAGTGTAAACTGCAATGTGTTCAGACTAATTAATAATTCTTTCCCTTTTATTATACATAACTTGCTTTTAGGCATGCATTTTAGTCTCCCTCAGACCTCCCTCACCAATTTCTTCCCTTTCTATAATTATTTCTACACTGCTTCTTCATATGGATAATTTCTACAGTTAAATAATCATCAAATTTAAGAGAAAAAATTGGAAAGGGGGTTTATTTGTAAAGTTTGTTTCTGTTTAGGAAAACAGGCTTGTGATTTTGAGTCTTTGGTATGAAAACCCTGAGATATTGATACAAGGTTTCCTTCTGCCAAAATTTCTCTGGCAGCAACAAGAGCTGTGTTTAAATTTACAGTGGTCACTACAAAAACACTGAAAATTGTACAAAAACTGATACTGTTCCATGAGCTAATTTTCTAACCTGAAGAAAAAGGCTTAACATAGCTTATTTAACCATCATAACTTTCAGCCAAGGAGATATAAAGCACTCTTAAACAGGTAAAGGAACAGAAGAACACGTACAAAATTCCTTGAGGATAAATATAAATGCTAATGCTTAGAAGTCCTTTTCTCCAGGCTCTTAAATGTAACACTTACAAAACCAAATGTGTCTTAGATCTCTCTATTTGTCTGTTCCATTTTTTTTTTTTTTTACCTCTTTGTTCATCCTGGTGACAAGATTTCTTTTTCTCCTGTGGTTTCTTCTGGAGTCCTTAGGATGGAACTGTGGTCATGAAGCTTAAAAAGGCCTCGAATGAACACTAAACATGGAGTCCTTTTCACCTTAGTATTTGTCAGCTACTAGTGTTAAGTCTTAGAAACCCATCTCAGGTCATGTTTTAGGTATATCTCTTTACTGGCTTTAGTGGACATTTAGATGTCTATGCTCTGCAACATAGTTTAGATGTCTATACTTACTTAAGCAGCTAAATTTAGCTGTGATAAAGTCTACCTGATTGTCTCAGGGTTATCAAGAATGCAGTCAGTCTCCCTAAAATGCTGACTATGTAAATTTTGTTGTTCAAGAGAAAACACAGTTCCTAATTACAAGCCCAATTTTTCCAATCAGCAGCCATCATTTAACACCAGATCACAGACATCCATTTTGTTATTTCATTGGCTGCCCACAAAAAACTAGTTTCAAGGTCCAGAAAAACAGAATTTACTCAATAATAATAAGCCACCTGATTCCTTTCACAGTCACTGAAATGAACACACAGATTTTTGCTGCTTTCTAAACCTGCTTTATTCAGAACCAAAAGAACAACTGCAGGAATTTCAAATGAAAGATGCCAAACAACAACACATAATTTTGCTTCTAAAGCATTAATTCATCAAATAAAACAAAATAATTAGCATTCAGAAGATACAGATTCAATTCCTGGCTCTGCTTTTATGATGTTTGTTCAGGTCATTTAATTTCCTCATGCCTGAGGTTCCCAACAATTAAAAACAGAGATATTACTTTTCTTGATAAAAGTGTACAGCAAAGATATTTCTTTGAATATTTATGAAGTATAAACATATCAAGTCTGGAATACAAACATCTTTTGGATAGACAATCATCTTATAAAAATGTATACATGCTAAACTTCAAAATGCTTTACACATCACACTGTAAGACTAATTCTTCTTATTCATATATTCCCTGCTTAAGCAGTCACAAGAGAAGCAAGTCAAATATTAAATAAACCATGTTATTTCAGGTTCAAAAGCTAAGATAATCTTCTCTCCCAGATGCTTGAAGCACAAGTGCACAAAGCTAAGTGTTTTAAAACTTTTCCTAAAAGTCTCGTGTAAAACTTGTGAAAATGAAACAACTTCAGTTTCAGAAACATCATTTATCATGTAAGGGAGGCAGATGTTATTAATTATCAAATAGAGATCATGTTCATACTGCACAAAAGCATAAAAAGTGCAGTAGCACTGTAAGTGGACCAGAAAATTACAATGTGTTATTTTTGCTAAAGGTGCTAAAACTAACACCATACTCAGGAAGAAGGAATGTTGCTTTTCCTTTTAAAGAAAATGTTGCAGGAGGAATCTCCGTGTAACTCCCTCTGTCAGCACTACTCATCTAAAAGACTTTTTTTGTTGCATCGATTCCTGATTTTATAATGGTATAAAATAGAAGAAGTTTGCCACTAGAACAGAGTGACAAATCATGGCACAGTCCAACAAGTCAGTGTGATGTGGTTCTGCTTCACTGGCTTCCTGTGCGAGCCTGAATGACCTGAAGAGGTCATTTTTCTCTCTTTCCTTCCTCTCCTTTTTCAACTGTTTGCCAGAGCATTTTTTTATGACACACCTGAGTGTGGACTAGTACTACAGATCCCAACCCCAAATGCTGGCATATCAGTTGACAGAAGCTATTTTTTCTTATTTTATTTTACACTTAATTATATCCAGAATGTCCAAGATATCAAATGTATTGAAATAAAATTGTGTTACTCCTTCTTGTCCCGGCATCTGTTATAAACCAGGGAAGATATATTTTTGACCCCAGCCTCCCAACTCCATCGCACTTGTATTTCTTTACAAATGTGATAAATTTTACTGTGACACTCATTTTTGTATTAAATTTTGACTCAGTGCAAGGATGCTACAAGATTTTAAATTGTGTAGATATAGAAAAATATTAATTGCAATAATAGACCATGTAATTATAGAATCATTTAGGTTGAAAAAGACCATTTAACACAGCACAGAACTTGTATGGCTTTTTAAAAAAATCATTTCTATAGAAAACCAAAACAATTTCTGATAAATACAGAGTAAAAAATTGAAGAAACTAAATACTAGAATCAGACTAATACAACTTTTTTATTGCTGAAATTGCTTTTGATTTGTCACAGAATTCATTTTCCAAAATTGGAAACTCAGTTTAACAGAGAATTACTCATATTTGAAATAAATTATATCACCATATGTTTTATTTTTTCTTAACGATTCCCTCGTATTGCTATTTACTTTTTTTTTCTTCACGACCATTTAGTTCAAAGCTGATTCTTTTGCATTAGCCATTGAACATTCAAATCTAAAATTATCACATGAGAAATGATGAGCCAGATGAGTAGATTCATTAACTTCTTTAATACGACACACATGTTTTTAACATTGCTCACATGAATTTTTACCCACGTAGTCATTTGTGGTGAGGCTCTACATGAATTTTCTAGTTACAAACTCCATGGAATATTCTGCTTGTCATTAGGTAGATAAGCAAGATACTAATGATCAATAGAGATTAATTATTTCATTCAAAAAATTCCAATTTTCTAAAATATTCATTTAACTTAAGTTAGATACAGATTTAAATGCTTTAAAGCATTTAAACATTGAGGAAATAAAATACAGACCTTTTACCCACTAAACCCATTAAATTTAACAGCCTTGACAGATGAAATTTCACGCATTTCAAATGCCTTATCTGTAATTTTAAAAAAAAAATAAGAAAAAAAGTTTTCACAATCTATTCTTTTCCTCTGCATATGTGACATGTTTTTTCCTGATTACATAGGTGGACCATTTAAAAATGAAAAATAAGAAATAAACTTAAGAAGCTATACCTGAATTAACATTTACAATTTCCCTAAGATATTTTGTACACTCTTTGTCCAGGAAGCTGAAACGTGGGAAGATCATTTATATAACGAGTATAATCCACCAGTTAGTGACTAAATTCTCCAAATTACCTTGTGCTAGGTTCTTTTCTAAGACAGTCACCTGCCTTCTAGACCCAGTGGCTGACTTGGTAGGGCTTTTGAGAGGTGTGGAGAAAGTGTGGTGTCTCACTGCCTGTTGCAGTTTGGCAAAGTTGTTTCCTTCTCATACAATCTGTAGTGGGCAGCTGGCTGTGTGGCAGATGTGGTTTAGTAATAGGCCAGGACATGCCCTTTCCCATGCCAAAGTAGATACCTTCTATCCTGGAATAAAGCATGAAGTTAATAAGAAATATCTGAAAAATAAACTATGAAAAAAGTTCAAAAGTAGTTTTTTCTTGGTTATGGACCAGTGCTCCTTCCAGTAAAAAATATATAGCTTTCTTTTATTTCTGAGCATTTCCATGTGTAGAAAGTTGCAAAATTGAGTTTCCAAACAGGAAGAAAATTTCTACATGGCTGTTCAAGATTTCTCAAGTTTCATGTTGAAGACTCTTGAAAGCGGAATGCTTAGTTTCATTTCTGTCTTTGTGGACCATGACTTTTTGCTCAGATGGACTCCAGATTTTTGGTCTACATGTGTTGGCTCTTGACATTTATATGAAATTGCAGCCCAATATTTTATTAGGCTATTGGAATATTTTTTTAAAATATATTTAGAATTATATGGAACATGTTACCCTTTTTCAATACACAAATGACACTGTGCTATTTATTCAGTGACATAACATTTTCTGTTTCTCAGTTCTGCTTCATTAGTGTCAGATATTTGATTGTTTCTTTGCTTTTTACGCTGTATAAAATACTAACAGCAATGCCTTATTGCCTCCCCTCTCTCTGCCTAGGCTGACATTTTAATCAGCACCACAAGAGCAGGGTGGTGTCACACAGGTCTTGCCAATAGGGAGGTCATTTCTTCTGTAATGTAGATTCCCTCCCCACCTTCTCAATCAGCCTCCTAGGAACTTTGCAGAGTTGCTAAAGAGGGGAGAGAGAAGCAAAAGGAGGAATGATTTGCAGCTGGAAACTACTAGGCATTTAGAGGCAGTGGAGTCTTGATTTGCCAAGACATTTCTCCCTACCTTGGTGTATAAGCACTTCCTAAAGTTAGGCAACAGCCTAACTTAATGGTCCAACTTCTATGCATAGATGTTACAGGTTGTTGCTTAGAAAATAGGAAAAGTTGTTGTGGAGTGAATATAAGGACCAGTGTAGTGAATGGAACTGGTAATAGGATCTCTGTACTCTATAATAATACCTGTTAGACTTTTTGAACATAAAATTCAGCTTTTTTAATTGCTCGTAGAGAAGTAAAATATGCTGAGAGTATGACTAGATTACTTGGGTCTTCAGGACACCCTGATCATTTGTTTCAGGTGCAGAAGTATGAAGTGACCTTTTAAGGAAGGAGTCAGACAAAGACAGAAACACATTGGTGCCCCATGAGGATACAGTGACATTATTCTGGTCCATCTACTTCCAGAAATTTTCTGATAAAATGATTGGATGGCATCCTAGACTTATATAGGAATAATGTACTTTGTAGAGATGCAAGAGCAGGGGCCCACAAGACCTCTTTTTTAAATTATTTTTTTTATTTTTTTTAATGACTAATATGTTTCCTAAAATACAGCAACTATTATGGTGAACCACAGTTGTCAAGTCGAGGATTTTTTCCTCTGCAGTGGTGGGAACCAGATAATTCAGAGAAAAATACAAGAAAACTATGGGAAACATGGAGTAACTTTTCACAGAATAATATCTCTGGTGCCTCGTTTGATGAGAATTAGAAGCCAGAATAATTATAACAATAGAAAAAAAATAGCACTTATATTCTTATAACAATCAGAGAAAAATCAGTCAGAAACTGGTAGTCCTGCCTATGTTACTTATATCCAAAAGATTAAAAATGCTTTTGCTTTATAGTGCATTATCAAATACCTCAAATGCCCTGATAATTCGTTTTTCTGTCAAGATCAGGAAAGAGATATTTCAGACATTAGAAGATAAAAGATGAGCTGATTGCTGACAAGAAAGGTCTTTGTGTTTATCTTATTTATTTTATTATAGTAATGATTTTACTTGGCTGTGTGTTCACATTCTTAGGCAATTTTAGTCTGTTGTTCAGTCTTAGAAAAAACTGCACAGTTTTTGGGTGAAGGCAAAGAGAAATTTTTTAACTTTCAAAAAAAAAGAAAACCCAGTCCAAAAATATGTTGCCTGCTAAATCTGGCCAAATAAGCTGTGCCACCTCACCCTGACCTAAATTAGATCCTTGGTTCATAACTCCCATTAAGTTCTCTGAGACTGTTCCCGGATACAGGTGATACTTGTTATACTTAAGGACATTCATCTGTTTTTAACAAAATCCAAATAAGGAGAGCCTGGAATGGTATTCATAGATTGCACACATCTTATGTTAGAAAACACAGATCCTGAAAAGTGTCCCTTTGACTACGTGATTCTTCAGATCTTCAACGTGTACTATGAAAGATGAATCAAGCACTACTAATGCAAGGAGAGAGAGTCCCAATGTTTGCCAAAACTAAGATGTCAGGAAGGGTTGTGCATTTCTCTATCGCAGACAATGAGTGAAAACAGGACAAAAAGAGTAATATAAATTATGGCTGTTTATTAATAGACTTTCCAGTTCTATTACTAATCCTTTACAAAATGAGAATAAAAATATCAAGGATACTTTGGTCTTGTTGAGAGAGGTACAATAAGAATCCATGACAGAAAATTTGACAGAAAAAAAAAATAAATTAATAGAAGTAAGGTTCTTATTCTTTCTTAATACAGTCATGTCGCAGCATAGAATGACATGTTGGATTCCCCAATTCTAAATCCTCAAAATAAAACTAAGTGTGTTTTGAAAGCTTTAGTCACATGGATTTATTAGCTTTCATACAGAAAAAGCTAGATTATTTTTTATGTTGAGTTACACTTGAATTAGATATACTCTGAACTATGCAGGAGGTCAGACTATGAGTTAATAATACTTAAGGTATTTTTGAATGACATTTTCGTCAGAGACCTGTAACAAGGTCTGATACAGCTGAAGTTTGTCCTCTTCTAGGAACCTGTCCATACTTACCAAGCTGGAGGCAGAGTTTTGTACAAAAGTTGACATCAGGCCTTTGATTCTTTCAGTATTTTCCAGGATGTTCCATCCTTTTGATGGTGCCCATGAGGTATAGGTTAGAATTTATTTTTCCTTAACCACCACAGAAAATTTCAGCTAAGTCTCTGTTGTGTCTAACAGTGACCACTATCCAGTGCAACCTTCCTGATATTTGCAATGACGGTTGACTTTGGCTTATCTGACATAATCTTTCATTGCTATAGCTACTTTTCAGGACACTTGGGGGGACTTGGCAAGCATCATGCATTATAACTATCAGATCCCCTAGAAACAGTTGTGGAGGCACTGAGGAAAGGCTGGCACTTCCTTGCATGTGGCTGGAAAAAAGCTATTTCTTTCCTAATGGATAGTATACCCCCAAAGAGAACACAGTTATAATGGTTCTTTTATTAAGACTGACTTATGTAAAATCTAATTTATGTAACAGTCAGCCATCCTTCTGAGGAGCTTAACTTCCAAAGGGATTGCAGAATACAAAGCCATTCTTTCGCTTTGAGGTTGCTACCAGCAACATGTAATAATAGACTGTAAATCAATAGAAAATAGGAAAAAAAAAGTTATTACATACTCAAGGCACATCTCTACTCCAGACAATTTTGTTTTTAAATTTGTCTTTTATTCAGAATTTGGACCTTAACTGAATTTACTGATATTAATACTAATGACTTTAAAGCTATGAATCATATTCTAATTGTAAAATCAAAAGCAAGATGCAGTATCAGGATTAAAAATAAAAAATGTAAAAGGATATGTATCCAAACAGACAGCATTCAAAATGTGCACTGATTTATTTTTAGGACTGTGCATACTGAATATCAATCACAAAGTTACCAGTGTTGTGGCACTTGAAAGACAGCAGATTTTTTCCACTTGTACATACATGGGTATTTCAGATTTTTCTTATTTCCTTTCTCAAGTAACTGTACTAATATTTTCTTTTTTCCCCTAAAAGCTCCCTCAAAATCTAGGAATAAAAATCTTTTGTGACACTTGCAATTTGCTCTAAGTCCCATCAAACTAGTGAACAACCACTCTGTGGAAGGCTCCCCAGCATGCTGTTCAGCATCAGTCAGATTACTTTTGACATGAAAAAAGGTTTCAAGAGGAAAGTATTACAGCAACACTCCATGGAGGGCCATGTAACCACCTTCTTCTTTTATTTAGATGTCTTGGGTTTGTCCCATTTAAGTTCTTTGCTAAAAGCATTAAGTAGAATCTCTGTATGCCACCATTAGCTCACAAACTAGAGCCAAAGAAGGTAGTAAAGTGTTGACATATGAATGTGAAAATCACAGTCAAGGTTACTTTTTGCTATTATACAACTGAAAATATTTTACTCTGTATTTAAGAAACTGAAAGTTTGTTCTAGTAGTTCCAGGTTAACATTAAGACTGATTTACTGACTGGGTTAATTCAAGCTGTTCATCACTAATAAAACTAGCCAATAACTGGCAAAAGTTCTTGGTGCATGAAGATGCAAACTGTGTCCCAGTATAATATTTCAATGAAAAAAAAAAGGGGTAATGAAAATAAGTAGAGAGCCAAGATCCATACATATTTTATAATAACGCCTGTTCATTTATTCTTTGCATAACTATTTTGGAAAAAAAAAAAAAGGAAAAAAAAGAAAACTCTGGATCTGGGAAGGAAATGCTGCATTGCATCAGACAAAAAAAAAAAAAAAAAGTGCTCTTTGTTCTGACCTAATCTGGACTCTCTTCTTGGTTTTGGGCACTGGTTCCTCCTTATCAATGTTAATCCCCAAATGTTCCCACCTTAAAAGCTACCTGATTGAACTTCTTCTTCAATCTTTCTCTAACAATTGAATTGATTCAACACATTCATTCATTCAAAGATGAGAGAAGACATGAGAGAAAAAACAAGTGTTTTTTTCTTATATTTCGCGGAGACACAGGAAGTCATTTCAGATATTCAAGGCAAGGCCTTTTGGGCAAAACATACACCAGCTTTTCTACACTGGAATAAGTGGACTTGCAAAACGTTTTCTACCTCCAATGTACAGCCATAGTTTGCATTTGACAGCTTCAGATATTATCACATTTCTTCTGCAGGGGACTGGGGACAGATGAAGAGGTCAAGAGAAATTATTGTACTGTGACTGAAAGCAGAACTTTTGACAGAGATAACAGAGCACATTGTTTCCGTGAATTCACTGGAAAGCGTTACACCATATTTTGTTAGAGCATAATATGTATTTCATCTTTATTGCAAGATATTCCTTTTGATCTGTGCATGAGGGAAAGAAAATACACTGAACTTCTTCCAATAAGTCTTCTTGTTCTTGGTTAAGCTACTAGTACTGAAAAAATTGTCCTGGAGTATTTTGGATAACAGTGTAATCTAAAGTAGGCTTCTAAAAACTGGGTGGTAAGGATCCTCATTTTTTGCCCATTTCACAGAAAACAAGAGGGTGTTATGGACTGAGTAAAAGTGGCTGATTTTCATATTATAAGTTGGAGAAATCCATACACTCAGCTATCAAGTGGCAGCCATAGTGGTAGCTATACAAATAATCAGTGTTGTAGTGCTCTACTCAACTGCCAGGACTAAGGCTTTTCTATAGGAAGAGTTCAATGGGAATTGAAAATCCATGATCATTTTTATTATGAAAATAACATCAGAAATAATTTTAAGGTTTTCGGTATTGACAAACAAGGTTGCCACTTGGAAAATATGTCTGTTTATCTGTTGTGGGAATGTGCAAAATGCAGTGTGTTATTGCTCTGAATGGGGTGGAATGGGGAGGAGAAAGAAGCAAGAGGGAAAGAGTAAAGCAGAACAGAATAAAGTATTTTCTCTTTTAAAGTTCTGGCATCTTTTTTATCTCCTCATGTAGGTGATTGTGACTGTGCTGCAAAAGCTCAGTTAGACATGAACTATGATGCCTTGGGGTGCTGTACTGATGTTAAACTGAGATTAAGTTCTCTCCCACACAAATCTATTTCGCTCTAGAATTTAATATGGATGAAGTAGCTTTTATAAACCTTCCAAGTGGAGAAACATAATAAGATTCTGACAACTTCACTAGCAAGTGTCACTTTGCAAATACATAAAGCTAGGAATTGATTTTCTTTCTCTAATCTTCTAGAACCAAGATGTAGCTGAGAATTCTAGGGATCAGATCCATAATGGCATAAGAAATGAAGCATATAGGCTCTTTTCTTGATATCAGTAGCAACTAGAATTACCAGACAAGATGTAGTCCTTCTCATGCTACGTGTTCTACAGTTAGCTAGTGAAATACTATCCCTGTAATGACTGAAATTTGCAAAAGAACTAAAAGAAGGAAGAGGTCACAAATTTCGAATTTACATCTATCAACTTATTTATGGCTTGAAGTTATATGGAGAAAGATAAGTTAGGAAATGATTTAGTAAGACAGAGGAGTAATAGCATTGCTGCAAACAGAAACCAGAGATAGATTTTGTCTCACCTCTGTTTTTCCATGTAAAAGTTAGACTTTCAATTTGAAATTCTGGGGTGTCTCTTGAACAAGAGACAATTCAACATGGATAACTTAAAAATCACACACAATCAGCACTAAGAATGAGTCATTAATTCTTTTTTTGCGAAGTCCTAAAATATTTTTTTTGCTTTAGTATTTTGAAGTAATAAATATTCTATAAATAAATAAAAGATAACATAAATATAATTTTATTGTTTAACATTTGCAAAAGATCATGCTATGAATTTTCACTACTCTTACTGAAGAGTATTGTTTTTAGGATTTTTTAAAATTTATTTTGTACAACTCATGCCTACAAAGGCTCAGATTAGCTTAGAGGTTAGGCAAAATAAAAATATTCTAAGATACTTGTGGCTTCTTGAATAACGCCAGTGAAGTAGTTGCAGAAATGGAATTAAATTATATTAAAATGCAAATAAATTATAATTCAGCTTTGCCCACTTGCAAATTAGAACCTTTCCTTCAAACTAGCATATATATTAATATTTTTTGAGAAAACAAAAAATGTATTTCTAGGTCAGAACCATTTCCGGTGGATGTGATTCTGCCAGTTGCTCCATACCCTGAGTTAGCTGATTGGATACAGGGGTGCTAATTTCAAATCTGGAGAAAGAAATAAGCTATTGAGCCCATATACTGAGTATGACTGCCAGGTTGTGCAATTCATATACAAAACACATGTACAGAGTAACACTGTGATTTTCACTTTCCTGTCTCACTCTTAAACCTTGATATTTGAGAAGCTTCCCATGGAATGAGGCCATCGTATGAAGGTATAGAGCACACCGAAGCCTCTGTTCTCTAAAACATTATTCTTCTTGTAGGCTACAAGCACCAGAACTGTTCCTTTGGGGCAGCAATTATGAAAAGAAAAGCTCTGTTAATGGCTGAAAGTGTACCAGGACTTAAATTCTTATTCATTTCCTCTAAAGCCAATCACAGAGTCAGGCCAGTATGTTTTTTTATATCCCTAAGGGCACAACTACTGTGTTCCCAACATTGGTAAAAGTCTTAGCATTTGTAACCTAAAAAGGGTCTATTTGTTGAAAATTCAGTGGAGTTCAAAGAATTTTCTTTTCAGTCAAACAGGGCTGGCTACACTGGGCTGGATGTTTATTACCACTACTTTTCACCACTGCCAATTAGCACCTACCAGTGAACACAAAGCCAGATGGTCATTGCCACTGAGGGTTTGCTGTCAAGAATTTCCCTTTCCTAAACACGGGTGTGTGGAGGGTGGGGGAGAGGTGGGGAGGGGAAGGTGGGGTAAGGAAGACAAGTTGTATAAAATGTGCTTTGTGTTTTTACATATAGGGACCCAGCAGGAAATTTTATGATGCTATCACAGCTAGTTCTAAAATAAGAATTTTATTTAAACAGAATAAGAGTTCCATTCTTCATCTTTGTGGAACTTTGTATAATATGAGCCCAAATTGATTTAGCTGAGGTACCCTGGAAAACAAGGAGATTGACAGCATTGTTTCAGACTGCTTAATGCAAACATGGAGTTCATAAAAATCCTGTTTCTTTTTTGATTTAGGAATGAAACTATTAACCTTTAAAAAAAACTTGACAAATCATTGCACTGCATGTAAAACTCTGACCCACTCATATCAGGGAATTTATCTGCAGGAATTACTTACTATTAATAATAGTTACATATAAGGACACAATATATTGTAGTAAATAGAAGTACAATATTATATTATGACAGAAACTCTTAGAGACATTATTCTTTGAGTAAGATGTAAGTGTAATAAAGCTAGATTCAAGTGACACAGAGCCATAATTTTTGGATCTTGACTAAATTTCACTTGACTAATTGCTCCTATATCTATATTCTTACACTGATATGAATATTCCTTATTACTCTCCTAATTTCTGTGTATCAAACATAGGTTCACAAGGATGTTGGACTTTTATTTCAGCCATAGCTGAATTTCAATAATGGATACAGTGATCTAACATATTGTCTGCAAAATTTGAGTGCTTTTGGGTCTTTGGATAAGTACTGTTATATGCAAGGCTGTCAGCTAAATGAAACACCTCTCCCTCTGTGCTCTCCAGCTCAGCATTTTTTCTTCCAAATATAATCTCTTACTAGTTTTGCCTTATCTGCCAGCACAGATAGTTGGTCAGAAAACAGTTGTATAAATTAGGAATTAAACCCTTGCCTGGTGGTGGAGGTTAATGGGGCACAAAATACAGATCATATTGATGGAGGGAATTAATAAGTACCATGTGTAGTATTTTAATATATCCCTTTTTATTATGTTGTAGAAATCCTTCATTATAAAGGAGTCAATGTTGCAACATTGCTGAACTCATCAAAATGTAGAAGGAATGTTGATTTCTGTTTGTGTTTGATAAGTCATCTATGAGAAATGTAAATATTTAGAGAAACTTAAATTATGTACTGATTGTTAAGAGGGTATAGGCTTGTACTGTTTGCATTTAAGTAGAGGTTTTTGCCATAGTGCCACCAAATAGGTATTTGAAGTCAAAATTATAGAAAGTAATTTTTAATGTATAATGTCTTTATAAAATAAGGCACAGTTAGAAACGAAGTCTAAAAGCTGGCTCAAGGGCATGTACCCATTTTATTAAGTGACCCTCACTTCCACTGAAATTCCTACTAAATTATTTAAGTGGTTAAGAGCATGAACTCCAAAAATGAAAATGTTGTTCAGTATAGATTTCAGTCTTGGGTCAGTATGGGAGGGTAGATGCTAACGCTGGGAATGTGTTAATGCCATTAAGTAGTTAGTAGCAATTTTGATCCTGGTATTTCTCACTGTAACTCCTTAATTATGCTTCTGTATTTACATAGGGTGACATGTACACCTTCAAGTCAAAAAATATTTTTCCTCTGAGTAAAGAATTTCAGGTTTTAGTTTGATGAGAGATAATGCAGAAGCATCCCTTGTGAAACAGAGTAGCTTGAGCTGTGTGCTGGAGTTGTTTTTAAGCACTGACACATAAGTACTTCTGGAAGCAAAAGTCATGCTCTGATATTTAACATCTTATCTTATTTAACATCATTTGTAGGTTGAAGACAGAAATTCCTTAGTTTAGTTTATTTTGTATTCCTTCTCTTGTCCTTATTTTATGTCTTTTTTACCCCCTTCATTATTTTAAAGACATCTTAGAAAGCTTCTGGTCCTTCAGTGAAATATTCCAGTCTTGGAAATTTGACCTTTTATGTGAACATTGTAGAAAAGGGGTAGATTCATAGCTTTTAAGTCCTGAAGGGACCATTCGATCATCAAACCTGACCTGTATAACACAGGCAAAAGAATTTCCCCTTTATTGAGTCCAGTATTGTGTCTGTAAACCATCTAGTAACAGGGTGTTATATTTTAAGAGTAGTTTAAATCTATACAGGTCTCATTTTAATTTTTCACCAGTGGTTTCAGTATATAATTCAAATAATATTTATAACAGAGAATATCTGTATGAATATTTCTAGCACTTTATATAGATGTTTGGCTAAGCCTTAATTTAGTTTATTAATCCATTGGTGAAACATATGTTGCTTTGCATTTCAGTGGTTACAAATCCAAGTCTTAAAATTCTCCAAATAAGAGACTGTGCTGCCATTAGACCAAATAATTTCAACTCACTCACAGGCATCCACTTGTACCCACATAAACTACCAAATTTAAATTCAAGACTTGCTTGTTAGTTATGAACACTGCACAGTTTCTGCCAGATTTGGTTTTCACAATACTATGCAGTACGGAAAATTCAAGGGCACTATTAAATTGCCTGTTCACATTTGTAATAGCCTGTCACATATAACAGACTTTATCTGAGCTTTATTTAGCTCTGGCTCCTCAGCTGCTTACAAGTTGTTGGGAAAAGTTACATTATTCAAGAACTGAGAGGCATGCTGTGGAAACAGGCTCAGCACAAAAGACCAGCAATGTGAACCATGTTCAAATTATACAGGTTGTTGTTTGGTTGGTTGGTTGTTTTCATTTTGGTTTTTTTTTTAAAAAAGAAGCATGAATACACACTAAGTGCTCTCCTGAGTTACTGTGCTAAATGGCTTCTCTGAGAACAGGAATAAATGGCTATCATGGAGGTTTTGGGTTAAGTCGAACCCAACTGAGACCATTTAACCAGTAAAAAATTTGTGAAGGAAGAGTGCAATTCCCAGCCATGGCTACTGCTGAGTGGAAGAAGTTTTCATATTCACTGAAATGAGTAACACTCACCTACTGGTAAAAGTGTACAGTATGTGGAGTTGTAGAGAGACACTAATTTTTAACACCTCACCATAGTTAGAAAGAAGATCAGTAGCTACAACCACATTGAATATAATGTAAGAGATGTAATAGATCTTATGAAAAGACACAAATCAGACTCCTCAAATTCGACACATAGATAACTGCTGCTAACACTGTGGTTATCTGAATGTTATACAAACCAGGGAAAGTCATCCCTGGACACACTTGCAGCCTCAAGTCAGGAAACCACAATTTACTGTTTTGTTAGAGTTAACTAATAGACTTGCTATTTGTCAAGAAACAGGACATATGTGTGCAATTAAACTTCTATAGAGTGACTGGACATTGCCTGGAAAGCATTGTCAGGGATGTTCAAAGTCACTGGAAGCAGGTGTCCAAAGAAAGGGATGTGTGAACAAGTTAAACAGGTGACTATTAAGAGCTGGCTTGCTGAGAGATTGTAGAGGCCTCCACATTTTTATGGGAATCACCATCATGTATTGCCAAGTTAACTATCAGTAATGTTGACATATCACAGCACAGGTTTGCTACTGGCTTGAGCAAGGAGGCAGGACAAGGACAAGGATCATACAGAATCTACTACTGCAGTCTTTTGTAAGCAGAGTGTAATGGCTTCAGCTGGGGTAGAGTTAATTTTCTTCACGGTGGCTAGAAGAGGGCTATGTTTTGGATTTGTGCTGAACACAGGGTTGATAATATAGTGATGTTTTTGTTAGAGCTGAGCAGCACTCCCACAGAGCCAAAGCTTTTTCTGCTTTTCACACTGCCACGCTGGCAAGGTGGGAGGTTGGGAGCAGAAACAGCTGGGACAGGTGACCCAGACTGACCAAGAGGATATTCCATACCATGTGACATCATGCTCAGTATGTAAGGTGGGGGGAAGAAGAAGGAAGGGGAGGTTTGGTGTGATGGCTTTTGTCTTCCCAAGTAATAGGTGATGAGGCCCTGCTGTCCTGGGGATGGCTGCCTTTGGGAACCAGGGAATCAATTCTTTGTTTCTCTTTGCTTGTGTGCATGCCTTTTGCTTTTCCTATTAACCTGTCTTTACTGGTTAAACCCATTAGTTTTCCAGCTTTTACCCTTCTGATTCTCTCCCTGATCCTGCTGGTGGGGAAGTGAACAAGTGGCTGTGTGGGGCTTGACTGCTGGCTGGGGTTAAACAATGAAACAGGCATAGAGAGGCCAGATCATACTCATAGTCAAAGGGGAACCATGGGAGTGCAGTTAAATTCTTCCAAGCTTGAGCTCGTGAATCCTGCCTTTTGGCCTGTTGGATTTTGCATGGCTGTGAGCTGGCTTGGAGCAGAGCCCCAGAAGCAGAGCTTGCTTGCCTCTGCCATTTAGAACTAAATACCATCTAATCATGCTCATTGTGGTCTTTGAAGCCGCTGGCAAGATATGTTAGAAGCCAAACAGAATCCAGCCTTGAAAGGAGAACATTTCTAAAAACTGCATGATCAAAAGATCAGCTGAAAACTGTTCCACAGCATCCACAAACCACACAAACCTCTGCAAGATGAAAAAACTATTAATCAGCAAAAAGAAACAGAAACTGACAAAATTCTCCCACTACAATTCAGTGATTAGGTCTCAGCTGACAGAATTCTGCAATTTTCAGATTGTAAACAAGGGAAAAACAATACAAAGTTGTGGAACTCAGCAGGTTAATACTCAAAGTTGTGAAAGAGATATATAGTACTGGACTACCTGTTCTGCATTTCTTTTTCTGCTCATGAGGTGTTTTCTTTCAGATCATAATTAGAAGTTGAGAGGATTGAGTGGGGAGAAGAATCTTCATGGACAGCAAGAAATTTGTATTTAAGTGAATTTTATATATCCTTGAATTTTGTTAACTTTCCTGGTGCCAAATGTTTATCAAATGTCCAAAGCAAAAGATAGTCTACAGTGCTTGAAGTTCATTTCTGAACCACAAAAAGTCTAGAGATGCAAATAAGGAAAAATATAGTGGAAGACTACTGAAATAGAAGGGCAAGTTATACATTATTTATATTTTAACATAACAGAACAGCTGAAGAAAGATACTGAAAATTAGAGAGAAAGGATTCAAGGAGTCTTTGAAAAAAATTTTTTGGGAAAGTGTGTATGTAGGGACGGCACAAAGTACTTCTTCTAAAAATATATACAGAATCAAAACAGAAGTTTTAATAATAGCTATGCTATTAATATTTAGTGGATAGTAAACACTAAATGTTTATGAAAAATGAATAGGAAATGAATGCAGAAAATATTTTCCAGGATATAAATATTTGTGACTTCTATCTGCTGCCTCTCACAGAGACATTGCTTCTGTAAGAGTTGTAAACTCCTTGACAAAGCTGAGAGCAACTGGGAGCCAGTCTACGAGCCATGGCCTTATGTAGGGGCAAGATGTAGCAGAACACACAGTCACTGGTGCCTTGCCTGTGTGTGAAACAATGATTCCCCAGCTCACCCTCTTCATAGCATTTAGAGGAATACAGTGGGAACAAGAACAGATGCTTCACACATGGCAGGTAATTGAATCATAGAGTCATAGGACATCCTGAGTTGAAAGGAACCCATCAGGATCATTGAGTTCAACTCCTGACACAGAACAGATCCAAGGATCACAGGATGTACCTGACTGCATTGTCCAAACTCTTCTTGAACTCTGTCAGGCTTAGTGTGTGACAACTTCCCTGGGGAGCCTGTTCCAGTGCCCAGCCATCTTCTAGGTAAAGAGCCTTTTTCTAATATCCAACTTAAAGTGTTCCCTGGCACAATTTCAGGACATTCCCTCAGGTCCTGTCACTGGTCACCAGAGAGAAGACATCAGTGCCTGCCCCTCTACTTCCCTTCAAGACGAAGCTGCAGTCTGCAATGAGGTATGAATTTAGCCTCTGAATTTTAATATCTGACTTCTTGTACCCAAGGAAAAGATGGGGGCAATTCTTTGCTTGAGCAAAGGAGTGTAGAAGGCAATTCTTACTAGGCATTGTCAAGTAACTGAAGGTGGAGACTCTGAAACCTGGATTCTCCTTACCGTTCATCTTTAGTATATGTGCAGGGAGTCAAGCTTTAATACATGGCATGCAGGAGCATAGCTTCTTTTCATGCTTCTCTGTGAACTGTGAACATTTAAGAGACAATTAAGAAATGTGACAAAGAACTTTAGAAGTTTTAATGCTGACAGACACAAGGACAGATGAGAAGATCAGGCACTATGGCAATCAGCAGAATACAAAGGGGTAATTAACACGGAGAATGGATCATCTGAGATGGCACCGGAAACCACAGCTGTGATCGTTGAAAAAAAGTGTTAGACAAGCACTTTGAAGCAACGAAAACATTAGCGATGTGTTCCTGGGAACAACTGCAGTGGCTTACATGGCCTCCTTCTGTCCTGAACCATTACTGTAAAGACTTGTAGTTCAGTGGTGAAATGAAAGGGGAAAAGGTTACCAGTGCTGTGCTGTTAAATTAGCACCACAGACTAGAAAATATATACTAAGATGCTGGCCTATTCATTAAAGGTTCTTTTGCAACTGCTCCAGGAAACTGACTTTATACAACACATGCATAGAAATGTTGCAGAAAAGTCACATAAACCGAATCCTGGTATGGTTTGTGTTGAAAGGAACGTAAAAGATCATCTAGTTCCATACCCTCACACCTCCCCTCCACAGGCAGGTTTTTCAAAGCCCTATCCAACTTGGCCAGGAACATTTCCAGGAATGGGTGGGCCATCCACAGCTTCCCTGGGCAACCTGTGCCAGTGCCTCACATCTCTGATAGGAAAGAGTTTCTTCCTTCTTCCCAATCTAAATCTACTCTCTTTCAGTTTAGAACCATGACCCCCCATCCTGTCACTCTCTGTTGTTCTTTTAAACTCTCTTTAAGTATTGGAAGGTGCTCTAAGGTTTTCCTGGAACCTTCTCTTCTGAACGTCTGAATGTCCCCAACTCTCTCAGCTTTTCTTCACAGGGGAGGTGTTCCAACTCCCCCTGGGCATTTTGATGGTGATTTTCCAAGACCTGGCTAAAATCAATGCAGGCACTTACAAGACACACATAAGGTATTTTCCTTACCAACATGCAGTGTGCCAGAGGAACCTTGGTTTATGATAAAACAGATCAAATAGCATTTTTGGACGTGTAAAGGGATCAAAGTCATATAGAGTTATAAAGGAAAGTTAAAAGAACATTTCCCTTGTGTTACCAACTGCCTCCAATGTCTGCTGATTCCATGAAAACTGAAGTCTAAAAGTCGCCTTCTTTTTAATTACAAAGCCAAGAATAAAACCAAGCTTAGGAAAATAAATTAGAAATCTCTGCAGACAAGATATCATTACCCAACGTCTTGTTAGTATTTCCTTTGTTTTAAAAGGAATTGCCAAGAACAAGCCACTATTAATTTTATAGCAGGTTATATTTACCTTTCACAGGCATGTCTGATGGAACTGCATTTTCAAATCCCTTTTTACAAGTAAATCTCAAACTAAAGTCTTGTCTAAAAAGGGAAGTTATCATTCAGTTAAGTAGGATGTGATTTTTCTGGAACACAATTTATCCCACATTAACTCCCAATGTGAACAGTCCAGCTCGAGAAGTAGGCAGTGTGTCAGGTATTTCTGTATTAGCTTTACACAGCAAAACTGTACTGTGAAAACAAGGTCTCAGACACCTTCAACAGACTCCTTCCATTTTTTCAGCAAAGCCTTATTTTCTTTACTGCGAGGGTGGTGAGGCACAGGAACAGGTTGCCCAAAGAAATTGTGGATGCCTCATACCTGCAAGTGTTCAGTGCCAGGTTGGATGGGACTTTGAGCAACCCTTTCAATGAAAACCATTCCGTGATTCTATAATTTGTGACTTTCTAAATGAAATCCAGGTATGCAACAGTTTTCACTAACTATATTCCAAAATATCTGGGTCATATTTTGACAGTGAGGAAGTTGAATAAGGTTTACATTGAATTTCTGTGTTCTAAAACATTTCAAAACAAGCAAACTAACAAAATAAAAAAAAAAAATAAAAAAAAAAAAAACCAAAAAAACCCCCCAACCCTCCCCCAAAAAAACCCAAACCCTCCAAAACAAGCAAACAAATAAAAACAAACAAAACCCACAAAATAGGTAGATTCTGGGTTTGTTTTTCATTTAATTGAAAGGAAGAAAATCTCCCATATAAATCCTAAAGGCATAAATATGTTGAAACCATTTTTCATATATCTCTCATAAAGCTATATTAAGGTCAAAATGATTCATTCACAGGTTACAAGAATAAAATAGAAAATGAAAACAGCAAAATTAAATGAATACTGAAGTTGGTGAACTACTCATTTGCTTTATGCATTCTACTTTATTACCTTTTCCATAGCACATGACAGAAAGATGTAATATAGGTTTTGTAGCATAAGGCAATACCTTTACAAAGAGCTACAGAAAACAATGTATTTGAACTTACTGAGATATATGCAACAGGAAAGTAAACCCAAACTGAACAAATAAGAAGCTAAAAACAACTTGAGGGTAAATGTTATCCAAGACAAGGCAGGTGAGACCTTTTGTTTAAGTCACTTGTGTTCAAGTAAAATGAGCACTGTTGTCTTTACACACTTTGTTTTCATCCCTTGTTCAGAGCAACTGGGAAATCCATCCTCTTGCATGTACTTTACTGTAAGTACATTCAAAAGGTTTATTGCAAATACAGTTTGTATATATCCCAAATTTGGCTGCATGCATTTATTTTTCATTGCTACTAAGTCTGCTGTACCTTGCTTTAATAGAGAAAGAAATCACACCTTTTTTTTTCTCTTTTTCTTTTTCAGCTTTGCAAAACATTATTCAGTGATCAAGGACTGAAAATTGTCCTGTTCCTAAAATACAGCATGAGTCATTGGCCCATGAAGATGTAAGCAAAAGCACCTGAGCCTCTCTGTTGTCATACAAAGAAATGTATTGTTTTGCTGACATTAAAATGTGAACTACAATCAACATTTATATAATCTCTTACAGTGCAATAGGAAATAGGAACCATGTCTTTTCCTAAAACAAAACAGCAAATACTTGCAGTAGGATTTGTCCCTGCATAAGAAGCTCGGGCACTTGCATAATTTCCACCGAATATTCTCCATGAATACTGGACTTGACAAATCATCTGCACTCTACTGCCAATGCAGTGTGAAACACAGAGGCTCATTCCTTACTTCTTATTCACATGAACCCCATTCAAATGACATGGCAACATACACAGCATAGTTGATGCTGTTCAAATTTGATCAACTACTGCAGCAAAACCTCCAGGAACAGCTTAAAAAGTTGCTATAAAAGAACCATTGCCATACCTAAACCCTGCCATAAATTAGTCTTTGTACAGCTTATCTCAGATCCAGCTACTTGTACTCCAGCTCTAGCTATGGAATTTCTACCAAGTCATGGTTCAAATTGCTAACACAGAACATTAGCTCCATGCTGGGTCGCCCTCTGGCTGTGGTTTGTAAGGAGCCAACTCATTCTGTAGGATGGGAAACTTGAACTTTTGGGACAACTATTCATACTCAAACTTGATCAGAAGCAGAATTAACATTATTTTCCAGTTTATTTCTTCATTATACAAGATAGAACTAACTTAAGAATGTTAATACTTTCTCAACATTTAATTAGACTTGTATTCCCATAAAATCCAATCAAAATGAATACACAGCAATTCTAGGACAATTAAAAAATAAAAAGCCACTTGTCTAAAAAAAGAGCAGATGTGTAAAGCTTTGGGGGCTAGTAAATTTCCAGTTATAAAAAAAACAGTAGAAACATATTTGTGTTGAAAAAAAAAATCCCTCTTCAAACCTAAAACCCGAATTCCTGTCCAGAATTAAGATGTTCAGCTTCATTTGTGAATGAAAATTATTTACATTTAAATCACTTAGAACTTCTTAGAGTTTGATTAGGAAATATATACTGAAACACTCATCTTGATGCAGTAATTTGGTGTTATACTAATATTAGCATTATTTACCCCAAAGCAGTTTTAGCTTGAAGTGCTATCTACTTTCTCAGACACTGACATTTTCAGAAACTGTTATGTACTATACTTAATATTAAAGACTGTGTTCAACAAAAATCCAACTGACACACAATAAAATAGGGGTAATTTGAAAAAGGACCACTTCTCAGTCGGAGTTCTTATAAATCTTTTGTGAAATGAGATTTATATTGTCTTGCCTGATACTAATAAGACATAATGAGTAGAATTTCTGAAAGAGCTATTGTAGTCTATCTGCCAAGTGGAAAACTGTACGCCCAAAGCACTAATTAGACTGTTATCATAAGTTACACAAATTGTGAATCTAAGCTGAAGGAATCCACTGGGGCTAGTAGACTGCTCCTGGTCTCCTGTTCACATAAATTTAAACCTAATGACTATGCTAACAGAATTCATTTGCCAAAACACAGGTCTACCTACTCTACATGTGCAATTTTAACTTCAGAAGGTAATTCCAAAACCAGGAGTGAAATGGCAGGAGAGAAATTCTATTCATAGAAACTGGGATCAGTTAGATGGCTTTGCTCTTGCCAAATCAGTATGCTATGCCTTTACAAATGAAATGTATTTTTCAATAATGTTTTGCAAATAAAAATTAAATAAAATGAGACTTCCTTAAGGAACTTTCTTTTTATTGAGGTAATAGAATTAGTGAAGAATCTCTCTCTCTCTCCATATATATTTGCACACGTTTATATACACAAACATATAGGTGCACTTGTCAGATATATGTATGTATGCACACAGACATAAACACAGAAAGAAAGTCAGAGAAAAAGAAAAGAGTGCACAGACTTCAGACAACTTTGCTTGGAAAAGTATTAATGGGAATCCAAGCTGACTTACTCGAAACAGAGACCTTTCCCTTATAATGATATCCCTGAAGAAGACCACGGAGTTTTAGAATCAATAACAGTTATATTTTTTATAAACAAGAAAACTAGAATTTGTGAGTTCTTTTGATACAGAGGAATATTTTAAAATGCTTTTTATCCAAGGAATACAGAAAAAAACCCAAGAAATATTTTTACAGTAACTTTCCCTTTGCCCATGCATTTTGGAAGTAGAACTTTGCTTTCATATGATGTTACAATTAACTCAATGATTGTCGAAACTTTGCACACACTCTAATCCCTAGGGAGTTTCTCATTTGTTTCATCTAAACCTTGGCTGATCCATGTTTTCACAGCACCTACCTTCATCATGTCTGAGCTGCATTTCCCCAGTATCACATTTAAAAGCTTTTGCCTGTCACTCCCTGAAGTCTCTGATGCTTTCTCTCTTTGCCTGCAAGTGATTCCATCTCACCTAATCTTGAAAGAGGAAAATATATGACCAAGAACAATATGATGCACACCTCAGCTGTCATAAGGACTAACATGAATAAAAGACTGTGACTTGGAGGGTAGAGTTTGGGAAAGAGGGGAAAGGGCTTAAATAAGTCGAGAATATTCAGAAGCACAACCAATCAAGTTCTGAAATAAATCATTATACCCACCCCAAAGAAGATATTCTCACACATTAACAAATGCAAATGTTCCAGACAGTTTAGTATTTGGTTTTTGGTTTTTTTTTTGAAGACAGTTAAATCGAGTTATTTTCAGGCACTGAGTTTAGCTTAAATTAGATAAAGTGGTGAATAGACTTCACAATAAACCTTCTGTAGTCAGCGATCTGTCTGTGTCGACTCTTTATTCCTCAGGAGGAACTGCTACTGCTGCTACATATAATTCCAGAGTTTGCTCCTGCAGAACATGGACCACAGATTTGTTCAGGAGTCATGTACCTTATGGATTTTACCATTCCTGAATGTTTAAGCAATCAGAAGCAGCATACTGCAAGATTTTCACTGAATGATGCTGGGACATTTGTAAGGAAATAATATGAACTTGCTTTCCTCAAAGTTAGCTTATTTTATTAAAAAAAAAACAGAAAAAACAACAACCCCTTTTTTTTTTTTTTTCTTCTTTTTCTGAAGCACAAAATCCATGTAGATATACTTCCTAGAGAAGCTGTGGTTGCCCCATGGCTGGAAGGGTCCAAGTCCAAGTTTGATGGGGCTTTGAGCAACCTGGTCTTGCAGGAGGTTGGTCTGCCAGTGGGGTTGTAACTAGGTGATCTTTAGGGTCCCTTCCAACCCAAACCATTCCATGTTTCTATTATACTATCATTGAAATACTACAGAATTTAGGAGATGATGACCTTTTTCTCCTGAGCCCAAATATATCACAGTCTGTTGGAAGAAGAAAAACTATAATTGAGTATGCTGGTGCTCTGACTGGGCACTAATGATTTATTTCTCTTCCTAGTGTCAACCTCCATTCTGATACTTTATGGGAAAAAACTTAATATCCCAACAAAACCAACCACAACTTAAAAACCTTTATACCCCACAAGTCAAAAAAGAAAAACAAGGCATGTGGGAGTCATGATTTAAAAATCACAGTGACCATATTAAAACTCAGAGGCTGCTACAGATACACTGCTAGAATTGTTCTCTTGTCTCAAGATTCATTATTATATATAATCATAACCTCATCAAGTAAAAGATTGTTGTTTGCAGTAACACCATGTCAATAAAGAATAGTTGTTGGTGGACAACTGGCTAACCTCCAAATGTTTCAACTTTATTGTCACTGAAAAAATATTCCAAATGCTAGTTGCTTATCAAAATATTCAAGCTTCTTGAATCTATGAATGATGTTTGGAAATCCAGTTCTTTCAATGTATGTGATTTCTCTTTTCACTTTGCCAGGCCAGCTATACCTTAGGACGAGTCTTTCCTGAGTTACTCTTGTTCTCATGACTGGCACTGAAAAACTGTAAAAACAGTATCGATTTTGTCTGTAGGTTAGTCGTGGCAGTAAGGCTCAAAAAGTGTAGATTTAGTGTTTGACACAGAAAGTCAATCTAGGTCTCAAGTCACAGATATGTGGAAAGTCACGGTGCCATAATGAGTTGCCCAATATAGCTGATCTGCAACAATGTTTATCTTCAATCTCTTAGCCTGTGACAAGTGTGAAGTGATTTACATTTCTTTGGTCTTCAAGAAAATATGTGATGAAAGAGGATGAGGATTATTTGAATTACTTCACATTTGCCACAAACAAAGAGAATACAAAAGGACAGTTAAACTGGTTGCTCTTCAGTAGCTTGTTATCTCTGTGGGAACTTGTCTGTGTGTCTAAGCCCATAACTCTCTACCTCTTGAAAGAGATAGCACTGCTTCTTCCTCTTCCCTGTTTATCTAGATGACTGTAAATTAATCAAGTGTAAGGGAGTATCATAATAAGTAAAATTTTTTGTTGAAATTACTTCTATATTAATAAAAGAAATTCAATAAATAATACCTACTTTTCTTGGCTCACTCACACAGATAAAAATACAAGGCTGTTGCCAGCTAAAGATGTTTCCATTAAGAAATATTATCCTGCAATAAATGAGGCACTGAACATGGGATATACCATCCACAGCAGTTGAACCTCACAGCTTGACCACCCACCATTGTCAAATTTTGTTTAATTCTCTAACTTCTTCAGGGTCACCCTGAAGAGAAATTAAAACACAGAAATGTACAAATTCTTCCCTAAAATGATCTAGTAACCCAAAGGTAAAATAGAAGCAAGGTAAAAGTTTCAGCCCAGGCTGCTGCATAGCAGATAATTCTGCCCTGTTATATGCTGGGCATGTGTAAACAAAATTTTTGTGAAAGGAATGTATTTGTTCTCTGAATACTTTTAAAGACATTACAATTTTGCCTTTTACCACAGCAAATTAAAGTTTCACAACTTGTTTATTCACTTCTGAAGTATGTCAAGAGCACACTGGAAGCACAAGTATATTTTCCTTACAGTGTAAGGAAACCTATAAGTGCATTTGGAGGTTGGACCCAGTGACCTACTGTGGTCCCTTCCAACATTATCCTTTCTGTGATTCTGTGAAAACAGTCTCTTTACAATATTTCTGTAAGCCTCAGTTGGTAATAAACCATTCAGAATGGAACAAGTTTTTCAGATTGAAGTCTGTCAAAAGGAAAATGGCATCAGGACAAATGACAGCTCAAGAGCAGAAACTTTCAGCAGTGGCCTTTTATGCCAGTCCAAAATGACAGAAACAGTGAGACCAGACAGGAAACTTGCTCCATACCGTGGGTTATTCTTGGTGGAAAACCACATTCCTGGCCTTGGCATCAAAATCTCACAGCAGTAAATCTCAACTCATGTGAGGCCAGAGAGTCCTGGTTGCAAGATTAGCATGTTTTAGGAAGTGAGGTGAAAAGAAACATGGATGTTGGAAACCTGTCAGAGCAATTTCAGACCAAAGAAAGCAGAGGAGGGCTGGATGACCTGAGAACAAATTTGTTTCACAGCTACTTCAGGAACTGTACTTGCAAAGCATAAATATAGTTCACCTACTTTCGTATTCAAGGGTGGTATATCACTTCTTGTTAATAACAGCACCCAGTAATTTCCATCATGAAACCTTGAATTTAGTTGTTTCCAGGTTTGACAAAGCTAGTGTTTTAGAGTGAACTTCCACAAGTCTTCCATAGGTTGTATCTTTTCTCTGAAGGTTTCAGTCAGATCAAAATGTTCAAATTAATGAAACAAAAAGAAAACCCATAAAAAGCAAAAATAAATCTGAGAATAACACTATGTGACTACGTTAAATTCTTATCTTCACTTTCTTTGGGAAGGTCTTGCCTTAGGCATTCAAACTGGTAGGAAATAAATTGGAATATGACCTTTGTGTTTGGTGCAGAGACTGTTTCAGGAACAAAGCCACCAAACCTACAGGGGAGATCTGACTGAAACAGAAAGAGGCAAGGGGTTCTCTGGTCAGAATTAAAACTGGGAAAAGGTAAAGTGAAATTAAAAGGATCTGAAAGGTGCTACTTGAACCTTTAAAAAAGATAAGAAGTTGGAGAGGGAACGAGGAGCTTAGCTTGAACCCTGTATTTGGCTTCACAATTTTTTGCAGTGAAACTCGGGGGCAAAATGCATTCACTTATCTCACCCACATATAGAATAACAGCCTGTGATTGCAGACAGTTAATAAGTACTTACCTGTGCTAGTCCACATGTTTGCACATTGAATCTACAGTTCAAACTTGTTAGTAGCTAAGAGAGTGGTAATGTAATAGAGTTGCTATTTTAATCAGTATCATTTTTGAAAAGTTGTTACTAGACATCCTAAAATCTCTGTAAATCATGAACTCTCAAAGTTAGGAAATAGAAGACATTCTTTTTCATTTAAAATATGATGTGGTCTTTAAATGTATGGCTAATTTTGCTTCTACCAAAGTGTGACAGCGTGGTGGAACGCTCTCCCCTCCCGTTCCCTCCCGGCCACGTGGTCCCCGAGATGTCCCAGGAAAGAGATACACGGAGACTGCAGGAGGGGAAAGCAGAGAGAGAGTTTATTCACGTGGTCAGGGGTATTTAAAGGGCTTTGGGGGATTTTGGTAGCAACCAGTAGAAATCGAGGGTTAACAACAAATGGGGAAAGGGTTAACAAAGGACCAATAAGGGGGAAGGGGGGTTTCACATCGACCTGCCAAGGCCCATTCTTGAATACTAACCTAGGAAGATAAGGGTTTTCTCAAGGAGTCTTGGGAAGAAGAAAAGTGACTTAAGGAAAAAGAAAAAGGCAAAGAATCCATTTTACAATACAGTAAAAGCCTGTTTTTAAGGCATTATGGCTGGTTTCTTCATTTTCTTCAGAGACCCATTGCCACACCAAAGGGCATATCACCACAGGATGGTTATTTATCTTTACACAAGTAAACTTAACCGTCGTGATTCCTTAATTGTCAGAGGCTGTTTTAATATATGTCATTTTAACACAGACATATATTCAGGAAACATATAATGCTGAAATGACTGTTATCTTAATCTCTTATGAATTTGTTTCCATTTGCTGATTCTCATTGGTTGACACTGCTGGTAGAAGGTCTGGAAAACTAGTTAGAAAGGAGTGGCTGTTTGGTCTTCCCACAAGTGCAAAGCAGTTGCTGTGTTGTTTCAGACAGGGCTTCACACAAAAAGCTGTCCTGTCTGCTTCCTCTAGCTCTGCTGGTGAGCTATCCTGTCCTCACACAGCACAGTATAGAAAGCACAAGTTGTGTTTTTCGTTTTCCTAGAACCCCATGTCAAGCATACTGTAAAAAATTCAGTAAATATTTGAGGGTAAGATAAATCTCTTAGAAATATCATCGTCATTGACCAGGATCCCTGAGCACTGAGAAGTGAGGAAGAAGGTACTACCAGAATAAAATGGATGGTCATTTTACTGATCTTATACTGCTGTTTCAGAAGTGGGAGAATCAGCCTTGGAATGGCTCAATGACAGACCCCAATAAATTACTGACCTTAGAGATAATCAGTCAGTTCCATGTTACAGTTTTACAGACACAGGGCTCAGACACAGTGCTGATGAAGAACAATGACAATCCTTTCACAAATATGAGGTGAGGCACTTTAACTTAAATATTTTTAGCATATTTATCCTCATGTTCACAATGAGTATACATCATGTGAAGAGTCAGTAGCTCTGGTTTGTGACAGACATTGATTCAGTAAATTTGTTAACATTTATCTGAGTTTAGATCTCATTCATAGACAAAATCACAGTACTAAAAGCTTATAAGTCTTCTAAAACAAAACAAAACAAAAAATACGCAATTTGAAAATTTGTTCCTGAGTTAAATTTCTCATTCAACCAAAATTCTTCTCTGTAATAGTAATTCTCATATCTGTGTTTTTCCCAAGTTTGTTCTTTGCTGTCTTCCTTTCATGAGGAAATGTTGGCTATAAAGTATCACCACAGACAGTGTTAATACTTTTATTCAAATGTGTATTTTTTTGTGCATAATTTCTGAGATAGCCATCACTGAGAATGGGAGAGAACACACAGAAAGAGTAAAAGCCTATCCTCTCTAAAACTCTGTTCTTTTCCAGAGGGAAAACATTCTCTCTGTTTTTCATATAACATGTATAATGACACTATAGTGTGGATCTCAACTGGTTTTTTTTGCAGACTCTGCATAATTTTGGCTATTCACTCAATTTTCACAACTTTTGCTGGAACTATTCAACTAAAAGTATTTTTAATTTATTCTGTTTCTACACACCTCTCTGCAGCTGTCTGATGAAGTCTGGGCAAGCCCATCTCATTCAACAGTTTGGCCAACAAAGGTAATTAGGAATGCTGTTCTTGCCAGCTCTCCAGGAGAAATATTAAAGAAAATAAGCAAGAATAGAACAGTAAATATTTTTTCTAGCTGAAAAAGTTCCACAAAAGGCACCTGCACAATAACTGATCTTTTTCCAAATTTCAGATCGCTGGATTCAAGAATTTTGACCTACACCACAGGACAGTGATCTTACTTTCAGGACTGAGGGACAGCCACATCTTAATCTATTTTTTCTTTTGTCCAGAGTTTATTAAGACCAATATGCTGCCATGAAATTTCTCCATCACAAGAAAAAGTCATTTCCATATGGGGAAAAAAAAATACCCCCAAAAAAGGAAAAAAAAATTAAAAGCTGTCTGCTCCACTAAAGAATAAATTATATTTTTAATTCTTAAACAAAGTGAAATCAAGCACTCTCCCAGGTATTTTAGTCAGACTGGTTCCATAGCATTTTATAGAACTTCATTACATGGGATGAAAGAAGGACATTTCTCTGTGGGAAGTTAACTTATTGTCGCAGACTGTATGGGTTGTGATTTGAAGATTTAGTTGTAATTGAAAAGATGACTCTAGGGTAAATACCCTGTGAGGTCCATTTACCTTGCCAGCAAATTCCATCTTCACTTGGACCAGAGCAAAAATTCTTCAAAAAACAATTCAGATAATCCTTCTGCAATATTGAGACAAAATCCAGTCTTTCCCCACACCTCCCCCCCACCCCCCAAAACTCAAGATTAGAAACTAGTATTATCCTTAAAAAAAAAAAAATTAAAAAAAGCATGAACTAAGAATTTTAAAACTTAACTCTGTGTTCAGGTTTTGATACTAAACTTCTAAACTATGGTCAATATAAAATAAATCTCTCTCTCTGCCTCTCTCAATGGATATGAATCTCCTAACAAGGGTATATAAGACGAATGTCCCAACAAGATATAATCCATCATCTCAAAGGTCAAAAATAGATGCTATCATGTAACAGCAATACAGCAAAAAATCAGCAGGATGTGAAACCTTCAGCTTGTAAGAATAGTCAGAATAGTTTTAAAAGCTGAAACATATTTCCTGACTAACAGGCTATCAGGAGCATGTTAAGTTTGTTCACTGTTCAATCTGGCATCCTAACAGACTATCAAATAATATTCTTGGGCCCAGATATTACTTCTATGCCATTCAACACTGTCAGTCAAATTAATCTAAAAGATCTTGTAGTGGCAGATGATTAATATGTTGGCAAAACATGCATTACTCAAGCACAAAAGTAACGATTTGTTCCTTAGAACATTGGGGTTGACCAAAGGATAGACCAGCAATTATGGAGCGAATAATACATCCTCATCATTTATCTCCTAAGTCAAGTCTAAAGAAAAAAAAATCTCTTTAACATAAAGGTATTTCAGCATGACTATATGTGAAGAGAATTAAGTGAGCCCTACTGTTCATAAGCAGAGCATAGAAATGAGATGATTAGAATAGACAAGAGCAATGTACTTTCAGATATAAAGGCTATGGTCATACATGCTTGGAACAATTCATACACCCCTACAAAGAAAGCCTTCAAAATGTCTCTGAAGAAATCTGCATTTATATTCTGCTGTTGACCATGAAGGGCAATTATTACTTTCTAAATTGAATTAACTGGTATGTGAGGATAAAAATGATTGTAAAATGCATGTTAGATTATGTGATTAAAAAAATTAATCTCTATAAACACACAAGTCCATCAGCATTCAAAAAAACATTGTAAGGCTGAGACCCCCAAGTAAATGAGTGTGAATGGGGCACCAGAGACCACTTCCTTGAGGGTCTTCAAGGGGAATGATGAGACCTTTGTCCCTGGTGAGAAGCCCACTGAGATCCAATGCTCAATGTTGCTGAACCTTGGAACATAGAGTCACAACAGCCTCACCTTCACTGAACCAATGGATTCAGCGGTCTCTCACACTGTGAAGCAAAGTAATCCTACTCCTTACAGCCTGAAATGGTGACCCATTAGCCCAACCACAGCCAGAATCGTGTCCCCTATTTTATTTTAGCAAACCTCACTCTCCTCCCATAATGTAACTAGAGGAATCCCTTGGATATCCTCTCAGCAACAATATCACACATGTCCTACTGGAACAAGATAATCTATCTTGCAAGAGGCTCCTAAAAAAAGATTTAAAGCTTTCATATTAAATAGAAATTTTGGAGAGGGATCAGGAGTTAGTGTTTCTACAGTAAGAAAAGTGCACTGTGTTGCTGATAATCCAGATTGCTGAAAGGAGAAATGGTGTCTCAAAATACAAAACTTGTGAGAAAAAAACAAATTATGCTAACATTTTCTTTACTTTTTTTTTTTTTTTTTTTGTAAAGGTTATATCATTGTGATGGTGTGCAAAATGTTGGCCTATCCTACCAGCCTAATACAAATGATCTGTTACTTTGTTCATGTCTTAGGGTTTGCTCCTTGGCTTCCTCAGAAAACGTTCCTACATACACACTGAACAAGTGGGCTTTCTTATTTTCCTCACATTCCTGAGTCTTAAATCAGGATCGTAAAGTTTCACGGGAAGATGATAACATATATATTGTCTTATGACACTTTCAGCAGAGAAGTTGGAAAATCCCTAATCATAGACATTAGACAGCTCCACAGTTTCTTACTAAATTAGGATTGATACAGTGCTAGATGGAGGCAAACTATAGTGTATTTTCTTAAGTTCATGTTGAACTGTGTTCAGTCTCGTGTCCAGGCAAAGAAAATACCCCATTACCCACAAAAGTTCCCTGAAACCTATGCTGTTTGTGACAGCACGTACCTGAACAGTTAGGAACTTCCAGAAGATGATAACTCATATCACATAGCCTGGAGAGGGATGAGTCCACCAGCTTTTTCTTGGCCATGGATTTTCCGAGAGAGCATTCTTCAACTCTTTAGATAACGTAAAAGCTGTGAATTTCTTTCTAGAGTTTCATGATGCACATAAATATTGTGGTCCAGAATCTCCCTTCACATACGTGATAATCAGTAATCAACCAACTAACAAAACAGTATCACTGACTAAATGAGTCAAGCATATGTGTCAACCATACGCCCTAATCTCTTCATGTCTCAAAATAAGGACTTATATGGGACGATTACCTGATTTAATATATTCTTTCAGCCAGACTGAAGTTTATAGTGCTGAAGTAGATTGATATGAATGACACCCTAACCTAAGGATCTGGAAAAAAAGAAATCCAAAGAAATAAGGTATCCGAAAAATTATGAAATATATGTTTGAGGCCAAGGTACAGTTGTGGTGAGAACCATCATTATGAACTTCCTGACTTTGGTGAAAGGAAAACCGATATGGGAATATATCATCTGCATTTTTAGCGTGTCAGGGTTTAACTCACAAAAAAAATGAAAGGCAAAAAACACTACTAATAATTAATTTCATAATTAAAGCCACACAATCTTAAAGAGATCTCCAAATCTTTCTCTGAACACAACTTTTTAAAGCAAAGAATTGTCTTTGATCAACAAGAACAAGTGCATCACATTTAATGAGTGATATTTAAGATTATATTTGGAAAATATCTATTAATGTCAAAAAGGGGATGTTGGAAATAGGGAAAAGATAATCTTTAATTTAGTCCAGCAGCAAAGATCTGAACCCAAGGTATTTACCTACCACCAACACTTAAAATGTTTGGAACAAATTAATGAAATATAACGAAATCCAGGTCTTATTTTCTCTTCTAGTTTTAGAGCTGGAGCATCTTTCGACTTAAGTTAGGGCCTAGGTTATGTTAGTTGTCAAAAAGAATAAATATTCAAGAAGCAGTGGAAAATTGTCAGAAAGGAGAAAACTGCCAAAGCAAACAATAAAATACATGAAAACACACTACATAATTCTACATTGGCAAAGAATTATGTATAGTCTGTGTGTAAAAACATTTTTTTATTCTTTTAGTAACAGTTCAGGATTGAGTGAAAGCAGAAACTAACTGAGGAACAGATTCACAATAAAATGTTTAAGGAAAATTCCATTCTTGGGGTCGAAATCAATGGCAAAGCTTTATTTTCCTTCATATTCTGTTTTACTTTTTTCAATGTTCTTTACATTAACATCTCTGTTCTCACTATGTTCGATAATAGCACTAAAAATGCCATTATTATTTTAAGTCTAATACTATATCAAAACATTTATAGCACTGAATATAGCAAGCCAAATACTTTATTAAAACTTCTGAGACAATAGCAGCTTAAGCTGTAAATCTAGAAAATAGCATAAGTGAAAGCATAAGAGTGATGACAGCCACACTTACTGGCTCCTCTGAAAATAAAGGACTTAGAGGTAGTTTAGTCTGGTAACTGTGAGCTAAGCAAAACCTTAGTAGAGTAGTATTTAATCCTGAGATGTTTCAGTCCCCTAGATTGTTTGTCCAGACAACAAAAGGAGGGAACAGAGAATACTGAGTTCTTATGACGCTCAGTTTTCTAGTTCCTAACTTAAGTGCTTTGGGTATAAATGGATATAATTGGGTATAAATGTTTTCTATGTTTTCTGCTTCTGTTAAGGTGTTTTATGGAAACTATCTTCCAAATATATAATAGGTTAAAAAAATCACTTTATTGCCATTTTAATACCTTTGTCTGGTTTTGTTTCTTGAAATTATGACATTTGCATTCATTTCTTCCCTCTTTCTTACAGTCTAAAAAAGTGAGAACTAAAATTTGAAAGACAAGTTGAATAACAAAAGTGGTGACCAAAAGTATGTACCAATTTGTCAGAATACCTCAACTTCTGTTAAATAGTGTCTTCCATTAAACAATTATCAAATACAAAAATAGGTTGAGCTCCAGCTGTAAATGTACTCATTGCAAATTTTGGCAATGACTTGAAAACAGGATTTAGACCTAGCAATTTTATGGACAAGAATGTGAAAGGACTGGAAAGTTAAATAAAATTGCTCTTTTAGGAAGCCTTTAGAGGTTTGAAGTACTCAGTAGATTTTGCGTATGTATTGACAAAAGAAAACTGAGTGCATTTAATGAGCATGAGGGAGAAGAAACCATTTTTCTTTGAAGGGTGGAAAATAAGGGGAAGACTCAAGGCCTGGAGAAATGTGATTACCTTATGTGTTACACTTCCATCTTCATCTGTGACAATCCTGGCAGGACCTCTACCCAGACACACTGGCAGGCACATACATGTATCTGTCTTGCTGTCTATGGAAATAACACAAAGTTGTTGTGCCTGGATTCACAGTACAGGAATAATATATGAAAGAATGTTGTGGGGCTTTTATAACTAAGGACTTGTAGATTTTTCAGGTTAGAAACAATATAAATAAAAAATATCAAAGTTTACCAAGTGATTTAATTATTTTATAGAGTGAAAAAATGATGAATTTTATTGTTTGAAGAAATATATATAACTGAAATTTCCTATACTGGGAGCAAAAGTAACACTACCTTGCAAAGACTGTTTCTTTTTTATTACTTCTTCCATATTTTTAGAGACTAATGACTATTATTGAAAGGAATTGACATGATCTTTCCATATTTGTAAAGGCAAGCTCTCTCACTGACTTTGGCACAGGCCATTTTTAGAGGAAGAATACTGGGTTGGGTCAACAACAGCTTGGTTTTATTGAAGCTGTGATTTTCATTACTGCAGTTCATATTTGTCACCTTCTAGAAAGTAGTTTGGTCCCTAATCCTTTTCAATAGGATATCCTTAGGATATGTCTGTTCTGTGGCTTGGATGTGTACTGACACACATGTAAAACTACCTCTAATTGATTTTATCATACACCTAGAATGTGGTGCTCTTAGACCTGCAGTATTTGTTCCACCGTGAAATTCTTTTGGCATTTTGTGCTGCTTACAAGGTCATGGCTATTACTACGTGGGGCAGGTGGTCTATAACACCAGTCCTAATATTTTTTGCATGTCCTGCGATTAGACATTTGACTGCAGGGTAGACAAACCAAAAGGAACATACAGAGAGTTGGGTCAACCTGATGGCTATATCAGTGGAGATCACTTAGATGAAACCACTGAGGTGTGTAAGGAAGATCTTGGCTGAATCAGAAAGTGTTAGTGATCTGTTGTCATCTGTAGATGAGTGTAGTCATCTGTAGAAGCCTAGAAGATAAGAGGGCTAAGGTGTCTCAAACATAAATAGCTGGATGGTTGTGGAGGCAGCCAAGGTTTGCTGGTAATAACACAACGTCAGAAAGAACATGAAGTGTCTTGAGAAGGGAGACATATGGAGGTAGAGTAACACTTTTCTGGGCCAAACATCCTGTTTCTGGCTCCTGGAGATAAGCACAACACAGCCCAGTACAAGTGCAGGAATGAGGTGGAGAAATGGGCATGGACTGTAGGGGAGGAACAAGACTGCCCATGATCCATTTCCAGTCAGGCCTAGACTAACAGACTGTGCCTAACAACTAATTTGCATAGAAAGCAAGAAACTTCTCTCCAGGGCAGGGAAAACTTATCTATAAAAAGCTACATGCACAAAGCCCAGGGGTGCGTTCAACCCGAGACCCTGGACACCCCATCAGATGGATCCACGCTGAAGCCACAACTGATGATCTCTTTCATTCTCCTTTTCTTTCTCTCTCCTCCTCTTTAATACATCTCTCTCTTCTCTTTCACCCTACCCATTTATCCAAAACCCATTGCAGTGTGCTTATACTGGGACATCAGGGACAAACTTAAACCGATTTTTATGTCAAGTGTGTAATTTAATCATAAAACTTTGTAAGCTTTTGTGGACCCTCTAACTTTCATCACACTCTTTGACCACAAGCACCCATGAACCTTGGGTTCTCCCACCCCTTGAGGGTGGGATCTCACAGCGTCAATGCGTACTTTTGCTGGTGCAAAGACTTTGTTGGGCAGCTGTTTACCACCACAACAGCAAAGGTGCAGGTGTAGACTGAAGGATTATGATATATCACTTCATGCTACCTGATAATCCATTTCCAATTTAACAAAGCATGATGGTAAACTGGGTTACCTTGAAACACTGCTATGCTTATAGTTAGGGATTTGATTAAGTGCTTTGATGCCTTACAGTCTAACTAGAGAATAAAAAGAAATGACAAAGTGTTAAAGTCAAAACAATCTCATTAATCTTTTTTTTCCTAATTTATTGACATATAAGAACTTCTCAAGACTTCATGATAGCAAGTTATACAGTAGAAAGTCAAAGGTGTATTTTCCAGATCATGCATCATCCTTACTCTGATTTTCATTAGCTTCTTAATGTTGAATCAGCCATTACCTACTATGTCAACATGCATTAAGAGCTACCATTAAAAAGCTTTTTATTTATTTAACTTCAGCTTTAGAGATGGAGAGGCCTGCTTTATTGAAGGCTTTCTTACCAAGAATGTTAAAGAAAAAAATAATATGTTACACCTGCTGCAGACAAAAATATCTGTTCAGGACTTATACAGATCTTAAACATTTTTTTTTTTCCTTTGATTTGTTTATACAAGATAGCAGTGCTTTTAGTCAGTGTTGATCTGCACACTGAAAATGTATTTTTCCTTTTGTTCCACAATCCTGACTGTAATACCAAAGATTTCTTTCTTTTTTTTTTTTTTTTTTTCTCGATGACTTTAAATATGGTCAAAAAAACCCCCATAAAAGAACTCAAGACAATAGGCCAGGTGGATACTAAGTGAAAACAGATTAGAATGGGTGGAATCTTACAGAGCAGAAGCACTGTCACTATGTTCTATTTATATTGTCCTTTCATCTGCAGTTAGCTGTGAATGATTTTGTTTAGAATATCTTCCTGAAGAACACTCATGAGAAGATAGGAAGATAAGCATTTTAGCTTTGTTTCCTTTTACTCAAGTAAATAGCTGTAGGCTTAACTGGCAAAAGATATACTAAACACAGACAGCTTCCATTTGGGATTTATAATTTTTAGCCTTCCACCTTCGTAGTTTCTCTTTATTGTTTAGGAGATTTGGGCAGGATTTCTCAGAAAGTAAAGAAGAAGAATCTTGTGGGAGGTTGGATTAATTTATTGTGTACTTGTTTTCCCTGCTGTTTTCAAGGTGTTCGGGAGTATTTCAACCTTTTAAAGCAACAGACAAAAGACAGTTACACAGAGGAGCTCAGTGGTCTGGATCCTGAGAATTATTTACATTCTTCCCTTTCAGTTTTGAAGATTTCAGGTTGCTGGTCTGCAACAAGTGAAATCTACTTGACATACTGATAAAACTATCACTTTTTAACTCATGTTAGCTTGGCAAAAGAGTGAAATCAATTCAGATCTCCCTTACAGATCATCAAGAAAATCACTTTTTGATTTCATTCATAGTTTTAACAAAGAATACGTTGATGTGTTTGGTACAATGGGATAAAAGTTGTCATTTTGTATCCAGGCTAAGAAATGACAAGGTAAGTTTCTTTTGCTCAGAAAAAAAAAAAAAAAAAAAAAAAAAGAAAAAAATTGAAGTAAATAATTAGTAAAAAAATCACAAGAGTGATTTGGGATATTTCAGTTATTTTATGCACAATTACATTATTTGCTGAAGTATCCTGTGATTTCAGCATGGTAATACTAGCAGAAAAATGTTACTACTTATTAGTTGCAAAAGACAGCAAATTAATTAGTTAAATAATTCTGTATAGTTTTGGGATTTATAATGGGCTACCCAGTCCAAATAAACCACCAAATAGGAATATCAGTGAAGGAAAAAAAAGTATTAAAAATAGCTTAATGCTATTTTAGAGATGCAAAAATTACTTTAGGATATTCTTGTCAGGGATAGCAAAGTGGTGAAACATGGCTCTCCTTTAAGGTGTGTGAGAATTCCCTTGAAAGTCAGAGGGACTGCACTGTTTGCTTTAAGCTGCAGAGGTATTCAAGTGCTTTGCTGTAGTGCCTGCCATTGCATGGACAGGGCTTGTATTCCTCAGATCCTCCATCAAGAAACTGCATTTCAGGGAGCACTTGGCCCCAGAGCCAGCTTTGACATCCTGGCCTGTTTGGAGACACTGGCATGTGACAACTATAATCCACTGCAAAATCATGTGTTTCAGCATGAGACTGACTTTGGTGACACGTGAGTGTTCCAAAGACTCAATTCTTCTCTATTATACTTACATTAATATCGACAAGTTATTTTGAAAAGAGCAATCCTCAGCCACGTATACTTCATAATTTTATTTGACTTCCTTCATAGGGGAAATTCATTCATAAATTTTGTTTAAATTCAGCCAAAGGAAGTGGAACCACATATGAAGGCAAAACAAACCCTATATTAAAGATACCTATCTGAAATTCCAACAGATTCTTGAAGAAAATTTTACTAGCTCATAAAAATCTTTTCATCCCTGTGTTCATAGAGAGCTATACAATTTATATCTGCTCAAAATCTCCACTGCATCCTTTATCTTTCTTTTTCACCCCCTGACTAAACTTTATAATGAGTAAGAGAAAAAAAAATAAAAGTCCACTTTAAAATCCTTGAGAGAAACAATCTATCAGCACTGGCATGTGCATTGCACTATATACATCACGCCTACTCTGAAGCATCTCTCTCATTCCTTCAGGATAATTCGTTTATGAACATCTGAGTACTGAACAGAACACATATAAACCAACTGGCAGATGTTCTTAGTAAATCATTGAGAGGCTCACATTAAAAATTAGCCACCTGCGTATTTATCTATTCTTTTCTAAGTATCAGTAAATTATTTAGACCACTGAAATGTCTGTTTGAATTTATGAGAATATTTTGTTCATAGGTATTTTTATTGCAGTTTCCCAGGAATCTAAAGATAGGAGAATGCTTTAAATACAATTTTTAATTTATAGCAAACAGCATATTAGCTGGGTACAGTAAATCAATTCCTGGCAAAAAGAACCCCAAACAACAAAATAACAACAAAGCTTTAAAAGACACAAGGTATTCAAGTTTCATCAGTTTTACTACTTGCTTGTTGCTTCAAAATAACAGATGTCACCTGTCAAATATGCAGGTTCAAAGCAGTACTAGTATAGTCTCTCTCTTTGGGGACAGACAGCATGAAATTTGCTATCTACAAATTCTAATAGGGTCTGTTTTCTTTTAAAAATGATCCATTGATAATAGTAACACAAAACATCCTCTTTTTTATTTGTGCTTAAGTGCAGTGAGAGAATTATGTGAACAGTTTCTGCTGCTGAGAATCTTTTGACAACTGAAATTCAGTAACATTTAAATCTATTGTCTGTTTTTGGTTTTGTCCTCTTGATTTTTGTCACCATGGCATAATTTAGCTAACTGAAAGCTCTATGGGTTTTTGAGCTCTGCCCAAATTCAGGAAAGCTTGAGACAGAAACTATGAAATTAACAATTTCTGAATATGTGCACATGTGGAGATCAAACAAATGCTCAGAGCCCTGGCACTTAGTTGAAATCTGGCATTAGGTACTATAAACAGTGGTAGTTCTTAAAGTTCTTAAAATTTAAAGCAGTTCCATCTGCAACTAATCAGCTGCCTCGTGATTGTACATGTGAGACAGGGGATCAAATAATAGCTTGGACATCACCTGGACCTCATAAAAGCCTGCTAGAAGCTTAGTTGAGGGGGAGAGCTGAATAGTCAGACTGGCTCTGGCAGGAGGGTTTGGATTGACAGAAAGAGCATAATTAAGCTTCTGCTGAACTATTTTGTTCTGAAACAGTCATACTATGGGTCTGAGGGAAAAGCACTAAAACTTTGTACTAGGAAGCATTTTACATGATTATGGTTTGATAGGGCACTTACAGTTAGGGATTTTTCCTATCAGGAGTTTGATTTTTCTTATAAGCAGATTCCAAAATTGCTGCAAATAACTAGGTCAATATGAACCTATGTAACTAGGTTCTTGCTCTGATTCATCCTGTCTTTTTCACAGTAAAAGCTGCTTAGGGATGTTAGTGAAGTTGGGTGATAAACATGGTAGCATTTTCCCTTTTAATAAAGGATTTCAGCTTCACTACCAGAAGGTTCTCTTAAAGCTCAGTATAAGAAGAAAATCGTATCTTGTCAAGGATTTGATCTTTATTTTTCCCTCTTGGAAAAAGGAAGCTTTGAGAGTTTTCATGGCTTTGACTTCTATGCTGACACAGGTACCTGCCAAATTGTCAGAAGGGTAAACGCTAAACCACAATACACTTCTTTGTCATTTCTGACTGTTCAGCTTCTTGAGCATAGAACTACCCCGAAATTCCCCTCTGTAGGAGCCTCATGCACCAGCTAATGAGACCTGATGCCTAGCTCAAGTACAGAAGTGTCCAGGGAGTGGGATATCCAAAAATTTAGCTGAGATTTTGCTATTATCATGTTACATGTCTTAATGCTCATGCATAACTTGGAAGCTCTGCTTCACTGCTAAGGTTAGGTGAGGATAATAATGTATTGACACAAAAAAGGAACCCAAGTTGAGAGTGGAAATAAAATGCACCTCTAAAAATCAGCTTGCTCTTGATTGATGTTACTGAAGAAAGTTACACAAAAGCATTGTAAAGAGTGAAATGGAGATGTTGAGGTTCGGATGTAAAATAAACCAATTAAATCACGCTTTTTGATATCCGATGAAGTCATGCATGATGACCTGGTCAGACCAACAGCACTAGTGAATAAAAGCAGAAACTCCATCAAAACCAGATGCTCCATCAGGATTTAACTATCATAAGCATAATACATTTGGAAGTCAGTACTGTGAACATGGTATTGTGAACTCATCCTCTATTTTGAATATAAGCACAATGCCCTGAAGGAAGCACACAACTTTAAACTGCAGTCTTAAAAAAAGTCGAATAGGGCTATATAAATAGAGAAAAAAAGAGGAAAAAAATCCAACCCTTGTTGCTATGTTACTAGTCTTTGAAGGAAGATCGTGCACACATGGAAATCAATGTCAGTTCAGTTTTTTCAGTTTTCCTCCTGTGTCATAACTCTCATAGTTCCTGGCTGGGAAACAGATGATAACAGAGCCAAATCTTAATAAACTCTGAGTGGGGTACTCCAGCTGAACAGAGCATATTTTGAGCAGAGAGATTTGGTAATTGCTCATAGCAGGAATTGCAGACTTTTATTAATTGTATGCTGAGACTGGGGAGTGCATTAAGGCACTTGGAATGTGTGGCATGGAAGCCAGGAGAGCTCCAGGAGACACTGTGGCTGAGAGGACACATTACTGGAACATTACTTAATTCTGCCTTTGCAACAAGGGACGAGGTGGGAGGAAAAGCAGTGCGACGGCGTCAAGATTGTATTGCTAGAGCATGGCTTTGTTATGCTGCATGCCACTGAGGCAGAATTAAACAGTCCTGACCCAAAAGTGATGCAGTCCAAGTAAATAGGTACAAGAAATACATGAACTCACAAGGAGCAAGACGTGGGAGAACGTGCTTTTGTTCAGAGCAGCAGGTAGAAATCTCACCCCAGCCAGCATCTCAGCTGCTTGTTCTCTTTGCTTCCCATCTCATGGAAACACTGAAATCTCCAACGGAAGAGAGCAAGTATATTGGATTTAAAATTGGTGTAATGAAGAAATCTTCCCCAACCAGTTTACATCTAAGAAACAGTGAAAGCAGTAAGTTAATCCTTCACTTATTTTCTTTGTGCTTTCACTTGAGCGAGTCTAGGGTCAGGCCACAAGATGCTCAAGGGCCTGAAGCATGTGATAAGTGAGCAGAAGCTCAGAGAACTGCTCTCCTTCATCTATAGAAAGAGAAGGCAGAAAGGACAATTTATTGCTACCTTGAGCTACTGTAGTTTAAAATGAGCCCTGCTGTGAGTGCTATGGCTGCTTGGATGACCTTCAAAGGCCTTTTCCAACTTTTTCTTATGTGGTTGCAGGAACAAGGTCTGTAAACTGTCAAAAATGAGTATTCTTCAAAACATATTTTGCCCAATGAACTTAACATAAAGCATCACAATATTGTGAAAATCAGGACAATTGCGAACACTGCTATGACATATTTGGGGACTGAAGATGAAAATAGAGGAGGGATCAAAAAGTTCTTACCTAATCTGTGACAATACAGCTTAAAGGCAACAAAAAGCCAGCTGTACACCTTCAAAAAGCCACAAATATCATTATAGTTAGTTTCCCAAAGGAAAACTAGACTCTTGCCCCTCCTTTCCAAATCAAATACACAGAGCTGCTATTGCATAAGCATTTTGTTCCATTTGTCTTTCTAGCAGTTAACCTCAAAGCTTGTCTCTGCAATGTATTCAGACAACTTCTTAAAGTCCTAAAAGATTAGGACTTATACCCAAAGTATAAGCAAAGTGTTTTCTTTATTTTCCCAAATTCAAATTCTGGAGGTATTCCTCAAAATATACATTTTTTATGTGTATAAACCCGTCTAACTGGACATCACTGTAATAATTAACAATGGTACTTTTTTCTTGTGAACTGATCAAGCCACATAATTTCCAGTGTCTCTGTGATATGCAAGATAATCACTAGGAGTTAAATGCTCCTCTTCTTCACAGTCTTTTGTCTCAGCATCTTTTTTAAGAGTCATATTTGCATAGGTAGTAGGAGGAAAGAAAACCTCTCTTTCTCTGCCAAATTAGGCTGTAGATAGGCAACTGAAGCACTCTATCACCTCTACCCAAACTGGTAATCATCATCTTGGTAGATATCTTGGATTTACTTAATATTTTTCATATTTTATTATGAAAATTATGTGTCTATATAGGTCTACTGTCTATAAACAGAACAATGGTGACTAGGTCATACATCTACAATAAAGAAAGATATTTATTCACTTAGTCCCTTTTTTTTTTTTTTTTAAATCACAATAAAATTGTGTAAAGGTGGACTAATTGTATTTTGGCCATAATCCAGTTTTTGCAATGATATTCTTCCCACTAAAACTTTCATATCAGTAGTACAAAGACATCTAAGGGCATGGCTTAGTCCTCAACTGTGTGCTATGCTGCTATTTTTAATTAGTATCTTCTGCATATAAAGAAACACTATTCTTTTCACCCTTAAACTAAAAGAGCTTGATTTCATTATATTTTTGTAAACTGTTCATTTAATTTGATTTTCTGGCAGCTTTAATTTGGAAAAAAAAAAAAAAGTCTATATATGAGTCTTAACATTTTCCCTCAAAACAGATTCTTTGAAGCAATTTTGTTAAATGTAGATATGTTTATGAATAAGCAAATAGTCTTACTTATATTATAATTTGCTCACCACATTAACACTTGGAATTCTACTCTCTTAGATACATGTTTTAATGGGATTGCTTTTAATTTAGAAGACCTTCTAGAAAGAGTAAATGGATTTTAAAAAATATTTGCCTTACTAAACTAATACACTTTGGAAGAGAACATTTTTAATTAATTAACAAGGTCTTTTTTCTATTTTTAAGGAAAAGCCTAGTTCAGCAATTTAAATGCTAACACAGATATTAAAGGAAGTCTGCTTTCTTATGTAGCTGCAACTCCCATAAGACAGCAGAGATCTTGTGAGCTAACACACTTTTTAAAAGTGTCTGAAGCAATTTAAATATGATCCATGAATGACTTCTCAGTGGATTAGCCCCTAACCTTTAACTTTGCTGACATTAGTCACATCTCATCCTGACATCTATAATGGAATATTCTCCTATTCAATTGCTTAAAAAATATCCAGTTTGACTTCCAATTGACCTCTGATGAGAGTTTAGGTCTTTAAAAGTGTTTAACAGTTGTAGCATCATTCTTCTTTTTGTAAAAGACTAATGATAGGTGGAAATTATTTCTATGAAGTACAAAAAAATGCAGCAGAAAGTATTTCCTGATATTAAAAACAGTGAAATAAATTATGCTGGTCTTGATTTCTTCTATTAAATCTGTGGAAGTCTTTTATTCCAAGCAACCATAATATAATTCTTAGAAGTTCCTCTGACCTATGGGGAGAAAAAAAAAAAAAAAGCAAACATTATTAAAGGGAAAACCACACCAAATATAAAAGAGAAACACATTTGAACTGAGAACAACACTGATACTGAAATATATGTTAGTTCTTGAAAAAAAATTATCTGGAATGTTATTTCAAAACACCCCTCTGCAATCTTGGTAAGTATTTAAAAGGATACCTTAAATATCTTAAAGACACATCTGGTTAATGGTAGTTCTAGAACCTTGTATGGCCAATGATGAAAGTTTTAATTTAAGAAAAAGACATAAAGATTTTGTATAGTATTCCCATAGTCTATAAGTGAAATTCTGGATTCAGAAGTAAAAAAAGGATCAGCACCTTGATCAAAAGCAGTTGACTTGTACTGATGAACAAGGCCTAAAAAATCTCCCCTAAGCTGTCCCTTAGGACAGCAATTTTACTCCATGTCATGTAACAGAAATATTGATTACCTATAATGGCTTATGTAGATGATATATATTGTTATCCCACTAGCCTTTGCTCCCCCACAGCTGGCAGGATTCATGTCAATTCAGCTACATTAAAATAAGAGGGCCCTACAAAACTACTGCTAGAGATGCTTTATTAAGAAACCAAAGACAAATAGAAATCCACATACATAATATATTTGGAGGAGATTGAGCTTATTCTCATTGATTCTCAAGTCCAAGGAATGATTTGAAAGTTGAATGCCATTGGCATATGTCATGAGTCTATATCGTCTGTATTAGAAGTGGTTATTTATTTAATCCAAAGATTATTTTATATATCTTTGTGTTTAGATGACAAGTATAATACCATCTGTTGGGCTAGAGGGCTAGCATTTGGAAAATTATGGGATAAAAATCCAGGAAATTCTAAGACTTCATCTGTCCTACATTGGATGAATTCCTTAAAGATATAGTACCAGCTACCTGTACTGACTGTGCACAGTCACTGTGTTCCTTGGGTCTCTGTTGCACAGGAATTTTGTAACAGTGGTCTAATTAATAATGTTTTAATATGCTAATTTTAAATTTAAAAAATTCTACCTAGAAGCAGTCTATCGTTATTTTCCTTTGGTGAGGAAAACGAAACCAGGAACATTCCTAATCCATGTCCCTCATCCCAGCAGAGCTCTTTCTTCTCATGGTGCATGGGTACTCTTAGTGAGTGACAGGTTGCTAAAACCTGATCAGCTTTTCAAATGATCCTGTATGGCAATAGATTCTGATCTCCTGTATACTTTTATTGTATTTCAGCAATCACATGTAATCCAGGATCCCACAGGGAAAATGGCACCAATGTCCAGGCTACAAAATTATTTATGAGAAAGAATGTGCCATCCCTCACTCTTAAGTATGAAAGTATTTTCTGTTTTGAATCTTTGAATCAAAAGAGAAATGGTATAATCAACATGAACTATTTTGATTCACTGCAAGAACAGGAGAAAACATTTGAATCTTTGTTTCTGGAAATATTTTCAAAAGGCTATGACTGGAAACTGAAAGAGAAAGGCTGTTTCTCAACAACTGTGAAACCATGAAGACAACAAACAGATACGAACTTCCCAGCCTGTGTATTATTAGAAAGATTATATATCATATTATATTACTACAACACAGTTTTTAGATAACTGAATACACCTAGTATTTTAAAGAGTCAAAAGCTTTTCATCATAAGCCAAGATGAAACTTACATTTATTATGCCTGACAATTATCTTATTTCATCAAAGTACAAAAACTGGTTTCAGTACTATGTTACAGTATTTAGTTAATAAGACACAGAAACCAGCAAGACGTTAAGAAGTGACTGACAGCAAGCAAAGGACAGGACCAATAAATACAGAAGAAAAAGGATCTGTTGGGAAATTCAGGTGCTAGCCTCTACATTTAAACTTCATTATAGATCATTTATTAGTCATTCAGGTGTAAGTAAAACTGGCACCCCAATAAATGAGTAGAAAAGAGTAATTTTTAACAACTAAGTTCATAAGCAATATGCTATGTGCATCAGCTACACAGAACAAAATGCATGTAGTAAAGTTTAATTTAAATGACTATTACTTTTGTCTTCTAAATGTCTAAAGGCAGTAGTCACCTTAATTTTTAGGTGTGTAAATCACCAATGTGATTTAGGAGCCTCAGTTCCATGGCCACCAAAAAGTTTATGCATAGAGTGCAAGCTGAGGAATCAAGAGTAGTTGCTTCAGTGACTACAGAGCTTGTTTTCAGTATGTAAGATCAGTAAATGGTCTTCTGTGGGGGGAAAAACATTATCCCTCCAAATGATTCCAAACTCTAGAGGTCCTCTAGGGCTTCTCATAAAGAAGAAAATATATGGAACTTCTCTGCCTGTGTACTACTAATGTGTCCCACTATCCTCTTTCCTTTAAATAGTTGTGTACTTTAGGGACTCTGAAGGATGAAGAGTGCTATCCAGCTGGGTTTTTTCTTAAGGAATCTGTATGGATCAAAACTTCGTTACCCAGGCTATACCACACACACACCAAACCACTCCTGTGTTTTGATCCCTGGAAGTCACTTTCCTAGGGAGAGGTGATTTCTCTCCCCCTCACCACATATCTACTTGGCAACGATCACTCTGTGTTGATGTTACTGTTAAACTCCTAACATTTAGGAATTTTGAACTCTTATTCAATTACAAGACAATTTCATTGTACGAGGATTTTGACACGATATCATATAAACTGCACTTATTTCCTGAGTGTCTTTAGATGTTTGTCTTGCTAATCATCTACTTTGACATGCCCTGCATGAGTTTGGGTTTTTCTCTAATCTTATGAAAGACTGACAATTCTGTTGCCATTTTTGAGCTGCTGCTATTTCCCCAAGAAACAAGGTATGTGCATTTGCATTGGCTGCCTCCCTATCCATCTGTTAATTTCTCTCCCTGTGTTCTCTTTCTAATCACCTTTGACGATTTCACACAAATTTGAAAGGAGAAAGTCTAAAAAAAAGTTAAATTCCTACAAGCTTTGTGAAAACAGTCATCTACCTATCGGAAAGAGATTTGAATTGGCAGTCCTGTTGTGAGAAAGATAAATCAAATTCAGACAGAAAAGACTCCTAGATCAGACAGACAGAACTATATATTGCACTCAGACAGATGGCTGGCCTGCCAGCATGGCAACAAAGAGCGTGTGTACTTCAGGATTATCAGCAGCACATGTTAAATATTTCCCAATTGTTGCCTGTGTCTTGCCATGGTTACTGCTGCAGGAAAGTTTGTGTCATAAAGAACACAAATCCATAAGAGATCAGCCTTCATTATCATCACAGAACATCAGCAAATTCAAAATGTCTTTTGTTTTCTTCCTTTCATGTTTGCATTACGGACATACAATACCAAATCAGAGTAAGTTTGTATTGTTTTTCTTTTCTTAAATCAAACAACCTTGTTAAGCAATTTTCAAGACATAAAAGCATCTGGAATCTAATTACATGTCTTCTCCTTTATTTGTATCAAGGCCAAACAGAAAGGATAACTTGTTTCCAGAAATGTATCAGCTAGAAATGACAGTCATATCTCCTTCAGGAAAAAGTAGATACAAAAGACATGGTGATGAAGATCCTATTTATAACAAGTGAATTTTATGTCCAAGGTGTGATGATTAACTCAGTAAGTCAGCAATATATTTGCTGAGTTTGTACCTCCCAAATTATTGCAACTTCAAGACAACAAAACCTTATAAGAAATTTGTAATCACATTTTTGTTTTACCTAATATAAAGAATAATGGTTTTCAAGAACATTGCACAGTTGTTGAGGTAATTGAATTTGAGGTGCAGCTTCTTTTTATTGATCACTGCTAGCGTAACTGCAACACTTAGAAGCCATTGTATGACAAGTGAAGACATGGGAATTAAACTCCTCAGTGGAGAGAACTGAGGTGGAACAGAAAAGGTCTGTTTGTCACCATGTCACCTCTCAAACTTGGAGAACACTGAGATCTCCTCAGCCACTTCTTCTTAGGCTTTCATTTAGGTGTTTCTCTTTCATTCAATAGAAGGAATACAGATCTGTCTATGCTGACTTTGTACTGCACATGAGAAAGTCCCAATGTCCTCCTGAAGTCATATTTTCCACCTTTTCTTCACAGAGTGCAATAGACAACTTCATGCAGCACAGGCTCTGGCTGACACCGTTACTGGGATGATCTTTGATGCTTTTAGGGATGCTGCCCCCACCTGCAGTGGTAGAATGGTGAAATGTGGACTGTGACAGGGGGTAGTCCATACATGATATAATGACCAGTTAGAGTATGTGGTGCATAATGAGTGGCTATACTACATTAGAAGTTCATTAAACATGACTTAAAGAAAACTTTTGGTGAAAATGCTAATGATTTATAAGCTGTTTAAACAGCTTTGTTTAACTTTCATATCATTAAAATTGATCCCCTGTGGCTACAAAATAGAGAAAAATTTAAAAATGTAAGATACTCCTTTTGTTTTCAGCTCTGCCACAGATTTCCTGAATTGATATAAATTGCCTTTGTTTTGTGCCATAGCACCCACCTCTAAACTTCAAGGTCTGTTTTAAGGATATACGCATTAATGCTTGTAGGGTGCCAAAGGTGCCTAATTGATCCCAGGGGAATTAATTATACCTACTAAGAGCGAAATAGAGTCAAAAAGTAACTAAATTAAAAATATTAGAAATGTTATTTCATTATTTATATTATATAAAGTTTATACTCAACAAATTATTGAACGTCCTTTCTTTTCCTACTGCTCATTATATAAATCACACCACTGCACTCCTTTCAGTTTCCTTCCCAAATTATGCTAAACTGTAGAGGTACAAAGTCCTAGCCCACAAGTAAATAATTCACAAAGGTGTGGTTTATTATGAAGAATTTTAAATGGAATTTTATTTAGTCTTTGGCTTCCTGCTGAATGATGCAACAGGGAAATTTTGTTGTGAATCTTGTGTGGTCTACCTCAGGATAAAAACCTACTTACTGCCTCTACAAAGACCTGCATGAAGTGTAACAAATACATCATTTGAATTCCTCTGAGGACTAACAAGCCAAGTCTCTAACCCAGTGCACACCAGTGGCATAGTGAAAATTCATAGAAAATTCAGGAATGATAAATCCTCTCTATTACTAAGTCAATTTTCAAAAGGCTGTGTTTCTACAGCTCAAAGTTCATATTTAAATATTGTGGAAATTCTGTGCTAGGTCTACTGCAGACAATGTGCTGTTTCCAAGGAGGGGGTGCACGGTAATACGGCATGCAGCTGGGGGCTGGAGGGGGAAGGGGAATTAAAGAAATCCTTGTTGCCTAACTCGTGTACAGAGGGCCCTCTGGCTGCAAGGTGTGTGCCACCAACACAGAGAGGAGCTTGTAGTAGCCTTAATGAAAGAAAGAACCATGGATTGCAACAACCACAGAGAAACTACTACAAACCAAAAAACAGTGATAGAAATAGGAAACAATAGCTCTCTTCAAATATCTAGTTTACCTAATGTTAAATTACTGGAAAGATATAGGAGTGGAAAAAGCAAGAAATGTAGTTTTGAGGTTTTAATGAAATAACATCATTGTAGGTCCAGGTTACATTCTGTCAATTTATTTCCATGACTATTGATTTTTTATTTATTTTTTTTTTAAAGTGAAAACCTACAAACAATATTTTTTCCTGGGGAATGGAAAAGTTTCTCTGAAAAAAAAAAAAAAAAGTAAATTATGGTGAATCTCTTAGTCTGGTAGCTATTTTTTAATCAGTTGTCAGGTATTATCTCTCTTCTCAGAACTTGTAGCTGTTCTCACTGGAATAGTAAAGTTGGCCTCACAGAGCAAGACCAAAGGAATACCAACCAGATATTGACATCGAATTTTGGACAAATTAAAATAAGGACTAATGAAAGTCAAAAGTGTGACTGAAATGGGAGTGCATCACTCTGACCTCTGCACTTGTTCGTTTAATTCAGAACTTCAAAGGAAAGAATAACACGGGAGAATACAGTACAAAAGGAATAAAATACCAAAAGAGATAAGCATCTATGAAATATTAAACAGATTTTTCTCCTAAAACTACCTCTCCATTACATTTCAATTTTATTCCCATATTTTCAAGATCCTGCTATGGTTTCAGGTGAAGTTACTGCTTTTGCAAACTTACCACAGTGGGACAATCAGTTCTCTAGTTTTTCATTATGACTTTTTAAAAGGTATTTTAGTCTTTCATAGACTGAAGCCTTGTCTAATATCCAAAATTTCTTAGAAAATATTTGCTAAAAGTTTTGATTAATATTATTTAAATACATCATTACAAAGAAGATCTGCCAACTCATTTTCTAGTCTATGAGAATCATATATAAGTTTATAATAGATGTATTGCATCTGGTTAAAAGTCTGTTTAGCAAAAAAATTTTGTCCAATAAAGCTAGATGTGAATGCCTAAGCAAAACATAATAAGAGAGTGAAAATAAAAAAGATACAACACCATAATATTTACAACAATTTGATTCTGGGTCTTCCTGAGTTTAAAATTATGTCCCTGATGGCTTTCACTTCCAGAAACTTCCCTAACCTTGCTCTATATTCTGTCAGAATTTACCATCAACAAGCTGTGGAAAGAAGTTTCCTATCTTAGGTCCTTCATAATTTTATTGAAGAGGCAACACCTGTGTTTATTTGTTTGTTTTTGTTATTTGTTTTTTATTCCCCCAGAAGGTTTTACATTCCCTAGTTTTCTTAGTGGAAGAAAATATGAACAACAATCAGAATTAACCCTCTTCTTGCCACATATTAAAAGGTGAAAATGGCATTACTTGGATATTAACTTGGTACATTAAAATACCATTTATTCCAAACTAAAACTATTGTAGTGTTGCTTTTTTGTTCTGTCATAGCTGTATTTTAAGCACAGATTATGCAAAGACTGAAATTTCCAATCTGATTACATCATACTAACATATAAGAAAATGTCTCAAACTATGATAAGAATGAAGAGTAATAAAAATACTATAGGTTCTCAAGGCTATTTAAAAGTGTTTTCTCTTAGAATCACAGGAACAGCAGAATAACAATTTTTATCTTGGTGAAGAAATTATTCCTTTTCTCTCTTGAGTACTTTTTTCTTTCTTATAGTGACCATTTAGGGCCATGGTGAAATATTAGTTCCTTAATAATCTCTGAAGTGTACGGACTCAAACCTGATATGTGCTTACAGAAAAAAATTCCAACCAAATGCAAACCAACAACTAGATACAAAATCATGAGGTTTTAGTAAATTTTTATGAGTCTCTGAATTTGGAGAGGATGGGAAGTTCTGTTGCATGAAGGAACATGACCATCCTCAGGTACAAGGTGTGTGGATTCTCATCAGTTAAAGAGAAATGCAACAACTAAAGAAACAGGAAGACACCTTCTCTCTAGTCCACTCTACATGCTACAAGATGCATGTTATCACCTGAAAGTGTGGTAAAAAATGTGCAGGATGAATATTTTCCTGTCTTTGTGCATCCCTACTTGCTTTAATAACAAATATTTTTTTATGCATTTAGAGTTTAATAAATTGATTAATCCTTTCTGTCCCAAAATTTGCCCCAGTGCTGAGCACAATACTATACACTGGTGGCTTCTTGTTCTTTCAATCCCTATTACTCTTAGTCTACTTCTAAGTAGCTCTATTTAGAAAAGAATTTCCTAAATAGAGAAGGGTTATAAAGAAAGTGAAAGAAGGAAACTTCCTAGAATATATAGAATAATTTCTTTTTTAAAAAATCAATCTGTTCAAACCATTGAATGTGCAAAACAGATCACATATATCACAATAGAACTCCAAAATTCATGAAACAGGATGGTTTATGCCTGCATTTCTGAAATAGTGAAAACAGTAACTGGATATTTAAAGTAATTTTTTCCTTCATAGGACACTTTTCTAACTGGAGATGTTTTATCCTAAACCTCAATCATATTCTCTAAAGTTCTCAATCTCTTTCTGCACATCCTTGTCATTAATTTGAGGTTTTAGAGAGAGAATATATATATATATGGAAAATTTTAATTATATAAACCAGCTCTTTTATTAAGAAATGTGATTTTAAATGGTTTGAGAATTAGATCAGCTTGATTACCTTTTCTGTGGTGTCTAATTATACAGGAAGGACAAGACTATCTTGAGGAAATGGCTGGATTACACAAAGCTCTACAGGTGAGGCAGAGTTTATGGGACTTGTATAGCTCGATTATTAGTGATTGTCATTAAAGCTATGGGCCTTTCCCTAAGACCTAAATACACATACATCCTGAAGGAACATCTGCTACCAGTTCTGTGTAGTTACTTCCCATACCCTTAAGCATCACATAGTTGAGTGCTTACCATATGCCTGTACCTTTCACACTTGACAGTATGTATCTAATGCCAAGTCTGCAATGCCAAGTCCTCAATGCCAAGTTTAAGCAACTTGTCACAGCCTTCAAAGAGCCAAGGATGTAAATGTGTCTGTTAATTGAAGGTCTTTGGTCTTCCTTACCCACCAGTGCTGCAATCTTGCCTTTAACTATTGGAAAAACAGTCTTGTTCAGTGGTACCAGCAGTGAATAACCTTTAAAGTGTACACACACTTCAGCTTGCAGCAGCTCTTGGTTCAGCTCAGTGTTTTGTGAAGGTAGTGAAGCAAAATTTGCAGGGGATTTGGGAGAAAATAATAAAATGTTAAAAAGGGATGTTTTTCAACTGGTTTCAGCCAGTTTGGAGACCAGATGTTTGTTTGTTGTGCAAACATTGGAAATTTTTGCTCTATGGATCAAGTTCATACATATTTGCATAACTAATAATTACATGGTTACACATTTGGCTTGCCCCATTCTATATAAAGGTAAATGGCAAAAATTCTCTTGCATGGTGCTAAAAGCCACATCTTTTGGTTTATAGCAGCATAGGTCAAAGACTTAAATAGACTTTGGTGGCATTAGATGTCTACTTGCAGTTATAAACAATTAAGGGATTAAAAATTAAATTTATTGTTGAATTGAAAATTCATATTTCCTGACTCTTGTATTATACAAGAGGTTATTTCTTCCCTGAAATGCAATTTATTCTGTACTAAACAGAAGTCTCTTACCTCAACTTCAATCAAAATCGTATCTTCAAATATAATATAAAATGGTCTCAGGTCAGACTGTGACAGTTTCCATACATTTCCAGTGATAAATTAGGCTCATTACACCAAATATTGGCATAAATATTATAAGTTCTTCCAAGTTTCTTGACTTAAGGTAAAGTTCCAGAGCCTAAATTAGTATCACAAGTCTGACAGGGACCCATCATTTAGGTAGCACTTTCTAAACCAAACGAGTCAGTGAGCCTTTGAAGAGAGGCACAGAAACATGAACACAGGAACACCATCTTCATGTCTCACCTTCAGAGTCTCAACACTAGTATACTATGGACACTGAGGTCAGGATTAATTCTTCCAGCTGCAGGTGCTGATTAAACAGCCTCCCATGTTCCATGCTTAGGGAACAAAACAGGCACCTTGAGAAGGTAGTAGGGCTAATAGGTGGATTTAAAGACCTCACAGAAATTCAGCCTGTATTGCCATGGAAAGGTTTTGCATCTCTCCATTGATGACAGAAACAGCTTTGAGACACTTGGCTCCTAATTTAAATGTCTCAGAAGGCTATGCTTAGTTGCAACAAATAATTATACAGCTATTAACATTGAGGGGAATGTAATCAGGTTACTTATTCCTGGTACCCATCTCGTGGCCTTATTGCTATTCCAGTATAAAATTTACACGTGCAAACCAAGGTAAACTTGTAGTCTTGTGAATGTACTGGGCATTGGTGTTGGCCCTGTGTAAACAATAAGACCATGAAACAAATCACAAGGCAGTTTGTTTGAGAGACAAATATTTTTTGTGTAGTTCCTGGTTTGGTCATTTACTGATGCTTATGAGAGTCACATTACCTCTTTTTGACTGTTTCTCCTTGTTTTGTCTTTCCAATTTGCTTCTCTGATAGAAAAGTAATATTTTTTAGAAAAATACTTGAATAAGATATTTGCATAAAAAAAGAAAGTAAATGGGTAGCTAATGGGCACTCCATCATTCCTGAAAATTAAATTGACTATCAAGATACTTTTAAAAATCTGGTTTGACATTTTCTAAAGAAATATCTGTTCAAATTAATTGTCACTACAGTGATTACCTTTCAGGTGCATGTGGTTGTTAGAAAGTACAAAGATCTCACTGTGTACACTTCTCCTATTTCAACACTAACAAAAATGCAGGCAAGAATACCCTTAATCTGATTAGGAAAAGATGTGCAACCACAGACTCTCCCATGTCTCACAATCAAATCTGTTATCTGTCATGCTAATGAGAAGACTACAAGGGCTTTCACATCCCTTTGCCTTTCTCAAAGCTGTGTGAATAGAAATAGAACCTTAGAAATTATCTTCATTAAAATGCAATAGGGTGGTAATATTCACGGCACAGACTGGAAGGAAGCCACTAGTATCACTGTTTCCTGGATCATTATATAAAGGTAGTATAAAAGTGCCATCATTATCAATACTGCTATAATATAATCATAAAGGCATTTACAACCAATGGACATAAAAATGAAAAGAAATATTTTAATTATTCATTGGTGATTTAAAGAAACATAGCTGCTGAGTTTGAATGGGATGCCTTAGAGTGGGAAAGGCCTATCTTTTGTGACTCAGCTGTAGAATTTTTTTCTGTGTGTACTAGATAAATTCCACCTATAATCCTTGAAATGTATGGAATGTTTTGTAAGTGTGTTTTAAGAATTCCTACCTCAAATTTTCTGCTGCTCTATGGTTTGTGTTTTTCTAGAGTGTTTGGAAAGCTTTTTTGCAGTTATTATTTAAAGTCCTAATGCTTCAAGTATTAGGATAATGTTTACCTTCACAGATAAGTGAATACCCTAGTTTGAAGGCTAGCAAGAAGACCTATTTGGAATAAATCGTTAAAGAGCATGTATTTATCGTGCAGCTCAGGTTTTTTTACTTTACAGGCTTCCTTATCTTCTTCATCTTTGGAAACATATTAAAGTGTTGTTAAAACTAAATGCTGCTTTCTGAGGCAGTTGTGAAGATTAGTGGTCCTGTATATAATTAATTATTATTCTTTATTAATGTAGGGGGTAGGGATTTGGAGGGGTTGTTTTGAGGTTTCGTTTGTTTGTTTTTTCCCCCAACTAAAAAGTTTAAAGTCACCTGTGGGGAAAGTTTCATTCTGGAGAGAAAGTTCTTTCCTACTCCTAAAATGGAATCAAGCTAAAATGATTTTTGGACTGCACACTTAAACTGTGGTATTTGCTACTCCATGGAATAACATCAATTCACAGCTCATTGTTGAAGACAAGTTAGTAGCTTATGAAGCACAGGAATCACTTTTGTATTTGAGTGTTTCCTTAAGTTTCAATTCTTGAAGTTATGGAACCAATTTTTCCTGAAGTTACCACAGTAAAAGCCACATAAAGTTAAAACTCTATCCTATATTTCCTGCCTCTTTGGTATAATTAATGACCGTTTGCCAAATTATGGAAAATTGTTCCCACTTGTTTTCCTAGCAGAGAACATGATTCTTTCTAATGGTTTTCAAGTTGTTATATCCCATTACTAATTCCTTTCAGATCTCTTTTTTCCTATAGCTTAAGCAATTCTCAAGTCTTTTGTTTTAATAACAGTTCAGTTATCTCTCTAACCTCTAAACTAATTAATGAGCCACAAGGGATGTTGCACAACTATAATGACCATTTGAGACCAGCATCTGAGGCTATAAGGGTAATAGTGATTCCAAACCACACGGGAAAGGATTAGCCTTCCATCTTACATTCAGATAGAGTTCAGATCTCTTCCAGTTTATCAGTATGAATAATCACAGCTTATTCCACTCAGGCTACCTGTTTATTCTTTACAGTTCCAATGGAACACAAGTTTAAGGAGTAAGAATATCAGGTTATTAGATTCATCTGCTACTTACTGGAAGGACCAAAACTTTTTAATCTTCACAAAAATGTGCAATGCAACTCTTTTCATATATTTTATTTTTTTAACCATCTTGCTGAGCCTGGATATGTGTATAGCGATGGTCTTGGCACCCAGAACCAACTTCTATTTATGAATATTCATCTTCTATGACTTTCTACAAAAATATGTAATAATAATATAATACTACTGATACTAGTAAGTATTACATATATTCACTTGAATAAACCAGTTCATAATCATGCATTATTTTATTCTTATTGTGCTTTATCTGTAAATCTTAATTCATTTTACAGAGAAATCTTTTTCATTATCCCCATGTTAGAGAAGAACAAATGGCAGTAGCTTGCTTAAGGTAACACAGCAAATGATTTATTCTAGCAAGACTTTGTTTCTTGAACTGCACTCTGCCATTTAATTTGCCAAACTATGAAGCTTTTTGCTGAGGATTTTTATTTTGTATAATACTAATACAGATGATTTGTTTTTATAACTGAAGAAAAACCATAATAGTCTGTATCAAAGCTACACAGCCTAATGAAAACTGAAATAAATATTATCTTAGGAGTCCCAGGAGAAGACAACAAAAGAAGTGTTGCAGATAGCATTATCTATACAATTAAAACCATTAAAGGTGCATTAAATCCCAGACAATTAGCTTGACAGTACTGATATATTTAGTTCTTCTTTAACTGTGAGTGGTAAACAGGGACTTTCTTTTAAATTAGGCATTCAATTTCTTCAGAAATATTTCATACTATTTTCCCCCAAGCATCACATTTCTGATATAATGTAGGTTGCTCTCTACTCAAATATTTTTTCATAGATAGGTCACTAATTTTGGAATAAAAGAACTTTCTCTTCAGTTTCCTTAGAAACTTTCTCTATGTGTCTGCCTATACGCCCTCTAAATAGCTCTGGAATACAATGACCAGTTTTAACTGAAGGTGACAGACTGATAAATGTTTTAAAGTAGTGCTATGGGCCGCATACGAAAAGATATTCTGGTAGAAACCTACAATCTTTACAACAAAACTCGGAAAAAGAATTCAGCTTTTTAGAAATATGGTAACGCTAGAGATTAAATTGCTACTATTGCCATCAGCTATTCTATTCCTGCTATCTGCATTGTTGTGAGGCCAGATACACAAAAGAAAAAGAAAAAAGGAAGAGAAAGAAAAAAGAAAGAGGATAAGAAAAAGGGAAAAGTCAGGAAATCAGATGTCTAATACAGATTTGCTAGAAATAGCAGGAGACACTTTCAGGCTCTATTAATGTTTTAGTACTTCCTGACAGAATCTCTCAGGAAGTAAAAGGTTTTAATGATGAAAGTAGAACACAGAATGACTAATCACAGAGTTTCATGAAGAACTGCAGTCAAACCAAAACTGCAAAGCGAAGTAATTGGTTTACCCAATCCCAAATGTTTAAATTTTTCCAGAGAGAAAATATCTGCTCCTCTATTTTCATTTAATCATCTTGTCAATGTTTTTCTTTTACATGGCAGTCTATAGTGACACTTTTTAAAATTATCCACTCAAGAGCTGGAGAAAGACAAGAAGAATAACAAGTGCAAATGGCAGCCTTAAGGAAAGGTAACTCTTGCAGGGATGGAAGCTGTTTGTCTGCATAAAATGCACCATTGTGAAAAAAGTCTTGACTTGAGTCAGGAGAACAGAGGGGCAGAATCACCTTCCTCAGCTTCCTGGCCATGCTGCTTGTGATGTAGCCCAGGATACACATTTATCTGTTGTAATTACACTTCAATTTCTTCAGTTTTCACAGGGACTTTGGACACTCCTCTGTGCAAATTAGGGTATGAACTGCATATTCTACAAAGTAAGTTTCAGAAGCAAAAGATCAATAATTATGTCTTTGACATAAAAATAAAACCCACTAGGTAGACTGAACTATTTATGTTCTTAACATTTAATAAAAAGCCTGAAAGTCATAGAAAGGCTAGTCTTTGCTCCAGAGTGCCTGAGAGCCCGAGGGACCGAAGCACACAACCTATATGCAACTTCCTGACAGTCTATGTAACCTTGACTTAAGTCAAGGTTACATATCAGCTTGGAATATATTTTTTATGAAAAATAAAAAGTTTTTATCCTACTTGGGCCACTCTCTTCACTGTTTGCCAGTTATTGCCTCAGGCTATTCTGTGGGGCTTCTGAGCAGTTATAACTTCTCCTCTGGATGCTGTTGTGTTAGATTAACCTTTGGTTCTCAAAAAGTCATGTTTTTATTCATTCTCTGAATCAAACCACCAATACATTCTCTTAGGAGATCCCAACACAACCCTCTGTATTAAACAAAGGAAATTGTTCATATGTCTTCCACAAGTTTTCTTTTCCAAATATATATATATATGTTGACCTTATAACACTATCTAGCCTGAACACAGTTTCATTGTAAAGCATATGTGAAAGGCAAGAGCTTTTCTTCAGTGGCAAACCAAAAATAAAGAGCCCCATGAGCCCTTTCTGTCAGCAGGACTACATTTCCAGTTTATTTATAGCTGTCTAAAATGGTTGCTTTCATTTCAGTTTTCTGCCCATGTTACTGAAATTCACAAATGAATACAAGTGAGTACATTGCCTGATTTTCTTAATTTCAAAATATGTTTTTCTCTTAATGGCTTCAATAGTGTTCAAATCAAAACTAGTTTCCTACTGAATCTGGACATCCAAACTAAAAAGTAATTTGCAGGATCCACTAACTGGGGGTAATGACTCTTCAGCTTTGAAGAGATGGATGTTTGTTTCTAACATTTTATGAGGAAATGTTTCTGACTTCTATTTCATTCTTAGCGGAAAGAACCCATTAAAGGGATTTACTTATCCAGATGTTATAAAAGTTTGAAATCAATTAGCGAGGAGGGGGGGAAGGACAAAACATTTTGTGGGCTTTACTTTGGAGGACTATTCTGAACCAGTTCATAAACATCTTCTAACCTGATAGGAGAAATGGCCTCGTGGTCTAACCACTGAATTTTCTTCTGTTGTTACCTACTACAGTTATAAAGCTTTGCTAGCAAGTAGGATACAACAGGCAGTTGACCACGTGCTGTGTTCGATTGGCCTCAAAACTGGAACTTAGAGGACCTGGATTTGCTTCTCCTTCTCTGCTACTGACAGTTGTGTCCTTGGAAATAGATCTCTAGTTTCTGTACTTCAGACTCCACGTCTTCATATTGGGAACAGTCCAGCCATCTTCCCTGTAAAGTGCTCTCACATGGTCTGATGAAAAGTGTCATAAAAGAGTAATTTATTAATTGGTACAAGCTGCTATATTGATTAGAGTGCTTTATGCTTGCTTCAAAGCAAGCTATGGTTTAAATTAAATTAATGCAAGCGTGAAACAAACTGAAACTGTGTCCCTACACCCTCTCAGCTTGTTTTAACTCCGTTTGTGTAAAGTCGTGTAGTTGCCTCCACTCCTGGGCTGTGGTGTTTTGCTGAGTACAGAGACCCCCCACACCTCCATTCATGAACTCTGGCTCATTATCTCCTTCCTTGTGTGCTTGTGGGCTGCCAGAAATTATAGATGGAAGTTATTCCTCTATACATCAAATCAAGGGAAGAAGGTCTGTTCCCTGACATACCAAAACATAAACGTGTGGGATTTTAAAAGAAGGGTTTGAGGGCAGCAGAGAAGCTGTTTGGCCTGGAATAATCACCAGACTGTTCCAGAGCTACAGGGTGGCATTGTAAAAAAGGTGTAAAATGTTCAGTAGTTTTGGAAGACAAAGAGGGCAGTCAGAAAAAGAGAGCTGGCAGGCTGCAGAGAGAGGAAGAGGTGAGGAGGGCAGTGGTGCAGTCAGGAGTGGAGCTGTGAAGTGTTTTGAAAGTGAGGAAGAGAACCTTGATTGTAATATGTAAGGAAATAAGGAAAGAGCAAGATAGAAAATGTTTGCAGCTGTATTTTGGGTAGAATGAAAGGAGGCAAAAAAGCTGAGAGCAACGGATGCTGCTCATCCAGATTTGGAATTTTATCTACAAGATTCCCACAACCCACCATCCTTTGATCTTTATCTTTTTCAAGTACTCCCTTTGGTCAAATCTCACAAAAGAACTGTTGCTGTTAAATTGAAATTGCATTCCACTGTCAGATACTGGAAGTAAGGTACCTCCCCTCAGTCTAATCATTTTGTCATATCATCATTTAAAACATCAGTTAGCCATTCTTCTCTGAAATAGCATAAGGATATTCTTTGTGCTGCTGTAAATCTCTTCACTGTTCATCACACAGGGTAATGTGTAGGTTCTCAAAACAGAGTGCTCAAGCAGATGTTTTCTTCGCACAACTAGATGGTTGGGGTGAATTTAAAGACTTTCACTGATGGTACATCTTGATGTTTCTTTGGAAATATTTACTGTATAGCTTTGCACCATGTAGATTTTACTCACTAAACTTTGTTGCGTAATGCAGCGAGTGCAACAAGATCCTAAATGTATTTTATAAAATGTGGAAAATTCAATCACATTAAACTAGGGACACTGATTTTCCTGGGAGTTTTTCTGATCAGCAGTTGGATTCTGCCCATTTGGATTTGACCTCTCATATTTATTAATTTGTACCTAATAAAATTAAAACCTATAAATAACATGCAGGCATTTGTTGTTGTGCATTGCATATTGGCACTAAAATTAATGGAAATGTTATTGTATATATTAATCATAAGTATTTGAAAGACTTGGGATTAGTTTGACAAACCTGAAGGAAAAATCTAAATTTAAATTTCCATAACTTATGGTTATCATTGAAATGGGTAGAGAGAATTAAGAAAATATATTTGCTTGCAACCTTATTTACCAGTCTGCCCTTTTTAGCTAGACACCTTCAGGAACACATTGTGTTAGATTCCCTTCATCCCACCATTAAAAAGGAAAACCATTGAAGCAGATTTGAATTTCCTGGTAAGACCGTAACATCAGATTTCCAGTCCTAAATCCTTATATAAAATGGTGATACAGGCCTTCTATGGAACACATAAGATACCAGTTATTATTATGTTCACTAGAAATTAAGCATGTGAGCTCTTTGTTTTCCCATTTGCATTCATTCGCTACAGATGCAGCAGAATTTTCCTATCAAGTCTAAGGTCCAGGTCTACCATCCAGTCCTCTCTCAGAGATCTGCATCACAGGTTTTTCATACAATAAAAATTTTCAGTCTTATCTAGGAAGCCTCTTTTTCACTCTCTGGACACCCAGTTTGAAGTTCTTGTTTCAGCTGTGGTAACAAGAGGGGCTGAAACCTTGGCAAGGTGCACTGAACTCTTCCTTTCATATCTAATTGCCAAAGTAAAGAATAACTTTGAAAGGGTCTTGGCATTCCTTCCTCAAAGAATGAAGAACTTCATCAGTGGTTCAGCTTTTATGGATCTATCATCTCTTGATCAGTAGATGAAGAACTCAGCCAAAAAGAGAGCTTTGAGCTGTAGGGTCCTGGAGGATACATAATTATGGAGTAAAACCCTAGTATTCAACCAGATGTCTCCTCAACACAAATAAATACCATATTTTATTTTAATCACAGCTTTTGGGATATTTGATATTTTCTCTAACCTTCAGCTCCTTGAATAATACTTTTATATAAGAATCTCAGCTTTCTTATAAAAACCACCCCATCTTAGCCCTCATGGTTAAAACATTAACTGCAAAGTCATGTAAAATTGAAAAGGGCAAATAAAATGGGTAAACATGATCATGCAAATACATATTTTTAAAACCAATCTCATTATTATTCAGGGGCTAACATATTTCTTTCGAGTGTCTGAGGTCAGCAATACTGTAAATGACACAATCTTTCATCTAGTAATGTAGAAGACAAACATAAATCAAAAAGCATAGGAAATACTAAGGAGAGAGCTTTCTTGGCAGGAAAAACACTGATACCATTGTGTAACCTTTCCACAGGTACTTGTGTATGTAATAACTGAGTAAGGGAAGCAACTGAGACATCAGGCTTGACAGCACAAGTGTCTGAGTAGCTTCAGTTGAGAAAGGGTGTTGCTTTTATGGATGGGTTTGCAAAGCTCAGTATACAGAAATCAATGCTAAAGAAAGTGGAGAAGCAAATAAATGGGCTATTAAGGATAATATTGCTGTGGGAGAAAAGGAGAGATTACAAATTAGTTTATTTTAAGGCTGTCTAAAGCAGACACAGATGGAAGCTCTCTGGCTTAGACAGAAAAGATTCTTTCTACAATGGTAATTTATAAAATAAGATTTTTATATTTTTTGAATTCCATAGAATAATTACATTTTAACTCTAATGAAAAGCATATCTAAAGCTTTGGTATAATAAAATATGATTTTGAAATTTTTAAGTTATGGTATTATGTATAAATCTAAAAGTGATAAAGAAGAGGTAAGAATGAATCTGCATTATCATGTTAGCTTCAATGTTACTTTATAGCTCACATTCAAGTGCAAATTCCTCATTACTTCATGGCCCTTGTATTGGTTTGTATGCTAACTGTACTCTGGGAAAGCCAAGTTTGTCCCCTGCCAAGCTTTATCTGTACAAACTGTACAGTTAAAGATGTTGAACCCACTTGGCTCTAAAATCTCAAATCAAACCCTGAGTGTAAGCAAGCCTAATTTAAAGACAGTGTAGCTGTACATTAAGTTACCTTGAACAGAATGACTTTTAATGACAACTTTGTAAAGTGGAAGGTGTATGAGAACAGGGGAATCCTTGTTCATCTTCCTTGAGCTATTTCAGGACCTATAGACAAGTGAAATACAGTTAACATCTCATGGTTGCTTTACTGTATCTAAAACAAGAGAAAGTCAAGAAAACAAGGAAGTATTACATCCCCAGCCAAGCCCAATTCCCATTACTCTTCCGCCAGGATTGGCAGAGCTGTCACTGACTGTGCAGGGATTGTGTGCAGCCTGGGGTCAGCCCCCATAGTACCCACAGTGCAAGGTGGCCCTTCTGCAGAGCCTATTTCATGACCTTTCTGAGTTTCCATGGAATAATGCTTGGCATACTCATAGCCTCATTTTTTAAATGTTCTTTAAATATGTTTTTACAAACTCCTTTAACTAGTTCAGCAGTCTCTAAAAGTGAAATACAAAGATGGTGAGCTAAGACTGAAGCTTTGGACCTCTGTAAATATAGATAGTTTATTTAAGTTCTCTTCCTTTACTGTGTAATCTTCTGAATTTATTGCCACTGTGCTACATGATTGGTATTCTATATTTCATAATTGATTAATTTCATTCTTCATGGAATAATCATTTTTTTACCTGTCTGTAACAATATGCTCTCACTTGGCCCCCTATTTATCTTTTCATTAGCTGCTCATTTCTAAACACTTAATTTTAGCTGCTTTTCATTCACTATCTGCTTTTGAACACTGCCAACTAAAATGAGGAGTCAAGTCACAACACTGTATTATTTTGTATCTGTGCCTATATGTGTAATATAAAGAAAACAAAAGTTTAGGATGCAGCCCACAGCATCAAATTTTGCCATGCAGTGTATTGAGCACTGCTTAGAACAATTCAGCAAAAACTCAGGCCAGCTAGCAGTATGAGGATCTGCTTGCCCTTGGAACCAACACAACTTTTCAGGAATATATTCAGTTTCTACGTCACTGGAAGCATATTCATTGCCTGAAAATGTATTCTCTACCAACTTTTATGACACTATGCAATGGAAATGGAATATAATTTAGTCTAGAAATTTAAATGCTGTCATGTCAACATCATGATGATTTAGACATGCTTGAATGCATGTGCACACACTTTATATTAGTTCCAGTGTAAGGGGTGCTGTTTCGTGTAAAGAAGCCTGGCTTAGAGCTTAAAAAAACAGGTTTTGCAATTCTGAATTTTCCAGGGCCTCTTTGCTTATCCTTAGGAAACATTCTGATGCCTTCTGTTTTCTATCTGCCTAATATGAAGTTCATACTGCTTTATTTTATGCTGCTTTAAGATCTACAGATGAAGTGATTGAGGGATGGGAAGTTCAAAAACACAAAAACTAGTAAGTCATTACATTAACATCTCAAGCTTCTTAGCAGCTTAGTGTTACCAAATTATGAAAATAAGCAGCTAATGGCTAGACGCTCTTTGATATTTTTCACAAGCAAATCTGTGAAAAGATGATCAGATTTCCCCTAAAATTTCCCTTCACCTCACAGAACACCACAAACTTATATCTCTACTGTCTAGGCTTTACCCAAAAGTTGGCCAAACTTTCACAAAATTATCCTTGTGTTCCACAGACTGGAATGCCATCAAACTTGGGTCTGGCACACACCACTGAATTTATCCTGTGACAAAATGTGGGTTTATAAAGTTTATCCTGAGTTCAGATGTATATCTCATGAAGAGTGGATTCAATGAATGTGACCTGCTGTCAGGACTGGCCAGAAGGAGAAATATGAAATGTGATTTGGGGTATCTCTGCTCTCCTTTGATCTTAGTGCCAGTTTGGCTGCTAACATATATCAGAACAGCTTCAATAAATGCTAAGTTATATATAGCCCCAGAGGGATATATAAACCACTGGGGATGTTCATTATTCTGAAATGATCTAACTCTGCCTCCAGCTATGTGTGCTACATTAGACAGTGTATGGGAATCATCTGGGCAAACATAGCTGCCTACAGAAGGAGTCACTTAGGTCTTGTTTATAGTCAATGGAGTGAAGTAGGTACTTGTAAGGAATGGTTCATCTCACTCTGAAGAAGACATCTAACACAGATCCCATAAAATGCACCCTAGAAGTGCCAGAACATGTTTCCAAGCTGAATCTGTGTAAACAAGAATTTAATTTAGGACTGGAGAGTGGTAGAGAGAGAAAGAGGTAGATACAGACTGCAATATAACCAGCTAATTTTATCATGCTTAAGGATAAAAGTTGAATCCTCCCTGGAGATCCCCACTTCTCTCCTTTAACTAAAAAGAGATCATGGAATGTCAGTCTCAGGTGTTAATATCCATGTGTGCAATTCTAAGCTGGTGGTATAAATCCCACTCTGGGACAAACTAGGTTGATTTTGGCCAGATCTGCAGGACTTATAGACCTTTAGATTGCAAACTCTTCTTGGAAGTTTTATTGGAGCAGATGAGAGGTATGGGTAAATAAAAATCAAGAAACAATGAAACCCATAATACATTCGGACTACATTCTAAATGTTATCGAATCCCATATCTCTTATTAAAGATTTAGTTACATCCAGTTGTGAAATGTATTTTTCCTTTCCTATGTTACTTCTCTGTCCTATCAAAAGAGTCATACTCAGAGCTTCTAGTTACTTTACACTGCAACCTAAAATGACTTTGCAAAGGAAGCTAATTCAAGGACTTCATCCAGGTCATGGATGATTCCCCAAAACCAGCATGGTTGTATCTATTTGAGTGCAGCACCGTAAGAAGTGTGTTATCACCACTGGGTCTATACACACAACTGTGGCAGTGTGCAGGGTACCTCTGTCTCTAGCCTGGTTTTGGATCTAGTTCGCAATTCTTCCCCAGCCTGACTTAAGACCATAATCTCCAATAATTTCAGTTAGTTTAGGTACCAGGGCACTGGAATATTATGAATTCGAACAGCTCATTTAATGTATAGTTTCAAAAAGGGATTATTTCAAATGTACAAAAGACAAAACATACTTTATTTGCTAAACAGTAAAATTAAATCTTCTGTTTGCATTGTCCATAATTTTCCTCCAGAAAATACTAATTAACAAAATTTGATAAGTGATGAAATCTCCCAAATCAGTTTACACTATTTTGCTACCTATGCAGCATGAACACTCCAGGAAAGAGAATACCACCATTAAACTTTTCAGAACTTTCAGAAAAAAGAAAGAGACAAGTAAAACCATGAAAGTTTTCAGGAAGATAGTAAAATTTCCATTCTAGAATGCCAAAAATAGAGAATCACACACTATATGTTGCTTTTGATGGTGAAATAATCTTCACTTTGCAGAAGAAATGATGGATGAAGAAAAGCCTTAAGAAGCAAATACAATTTTACTCAAAAGCAATATCTTCCACTTCTAACAGAAGCTTTTGAAAGTCTGAGGGGTTTTTGTTGATTTTTTTTTTCTATGTATTAGTTAATGAGATTTCTTTATTTTCCCCAGATGACTTGCCTAAGTAATTTCTTTTATGGCTGCACACATCTTTTAACATTTTGAGGAGTAAAAAGGGACATAAAATAAAGAATTGTTTTTAATTAGTGGGTTTTTTTAAAGAATGAGTGATAAGTGAACTAGAATTGAGCAATAAAAAAACAGAAGTAAATTTTTAATTGCTAAGGATTTATAAGATTATTTGGATTTGAAGAGTAATTCCCTTTAAATAAGAGTTAAGTACTCCTCTCTACTGACTTTATAGGATAATTGATGTACTCCTATTATTAGTTAAGTTTCAGCCATAGAATTATCTTCACCATTTGACACAGGAGCTCTACACTACAGTCTATTATATATCCTCACATCTGAGTTACTCAGCAGTGACTGGTATCTGAGGAAGCAGCAGCCCAATTAATACTGTGACTATGCTTTAAGAACCAAATATGTTTGCAACCTGAATTATTACATCCAGTACAACCAAGCTTAGAAGTTGTTGAGAGCATAGGGGGTTTTTTCATTATTTTAGCAGGATGTGTCTTTGAAACAAAGCCTCACATGATTAGCCTAAAGGAGTTTTGCAAAACTAGTTTATAATTACTATGAATAGCTTAATTTGAATGGTGGAGTTATGAAACGTGAGCAAATTTATGTGATATGACTAATTTTCAGACTTGCTTACATTGATATAGGGAAACTTACTTTGTAGTGCAAAAAAGATTGCACTTAAAATTATACTTGTGTACATCGTTGAAATTGTTCTTGACAGGTTAAAATGAGGAAGAAAGTTAAAAGCTAGGAATTTCCCCAGAAGAATTTGGCAAAAAACTAACATAAGACACTTTGTTTTAACAATGTGTTCATATTTTAGTGATAGTCTGGTTTGACTCAATTTTTCTCAATATAAATTGTGTTTCTTTACTTTGTATAAAATTTTATTATGCAATTAGAAAAAAATACTAAAGAATTAAATACAGAAATTGCAGTTCCAGACACTTTGTAAGGAAACTGCATGCTTAATGTTTTCAGACCCTTAAAAATGTGTTGCACGATGTAATATCTTTTCTGATAAGATTTCTAGTTGCTACATTTGTGTTGGAAATAACTGGTTACACATTAATGAGACTTAATCCTGTGATGTCAATATGAATCTTCTACTGATTTCAATATAGTGTACAGCATGCTCAGGAAACAAGAAATAATACCAGCTGGAAAACTCCCTCATAGCCTATTAAGTAGCTATTTCCAAGGGGGAAAAAAAGAAAAAAAAAAGAAAAAAAAAAGAAAAAAAAAAAACCTTAACGACACGAAATGCTAGAGAAATTTTCATTTGTCAGAAGACTTTGGTTAAGTCTGTGGTTAAAACTTTGGTCAGCCACCTTTTTGCTCTGGAAGTATGGAAAACAATGGCATGATTTTTTGGTACATTTGAGTGCTTTTGTATTGCAGCAATATTTGGAAAGTCAGGTAGTAAAGTTGCTGGAGAGTAAAATCTAATAGAGACAAGTCCTGTGTTGTAAATATAAATCAGTCACTCTGACAGAGAGTGGAGAGGAAGACCACTTCGAACTTTAAACTATCCTAACACTCTTGCCCCTGTCATCAAAACACTACTTCCCTCATGATTGATTTTTAACTTTTGACCAGAGAAAAAGTAGAAAAAGTAGTAATAGACATATTCTAGTAACCGATGATGATTCTGTTAATTAGTTAATGACAGATTGGCCTCAGCCTTTCCTATGGTACTTGTTTATCGTGAGTAGCCATTTAGATCCAGACCAAACTGGGGGAAATAAAAAGTGAGGTTACAGACTTGTTAATGATACCCATGATGTGTAACTAAGCTTTGGAGATTTACTTGTGATCTCATGGCATGTCTAAGCTGAGGTCATTATTTGGATACAGAGTTTAGAGGATAAATGTGCCCATTTGGAAAAGCAGGTAGAAACTCCAAATAGGTAAATTAGAGAGTATTGTTTAGGTAACTAAAGCCTACTTATATCACAGAGAAACACCAAATCAATTAGGTTGGAAAAGACCTCTCAGTTCATTGAGTCCAACCTATGACCAAATGTCACTTTGTCAACTAGACTACAGCACCAAGTGCCACATACAGTCTTCCCTTAAACACCTCCAAGGACAGTGACTCCACCACCTACCTAGGCAGTCCATTCCAACGTCTAATCACCCTTTCTGTGAAGAAATTCCTCCTGATGTCCAACCTAAACCTCTTCTGGTAAATTTAAGACTATGTCCTCTTGACCTCCTGTTGCTGGTTGTCTGGGAGAAGAGGTGAACCCCAGCTGGCTACAACCTCCCTTCAGGCAGCTGAAAAGAGTTATAAGGTTACCCTGGAACCTCCTCTTCTCCAGGCTAAACAATCCCAGCTCCCTCAGCTGCTCCTCATAGTACTTTCACTCCAAACTCTTCATCAACTTTGTTGCCCTTCGCTGGACTCGATGCAGCACTCAAGGTGTGGCCTCACCAGTGTCAAGTACAGGGAGAGAATTACTTCCCTAGTCCTGTTGGCTGCATTATTTCTGATACAGGCCAGGATATATTTCAGTTTTTCCTCTAATTAGTAGGCAAATGTTCACATCAAGTAGAAGAGGAGAAGTGAAGAACAATGCAGAATGGTCTGTGTTCTAACACAGAATCACAGACTGGTTGAGGTTGGAAGAGCACTCTGGAGGTCACCTTGTTCAAGCCCCCTGCTCAAGCAGGGCCAGATAGATCCCTGGTAATATAATAATGAGGTAACAAGGCAAATTCCTCAATAATGAACTATGTCATCAGAAAAAAAAGGAAAGAAAGTTATTTCCTCAGTATGCTGGGGAATTTCTTTAAATCATTTTCTTGAACCTGAAATCAATTATATTTTCCCTTTTGATTAAAAATATAAGAAATATCTTGGGCAGAGGCCAAATCAAACTGATGTCTTTTCCTTTCTGTATTTGACCATGACGAATCAAGAAGTGAATCATTCATGAATGAGATCCCATTTCATCCTCCCGATGGCCCCTCTGACATGACAGATTTCTTTCAGTTCTTTCAGAGCATGATTGCACCTTTACAATTTTGCAATCTACACTTGGAGCGAAGCCCAGGGTAGCAGGCCTTGTTACTCACTTGAGTTAACACAGAAAGTCTCTTTATCCTTTAAACACATCAGCTCAGTAAGTGACTCAAAGAAGCCTTTTCAGAATTAGGTTATGTTCACCAAAGGGACAGTAAGCAGAACAATAGACATTTACTCATCAGTTTCTGCTTACCTAAATCTTAAAGGTTTCTTACATCTCAGGTTCCACTCACTTCTACCTTCATCTGTTAGGAGAAACAGATCATAGGACTCAATGAAATATCCAACCTTCATGTAACTTCTCTGTCAGTTTTCCTCATACTGTAGCATCTTTCTCATTTCTTCTTCACACCCAAGGAGTGTTTTGAGTTTTAGTGTTTTAGTCCTCTTTTTCTTTCTAAGTTATGTGGAAAAACAAACTCTTTTAGCCTAAGTAAAGTTAGTTTTACTAATTAGAAAATTAGTTTTCCAATTAATATATTTCTCATTTTCTAAAAAATAAAACAAAAAAACAAACAAAAAAACCCCAACAAAAAAACCCCAAACAAACAAACAAACAAAAAAAACCAAACAAAAACAAAACAAAACAAAACAAAAAAACAAAAAACAAAACCCTTCAGATTTCAGGTCTTTGAAGTAGATTATTGTCCTATTGAATGTTTTTATCAGCCTCCTATTGTTTAGATACTACAATATCAAACAGGATAATCATAATTTAATTTACTATCTTTGAAAAAATTACAAAATTAAGAAAGACTCTATGTCTCCAACTTCAAATGATATAGTGATGCTATGAAGAATGGCTTTATTTTGCTGTTATGAAAAAGTGTTTCCTCATCATATAAGTTGTTTCAGACTCAACCATCTTATGTAATAAGTGATTTTTGCATATTCTTATTTTCAGTGCTAAAATTAATTATCATCAAATGTATAATTTCTGATAAAATAATGTCCTTTAAGTAAGCAGAGTCTTCTACCCCCAAAATAGTTTCCAGCATCTGAAAACTGTAGTAATACAGAGTTACTGAGGAAACAATAGAGGGCCAATATAAGTATTCTCTCTTTTAAATTGCAGACAGCTATTTTCTATATTAGGTATGGTGAAATGGTATTTTAAGGTGCACAAAAAAAAAAAAAAAAGTTAAAAAAAAGTATATATATATATATAAAACTCTCTTGTCATTCAAGCATGTGTTCTGTTTGTTACTGTGTTGAAGAACATTTCAAGAAAAGAACTAAAAACTGATATTAGCAATTTAAAATATTTTTCTTCATAAGTCAAGATTTTAAGAGCAAGAATTGCAATGATTTATTTCTAGAAGAGAATAATGTTGCATTGAAAATAGAGTTATGTTATGAAAAGTCCTTACTATGCATTTGTTTTTCTCTATTGATTTTTTTTAAAATTATTATTATTAAATTAAACAAAAATCAGTAGAAACATTTTAGGAAGTTTCATGTATATTTTTCAACATGATGCTATTTGTTAAATTTCAAAATTAGGACATTATTTTTTTCTCATCCTTCTTCACTAGATGTACAGCTGGTTGTGAATTTCCCTTCTGTTTTAGTTCTCTAGCTCTAATGGTCAATACAGTTTGATGGGTCTTTTCATGGTTCAGAGAATCACGAAATCACACAAGTTCGGAAGGGATTGGAAGGGTCTTTGATATCATCTAATCCAACCCCCTGCTCAGAGGGGGTTCTGAACCCGGCTCCTGCCGGAAGCAGATTCAGTCACCAGAGATGCTTCTGAGTGACAGTGATATCAATCAGAGACCACCTTTTGATGAGGTTTTTTGATGGAAGCTTAACCAGTGCCAGTAACAATGAAGCACAGAACTGATTATTGTAGACATTATTAACAGAGTAGCCCAAAGATTTTCGTAGAAATCAGATCTGGCCTTCACACTTTTGTGCCGTTTTGTCAAGGCTGTCTGCAGGCTGAAATTAATTCCCATGAAATGTGAAATGTTTCTTCAACTGACATACAAAGCAGCAGCCAGAACTGATGGAAAACATATTCTTTTATACTGTTTTGGAGGAACAGATTAAATTTAGTGCTAACAATTTGGGGGGGAGGGGCACTTGGGAAAAAACAAACTAAAAAAGTAGCACATATAAAAGAAGGGCATCCCTGGTGGGACTCAAAACTAATGTCTAAAATCCAGTTAAAGAAAACTACTATTCCACTCATTAAATTTATCCATAGAGTTATGCGATAAGAGAAAAGACACATTTTCAGACACCTTACAGAAGGTTATGTGACAGAAAACTTGAAGGAGTTCTTTGTGAATTCAAAAAACTGCTGAAGGATAGTGTATAAGGGAGGAAGATATTTACTTCCCTTATAAATTCCTCTGAATTTCTGCCATGAAACAAAACAAATTGCCTTAGTTTTCATGTGTTGACAGCAACATTTTTGGAGACCGGCATTGCTTATAGTAGTTTAATATAGTTTAATTTCCAGAATAACAAAAGGTTTTCCTCTAAAACATGCAGCATCCTCTACAAAATGTTGAGACTATGTTTCTAAGTCAAATTTGACCATCAAGATAATTTCTTTTTTACCCAAGTATTGGCACTAAGTTTAAGATGTTCTTCCATATAGTTTAGGAGCTATTATAGCAATGTAAGAACAGAATCAACTTTCAAACCAGTAAATGGTCACTTTGTGGGTGACCAAATGTTTCTACAATTGAGATGTGGGAGAAAGAAATACCTTGCACTGAAATATAACATCTGTCTCTTGAACCATACTGAAGTGAGATGTGGTTGAAAATCATACTCAAATCAAGGACTGCGTATGGGTGCTTGATAGGTTTAATATACAGAATGAAATTATTTACAGAGCTGCAGACAATATTTCTGTCTTTCAGAAACTGATTCTGAGTTGCATGCTATGTTGAGGCTCTGTGGAATGCTTTTCACCCATGGGATCAAGAAATAATGTAACAGCTGTATGCATACGTAGAACTTTATAACCAGGACTTATTTTAGAGAAAATAGTGATCCATTTCTGATTTCAAAAGACAGTGTCTTGTACTATAGGAACTAAAGTGCAGCTTCAGTCTGACAATAGAAGAGGAAGAGTAGAACCTTGGGCTTAATGAAAGCTGAATTAATTTTGGAGACAGAGGAGCAGTGTTGTTTCAAAAAGAAAACAGTTATTCTAAAACCTCACTGAAGAGTTTTGGGAAAATGTTACTCCTGTGACACAGTCCCCAGACATATTCTAGATGCTCAGTGTTATTCTGAGATACTTATTTACAGCTCTTTTAAACAAAATGATCTTCATAAACTTTTTTTAGGGAATGACAGGTAATTATTTTTCTTCTTCATTATTTGCCTTCTAATGCCTATGGAACTAACCAAGAGGCATTTGACACATTCAACACAAACAAACACAGCTCCAAAACTTACTAAATGCAGTCAAAAGGGATTCAGGTGAAATTCAGTGGAAACATCTACAGCTTAGTTAGTTCCTTATCAGGAACATGTTGTTGAACGGGTTTGTATTAGAAATCAAGATGGCCTTGTTTGTGCTTTTTTTCAAGAATCAGAACCCTTCTTGTGTTTCCACTTTAGTACAAATTTTCAAAGGTGTTTCAAAGCTTTAAGAGATGACCTTACCTAAATTTGAGCTAAACCAAAATTACTCTCCAAACAGTTCTATAAAGGACTGAAAATGCACACAGAAAAAGGGAGTCACTGGAGAATGATGGAGAAAACCTTTAATTATTTGAAATTAACAGAAGACTGTCACATTTCCTTCAGAAGGGTTTCCATTCACAAGGAGAGGTTCTGTTCTGAACATGACTATGAAAGAGGTATCTGCATAAGGAACCCATTCTATCATATCCCTGAAGTCCTGTAGCAGTCTGACACTGACTACAGTAAGAACAGGATTCAGCGGCAGTATGTTTTTCACTGAGGGATTCTTCTGAGAGTTTATCTTACCAGCACCACTGCTGATTTCCCTATCTTGTTGAAAATGAGTGTAAAAGAGGTGCAGAGAGTTTTGCTGAGTGACTAGTTAGTAAAACTTTACTCCTATCTTTCAATTTTATCCACACTGCTTAAAAAGACTGTCTTTTGTTCCTGTTCCTGTTTGCATGTCTTTTCAGTCCTTTATCAGTTCCACAGAACTGCCATCTGAACAAGCTCATTTCAGACAAAAAAAAAAAAAAAAAAGACCCTTAAGGCTTGCAAATATGTTTTAAAAAAACAAATTGCTGAACATGTTTTCTTAAAAATCCCAAACAAAAACCCCCAACAAAGAAATGAAATAAACCAAACCTCGTCAGGATAATGAAATGAAATTTTGCTTTATAGATCAGCTGACATAGATGCATTTGTTCAGACATCAGATGAGCTTAGAAGGAATCCTCCTAGCATGTTAGAGGAGGCCCCTGTACCTCTCTCGATGGTTGTCAGACTGGATGGAGTTGGTTTGCTTGCTTTGACAATCTTTCACCCAAAGCCTGCAAACATTTTTTGTTCAACAAAGACACAAAGAAGAGTCTGCAGACACCTCTCCAGATGCCTAGGAGACTTCTCTCTAGTACAGCAATAATTCCAAATACATGATAGTTCAGATAAAAAAGAAAGCTATATCGTCAGTGCCCATGAACTGAATCCATTGTCACAAAGTATTATGATAGCTTCAGATAAAACTGATGCTACAAGAGTTGTAACATTGACTTATCACGCAATGCTGAAATGAGACACACAAGAGGCAGCAAAGTAGCAATTTTAGAGCCACTTTTTTTGCTGTTGTTCTGTAGTAAAATTTCTGCCACTTAGAGTATCCCGAGAGCATCAGTCCAAGCATCTGCATGTCATTTACATGAGACTTCATTAACATAAGTACAAACACTCTATGGATTTTGTCAGCTCTGTGCAGGGAAGTTACAAACTTCTTGGTGCTAGGTTCCAGTTGTCCTTTTCTGATCGGTAAGGAAGGAAAATATAGGATTTCATTAATTTCACTTTATGTATCTAACATGTAGGCTTTTTGTCTGAGCGTGGTATTACCACTCAAAGATGGCAGAGAGAACATGTAGAAAACTGTTATAGCATGAGATAGTAACGCCTGTTTCTTTACATCAACCCAAAAACAGCTTAGCAGAACTTACTCAAAAGCTGTCTACATCTAGGGGGATTAATCCTACCCTTGGAGTCCAGATAGAGGAGATGCTGAATGTTCCACATTCATTCAAACTTTCTGGCAGTGCTTAGTCTAAGAATTATTATTTCAATGAAGTAACTTTGCAGTGTCTTGAGTCTGTTCTGAAAGAGCTTCTTGATTATTTGACAAGCCGCATTAAACAGAAATATCACCAATGCTGGTTCAACCAGCTTGCTCTGTGCAGTCTCACAGTGACCAGCTGAGAACAGATGTTTCAAGAGGTGGCAAAGGTAGTAATTCAAACTATTGACTACAAAGCAGATTTCACAAGAACTCAGTTGGTTTTGATGCAGTTAATCTTGCAGGATGAAACTGATTTGATTACTAATAATTTTTTAGAGATTAGTACTCAGATAGCTTCTTAGTGCTAACCTTTATTTTCTCTTATAACACAGTCTTCAATATGATATGTTATATGCTGCTAAATGCTGCAATATTATTTTTGTGACTATATGATATATCACATTTTGTATAATTATTTTAATTTCATGTTAATGTCTTTTTATTATTTTAGTTTTACATATATAGTTGTATATTCATTTTTTACCACAACTAATTGATTTACCTAAGATAATATAAAAATTTCTGCTGCAAAGAGAGTGCTGAGCCTCCATCTCTCAAATAAAATGTCTAATCAGTTGTCAGACTCAGGAAAAAAAGAAAAATGCATTCTTCTGTATTGGATGTCTTTTGAAATTATTTGAATTTTTGTTTAGAATCTTCACAATTTCTTTACAAACTTTAGACAAACAGAAAAGAGCAGAATTTTATTCCTTAAAATGTTATAAAAAGTGTAATATCCTGAATAATGCCAAGCACAGTGTAGAAAGGGAGGAACAGTGTCTGGAATTTTGTGAGTGGTGTGTGTGGGTAGACTGAGCCATTTACACCAAACCAGTGTTGGTTGATGTGCATACACTGAACCATTTCAAAAGTAAATGCTTCAATGACGACTTTGTTGTACTGAAGGGTAGACCAGCCAATAACCACATGATCCCATCCTGTGTTCTTGGCAGTCTGAAACTTGAGTTCCTGCATATAACAAAGTATAAATATAACTCATTCAATAAAAAATTAACTGAAGACTTTCAAAACCTTTTTTTTTCTTTAATAAAAGGCTTTTGGAATTAGTTCTTTTCTACGGAAATCTTCAAGTCATGTTCTTTCCTTCAACCAAACCACTCAATCTGCTCACATGAAAGAAAATAAATAAATAAATAAACTGTGTTTTCCCTGCTTCCTGTCTCCCCATGTGTGGAGTTGTACAGATTATACAAGATCTCTCAGAACAAGTTTGCATGCAAGAGTGTGTTTCTCCTTTTTGAAGGCAGAAATGTCTGGATCGCTAAAAAGCTCTCTACCCCCCTCATTTAGCTTTGCTGTTGGATAACTGGATACTTGCAAAGCTGCAATCACACAGATCAGACAAGCTTAGTGAGCTAAACTAAATACCTCTGTAGTTATATTTGAAAGGCAAAATGATGTTAAACCTGAGGTATTGCAGGCTGCTTGACAGAGGTGTTGAAATCTGGGGCAGATAAAAATCATTGAAGTGGAAAGTGGGAAATAAAACATAAAGAGAAAAGAGATGAAGATTTAGTTTTCATGGGAAACTTGCTTCACTAAACTCTGAATTGACATGGTGAATTACATTAACAACTGATACAGATGCACATTTGGTTTTTTGGCAGATTAAATCCAGATGTAGTTACCACTCTACCATACAAGACCTGTTGATCTGTCTGTGTTGGGTCTTTCCAATGAAAGGGCTTCCCATTCAGCTGATTATACCCACACAAGAGACACTGCCTCCACTAACATTGACTAATTTCTCAGGAGGTCTGCTATGGTCTTTTTGTTGGCCTGACAAAGGCAATAATTTAAATTACTTTCATTTCTAGCCTCTGTGATACCCTAACTATTGAAAGCAGTTTCTTCCATCCTGTTCTTTATATCAAAGAATTTTAAAAGTGACCATAGATTTTGGGTAATTTTTACTTTGAACTAAAGTCTAATTTTCAACACTTTCTGAAAACATAACTCACAATATAAATGCTCCAAAAATACCAGGAAATATTAGGCTTATAACACAAGAAATAGCATAAACTCAACAGATCCAGCTGATGGTATAAGAACCATATCAAGTTCAAAAGATGTATTTGTTAGCCCTGGTAACATCTCCGAGGAGGTTGGTACTTGATAAAAAAGTCATGATGGTACAAGTAACAGAAGATTTCTGCAGGGATGCCATGTGGTCGTAGGATGCTGATGTTGATGATGCAGAGAAGAGTAGCCCAGCAAAGCCCACAGTGGCTACTGTCCCCATATCCTACAAGATCTAGTCACTAACATAGACCCCTGCAGCTGCCAGACACCTAGGTAAGGTTTCTGAAGGGCTGAGCAATCCATGTTTCTTAGATGGTTGAGACAAGTACAGGACAGAGAAAGGCAGGAGAGACCACTCCGCTTGTGCAAAGGAAGGTCAAAGGGAAATAAGGAGAGGCCTTTAATAACTTGATCAAGGTGGGGGCATTTTAATGCTGACTTCCTGGACCTTTCTGGCCATTATAAGAAAGGGAAGCCTAAGTAGCAAGCAAGACTCAGTGAGATTAAAGTATAAGACTGATGCCTCTGAAGGCATTTTGATGCACACATATGTTCACCTCCCCCTACCCTTATTGAAAACAGACATGTTAAAGTTTGCCGAAATCTTCAAAGGTTTCAGAAACATATATGTGCTGAAGGGGCCGAGCTTTACTGTGTAAACACTAACTATTCAGGTCATTGAATCACATGAAATATTCATGGGAACAAATATATGATCAAACATGTCCATTTGTTTATGATTGGAGTTCAAATGTTATCAAGATGTTTTTGTCATTGTCATGTATAAATCTGTCCTCTGCACAGGAAAAACTCATTCCCTGTCCCCACCTGCAGTCCACCTCCTGTGTGCCCTCCATGAACCTGCAGTCAATCTTGCTTCCTTCTGGCTCTCCTGGGTGGAAGGACACCTACTCAGGAAGGCACTAGTACCACTCCCAGCGCTGGTCCAGGCCCTACTCTCAGAAAACAATTTATTGCTCTAACAAAATGATGCAACCATTTTCCAGACAGTTTTTTCTCTTGTTTTTCATAGCCCACAGCAAGAGGCCAGCTTTAGCTCCAGACATGAGTCAGACACCAGGCAGGTAGACAGCAACCCTTTCCTGGCTTACGTGGAGTGGTCCTGTACATTCTCTGTATTGCTCAATCCCATTCAAAGAACCCCCAAGAGTCTCTGTCTCTCACCCAGCTTTCTATAGCTCTACAGATTGAAGCTGAATGTCTTCACCAGCACGTTGCTACATGCCTCTCTGTTCTTCAGCCAAGCTTTTAATAGCACAAATCTTTTATTGAAGTAATAGGATTAAATCATATCTGGACAGAAACAGCTCGACCTTGTCATCATGGAGTATCAGGGTAGAGGCTGAGTGCATCTCCACCTGATGGAGTGGTGGAGTGCATTTCCACCAGCTGTGCTCTGTGGAAAAGAAAGACACTGCATTTGGGAAGCAAGGACAGGATTTTTTTACAGCTCCCAGAGGTATGCTTTTTAGGCAAATAACTTTTTTTTTGATTTTTTTTTTTTTTTTTGCCTATTCTGACAGCTGGCTCTGATGGTTAGTACTGAAATGAAAGATTTTTTTCAGGGTCCTTTGCTGATAGGGATCAGATAGTAATTTCTTCAAGAAAGAGTCTTGTTAGAAGAAAGAGGCCTTTTACAAAAGCAGAAGTTCAGGATTCCAGAGAAGTACCAACATTATTGCAGTGTAAATAAGATTGTCCTCACACTGAGAGTTTTTCATAAAATTATTTTGAATAACAATAATAATAAAAAAACCATTATTCTTTCCATATAACAGAACAATATGAAACTTCCTTAGAAAATAGGAAGAAAAAGTCTTCAAATAGGAACAAAAAACATTTTCTAATAAAAATAAGGCCTCAAGCTACAGCAGAATACCTCTCAGATACCTCTCCAAATTCTTAATATTTGCATTATTCTCCTTAAGTTATGGTGGATCAAATCCAACTCATAAAGTCAAAACATATTGCACAAATATTTATTTATTTAGAAGAGATAATATGAAAGCCAAGTAAATGAAGAAATGGGGTACCATCTTTAAAGCTTCAGTAAACTAATGGATACCAGGAATAAAATTTCTTCATAACCAGATTATGAAACATTACTCACTGTGGGCTTTTTTCATGGTATTTACAAAAGCAGCTAGCAGTGGTCACTGTCAGTGAGAGTAACACAGACACCTTACTGTTCCAACATTGTTTCTGTTTATAATATTTACTGCATGTACACTTAAGAATCCTGCTTGGGATGTACATCCCAAACACAGTATAAACACAAAATAACACAGGACTACATTCCTAAACATCTTTGCTTATTTGCAGAGAAGACTCAACTCCAAACTGTTTGGATGAAGCAGGATTTGCTAATAATGTCTGGTGTGATCATTGCCACAGGTTTCACAAGAACTATTTACCGCAAAGACACACATGCAACTTGTACAAAGTGCAGAATAAATCCTATGAAGCAATGAGTTAAAAATCCATTGTAGTATCTTACCTAGCATCAATATGACCTAACATTTGGCAGGAAATTGACTGGAATTATGCGTGCCCTATCTACTTTATCACAAAATCACTGAATGCTGTTGAATTATTTGTAGTATGGCATGTTTGATTTACTCATGGATTTCCAGAAATGGCATCACCAGGTCAGCCAAGATATTCCAGCTAAAAAGGTGACATCATTCCTGGAAGTTACATTTTGTAAGAATTATATTAAAACATGATACCTTACTTTTATTATGTCTTTCACTCTGTAGAACCACTTTACAATTTGTTTACGTATTTCTCCATAAGTGTAAGCACAGTGAACGTAACATCTCCTGCCACCAGCATCATGTACCATGTTCCTTCTTAAGAAAAGAAATTAAGAGTAATGTAAACCATTGAAATTACAGGGTAATTTTGCATAAGAAAAATGTGATCACTAAAAGATAATTTAGCTAGGGCATCCAGGAAAGGGCTCTGCATATATTTCCCCTTAGCTCTTTTCTGATATTTCAGTCAAAATCTGTTTTTTCCTGAAAGATGACACACAAAACCCAGTGTTTTCTTAACCTCAGCTGCAAAATTAGTTATAGTTTACCTACTGAAACTGTAATTTCCTTCCTACATATTTGGATCTCAGAAATCTCTTCAATCTGCATCAAATACTAGACTTAGACTATGATATCTACTATGATGGCAGCTGAAATTAATGAGGTGTCCAAGTTAGTCCCTGTGTCAGTCCAGAATGTCTGAAGTTCTTCTGGATACATTTCATTATTACAATTGCACAAAATGTTTTCAGACAGGTTTTTACAGCCCACAGAAGTTTGTTTTCTAAGCAGGAGAATCCTTGGATAATAAGTTAAAAAATCTCTGCTTTTGCATTGCTGGATGTAAAATTCAACCCCTGGAGCAGAAAATGTAGTATTTTTGGTCGGGTCAAGGCTGTCACTGTGAGTTTAATGAGTAGTCTGCAAACATTTTGTTGTTAAGCTTCATTTGAAAAACCCACCTGGTAACAGCAGATAGGTGCACTGATAAGTTTAGTAGCTGACTCTTTTTACTGTATTTCACCTTAGCTTGGGGCAGAACCGTTAAATTTGTTGTGTTTTTTTAAACCTTTAGCCAGCTTATGCTTCCTGTATCCAAAGAAACCAGAACTACCAGTTCTTCCAGCTCTCTGGACACACAGTCAAAATGATTGACTAATGTCTTCCTGTTCCTTGCAGAAGAACTTTGTAGTGGAATGGGTGTCAGTAGTCCCCAAGAGTGCTGGGGAATGAGTGCATTTGCATTGGGCTCCTGGGAGCAATGAAAGCAGCTGCTGCAATACTGGAAAGATGTTGGGAAAACAAGGAGTAACTAACTGAGGTGCAATAGCAGAGTCCTGTGTTGAGGACCTATAGCAGGGAGGGATATCTGCAAGTCTGTAGTGTGCTGCTGACAGAAAGGATTTACACTCCTGGCCTACCAGAAAGGATGAAGGCAATGAAGTCAGGGCTGCCACTGCTGCCAGTTTTCTCTCCTCTCTTGCCAAAACCACACAAGAACCAGGATCACTCAACAACATGCTCTCACTGCCACCAGGCCTTTCCCTTTCCCCAGGCTCAGTGAAGGGGAGACAGGAGGCAGAGAGCAGAGCTAGAGAATACATTCATGGTAGTAAGGAAAATAGACCAAGGTCTATTCTTGGGCTCTCTGAACATGTGATGCAGCTCAGGGCAGCCAAAAGCAGCATGGCAAGTTTTTCCATACTGTTTATTCTAAATAGTCCCTATACCCTAAATTATGTATACCCTAAATTGTGTCTGGACTTTGTCTTGCTGAGTGCCACTTGGCACACTAACAATTAAGTACTCACATACCAAATCTCCCTTCTCCTGTTTTCTTGTCTCCTCATTGCAGTGAGTCCCACCAGTCACAAAAGATTTTTGTACCTGGATCTTTCTAGGCACAGGTATTGAATCTGCATTGCACAGATTTTTGGGTTGGTTTATATTCCAGTGAGGATTTGTTACAAAACAAGTACCATACCCTTCTTTCCTGATAACAGCACAAATGTCATACAGCTTCTGGCACCAGTCAGTTTAAGAATTTCCAACTCCAGTAAATCTTATGTAGCTGACTAAAATACCATCCCCTAGGCTTACTTAAATCCCTTACATAAAACCACTCTGCATAGGGCTTTCTAACTGTCAGATTAACCTGCCTACTATAATGAAGGTAGGAAGTGAAACTCTAATAAAATCAAAATTTATTTTATGTACTGTAGAAACTGTAACCAGGCACTGAAGAATTTGTAATGGCAGGTAGCTATAATTACTGCAGGACTGAGAGTTGTCTATCCCATTACTTTAAGAAAATTTAATAATTTTTTTAAGCTTTAAATTAGTCATTCAAAATTAAATATTTTCTGCTTTAAATCTTCTCTAAGCCTTGCTTAATATTTCTATAGTATGTTAAGAACATGACAGTGTCTAAGTAAGTTCTCCTTGATTTAAATGAGACTGTTATCATAATTTGCAACACAGAATAAAAGTCACTGGGGCAGACACTTTGGTGTGTTACTGACAGCACGCACTGCACAACCTAACTAGTTTTGGGACTATATGCGTCTATTGATACAGGGCTGAAAAGTCTTACATCTTGATGCTTTTATATACTGTGAGTTGGGAAGTACTACTATTTCCATTCTGTCTATAGAATTAGGCATAAAGAAATCAGTATTTGATCCTTCAGGGTGTTATCTAATTAATTCTGTCTGAAATTATGGAAGTGATCTTCTTACATTTCTTTGTGGACTATGCTTAACTGATTCATGAAGTCTACAAAAGCTGTGACTGGGTGTACTGTCCTGAATGCTAAGCCAAACCCCTATGCACCCTTCTTAGCCCAGAAAAAATTTAGAGTGCTTTAAAGGGGACAAAACCAGGGATCTCTGACTTGGAAGTGGATTCTGAGACAATTTTTCAGCCGACATCAGATGTTAATCTCCCCAGTATTTGTTGTCTTGGATGAGAAAGCTTAAATCTGAAGAAGGAGTAGTATGGAAAAGTAGAAAAATGTGTCCTGTAAATTTGAAAATATAAATGTCCACTCATCAACTTTCACTTATCAAGTTGCTTTCATAACTACTTCCCCCCCACTGCCCGGTTTTCTTTCACATAATTCACATAATTTTGCAGTGTCTCTTACTGCCTGCTGAGCTGGCTATAAACTCTTGATATAAAATATGTTACCTTTTCAAGGAGCATGAAAATATAACGATACAGACGTGCAGCCTCGTGCTCACTCAGGTGAATGGAATGTAACTGCTAAACCCTCAGGTCAATCTGCACGTGAGGTGCACAGGAATGACATGGGCCAGTGGAAAGAACAAAACTTCATACTGCACCATTCTTCCCCCACTCTTTAAAGGAGAGTTGGGACTCCCTCAGTGTCTGGTGGTGTTTGCATCATTTTCTGTTTCATCAGCGTTCATGTCACATAGGTAGGTATTTCAGCTTTCATTATAAACTTTAATGAACCGTGTTCCTACTCCTGGTGTTAATGACTGCCTTTCCAGGCTTAATGATAGCAAAGTCCCAGTAAGCTATCAAGCCCATCTCCCAAAATTGTTCCCCAGAGTACCTTCTAATTTAAGAGTCCCAAGTAACAGAGTTTCTACAGCTTCCATTGAGAGACTTTTCCAATTATTTGGTTTGCTCTCAGGAGCCTTTCTGTATATTCATCCAAGATTTTTTTTTTTGCTTTTAAATTAATCCAATTATTTGTTTAAATCAACCAGAACTTTCATTGTAGAACTAACAATCAAAAAAGGAGAAGATAGAAAATAGAATCAAAATTACTAGCAGGAAAATGAATACTGTGTATGGACACTTCAATCTGCCATTTCTGCATCCAAGTGTGCATGTCTCCAGCCCTCATTTCTACAGCATCTATGAACAGTTTCCAGTTCAAGCCCTTTTTCTAGAAAGAGAATGTTTGCATTTGTCATAATCACAGGCTATCCCCTCAGTAAATAAGTGTGTGTGTGTGTCACTGTCAAGGGACAGATATGCATACTTTGGTGATGAAGAAAGAGAAGAGACACTCTATGGCCAGTTTTCTCTTTACAGCTTTCCACAGAGGTGCTACACACAGGGCCTTGTCTGCAGAACAAGCCCTGCAGTCCTGGCAGCTGCAGGGGAAAAATGGAGTAAGAAACAGTCTCACACTGAACTCTATCTCAACACAGGACAGAGTTCAAATCCTAGTCTAGGTCTGAATCATCACCAAAGTACAGAGATTCTAATCCTACACTAACAGAGCTGGTTTCTTTGCTGGCTTTTGTTAGAGAAGGACAAGGCTGACTATTCTGAGCTCCCTGGTTTATCCCCACCCATTTTGTATCACCTGAGAATTTTAGAAATTTTTATTATTAATCCAGTTTTTGGGTCTTCATTATCACAAGAGCCCTATATAATGATGAAATTTAGAAATTTCATATGCTTATCTGAAGTTCTGCTTCTGTTGTCATATATTCATTTGGATTGATATGATATACATCACATTACAGGTGTAAAGAAGGAGAAAGCATTTAACACAGTGAAGAAAGAATTCATGCTTACATGGTGTCCTAAGAAAGAAAGGGACTAATTTGATAAAGCTGAACACATTCTGATTTTTTAGCTTTTTTTTTTTTTTAATAGAAGGAGGTTATTTGAATATCCTTTGTTCATTGAAGTGCATTTTTTTTTCTTAAATTGCTTCATATTTGAAATTTTGCCAAGGTAAAGACCTCAGGGAACTTATCTGAGCAAAGTTCGTTTGGATTTTTGATGATGGATCTGCCATGGCCTTGGGAAGTTGATGTGTCCTTTTCTACTTGGCTCTTCCCACTCACCTTCACCATTAATTAGTGTAATTCAGACACAAAAGTGAGTGGGAAACCGTTTCAGCTATCTTTTAAACAACTTCAGAGTAAACAACAAAAAACCTAACCCAACAAACAAACAAAACCAACAAAAAAACCCAACCAAAAGCCAGAAGCAGCTTTGCAGTACAGTATTTGCAGTATAATCTAATGGTATTTCCTAGTGGTTCCTTTGGCAACTCCTGCTGATCACTTTTTATAAAGTGGTGGTTTAGGCCATTCATCATGATTTACCTTTTTTACATTTTTTCATATGTTCCAGAACACTTGGTCCAATTTTAAGATGGGCAACTCTGAATTTTTATGCTTTGTGTATAACCGTCTAGTCTTGTTTTAAATCATGCAGTGTTTTGGTCTCAATAATATTTTTTAGCAAAGAAACCACAGATGCCTTGTCATTTGCATGAATAAAGCTTGTTCTTCTGTAATTTTCTGCCAGAAACAGAGCAAAAAGGATAAAAATATTTTGAGAGAGCTTGAAAATGGAGACTCCCAACCTCAAATCACTAACTCAAGATGTCAGACTAGTTCAGTTACCTATCTCAGCTTTTTGATTCTTACCTCGATCAAAGCCAAATGCTAAAAGTTTTGAAGTTCACCATTCCCTGCTGTGACTCCTAAGATTTCTTAGAACATCTTATGCTCTTTTTAGTGCAAACAGCCTGAGCTACCAAGCTGAGCTACCTTATGAAGAAAGGTTTTGCAAGCAGAAAAATCACTGTATCTGCCATAAAGTGTCAGATAAATCAACATGAGATCTATGTGGAATGACAGGAACCCAAAGACTTTTTTGAGTCCTGAAGTCTATTCCCTATGTATCCTTCTCTGTCTGACATGACATTAAATTGTACTGCATAGATAACTTGGAAAAATGATCCATCTGTGATGTGCAACACATAGTTCCTGCAGAGTGACAGCTGAAGCAAGAAATAGCTGACTTGTACCAAACAAGGGTCACTAACGATGTAAATCAATATCAGGAAACAGGAAAGAATCGTAATGAAAGGAAACATTAACTTCATCAAAAGCAGCTTCAAATGCTTTTTTATTCAGAAAATCTTCACCCTTCCCTGCACTTTTGGGTTCTGTTACAGCTAAACTGAAAAATATTGTTGACCCTGTCACAATCACTTGCACAAATTTTAGTCAACCCCTTTTAATGAACACTGGAGATGTATAATAAATGTTATAGATGGACCATATATTACATAAGAATGAAATCATAGCTGTGCAGGGGTATGGCTATCGACTCTATACTTGCATATGTACTGATACACTCGTGAAGAACATCTGCAAAGATGCTATTGTTAGGTATGTGCACTGCTGCTCTGGTAATCTGCCATAGTTTGGATGTCTCTGTTTTGAGGTTGTGTGTAGGAACAGAAAGGTGACCAGGCTGTCAGGGCAGTTGTAACCATACTCCCACATAACTCACTCAGTCTACATCTAAGGTGGAGTTTTGGTTTGGTTTTTTTTTTTCCACTTTTCTGCCTGTTTGGATCTCATTTTTTGTTGTCTTATTTTTAACAGTCAAGCAGATCAGTGTTGGCTCTCCAAGGCAAACAGGATCTGAACTAAACAAATATTAGTGTACAAAAGGTGGTTTGTTTTGTACTGTAGTTTCAAGAGAAAGCTGGTTGGCATTATGTGCTTTGACTCAGGGATGCAAGCTTATTTCTCTAATAAGTTTAATACCCAGTTGCTTAGAGAAAACCTTTAAAAAATTATTTTTCCAGTTAGATCAAACTGGGGAAAAAAACTCCAGCAACAAAATAATCCAACTACACAAAGAATGGCCCTTCAGTGATTCTGGAAAAATAAAAAAAAGAAGAGGTGTAATGATAGCAGAAAAAATATTGTCCTAATTAAGAAAATCTTGTGATTCCTGCTTACTTTGAAATGGCAGATGATACCAGGTAAACATGACCATTTCTTTTCTTTCTTTCTTTCTGGACTAGATAAAGAAAAGCAAGAAAAAGATCACTTTCCCATTGGGTCAGATTATTCAGGCAATGATACATGTTATGTAGCTGCCTGATGCTTCAGAACAGTATCTGAGTGACCCAGATGATAACTTCAGTACACATGGTGCTATCCAGCCACTTCCCATACGTCTCCATGACAAAGCAAAATAAAGCACACCACCATCACAGCATGTTACACTCCTACTTTGTACATATTCAAACACAGGCACTCAGCAGGAAATGCCATCATTTGCAGGCTGAGACTGTCAAGTAGAAAGAGCCCTTGCAGACCTACAAAGAGTAACCAGCTGGACAACAGGTCTGCCTCCAGTAATGTTGTTTCCTCATCTAGACTGTGGTTAAGTCCTGCCTCTCAACAATAGGAAGATCATGAGCTCAGAGCAGTAGCTCCAGGCAGTGAGATCCTATTTACCTAGGGATTTGAGATGACTGTTGATGTTGTACAATTTTTATTTAAGGAGCCATTACTGTAGTACTTTATGAGAGCTTGAACCTCTCTTCACCTTCCCTGCATCACCCCACTTATCTGTACCTACAGAGCCCAGACTCTCACCAGCAATTAACGTAGCTTGAGTAAGTCACATCTTGGCAAAGTGCCTGTGAGACAGTTTCAGTCTCCTCTTTCTACTTCATCAACAGGACTTGTGGTTGATCTAGACCTTTGGTGACTATGATGACTCTATCGTCATAGGAGATAGGATTTGCATTTCTGTTTGTTACCGTCATAAGGCAGTCTTAAATAAATCTTTTAAGACTGTCTGAAATAGCCAGATGTTTTTTTGAAGTACACCATATCCTAGAAAAAATTCCTGGCAAGCATGAACAGAAAGAAATAACTCAATGCCTCTTTCCATTCTGCTTGGCATTATAGGGGAATGAGGGAACCATCTACTGCAGAAGTTCAGATGATAAGCAGCCTGTTTGGGGTCCCCAGAAACTTCTACCATGTCACAGAATTGTGTTACAGTTGGAGAGCAGAATGAAATAGTACAATGTCAAAGACAAAACCATTCTCCTTTTGGTTCACATGCAATACTCACTTGATTGGTACAAGCCATTTGCAACATTTTGGTACTCCATATTATTGACAGCCACGAAACATACAGAGAGATAGAAGAAGTGATTTGGAAAGGTTCAATTAAGGGGTATGTACCTTGCACTCAATGAAAAAGTTTTAATACTTGCCCATTATTTACCCCTAAACGTGATTTGCTCACAATAACAGAGGAAATCTGATTCTAGCTTGTCTAAAACTGATCAAAAAGAAAGACAAGGAAAAACAAATATGGGATTATTGTTCTTACAAAAGAAAGGTATTTTCAGGATATACTGTACTAAGGATAGCTGCTTAAGGGACTTTTGCACATCCAGTGACGTGAAGCATGAAAGCAGATCCTTTTGAGTTACTCTTTTTATTGAATACTTGGTCACAAATTGTCCTTTATCCTACATGTGTTTCTGATTACTATCACTCAGGACAGAGATCTCAAAGTTTTTGGTGAATAGCTAGATTCAAATTTGCTACTGTTTTCTCTTTTTCAGTAACAGATAAATGCAACCTGTGAGCAACCACTTCAGCCAGAATTTTAAATAGAATTTCTGAAGGGGAACGGTCTATCTGTCTTACGCTCTCAGAGTGCAGGTTTAATTTCACATGAAGCTGTAGTCGAACTGTTAAAAAGCCATAGATCATATAAAAAGCATTCAATGAATTACAAAATATTACTCGTGAAATGACATATTTTGTGTTAACATTTCTACAGCACTGCAGGAGTCAATCATCATCAAGAAAAGAGACTAGCTGTATGGAAAGAAAATGAAATTCAATGAATAATAAAAGAGAAAGTTAAGCTGCATGTATTTAGAAACTAATATCCTTGTATTGCATTAATGTATGAACTAACAGATCAAAGGTTTATAAGTGTCAAGAGAGAGAGGTAAATGTGTGCATCATTAAATGCTGTGTTTTATTTCTATAAACATAGATTATTATTCTATAAACCAGAAAGATTTATTGTAAAAGTGTATCTTTCTTTCTAACACAGACCATAGGATACTTTTATTTAAAGTAGAACATGACTTTTAAAAAGATCAGGGAAAAAAAATCAAAACAAACCACCAAACAAACTCACCATTTTATTCCTAATCCTTCAAAGCCCGAGAGAAAGTATTGCAATGATTAATTTAGTACACTCCATAAAAAAGATGTTTATTAGAATTGCACTTCTGTGTCACAGTCTGCTGGCCTACAGACTGCAGGACTGTGGACTACTGACTGCTGGAGTGTGGGCTACATACTGGCATCTCTGGGATGTGGAAAAGGGACAAACAGAGCCATAGATATAAATTCTGAGTAATCCAGCTGCTTAGAAGCAAATATTCATTTTTAATGTTTTGCAAAATTCAAGGAAAATATTTTTGTCTGTGTATGTATTAATGTTAAGCAGAAATAAAGGACAAGAGCGCAAGACTTTCTTACTGAAAGAAACCTCATGGTGAGTGAATTTGCCCTTCTGACATCTCCAGAAGATTCTGCTAGAATTCCAAGAATTCTTAACATTATAAACTGGAAGATAGATGGCCACTGGATTTATTCCTTAAGCCAAATTTATTAATGACATATAATTTCTCAAATAGCTCATTTTTACAATACCAGAAATACTATTATTTCTGAAAACGAATGAAGCCTTTTCAGGTGTCCTCATCTCCGTTGCTTCAGTACACTGGCAGATTCTTTGAGCTATGTCAATATTCCTCATGGTACTTGAAATCATACTTCTGTGTCTCTTCATATCCCTGGATTCAAGTGATATCAGCCACTTTAATCTGAGTTTGTTTGGCTCCTTTTTCAGTTATATCATATGATATGAAACTGTGAACCTTGTTCTGCATCACTGTTTACTGTGTCTCTGTGAGAATATTGCGTGATTCCAAGCAATAATATAAACATATTGAACACGACACTGAGTTTTTCATTTGCTGAACTTCAAACGTAAGAATATTAAAAATAATATTACCTCCTTAGTTCTACTCAGAGGTTGTTTTTTTTCTCTTAGAGCTAAAATGAAGTTTAGTATGTTGCTTCTTCATGTCCAAATGTCTAGGTCGTGTTTCTCTTGCAGAATTGAACCAGCCATAGCCTGCTTTGATCTCTGTGGTTTTTGTTATCCTTGCTATTTTCTCCTTTTTTTGGGGAAGGTGGATGATCAACACCAAATATTCTCATGAGGAGTTATGAAAATGTTGGCAGGAAAGGCAAGAACATCCCTCAGAAAGTCACAATCTGATCTGGATATTGGTCATATGATTTAAGTTTGTTCATCTTCCTGAGATATGTGCCTGATATGGAGTACTCTGAACGCAGGTAAAAAATCTTCCTTCCCTTGATGATGAAGACAAAAGGTAGGATGCTCATCCTTCCTTGCTTGCTGAGTATAGAGAGACTTTCGCCAAGACTTTCACATTCTCGGTGCTCCTGAGAAGTTGTCCTTATCAGTGATTTCTGTGGCCCGAGGCTGAGTGACAGTGAGGAGTAGAGGTTTTGGTACAACCCTCCTCTGGCTTCCAGTCTGAATCCACAGATCAGCCACATCATCTTTAACTCTGATATTGGATAGTGAAAAATTCTCTTCTGTTTTATTACCTGACTTTTACAAGTACAGCTTCAAGATGTAAAAACCCACCTCCTCCACCCAAAGAGGCACATAAACAAACAGAAAACTTGCCTGTGACTTTGGTAGTTTTATTATTGCTCTCAGGACCTTTTTATATGAGAAAAAACACCTGATGAATGGGATTAAGAAAGGCAAATAAACCTTTGTAATACTTTGATCAGTGATTTAAGTGCATTGAGTTTCAATTACAGGTACTGAATTTGGTCTTAATATGCTTGAGTGTATGTTTAAATCTGTTTAAAGAGAAATTTAATACCATCACTTTGTCATTAAACAGAAGAAATTTAGAGCTTTTCAGAAAATCACAAATGGCTTCAAAATATTGAAAGAATTTATTTAAAATATTCTTGGTTTTTTGTTTGTTTGGTTTTGTTTTGCTTTTTTTTTTTTTTTCATGTGTCTTCCTAAGGAGTTATTTTGAAAGAAGTTATTTGACTCAAAATAGGAAACAGTTGTCAGAACTCCAGTTTTGGCAAACAAATTGAGCCTGTTAACTAGTCTGATAAAAATAGACTTAGGGCAGTATGCTGTGTGTTATAATCATAGACATGTTTAGAAATATATTAAATTATTAAAAAAATATTTTTTCAATCAGTACATTTTACATTATAGATAGGAAAAACATTTTCAATTGAAATTTTGACCATGTTTCCGATAGCACAATTGTTACAGCTTTAATATGGATGTTTAATCATTAGCATTCTTGACTGAAATAATAAAGGAACATGAACCCAGAACCATTTAAACTTTAACAGCTTCTGAATCTCATCTTTCAAAGGACCGTTGGGTTTCTTGACTTCCAGCTGACAGAAAGGAAGTGGGTAAAATAAACTTCCTCAAATAGTGATTGGCGTTTATTTTATTCAGAATGCCAAAGCAGCCACAGTGAATTTCCCTACACAGCTTCAGAAAGACTTAGAACTGCTCAAGTTTTAAGATTTAAGCATATATCCAGGCAAGGAAGTCCTTATTTCTAGAATAATAGACATTAATTTTCAAGTTAAAAAAATTTAGAAATTGAATTTTTACATAGTTGGTATGGCATTGATTTATTTGAAACTGTAGCAAAGATGAAGCTAAATGGAGAAACATAAAGTTCAGGAAAAGCGAGTTAAATTACAATTTTATACAGTTCACTAACAACAGTTGAAGAAAGGAGGCATAGTAGTCACTATTTGTGTAACCTATTAAAATGTCCTAACTTCATTATTTACCTGAACCTTTGAGTGCTTGGATTGTAAGGGCTCTCAGAGACACAGAATCTAGTACAGACGTGTCCTAACTGCTACCTTGTGTGGTAGCAGCAGAAATATTAACCAAAAATAAAATAAATTTGAAACTGTTCTGCTTTTGACAGGCAGAATTAATATAATATAAATTGCTGTGCTATTTTAAGATGACCCATATACTAGTTGTATGTTATTTCTGTCAAGGAAGATAACTCAATACTGAGTCATTCTTTAAACTATTTGAATTAGCTGATTAGTTTACTTGCATCTTCTCATGTACAATGATGTTTCTGGAAACTATAAAAATGTAAATTATCTCTGCTCAAATTTTAAGAAAATTCCTTAGTGTTGATGTCTTATAGTATAAAAGACTGGAGTATATTGTCCATATGCTTTAATCAAAATGATTTTAAAACTACTCTGTATTTATTTGATGCCTGATCTTTGAGACAACACATAAATGGTTTCAGGCTTGTCCTTGCTCAGCAGGAGTGATTTGTGGTTTATAGGGTGTCATGAGGCAAAATGGGACAACACGAATATACTTATGAATCATTTTGGACTTAACATTTTTCTGTGGCTGTTTTCCACTGCAGGCAAGTGCAACTGATGACCTTTGTAGCCTGATAATTAATGAAAAAACAGAATGCAGTCATCAAGGCTAGAATCCATATGATGAATTTTTACCAGATTGCATTTAATCTTGGTCATTAAAAGCTTCATAAGATTTATTTTTTTTTACTCCATTTTATGATCTGCCATATTTCTGTACTTACAAAAACCACTTTTACTTCTTCAGTGACTGAGAAAATTAGATATTTATTTGATTTTTGTCAAGAAAATGGTGCAAGATATTTTTTGAAGATCATGCTCAAGTATCAGATCAGCAGCAGACTTTGAGGTGTTACTTAATATCAGAAGCTACTTTTGAAGTTGTGAAAAAAAGATGGTAAACCATGTCTCTGTATTCCTTATTAGTATAACACATGCATCCAACTTCAAAACATTTATTTGAGTCTTTTTCTCAACAAAGTAAAAAAAAAATTCCTATGTTATAGAACAAGAACACTGTGACAGAAGCACACACACTTAAATTCAGTGTTTGAGCTAAAAGTGACAATACACATTGAAAGGACCAAAATTTTATAGTCCACCAGCTTCTGAGATTCCAATATACCTAGACACAGTACAGGAGAAGGCATTTGTAGTATGGACTGTGATTCACTAGCCATGTTTCTTCCCTTGTTCATCTTTCATTATATAAGCATCCTCACCCTGGCTGTGTTTCAGGAAACAAAGGAATGGAATGAAGAGTGCACAAGCCATTGAGTTATGAAAAAACAGTGTCCCGAAAAAAATACATATTTTCAGGGTTTGATGCTAGACATTAATTAGTTCCTGTATAATCTTTCAGCAGTCTGTGTTCTTGCTCAGTAGAATATTTTGTTCAAAGGTAGGTTTTTAGATTTATATGATAATGAGTTAAATCTACTGTAAATTAATCTGCCAGGTAAATGAAAGACAAAGATTAAGTCTTCCATCTTGAACTGTCAGCTTCACAGGCTGTGACTATTTCTCTTCTTTTCTCTGGATGGTTTTCTTTCCCAGTCTTTTAATGAAAGTTCAGGTTCTTTGCACACTGCAGTACAGAGTCTGTCATCTTCATGAATTCATACCTCGTTCATTCCTCCATCCTCTTACAGACCTGATGTTACATCTCAAAGATGCAATTTACTGTAATTTTTCAGAGATCATTACATATTTCACTAGGAAATTCAATATGGAACTTGTGTGATCTCAATGTGATCCCCACAGAGATGCAAATGCATCAGTATTATTAGAATATGATTAATGGTGGCTAGTCAGATGGTAGTTAATGATGGTTAATTGTTTTTTAAACATACAGGTCTTTCTTCCAGCCCAAACTGATATGATTTTTACCTTCATACCAGCTGTTGACTCTATAACTTTTTTCTAGATTGAGGATGTCTGTCACGAGAGGTGCCTCATAACCTTGAGTTATCTGGATCTTGGGCTGATTGCATACTTTCCCATATGGTAGCACTGAGAGGTCTTCTCTAAATTTTTAATACATTCTTCATGCACATTTGGTCACAATGAAAACTGAGTTTACAATATTTGTGTTTCCTTTTATGAGTCAATCCTTCCACCTCCTGGGTTTACTTTACAGGTCATGATAGTCCTTTGCATTGGCAGCAGTGTGAACTAAACAAACACTGCTTCCTTGTATCTCTTCCGAGTGGGAATTTCTACAGTGCAGTTGGCAATTTTCCTTCTGCACCAATAGCATCCATATGGTGAGGGGTTTTTTTCTGCTCTATTTAATATTTTCTTTATTCTGGGATCTTTTCCAGTTTGGCTATGTAAGAGGTTGACTTCTTTTGTCTGTTGCTGGGGTGAACACACTGTTAAAAAAAACACAGAAATTTTTAAAAAGGGCAGTGTGGACCTTCAATGAAGAAAAGAAGTCTGAGGAATAAGGAATGTAACATAGGAAACACAGAAAAACATACTGCTGCACATGGCAAATAACAGAAAGGAAAACTGCTTAGTCAGAATCAATCAGCAATGTGAGATGCAAAATAATTGCACAGAAGGCTCAGACACATGTTCAAATTCCCACTGCTCAACAAGTTTCGGAGCATGCACTGAACCAGTGTAATTGTGTTCTTAGCCTATGGCAACAAAACATCTCGTAACTTTGCTTAACTCATTTTCACTGCATGATCAATCAAATTGCATTATTTTGGTTTTGTGGTGTGCTTACACACTAAAAGGGGATTAAAACTGTCACACTTTTGCTAGTAAATCTATGAAAATTTGTTTTGTTTTCTGATATGTTAAGTAAGGACTCATTTTTATTAGCCATAGTATACTGCTTTAACATTTATTTCTTTGCTCCAACACCCCACTGTCTGCATACGAATCTATGCCGCAGCACAGATGTTTTAAAACTTGTCAGTGAGTGGCAATATGGATATTTGTGCTGTCCCAACAATCACTGTATTTCTGCATATGAATGTTGTGACGACCATGTGCTAGTAGCAAATATTATATTCCCCATTTCCAAACTGACCAGGAAGGTAAGATCTTAGGATTTGCCCACATTTACATGGAGGGCCTATGCATAGATTGACAATGAATTAAAAACTTGAGGCTGAATCCAGACGGAGCTTCTTTCAGAGTTTTTCATGGGCTTAATTCTGGTTTTGTTTGATAACGATAAACTGAGAATGCAAAATGTGTCAGATACTGAAAGACTTAACAAATCAGAGGAAAGTGAATAAACCAAAAAAAGACAGAAAAACATTATAGAATCATAAAATCATAGATTATCCTCAGTTGGAAGGAACCCACTAGACAACCCCAGAAATCACATTATGTGCCTGACAGCATTGTCCAAATGCTCCTTGAACTCTGTCAGGCTTGGTATTGTGACCAAGTTACTGGCGAGCCTATTCCAGTGCCCAACCATCCTGTGGGTGAAGAACCTTTTCTTAATATCCAACCTAACCCTCCCCTGACACAGCTTTATGCTGTTCCCTCAGGCCCCGTCACTGGTCACCACAGAGAAGAGATGAGTGCCTGTCCTTCTGCTTCTACTCATGAGGGAGCTGCAGAGCCCGATTAGGTTTCCCTTCAATCTCCTCTTCTACAGGCTGGACAAAAGAAGTGACTTCAGCTGCCCCTCATAAGGCTTCCCCTCTAGACCTTTCTCCACCTTTGTAGCCCTCCTTTGGGCACTCTCTACTGTCTTTACATCCTTTGAAGAATAAGGTAGTTCTTTAAAAACTGAGACTTTAAGGAAATGTGACCATTAAAACAAACCACTGGTAAGATCATACAACTATATTACTTAAGCTAATTACAGTAGCATTAGCCTTTTCCTGAAAAATGATCATTCTCTCAATGTGTTTATCTGATCTCTGTACCAGAAGCTGGAGCAATACAATATGTTAGCAAGTCTCGTTAATGACATATACATATCAGTAGTCACATAGACATCACTAAGGAGACAACACCTTCTAGTGGAAACTGGAGGTCAGGAAGCTTTGTCAATTTCATCACAAACTAAACAAGACACAGTCTTAATGGATGAATGCAAAATGTGCTTTGGAATTGTGGAGGAGAAAACTATCAGTCATGCTATTGGGTCCTTACTCTTATGAACATGCATTTTTTATTCCCACCTTTTATTTTTTTAAACAGTTTCTGTTTGTTTTACATGGGTAAAAAACAGGCACAGGCATGGTTGATTAAAAAAAAAAATCCACAAAAAGTACTTTGAGGCAGTGGAACCCAATTTTAACTCAATGATGCTACAAATCAGGCTATTCTCTTGTACTGAAGTTGTGTCTTACACAACTGGTTTTTTGGGGGATTTTTTTTGTGCTTGAACCAAAATAAAGTTGAAATAACTTGACTATATTATCTTTACTCCCTGCTCAATCTACTTGTCTCCATTCTCCTTCTTCAATTGCTTATGAATATAAAAGCCACTGCATATCTTCACTAAAACTTCAAGTAGCACTTCCACAATTAAGACACAGGTAATGTAGTTAAAATAGTACAATGAGACAGAGAAGTTATGGGATGTTGCACTGAACTCACACTGCCAGGGAGGCAACATACCAGCTCTACCAATTCGCATGGTAATCTAAAATTTTGGACAGGAGCCTTTAGCAGGTGATAGATTGGAACTCCAGAAGAAACCTCTTCATAGCTCACAAAATTGGCTAATTGGCATGTGTGGTAAATCTGAAGTATCTAGGATGTGATGGACTTGGGGTACAGATCAGTTACACATATGCAGCAGATCTGACATGGTTTAAGTTTGACAAATTATATTAGTCAATGCTGACAAGTGTAAATGGGGCACAGCCAGGCTGGCAAAAAATTCATTACACATCAAAAATATTTTGTTGATCACATTAAAAATTAAATACTATCTTCCAGATCAATCTGACCCAAACCCTTTTTTAAATTTTTTTTCCTAAGACAAGAAAACCAAGAAGATTGCTTTCCTGGTCCATGCAAAATTTACTTTGGGACTGGGTTAATCTTCAAAATGTAATTAAAAATTTTCAGTTTGATTTCCTTGAACTTCAGAGGTAAATATATTTAACTGCAGTCAAACAGGTCTCCTCTATATCAGTAAAAATTTACCTGGAATTAATGTTTTTACATTAACCTCCACAAAAGAAAAATTTCCTTCATATGAGTATTTACATAAGAATGGTCTGGCTGGAAGACTGATTTTCAGAACGTGCCAAAATTTAACAGAAAGAAGTAAAAACAAGTTAGAAAAACATTTTAAAAAATATCCTTTCTGCACAACAGCAAGTTAAATATATATATATATATATATATATGTATATATAAACAATTTAAATATATATTAAATAATTACAAAGTCTTCTAACATCTAATCTCCAGGACTGGAAATTCATTGCCACATATTTAAACACTTTGGGAAGAATTGGGGGTTTTGGATTTTTTATGTGAGATTTTCTTTTCCTTCCAGCATTTTATTTAAAATCTGCTCCTGAATTTAAGGCTCTTTTTAAATGCATATGAGAATAATTAGATGCACCATGAAGCAGCTTAAGCTAATTGAAGTGGCCACAAAAACTGTCAATGCAAATTGAGCCATCTGGATGAACAGATAAAAGCTTTGGAGACATTCAAAAGCCAGGTGGCATTCAGTTACTTCCCATCTCTTCTTCACAGTATGGTTAGAAAACTGGGAGAAAGAAAAGTAAAACTCTACGCAATTGAGCAAAAATCTTCATTTATTTCTGAAAAGAACAGAGTATGTAACCTGCAATATTAAAAAAAGTTAATGTGGCATTATGTGGTAATAAAAAATTATGAACTCAAGTACATAAACCAATGAGGCAACAGTTATTCAGTGTTAAAAGCAGGATCAGGCCAAACTGTAAGATAAATCCTTATCTTTACAGAGTAATGATTTTTATTTTTTTAAACTTTTTTTAACAACTGGACATAAAATATTGACTGAAGTTTCAACTCAGTCATATGTTTGTAAAGAACTGGGAAAATCTCCTAAGTGCTAATTTTGAAAAGCTATGAGCGTCCCTTTTTCTCTTTCATGTCTGTGAGGATTATGAATGTTCAGAGGTTCTGAAAAGTCAGACAGGACTGTTACTGGAGCCTGGTTTGTAAAGGACTCTGCCATTTCCTCTCTTCTGTATTATACATCATGGCTGTTCAGATTGCCAGGGATTTTTCCTTCTTGGTTTATTGGTCATTTGTTTTTTCTTAAAAAAGCAAGATCATTTACTGTAAACTGATATATTTCTTTGTACAGTTCAGTTTTCAGCCAGAATCTTTAAATGATACTGTAAAAGAAACACCAGAATTGGGTAAAACTGCTCAAACCTCCTGTTCCATGAAAATAAGCTTTGTATTAAATGGCAGGATGTCATCTTTATGAAACTTGTCTTTTTCATACATTTACAACTTGACTGTGCTTAAGACGATTTCTAACAAAGCTCAAAGAAATGGTGCAATGATGTTTTTATAGAATTTCTTTTTAAGATATTTTGCATAATATTAAAAAACCCAGACAAACCCCAAACATGAGCTTTCTTTTTCAGTTTAACTGTGCTTTTAATTTGTCAGTCTTTAAGGAAAGAAAATCTAAAAACTCAAGTAGATCTAAAAATAATAAATAATAACCACAGGAATTACTTTGTAAATCTCAGAAAATAAATGTTCAGTTCTGATATACTTATGGATAATATTTGAGCTCACCTGGAAGAAGCCCCTGTTGAGAAAAGCTGATGTTTTCACAGCTGCTCTTTTCACTCAAAGGTAAATAGTTCTTTTATTGTCACTTACATGTATTGGAATAGCTTTACATTTCAAACACGTTTGGATTGTTTCACATGTGCTACCCTACGTGTTTTCTTTCTATGAACTTTTTTTGATGTGTGGAATTTCCTTCCAAGTCACCTGGGTATTTTGGTCATTACAGTGTCAAGGGCTGTATGATCATCTATAGACTGGGAGAGATATTGTATCTGACCACTATAGAACCTTCAAATTTAAGTACCCAAACCCTTGGAAATCCAGTAAGAGAGGAACATTCTCTCGGGTGTCCATGCTCTTTCCTGATAGGTCATAGGTCTCTTCTAGGAAATATCCTACCAGATAACCTTTGAGGGAAATGTCAGTTCTATATGGAGATTTACAACAGAATAAAATGGACTTTCAGAATTAATATTTGATGTCTTCACTAGGCTAATCCTACAGGTCTGGTTAGCTTCAATATCTGTAGTTTTTTCGGGTCTGCGACCAGCAATGATCTCAGAGGTCTTAAAAACCTAATTTTCTAGTGTACAAACTTTCATGCAATAGGTCATGTAATGGGGCAAGAAACTGTGGTATTAGGTCATATAGTGGATAAAAAGGCATAGTCCTGGGTTGCAAAAGAGACAGGCACCACTTACAGGCCTTCTTCTGAACCCAGAATGCTGCTAGGAAGTAGTATTCTTCCCAGGATAGATCACAGGGCATCCTTTGCTTCATGACCCCAGTTAGAACACATATCCAGAGAAGATGATAGCTCATGGATGCCATGGTGCTGTGCTATATGCATGAGATGTAGCCTTAGTTGTGAGGCACCACAGAGGCAGAGGCTGTTGTAAGAGATTAAACAGCTAAGATGTGGCACCTCTGAACCTCTAAACAACCAAAGGTTCCCTGATGCTAACTTGAGAAATAAAGCTTAATGGAAAAAAAACTGTGAAGAAACAGTGCAAAATAAAAATTATCTAAGTGTGTCTGCATCTATGAAGTTTTTCTCATTGCAAAAACGAGGAAAAGTTTCCATGAGGCAACTAAAACCCAACACACCATTAAACCAGGGTCTTCTCTCCTTATTCGGGTGTGCATTCTTGTTTTCAGAACCCAGCTTGAAGTGACAGATGTGCTTGACATTTCATGAAATGTTAGAAGGAAAATGAGATCATTATTGTCATCTTGGTCTTCATGTAAGGAAAGCCATTGGCACCTTCCTTACAGTGCAGAGGTCAGGATTAGTTGAGGCCTCATTTTCAAATTTTGTTGCTGTGTTTTTATTATTTATTTTTTTAAATAATCTTTTAATTTATTTGTTATTAATATAGAGAGCAAGGGTCTATGGAGTTATTTGCTGAATAAACCTTATAATTTTTACAGTGTCATATTTCAAATAACTTGTGAATTTTAGGGAACTGTAACATGATTGTGGCATGACCAATGAAATATGCATGAGCATATTATTAGACAGAATTTTGTATTTAAGGACAGAAGTTATGTTTCAAAATTAGAGCAGTGCTTGTATTTAACAACTTATATAGGTACTTAATGTCTGATCTATGAAAGAGGTATTAATTTCTGTTTGTATAGCAATTTTTAAGGAATTCCTTAGTAGTAAACTTCAGCTGAGAGAGATACAGCTGCTTCATTCTTCTGGCTTATACTTTCCTACAAATGACAGTATTTTGGAAGCCCTCTATTTGAATAACCTCAAGCTCATTAGTAAGATAGCCATCCTAAGTAAAACCATCATGAAACATGTTTTGAGTAAAGACAGCAACTTCTGCTCATCCTGGGAGATAGCAAAGTTAGAAATCTAAAAGTGATCTAGTCATGCCAGGCTCTTCACACAATCACTGGAGAGAAACAGGCACCTCCAGAGGGCAATGCAGCTCATCTTAGCACAAGTGTCTTAGTAAAAGTAGATGATCAACCTTAGAGGATAACTGCTTCATATTTAAATATCTGATTTTTACATGTCCAAAGAGAAGCAAGGTTAATTGGCTCCAAATGACCAAAACCCAGAAAAAGTGCCCGTCTTTCCAATATCCTGCAATCAAAAATTGCATTCATTTCAGCTGGTGTTCACTGTCTAATCAGATTTTTCCATCTGAAGGGTTGGGACAAAAGATAGAAGAAATGGGAGAGGAGCTCACCATAAACAGATAATGCTGGAGGTTTTAAAGGTGCACCTTTGTATGAAGAAAAATTATATGGCAAGGTGCTCTGTGGTCTCCATAGAAAATATAAAAGACAAAAGGAAAAAAAAAAACATTGTTAGAAGTAACTTTTGCCCCCCCCAAAAAAATCCCATTCCAAATTGTGTTACTAAATATATGACTGATGGAAATATTTTGACATTTCACATAGGATTCATCTGTGAACATTTTATTAATTTCCAATAAAAATGAGCAGCTGTTTCTGAGGCTGTATCCCCATTTTTGAACTTACTTCAAATGTTTTTCTTCTTCCCTTTCATCAATTTTAACAATTTATGTTATTCCTAATAAGGAATTTCTAACAATTTTCTAACAATATTTCTAACAATGGATCAATGTTTATAAACTACTCTGTATATTAACATTTCCTAAGGTCAGAGAAAACCTCATGATAGTTTAGTTTGATATGTGGGGTAAAAGAGTTTGTCAGATTTCTACTAGTAAATTCATGTTCCAAATGAATGATTTCTGGAACAAATTTGGTTTAAGCATCTGTCCTGGCTTTGAATGTACCACGACTCCAGCTAAGTTGCTTCTTAACCATTCTTACTGTTGGCATTCATGCCCTTGTTTGCATCTTAATTTATCTCATTTCATCTTGTTCTGAACGTTACTATAACTTCACAGTCTGTGGTCCAGAGCTCTTCATTAGCTGAATTCTGTCTCCCAATGAAGAGCCCCTGAACTGTGGTAAAAGTATGTCTTTATTTTCTTTTGGTTAAACTAAACAGATTGTTTCATCCTCGTTAGTGAGTTTATTGAAGCAAGAGTACTTGAAGTCAACAATAAGCCTTAAAAAGGACAGACCCCCATCTTCATTGCTACACTGGGAGCCAGGGGGTCTGCTAAGAAGTATTAGCTGCTGAGAGGCAGAGTGGAAGAAGTTGGGCAATGCAGCCTCCTTCAAGCCTTTGATAGATTTTTGTCTTGTATAAACAGTATTAAGAAGTACACAAATACTCTCTTGTTTGTGAGGACCTTGAAATCCTTTGTAATTCACAGTGTATTGAATCTCACATCTTGCCTGCAAGCTAGACGAGCATTATCCCTGTTTTAGGCAGAGGGAAATGGAGGCAAAGGGAATTTATACAATTTGCCTCAGGAGCAGATTATTCTCCTGCTTTATTCACCAGCTTGAGCTTCAACTTTTCAGTAGATAAAAACATTTATGTTTGAGTGGGATCTGCAAGGGGATAAACATCAGGAAATTTCCTTCTAATGCTACCTGTGGGTCTGTCAGTCTCCAGAGATGAGTATATGTAATATGCATGACCATTTTCCTCCAGATTGTATAACTTCAAATTTCCTTTGCATTCAAAGAGAGCCTGATTCAAAGCCTGTTGAGGAATGAAATTATTCTTATAAGCTTTGAATTAAGCTTCTAAAGCTTCTAAATATGTTTTCCATTTTAATATATGATGCATGCATTAACAGAACACTACCATTTCACTAAGAGACATTTTTAAAAAAAATATTTTGTACTTATATTCAACTTTATATGGGCAGAATTATTATCAAGTTATACATTTAAAATCCAAGTCAAGAAGAACAAAAACTAGTGATGATTTAAAGCTCATAACCTTTCTATTCTCGGGTCAGTTTGCAGCTGGTGTGTTACTTAGGTCAAAGATTTAAGCAAACAAAGAAATTAGCAGGTTCACAGATACCCATTTAAACCAAGAAAACATGAACTTTCTGCAGATCTGTTGCTGTTCAAGTCAGTTTCATACTGGAGAAGAGCCACTGGATGGCAGCCTTGCTCCTTACAAAGTAGCGGCTCCAGCCTTTGCTAAACCCGCGGCCCGAGCGTGTCCCTGCCCCGCGCCCTCGGAACGGAGGTGCCTTTGCCTGATTGCTCAGAGGGATGGAGGCTCTTCACATGCAGGTGCACTTAATCTTTTCAAGATGTAACAAAGCCCTATAAAGCCACACTCAGTTGTGTAAAACGTAATATGTCCGCTGATCTTTCATGTTTATTCAGGTTTTTGGAAGGAGGGAGGAGGTGCCACAACAAAAGAGAGGTAGAGTCAAAAGAATCCAGCTTGCATGTTTAAGCAATAAGGAGATTGCTCCGTTGTCTACCGTAAACCCTGCCAGTGTGCAATTTCCTTTTTCCTGTTCTCCAAATTAGTTGGTAGGACCAAGTTCCCCCAGGTGGGAATAAGTTGTCCAGACTTCTTGGAAAAAACAGGCCAAAAGTTCCCTTTAAAATTCCACTTTTTTTTTTTTTTTTCTTTAAAATACTGGGGAGTTTTGCCAAGATGCCACGTATCCTATTGCTGTCTTAACCACAAAACTGCTAACTTCAATGTGGAATTTTACCTTGCTAAGTTGGATATTGAATCCCTTGCACCAGAAATACAGGGTTTGAAACAATAATAGTCTACTGCTTCTACAATAGTTAGATTTGTTCATGCTTCTGTGAGATGATTTTCTCCAGATGGATAAATGGAGGCAAAAATAGTAGGTCAGAGTAGGTAGATTAACATACTACAAATGCAAATCTTTGTAGGATTCAGGTGTTCCAGTAATAAGTATGATCTTGCTACAGTTGTCAGCGTGTCAGTAAGATTATAGCTGAAGAAATCTCATTTCTACTGCCTTGGACACGTGGTGGACTCAGTTACCCTTCCCTGATTGCTTTCCCCTGCCGTGACCCTGCCAGAGACCAAGATGTTCCCCCTCCATATGACCTGCTTCTTCCAGCTGGCACAGAAGCTTTCCCTCTTGTGTCTGTCCCCCTGTAAGCAGCAATATTGTCACTCTGTGATTTACCAGGCTGCTGTCTGCTGACCTTTGGGTGCTTGGCATTTCAGCCCCAAGGAAATAGAGCCTGTTCCAAAACCTTCTCATGTCTGTGAACGATTAGAGCAAATCCACGGTCAGTAAAGATTTCTGTGTGTTGCTTTGTGGCCTGGCATTGCTTTTAGAGCTTAACAGAACAACTTTTTAACAAGAGAGCAAGGACACTGCTTAATCAGTGAGGATTACTAAGGAGACTGCAGCCTTGTCTCCCCATCCATTTCCCACTGAAAAAACAAGTAACCTGCTTGTGAATGAGCTCTTGACCCACCTTTGTTTGCATGTGGCACATGAAGGAAACTCATTATATGTTTTGGTACTGGTGATAATTTCAGAGCTGATACCCATACAACAAGGCCAGTGCACACAGAAAGACAAGCTCATGAAAAACCCCGAACAAAACTGTCCCTGCTTTCTTTCTTTATAAACCTCTGAAAAAGTCTTGCTCCAAAAACATAATTGTCTGCTGCTTCAAGTAAAGGAGAATATGCATCAAAGAATGAACTGACATGCAGGTATCCAAGCCCCAGTCAAGGTTAGAAAATACTGCATGTATACTTGTTCCACTTTATGACAAACTCCTGCCGCAGAAGCATAGCTCTTAGCAAAATAATGCTTCCATAAAACAATGTGTGTGCTCTACACAAGCATGTTTCTCCCTCATTTAGGTCTGCAAAATGAAATGTCTATTACTGGGAAAGAGACACTGCTATATTAAAAACATTCAATATCCCATATCTCATAGTTCTCATACAGGGGGAAGGCCTGAGACAATGTAAAGAATTCACACCATTTCAGCTGAACTATGCAGATGAGGTGCTTGAAGCGGTGAACTGGTGACCGGGAGCTCTGCTGAGTGGAGGAGGGTGCCTAGGGTATCGTTTAGTCACCTAAATTGGATGTCTAAAGCCACAGTGTGAGGATTATTTCCCTATTCACATATTTTATGAAGATGTCAAGATCTGAATGTTTCTATCTAAATCATACTGCATATTTCTGTGATACTTACTGATTTTCTGTTCCTGTACATTTGTTTTGCACATGCTAAAGTATTATGCTGTGCTGCAGATGTAATGTGTTCAAAACTTCAAGTCTGGCCAGGTGGCTGCCTTTCGAGAGCTTTGGATTTGCCTGTAGAATATGCAGCTATCACTTCTTCTGCTCCAGAGGGAGCCTCAGTAGAAAACACAATCAGATGAAGATAAAATCCTCCACAACAAGTTACTACAACATTTTAGCACAGCTGAGATGGAGAGCAAGCAATCCTCTATCACTTTATCAATGCAATCTGAACACAAGCCACCCTGGAGCCTAACTCTGCATCAGTGAGTACCAAAATACACTTCTTAAAGAGCAGTTACCACATCTGAAATACAACCGCAGACAGCAACAACTATCCACTGAGACATGGCCAAAACACATATCAACTTCTTTCCAAGTATTCAGCACACCAGAAAGTAAGGTGTACAAGAAGTATTAAAGGAAATCTGAGTCACTGTCACTGTTTTAGGCTCATGCCTGTCATGCCTGGTGAAAGATGTCCATAACCTCAGCGACTTCGTTGATAGACTTCATCGACACTGTGTCTGAAGAGGCAAATCTATCATCCACTCTGCAGCCTGCCTAAGGCTAAAAAAATCTCCTCAGATGTCATATGTGATTGCTTTGTAGTAAACCTTCTATTTATAATGAGGATAGGTGATAAACTCCTCAGGAAATAACAACAAAACTCTCTTTCCACCTTTGATATCCTAGATTGCTGTAAACAGTAGTAGGTCAAGCTAAAGAAAAACAGAAGGCTTTGCAGTGACAGGGGACAATTTTTGCATCAAGATAGTTACCAAAGGTTGTTCAAAAATCTGTTTTCCACAACAGGAGTCATATAATTAGAAACAACAACACAATTAGCACTGAAAACATTTAATGTTTCTTATAAGATTTCTGAGTCACATTCTGAATATCTATTTCTAAAATGTTTTTCCTTCTTTTACTTTTTATGGTCTTCTATTTCTTTGATTTTTCACTGATTCTTTCTCACAAACTTAAGAAAACCAGTGTCAAGAACATAAGATGACACTAATATGCCATTTTTGGGGCAAAGGCATGTACCTCCACTCTTTATGTGGTAGAATTTGTGATCGCTTACCCTCTTTATGTAAGTGAACTAATTTATCTGTTGTAGTTTATTGTTACAATAAGTGAAAGTCAGCTACTATACTTACCCTGTAAAAAAATGTGGAATGAAAAACCATTCTGAAACAGAAAATACCTTCTTGCACATCTTTTTTGAATCCTACCAACACAAAACAGTGACCTTCATCAGCTCAGCTTTCTCCATTACAGGGATCTGATGGCAAATCTGTTCCACTTCAGCTCTCTTTTGATTTGAGGTTGAAGATATATTTTAACCTGATGCTGTACTTTCATTCGTGGCCATTTAGAGTTGCTTAACAGAGAATTTCTGAAAAACAGACGCAGTGTGAATTGCATCCATGAGATACCACAGGATCTTTCTGTTTCTTATATCCTGGATCTGCTCCCTCTTCTCCAACAGTGTCCCTGTCTGTGATTTCTCACATCCCAATTGATTTGAGATGTGGATTATTTGCTCATCTTCCTTTCAGAGGGCAATACTTCTGAAGGGATGTGGGTTTTCTGATTATATATGAGAAAATATATTCACTGTTCCTCCTCTCAGCTAATTTTTACTGTGAAAAAACAGATGCAGATTTACCAAAGGGTAAGTCTGAAAATTCAAAGCCTGACAAATGGCTATGCTGCTAACTGAGGGGGCTATCTGAAAACTATTGTGCATCTGTATAGTGTTCTTCATATATTACCTCTGTGAACCCAAGAAATTAGCAATATTTAGAATGCTCAATTAATGTACTAACTTGAGTGTTCATTAATCTTCACAAGTTGTTCTGAGTCTGCTGCATTGAGAATGAGAAATAACAGTAATAAAATGATCAAACAAGGTTATATTGTTTGTTTCTAGGTTCTTTTCCTTCAACAGTTCCCTGCAGTTGTTGCTTTCTCTGTTATGGGAACAATCCTCAGTTGAAGGTAGCTGAGGACATAGGGGGTGAAGGATAATTTATGAAGAGAACAGGTTGAAGAAAACACCAAGCAAAACCTTCTTGTGAATCATAACCAAAGCTGAATCATGTAAACAGAAAGAAAGGTAAGAGAGAATAAAATACAACTGACAAAGATCAACCAACTCATCTGGATGGAAGCCATCTCTTTGAGGGAAATGGAAAGCAGAAGGAAATGATCATCAAGTATTCCCTTTATAATGGGCTGACATCACTGTTCTCTGCAGGACAAGGGTATCAAATTGTCCATGCTTCCATTTTAGGGCAGTGGAGAAAGTCATACCTGGTTGTAAATTTTACTACCATTATGCTTTTGTTCTCTGGAGATTTTAGTCTGACAGCAGGAAGACAAATATTTATACATCAGTGAATGAATATTCTTCTTTGTGGTGACCTTTGGGAATGCTCTTGTTCTACCTTAATAAATGATAATTCAGAAAATTGTTCTTATTTAGTCTGCTTATGACAAACAAAAGGGGAAAAAAACAGGTCTAGATTCCAGAGTGAATGGATTATCAAGAGCAATAGAAGATTAGTGTATTGGGAAAGGAAGAAATAGCTTTATGAGGATTTGAGAATCTCTGAGACTTCATCACCATCAGTGACCTTCAAGACCTTCCTATGTGAAAATCCAGCTGGACACCTGCTTCTCCCACTCTGTGGTTTGCAACTTTTTACCTATTATAATTGTCTGAGCATATTATGTTCTCCATAGAAACACTAAACTCCCTTATGTGAAAACTAGGCCATATGGAAAAATCGTATTTCCCAGATAGTTGATCAAATATATTTCATATGTTTGAAAGATATGGTGTAGTTTAAACAGAGCTGACTTGAGAGCATACCACATATAATCTCTGCTATGGAACAAGATATGTTTTAAAATGAGTGAGAATAAAAAAAAAAAATAAAATGAAAAAAAAGATTGAAAGGCTATATTATATACAGCAACAACAACAAAAAAAAGGCACTTAGTTTCATATCAAACAGAAATTGTGGTAAGGAATTTAGGCTATTTTGTAGATGATTAGGTTATTTTGTGAATGATTCCGGGGTAGTGCAAACACAAAGCATGTGGAAATGCGTATTGCAAGCCCATTTATTTAGGAAGGGCGGACAGTCTTGTGGTTTCAGAGCTGGAAAAGCTGGATTCATTTTCTGATTGAGGCACTCAGGCAATGTTACTGAGCCAATCTGTTTATGCTTGCCCTGAGTTCTCAGCTGTAGAGCAACCAGAGCACTATTTCATATACGTGTCATGAGGAAGAAGGAAATCTGTTAATGAAGACCTGACAAAATAGGGGATCTGAGTGCCTTTATGGATCCAGTCACATTCTGATTATATGTCTGAAAAGTTTGCTATGATTGTTTATAATTAATAAAAATTCAGCTCTCTTAACTCTGTCAAGATGTGATAACTGTAAGCAACAAACTGCTTGAGGAAAATAATGCTTATCAAGAATTTTAGGAGAAGTCCAAGCTGCTTAAGAAGTGGTTTTTTACAGTTTATTACTTTCCCTACAAAGAGCTCTGCCATTTCTTGTAATCCTAAAATGAACCCGTGAAATGAAAGACCATTCATAAAAGAAGATTAAGAAAAACATACATGCTTTTTAATAAAGTATTGAAGGCACTTTGTCTGTCTCTATATTTAAAAGGTTAATATTTGATAAGGATCTAATAAATAATCCTCCAATTTAGTTAAAAAAATTATTTGACTTTTTATGAAAGAGGTACTTTTAATCTACTAGTAATGAACAAATGCCAAGGTAAATAATCACTGTGGTTTCAAATATATACAGATGTCTTTCCTCTTTCAGTCATCTGTTATTTCACTCCAATCCTGAATTCTGATTGTGAGCAATGTGCTAAATGTTCACATATATACACTGACATCCACTGCAACCTTCACTCCCATCATGGAAGATGTAGAATTTCATACACACAACAATGAAACTCTGAAGGTATTTTGAATGTTACTTATGTAGGAAGAGCAATGCATATAATAAACAACATAAAATAATCCTAATTCTTCTATGGATTTAAATCATATTTCTAGACACAAAGTTGTTACTTATAGTTTTAATTTGATTATTCACTGAATTCAGTTGTTTTTAAAGAGCTGTTAGAGAGAATTAGGAAGACACTAGACTGCACTGTGCACATAGGATCAGGTTTATTTTTCTTTCTAGTTATTTCTCATATGGGTAATCTGAAACAAGGCATAATCAGTACAATTTTTAAAGAAGGCTTATCACAGCTGTCATCATAATTGGTTTCCCATCATGCTTATAAAAGTAAAATGGATAATGATAGAAGAAGTATAATCCTATTTTTTGCATTGTTCTACAGAATTTCAGCTGTGCAATTGGTTTTCTCAGTCTTCAGTGAAAATGTCTGGCATTTTTCTCATTTCATAATACAATGCTCAGCAATAACTGGTTAGCTGTTGTACTAAAGCAATTGCTTATTAGACTAATCAGTAGTATCTCAGTATTGTCTGGTGCTTCTTCCCAGCTGACTGTTGTGTTGACCTGCTATTTCTTGCTTTAGGCTATAATCACACTTTTGGTACAGATCATCTTCTTATTTGAGTATTGTATGATTAAACATTGTAATTCATAAATCTTTTTATGATCTTAAAACATACAGCAGCAAATAAAAACTAATACTGAATGTTACATAGCACTTTTAAATACCTCTTTAGGCACAATTGATTTTTTAAGAATTGATATTTATATTTATCTGTTTACTTCCAAAATATTTCTCACTGTGAAGACACAGAGTGCACCTTAGAGTCTTGTATTAAAGAATCAGATTATTCAGTTTGAAGCAGAACAGTTGTTAGATTACAACAGATGTCAGTAATGTTAAAACAAGAACTAAATTATCATTTAACCTAAGCAAAAATACATAGACAATATCAGACAGACAGACTGCAATTAGTAAACTTCAGAACCAATTAGATTTTGGAACTGCTGTGTGTGGTAGAAATCAATGGCAGAGTGAATCTTCCAATGTAATTATTTAAAACAGGCAAACAGAGGGTGGCTATAAACTGACTGGGACTGTCCCAGTAAAACTAAAGGGGTGCCATTATACAAATTTATCAGATATCAAGTTCAGAAAATGCAAATAATGTATCATCCTTTACAAGGTAGGTTAAAGATGTGCAGCCACTTACTGAAAAGTTATTGCAGATGGTGAATTTTTTATGGATTTAAAGGAGTTCGGACAGGTTTGTGGAACAGAAGATTGCATTGATAGAGGTGCATTGAAACTGCTAAGGCTCCTGAGCTACACACTGTTGAAAGTTGAGAGATTTTTTCTGGGGAATTATGGCTATATTTGCTTTATTTTTGTTGTTATAGTCTTATGGGCATGTTGACTTTTGACCAGTGTTTCAGACAGGTGGCTGGGCAAGATGGACTTCTAGTCTGATCTGGTACACACAACTCCTTAAAAGGGTATTAAAACTGCTTTTCAATGGTCAATTAAAAACTCTCTAGAAGTCTCAAATTTGATTTAGCTAAAAAAAATCTTAGATGCTATCAGAAGTTAATCCAATTCCTGGCTCTGCAAAATTACAGTTTGATAAGAAAATAAGCATTCTCGTGAGAGTAGTGTTATTTACTGATGCTGTCTCAGCTACACATAGCAAAAGAATACTCTTCCATGTCATATTTGGGGAAACCTGTTTCTTATTTGTAAACAGGAACTGTGTAAGAACAAAATAGCAACCGAAAACAGGCAAATAAATGGATTAGAAGATTTGGGCCCTGATGGAAAAGGATTACAATATAGAACTCATAGAATCATAGGATAATTTAGGTTGGAAAAGGCCTGTAATATTGTGAAGTCCAAATGTAAATCAAACCCTGCAAGTCAACCACTAAACCATGTCCCTAATCATCACATCTACACAACTTTTAAATACCTCCAGGGATGGTGACTCATCTGCTTCCCTGTGAAGCCTGTTCTGATGCTTGAAAACCCATTCAGTGAAGACATTTGGCCTAATATATAATCTTATCCACCATTTATCTGATGAAACAGATAAAGAAAGACACACATACTTGATAAAAATAATACAGAAATTTACCATGTTATCCAGAAGGATATCCAGTCTGGCATAAGGAAACTTTGGTTTCCAATACCTTGGTAATAACACCTGCAAGCTAATAAATGTGTTGATGATTTATTTCAGCCTCTCAAAGCTCTATCATGAGTATGTCTAATTGAATGCAGCCAAACAACCTACATTTCCACATTCCACAAGAAACAGAGAGAAAATTGTCTTTGAAAACTTAAATCACAAGGTATTGTTTAAGTAAGGAGCACTAGAAACAGTTTCCCTGTGAGCAGGTTATCTCATTACTGCTGATTGAAGAACAGTTTACACCTTCCTCTGAGGTAGCTTGGACTTGCTTTCTGAAATATGCAACTAAATGACACACATCAATTTTTTTAGACCAGTATTGTAGTTTCTGTATTAATCCATTCTTGTAAACAATCATTTCAGGAAAGATGTTGAAAAAAAGAAAACCCAGACTTGAAACAGTTGGCTTAAAATTCAGGCTGAGCTCTTTTTATGATGTGGAAATATCCTTCTTGGTAATACTAGAAGTTTATACTCCCTGGAGGTGTTTATATGAAAAACTGACAGTTCTATTTAGTTTTCTTCTGCAAGTCTATTTCAAATATCAAGATCTTCTGCAAAGATCAGGGGAGTCATTGTCTGGTGTTGAAAGTGTTGTCAGTCACCTTTCCAAGTGACCACAGACTGACACATAATTCCAGAGTGAGAAAGGAAATGTAAACTTTTATGTAAAAGAAATAAGGAGATAAAATTAACATTTCCAAGCTGTTGTGCCTAAAATCCAAATGCAAAATCAGGGCTAAAACTTGTGCTATCTATAGCAGCTTGATGATACTAGAAATGCAACACTGCTTCTGGACCCATTTCTTTTCAGTCTACGAAAACAGGTTTCCATACAGGCCTGAATGCCTCAAGCCATTGCTTTTAGTGACTCATGGCAGGAAATACAAATCCTGGCTTGATCCCCTTCCATTAAAGATAATGGTGGAAATTCCAAGAGCTAGGATGGAAGCAGATTTCACTCATTTCCAAGAACTTTCCTGACTTTTAGCAGTTCATTACGTCTGTAATACTCAAATGAACTAGAAGAGCTCAGTGCACGTGCATGTACCCCTTCATCCTTCAAATACAAAACTAGGTCTTTAGAGGTTACCAGTAATTGTAACCACTTCTTATATTTATTAGGGAAATATTACATAATTTTAATTCTTGTAGCATTGTAGTTCTAATACTATTGTGATGATTCCAATAAATCCTCCTGGAGACCTCTGGTGTTGGGGTAAAATGCTAGCTTGAAGGAGTGACAGTGATAAAATATGGCAGATTTCATTCAGGATCATCCACCTGCCAGGAGTCATGGGAATAAAGCAGTAGGGATGCAGTTCCTTGGCACTGCTAAAGCAAGTTCCATTTTGGGAAGGAAGTTTAAGGAGGAGATAGCAGTACACTCCTTGCCTTGAGAAAATGAACAAGCATTCCTGAATAGATCACATTACCTCTTTGCAATATGTGTGCTGGTTGTACTATATAGATCTAACTGACCCAACTTGTCTAAGAGCCAAGGTTTAGCCATTATACAGTCCGTTTTAGGGACTTCATAAGTGTTTGTTTTGTAGTGGTGTTTATTTTTAACTTGCTTGCAAGGAACTCAAGTGTTCAATGCCTGTAATAGAAGTGACATTCATATATGTGACAAAACAGAAAATAACGTGTTTAGCTTTAAAAATAAAATTATAGAAGAAAGTGAGACTTGAACAGAGGCTTCATTTTGTTGTCTTGTTTGCTATTAATATTAAAATGATTTTTTTCATTTTTTTTTTTCCTCCTTAATAGAAAGCATCCAGATATAATGTTGTGGTAGTCTTCATTCCTGTCCACAGCCCACCTTTAACCTTTTCAGTGGTCCTAGAAAGATTTGCCATGATATACACAGAGATTAAATGTAAACTATAATTTGTGAGGGCACTATACCTGGAAGCATCTTTGGAGCCTTAATTTAAGGTTTCAGCTTCTTCCAGATGCAAGAGCTACAAAAAAGGACTTAGCATTAACTATAGTTCCAAATATTTGCAGAAATGCTTTTCTGTCAGGCAACAGTATGTACAATTGCCAACATATTGTCAAAGCACAGTGAATGCCAAACAGGAGAATTTCTAGGAGACAAAGAACCATTATATGCCGAGCGTGCCTGCGTTCCACTTGGTGTCCAAAGATTTTTTCAGCTGCATTATGTCTGCTATTTTGACATGCAACAGTGAACTTAAATAGTTTAATTTTTCTACATTTAGCTGTTTTTCCCTCTCTAGCTAGTGAAGATCACAGAGATGTATAATACGGGAAACATTTATCATAGTTTGAAGTCCTGTTTTATTCCATTGCTTTACACTGGCATCAAACTGTTTAGCTTTCATAAGTAACATTTTGAGCCATAGTGAATAGCACAAGGATTGAAATTCATACCTCTCAGTGCCCTGACTGTTTGATAGATCCCAGTCAACAAAACCAGTGGTGGAGCACAGAGCTTTATTTATTTGCTGAGGATCTAGCTAAGTATACTGGTTAGCATTAAGGACAGAAATTACAATTTGTTGATCTCCAGAAACATTGGCATGTTTGTAAGGGTGGTGTGTGCACATATTTTGTTAATAAAGGGAAATACAGAGAAAAATTCCAGTGCTGTAACAGATCTAGATCAGTTCCATCCTTTAAATTTCAAATACCACAGAACAAAAAGATTACTTCTTAACTATCTAGCATGCAAAACAGGACAGGAGTCTTTTTTTTTCTGTTCTGGACATCAGACAGCTGATAAACTGGGGTAAGAGTTGAGCCTACATATCTTCACATACAGCAGCAATTAAAAATCAACTTAAATGAAGAGACTCAGGCATGAAGCAAGAAAACATTCTACTCCAGGACATACCTCAGGAACAGCAATATGTGATTAAATCATGAATAATTATACAAGAATGTGCTTAAGCTGGTGTCTCATTCAGGACCTCTGATAAACATGCAGCTGGTTCAAAAACAAACATGAAGTCCAATGAGGTAGGAAGCTTTTTGTTATGTTCATTGAGCTTTACTCAGCTCATAATTTTTTTGCAGTGCAGTCACTAAAACAACCACCTGACATGGCTAAAGTTGTAATCTTTTTTTGGTTTGTTTTCAAAATGGAATTTTGATCACATTTTAGCAATTTTCTTTTAGGTACTGTATAATGATTTGTCAATTAAAAGCTGATATTTAAAATCTTTAACCTGGTAGTGAAATACCTTAGACAAAATTACAAAGCCCTAAAATAGGGCTTTAGAATAAAAGTGCTGACAACACCCGAACTAAAAGAGCAGCAGTGGCCCTACTATAATAATAAAATAACAAACAGAAGAGGAAAGTTAAGCCTTCTTCAGAGGAACTGGCAGAGTCTGTCTGTTTGTTCTGGTTTATGGAACTATTCAATGTGGTATTGTTCAGCGAAAGCAGGGTTTATAGGAATGCATTTTTTTCTACGTAGTGCTGCAAACCCAGGAGAAAAAAAAAAGATGTGAAACTAAAGGGCTTAAGGGACTGGTCATTGCAAAACATAGCTGAAATATCTCTGTTTCTTTTGTTTGCTCCTTTCCTCTCCTGCCCCCAGCTATAGCAAAAATGAGAATTTTAACTCATATTGGATATTTACTTGATGTACTAGATCTAACAGAATTACCATAGTCTCTTTATCCTTTTTTTCATGCAAAAACGTGCATTTCCATTTGCCTCTGAATAAACAATCATAATTCATGTTAACACACTTACAAGAAAAGATGACCATGAAACTCAGAGAAAAATGAATATAATATATTTGGATAAATCATGAAAGTAACACAGACTGCAGGGTTACCCCATGTCGAGAGAGGTGCAAAGAGGAGTTTTGTTCCCAGGGCAGACTATAAGATTTAATTTACACCAGGCTGTAAGGTGGAATGGCCTGAAAAAGTACAGGGTGATTCATCCTTCAAAACCCATTCCAAGTTCCTCAGATGCAGCTTGGTGGTACGTGGTCATGCACAAACAGACATGGCAGTCTGAAATACGGAGAGAAGACCCAGATTTTTATTTTCTTGAGGGCTTCTCTGCTCAAAGAAAAGGTGTTATAACCCTGTGCACATAAATTTTGAGTAACTCTTTAGGTGTACATTTTAACTTTTTTTTTTTTTTCAGTGTCCACTGGGTCAATCAAACTGGAACTGAGTTGTGATCCTAAGGTACCGTTTGTTTATTGTAGGTTTTCAGAAGGCACAGAACTGACTCTATATCTAGAAGATAAATGACCTCAGGTGATTGGAAACAATCCAGGAAGGATGGTTTGAGCCTCCTTAACTGCAAAACAGTCTCCAGTTCACCTGACTGCACTCAGGAACCCTAATGCCCCTGCCTACTCCAGGACTCCTCCCATCCTGCCCACAGCCCCAAACCCCACTCCAGCCGCCAGGGCCATCAGTGCCTGCTCCAGAGAGGCTGCAGGATGCCATCTCCTGTCCCACCCCACCCTGCCCATGGGCCATGCCAAGCCAGGTCCAACTGTGGGCTGATGCCAAATCACCATCCCCAGAGACATACCTGAAGCCTGGGAGCTGGAGCTGCTCCAGCTGCCCCCTGGCCTGCCCTGTCCTGGATGTGGGGAACAGGCTCCTGCTGTCAGGTCCTGCCCTGACACCCCAGGGCACTCTCACTGGCCCAGGAATTTGCCATCCCTTGTGACTCCCTGACAGACATCTTGCATTATATCTTAGAGTTCAATGAAGATATGCCTTTTACTGTTCACCAAAGCCTGATTTTATACCTGTGGATGAGAACTGGACATTTTTAGGTCTAGTACTAACAGATGTGGCAAGAGTAGACTGCATGCTAGTTTAACTGGAGTGCCTGGACCCAAAGAAGCTCAGGGAGGGCTTGTTCCTCGTGTGTGTTGTAGAAGATATTTGCCTTCAACAAGGACTGTAGAAAATATAAAATGACCCTTCTGTGTTGAGGCAAGAGGAAACCCATTTCCTGAAGGGGGGAAAAACTGCTATGAGAGAAGGGGAATTTGCTTTCTTAATCTAAGTGAAACGTTTTCGGTTTGGATATTGCTTCACTAGAGCTTTGGGATTTAGCTCAGATCATCCTGAAGTTCTCCAAAACGTCAACCTTTGATAAATTCTAGGACAAAAAAGTCTGAAATAAGGCCTTTTCTCCACAGTTTGCAGTTTTTTCTATGAAGCTCCTCCAAACTTTCACATGAGTATTTATGGGGAGCAAAGAAGCTGGCTGGGTCACCAATACTCTGATCTACTTGTATCCTGTTACTCAGCATTCTAGGGAGAATAGTCTTTTTGTTTTATGCTTTGGTAAAAAGATCATAACTTTGCCTCCTATTAAATGGATATTTGATGGGGAGCTCAGTGAATATGACCTGTAAGGAAACAGAATAGTGTGTTTCAGTCTTTACAGAGGAAACGTTTATAACAATTTATAGCTGAAGCTGCCAAACATGTTGAGACGTACTAGAATTACATATAGAGCCTCAAAAAAAGAGGATTTCACCTCAACGAAAATTGGCTCTTAAAATGTGTATATCTATCTGTGTGCATATATATATATATATATATATAAGAACAAATAGGCATTAAATTCTAAATGTTTCTTCTTCCCACTCCATGTCAGTGAAGTGTCCCTAGGCATTGTATGCTCCTGAGAATGTACAGGGTTGTAACAGAGGGCACTCTTAACTGTGCTCTTCGGGGGATTCTAGCAAAGAACACGGTGTGGCTGCATCCAGAAACAAAAGTCTTCCTCCATGAGTATTTATGCACTGGGCACAGAAAAACAAAATTGCTATTTTCTCAGTTAGCAGATTCATGGCATGCCATAATAATTTTGTCCTTGTTGTATTTGCAGGCATCTTTGTAACCCGCTGAGTTGCTTGGCTGCTGCTGAGGGCTTATTTTCATTTTCAGAAGACAGTAGCAATCGTAAAATATCCTTACAACATTTTTTTGAACTGGACTCCTGTATCCTTGCTTTGCAGGGAGGAACACGGGTGAAGCTGAATGGATTAGTGACCACTAAGTACTTCTGGTTGTTTCTCCAATTCTGTATGTGCCAAATGGAAATAACAATACTTTCTTTCCTCCATTTCTTCTCTGGTGTATTTAAATTCCATGCCTTCCAGGACAGTATTTGTCTTATTAGCTGTTTGCACAATGCTTAGTGCCTTGGCATATTATTTTTAGATAGGGCCCCTACGCACTTCAAAACAGCTGCTAAGTTTACCTAAGGATAAAAGGGTATGCTGGTAACAGACAGAACATGATTTATTCTACTTGCTGTCTGTGCAAGCCAGTTTCCAAAAGGAAGCTGCATAGCTGTCCTAAGCCATTAGCATTGCACAGAATGAAATTTCATCAAGTACAGCAACTTGCTCACATTCACACGGCTTCCAGGCTGATTTACAGTTTGGTTCATGAGCAGAGTGGAGGGTGGAGGGATGTGTATGTATGGCTCCATCTGCACAAGCCCAGCAGTTGTGCCAAAAGATAGGCTGAAGATAAGTTCATACCTTTAATTTCTGGCATTATTAGTTTGTAGCCTTCAAAAAAGGGACAAACTCCACCATTAATAAAAATAGCAACCCTTCTGGCCTAATAAACAGAGCTCATATACATTGATAGCATTATATTGGCAACAATGCACTCCATATGCTCATGAAGGTTACAGGGCACATTTCCGTGTAAACAGTCAAGACAGCAAAATTCAAATATTTGGAAGAAATGTTTATTTAACAACTGAATACATGCTAAAAGAAATAATTTACAGCAGCAGTTTCATTACAATTTTTTTTCCTCTCCAGTTTTCTAGTTCCCATATGAATTGAAGTGATAAACACAGAAGTAGAGTTATTTACTACCCAGTGAGGAATGCGCTTAAAGAATATGCGCATAACTTAGCCACTGATATAGCAAATAAACCACTTTATCACCTGTGTGGCAAAATCTTGCATTTTAGTATTTTGCTGAACACACCAAAATGGAGTACCTCTAGATAACAGTACTTTACACTGTACCTCCTTATCTAGTCAAAAATATTTACACCTCTTTTGACTAATGTGTAGGTAGCAAAAACTGAACTATTAAACACATACCATTGATATTCACTAAATAATACATAAAAAGGAACAGTAAATGCGCATTCACATGCATTTAATTTAATTTTATTTTTTTTTACACAGTGACTTTATTGGGTCATGAAGATTCAACTTTGTTCTGCAAAGATGCACATTTTCTCAGTTTGATGTTACAGTTTAACATAACCATACAGTTTTTAGGAGCCATTTAACAAATTCCCAATTCAGTGATCTGTGCAAGTGCAAAGTGTAGATGAGGAAGAATAAGATTCAGTGTATCTTTGTTCCTTGCAGATGGATATGTTACAACAAAACAAAATAGATCTCTCTGGTTATAAATGAAATCCTTTATTTCTCTCCAGCTTCAACACAACTTTTTACTTACTTTTTCTAGTCTGTAACTAGAGGTTTAGAGGGTTTTATTGACAATTTACAGAAACACTGTTTTAATATTTACTTTCAAATTTTATGGTGCTTTAAATAATAATTACACAAATGGGGATATGAATCTTACTGAAGCTGCAGGGCACCTTTCTATACAAGAATTCATCAAGGCCTGTGTTTTTTGAAAAAAAAAAGTTAATTTCACATTAATATTAAATATTGTTATAACTTGACCATAATATGAACCTGAAAATCAGAAATTTCCACTGCTGGCTTGATCTTCTGACCTCTTATTTGTATAAGCAAATATAAAGTCTTAAGCAAGACTACTTATGTCAGTGAGGGTTGGATTGAAGTTTGTAAGATCTGATCATATCAATTGTTCAATGAGACTGTCAGGTTATGGTAAAAACATTGCAACTTCTGTACTTTCTTCCCACAGATTATCTTTCTCAGTATAGAAAAACATATCCTAGAATTCTCTCTTAATTAAATATGTTTCTTCTTCAGGCATCATGAAATAGGTTGATTTTGGCTTGATTTTTTGCAGCAAGTTGCTATAGAACCAGTTGCTATGAGCATGATAGAGAAAAAAGTTACATAGCAATTCCATTAATATGTAAAAAAGTAAAGATAGTAATTTAGGTTCTATTGAAATCAATTTGCATTTTTCCCACTGAATTCTCTGAGGTTTCTTTTAAAACTGTTTCCTTTTGTAAGAAGGAGGATTGTAGTAACTAGATGGCACAAAATGACCCTACATAAAAGGCTAAAGAGTATTCTGTGATTAAAATTAAATAATTCAGTTGATAACAATGCTCAGAAATTAATCATAAACTGAGCTGAAAAATTAATACTACAGAAAAACACGTAGCTGAACATGTGTTTTAATCCATCCCTATTCAGCACATCATGAAAGAATGGGAATTTAACAACATATTGAAGTCCAAAAGAGTCAGGTTAAACATAACAGAGACTTAAAGTTGCTTTGAAACTAACTTCCCAAGTGCTTTCTTAAATCATGGCCCTATAGCCTTGTCCTGGTCTATTCAATGATTTATGTATTTTCTTTTTTCCTAAAGAATTAAATGACAAAAAAATCTTGCCAGTTCATTCCTTGCAAAGGATTCAAAGGGGACTAAAGTAACTGGGTGGTTAGTGACAATCCAACTGCTATGGAAGCAAGAAGTCAAGACTTCACTAAGCAGAAGAATACTTGAATTAGTGAGCGGCAAGAAGGCTTGGACATGTTGTGAGAGAAGCTGTCACAGCAGTTGCGTTATATTGTATCTGATAAGCCTGAATGATAGTGTAGCAATTGATAAATTAAATAAGTGGCGTGAATAACAACAAAACGGATCAGTCATCAGTGCAGACACACTTTTATATAAAAGCTCCTTTAGCGAACTAAGGATTTTGTTCTAACAATTTTCCCCACAATGACATTACTTGAACTTATGTCATTTACAGACTCTACCAAGATAAAATATGGGAGGCTGGAGAAAGATGATCTCAAAAGAACTGGACACCATAGAACTGGGGACCAAAGGCACATCTGTGCTGAGGTGAATAAATCCACTACTTATAACCCTAAACTGACACTTATGGTGCAAGTACATTGTCTGTTTTACCCTGTTGCTCTCCTGTATATAGAATAAGACAGAAGTGCAAGACCAAATTATCTGTTACTAGAAACTAGTCTTAAGCTGAACTTCACCAATTTACTGCTGCAGCAGATTTCACCCACAGATAAAACTGTCCCTCAGATTTTAAAATTGGGCTTTGAGGTTACTTTTTATGTGGCCTGGTGCTGGATTGTCACATTTGGGTGACCTGGCCCACAGAAAGAATGGAGCACTGAGAATCAGTAGTGTGGACATATTTCTACCACAGAGCTTGGAACACAACGCCTTAAACTGAATATGAGCCTTGCTCATGGATATATGACAGTTTATGAGCCATAGTATTTAAATATTAGCATTTATAAATACAAACCGAGAAAACAAGAGTGTAATTAGTAGAGGGTATTTTAATGCTATTTGTTGTTGTGGTTTTTTTTTTTTAATTAAAAAAATATACAACTGAAAATCAATGCTCTCCTCTTCATTGGTTCAATCTATAGCAAGGTATTAGACAAATTGAATAATTTCAAATACCATACTTAGAAGAACAGAATGCAGAATACTTCCATGCTATACAGTGACTTTCATGTTAAAATAGCTTAGTTATAAAATTGCTTTGAAGTTACATGTCATATAGATTACTGAGAGGGGAGGAGGTTAACTGCAGTGTGACTAGTTCCCCTGGAAGTTTTTCCAAACAAAAGAGTAAAGCAGCTCATAATTGGAAGTTGTCTTTTTTTTTTTTTTCCTCTAAACCATCAATTAGAAAGTACAGTATTTCTAAGACAAAAAAGCTAATCTATTTTAGAAAGGAGCTAATGTTTGCTGCATTATTTTTCATGGTACATTTAAATTATGGTTTTAATAAAATACATCTTTAGATCAAAGCGGAAAGAAGTCATCAGTAGTAGGCCAGTGTACTCCACATTTTTTTTCTTCCAGATGATGGATGGCTTATGTTGTCCAGATTTCCAAATCAAGCTCATTCAGTATTGTTTTTCCTCTTCTAGCACATATAAACAGGAGAACTGGTAGACAAAACAAGAACAAAATCCTTGTGTCCAATCACGTGTTTAGATGTTCATCAGCTTAATGAGTTCATGCAGTTTTATATATAAGTCTAGAAGTGGTAGTGCTGATGATGAAAGGTGGAGGTTGTTTTTCTTTCCTGTAAGATGACAGCATGAAATACAGCATTTTGTTTATATCTCTGGCAAAAGAGAAAGGAAAACTTGCCTGCTGAATACTTGCAGAAATTTTTGAGCAGTAAGCTAGGTCCAGGTGAGTTATCATCCTTAAAACTCTGATCTTTCTGCTCTTAGAGTCAGAGCAGAGACGAAGGACTTGCTAGGAAAGTTAGAAATGGATTTTATTTAAATCTAGTGGAAATTGTTTGAACTTTCCACTCTTGTAAACATCCACATAATGCCATGAAAAAGTTCATGAATATTGCATTTTTTTCCAGTTATCTGTCTATACAAGTTTCTACTTGGATGAGGTTCCTAGAGGTAATGAAGCTCAGACACTCCGTGGTGCCCTCTCAAATTCATGGGTCCTCCTGTTTCTACCTTTTTTGTTCTCTTGTAGGTGCTTCCACTTATTTGTGTTCACCTGCGCGTTGGCAGGCCTTTGCCGGCGTTGTTTGCGGTCTCTTTTCCAAACCTGCTCACAGAACTCATCCATTGTGTTGAGATTGGGGTGATTGATTAACTGCATGAAGTCTCTATACCAGATCTTTTGACTGGGGGTCATGCTATTGGTAGCATCCTTGATCTTGGAGGTATCACCATCATCTTCTTTATGGAGCAGCTCTTCCAGGTGGTCAGTATCAATTACTTCAAGGGTCACTTTGAGCAAAGTTTGCATGAAGCCATGCTCCACAGCATGACAAAAGTAAACACCGGAGTCTCTCCGGTGAAGACTTCGTAGCAATAGGCCCTGTTCTGTCCGGATCATGTGATCATCCACTTTTATCTGTATTGGAAAAAGTAGTAACTTCAATAGTTATCTTTCATATATGTGCCACATTATCCTCTAACCATACTAGTTTCTTAGTACTGCTCCTTTCAACCAGTAAAACTGGGACAAAAAATTCCCCATACCACAAAAATGGAAGACCCTTTGCCAGTCATCTGTAGTTATGAAAGGGTCAAATACTCTGGAATAACTGATCTACTGCAAAGACTTTGGGGAACTAGGAACTTACTCCTTAGTCCCCGCTTCTGCTGAGCAAAGATATGTATCAACTCTGTTAGATGGACTTGCTGGCAAGATTACAGAAGATGCAAGCCTGTAATCAGCAGAATCAGCATGAATTCTTTAGGCTGTATTATTGAGGTCACATTTATCATTATCCTTCAGTCAAACCTATATCCATTTGTGGGAAAGGTTCTCTGTTTTCCTATTGTTCCCTACTACAAAAGCCCTTATGCACAGCAGTGGGCTCTGCATAAGTGGAAAATGAACAAAAAAAAAATAAAAAAAATCAAGAGTTATTTATCAAAATTTTAATATGCAAAAAGCAAATTCTCAAAATACTGTATTTTTCTGAATTAATTCATGCCATGTAAGTTCATTCTCTGAATGCACATGTAGCTGCAGAGAGAAAGGGACAAACCTGTTTGCTGTTCTCTTCACCAAGAATAATTTTTTTAATAATTTACTACTTATGCAAACAAAACAAAAATATTTAAAGCCACTGATGTAACTATGTAGAACATGCTTTAAATATATATATGTATTTAAAAATACTTCAATGCAAAAAACAAGTTTTTGTTTCCTAGTTTGACCTCCCTACCTACCAGAGCAGATTTTTCTCTTAAGATATGCGTGACCTAGCTTGATAGTAACACAACTTGAAAACCTGGGTGATTAATAATATAAAAATGTTAACGACAAGAGAAGGAGATAAAAAAAGTATCAGCTTAGTGTAAAGCAAACATGGAAGGTCAGTATTTTTGCCTCTATGACTATTGCTTTTAGAAAATGTACAGGTTTTCATACTCTTATGTCCACTACAGTTCTCAGTTCTTGATTCTGTCTCTGTCTTGTCTCCAGTACAGGCTTAGAGCATGCAGTATATAGGATGCTCCTGCTACACTACACTTCATTCAAACGGTATAATTACATGAATGCAGTTAAACTTTTTCTCAATGGCAATTTTAAGGTCTTTTGATGTTTAAGTTCATATTATCTTTGTGTGATGTTTCAGATGACATTTGGCATGCTAGCTTTCTGTATTTCTGGGATCTCTAATGCAAAACAAGTGTGTTTTGCAGGGAGTCTGAGCAAGGAGACAATATTAATGTTTTCTGCTGTAACAGTCTGTAAAACCTACTGACAGCTTATAGGATTTTATGATAGTAAGAGAGAGAATATGGTGAAGAACAATGTAAATTATAAGATTCCAGAGAAATTCTGCTAAACTAAAATCATTCTGGGAAGGACTCAGATTGAAGTCTACAGAGAAAATTAGTTGCATCTCTTTATTTTTTTAACACTGTACCTCTTCTTTGCGGTTATCATTTTGCTTCTGAAATTGCCAGTAGACTACGGCACGCTGAGATTTTGGACTGCACTCAAGAAAAGTGCTGCTATTCTCTACTCCATAGATAATCTTTTCCTCCAGGGTGTGACCACCTGGGTTATCTGTACAGCATGAAAAAAAAAAAAAGAAGAAAAATAATAATAACAAAGAATTAAAATTACTGGAAAAACCCCCCCACTTATTTACTAATTTTTTTTTTTTTTTTTTTTTTTAGAAATTGGGCTCCCTTAAAGATAAAAATCTTCCAAAATATTTTCCCCATATCAGTATATCAGTATGCCATTTGGAAAATCACCATCAATACCACCACCTTTGTAAGGATCCCTGGTAAGATTTTGGGTTTTACTGTTTTGGTGGGTTTTTTTTTGGTTTTGTTTTTGTTTTTAATTGTATTTTAAATCCTAACAGCTGCTAACATCTCAATATGGGAAGTTAATGAATTTAATTGTGAAATTTTGTGTAAACCTCATTATTATTCATCAAGGAAAACATCTAGGACATGACAAGAATTTTTAATAGCAAACTATATGCAATGAGAAAACTCAGGGTGTAGTTGCAGAATGTTTGTAATGATGCCTCCTGGGCTCTATGGTCATAATACTTTAGAGCAAAGTAATAAAACATGAGGCTATTTAAAAGTAGTATAATGTGTTTAGATTATATGGCACTGCAGTTTGCTGAAGCTGTTAATGACCAGAAATAATGTTTTTTAGGAAACGATCTTCAATTAATCATTTCCTCTCATACTGATATAATTTATGGAAATGTAATGAGGTTAATAAACCAGACATTATGGGAGGGGAAAAAGAAAGTTAAATAAATTACTTCCTTTTGTAACAACAATGTTTCAAGATATTCATCAACTTGCTGGAAATATCACATAGCTATAGGACTTATGCAGTATTTGATTCTTCTCCAATACCACAGAGACTGTAAGGCATCATGTTTCAACTCTCCACCTTCGCTCTTTAAAATGCTGTTATGGACTTAAGTAGCAACAGAACAATAATCCTGAGCAGTAGACGAGGAGGAAGGGGTTGGTAGGCTATTTAACACCGTCTTGATCTCATGGGGTTTCCTGACTTTTTGCCATTCTTTGCCATTCTTTCCATTTTCCACTTCTGATCTTTAGCAGTGTAAATCTTTAAGGAACCAGTTTTGATATGTTTTAACAGGAAAATTATGTCTATTTAAAACTCTCTCAGAGAAATACTTCATCCAGTTTTGCTTGCTCCCAAATGTGTCTTTTTCATATTGGCCATGTTGTTTAGTCAACACAGGCTGATTACTAGATGACTGAGCCAAAGGTAAAAATAAAACTGAGCTCTTGGTTCATGCCTTTCAATAATGACTTGCAGCCCTGAGAGAGGATGGGCAAAGGGATGTGGGGCAGAATAGGAACTGGTGCTTGCCCAGATCTCAGTAAGAAAACATCAAATAGCCTATAAACACTAAACTTGCTTGCCTTCCTCTGCTGGACTGTTGACCTTTTAAGCAAATAAGTGTGGTGTTCTGTAAAAAACTAAGTGAAACAACTTTTATGACATCTCTCAGAAACCACATTCCCATGAAGAATGTCAGTGCAGCTCTGCGTTAGGAAGATAGGACGCAATGGAAGAATGAATTAGAAAACAAAGAAGCAAGAGAAGGGTGAGACAGCTGGAAGAGAATGTAGACAAGGGTAGTTAGATCTGAGATGGAGCATGGATGAATTTGTCTCAATGAAACACAGGAACTGGGAATATGTGAAGAGATTAACTGAATATAATTAGAAATGATAATACAAAAATTGGAAATGGGAATGACTGCCTGATAACTTATGGGTCCAGATTCAACATTTTGAATGATGTACTGACTCTTCTGTTTCAAGTCAGGTACTCTAAGGAACAGAATTCACACGGCTGAGCAGGCAGCCAAGGATCCTCACACAGTCAGAGAGAAGCTGTTGGATATCTGAACTGGGATTCACAGCAAGTAGCACATACAGGGCTATAGCATAAAACAGTAAATAGGAAATGTCCCCTTTTATAGCCTGAGACACATGTTACTGCTACAGTGATCTGTTTCTGTGGAACAGTGATTTACAGGCTTCCAGAATAAAGGATGGAAGCACAGAGATTTCACCCTAGAATGCATGCTCTGCTTCAATTCCTCTCCCAGGCTCCATGAATCATGGATGCAGAATGGCCCAACTTCAACAACAGCAATCTGATAGTTTGGGTCCACCTGTCAAGTCAATTTCCCAAGCCTAAGTGGAATTTGGGTCCTCATCTCCCACATCCTAAATAACTGCCCATGAGCAGTAGCATATTTTTAAGTATATAGAAAAGTTTCTGCTATAAAGCTTAGGTGCCTAGGATATCCTTAGTATCTAAGAAGCTAGTTTTTTTACAGGTATTTTCTTGAAACTGGGTGCTCTGACACCATTTCAAACTTCTGTTTTCTTGGACCTGATCTATGGCATTCTGTGTTAGAGAACATCATGGAAAGTGAGTGAAGTCCTCTTTAAGTTTCTTCACAGATGCAGAAAATATAGTACGGGTAACAGACATGCAACAAGAAGGAAGCATTTAAGAGATCCTTCAATTCCCATTTTCATGATTTAAGGAAGCAGAAGGCAGGTCCAGAAATGTCTATAAAGTTCAAGTAATATTGAGCACGTGGAGTGCAAGAAAGTAAGCAGTGATGGTATAATCACAGGATCAGAGTGCAGCTTTGGGATTGAGGGAGAAGTCGAAGAGACTAGAAGGAAGAATCAAAGACTAGGAAGTTCAGAAGAGCAGCTGGAAGAATTAGAAAAGTATAGAAGTCGTGAAGTTGGTTACAAAATTCAGCCCAAAATCCTGTCTGAGAGCAGTAATTCCCAAAATGAATATAACAGCAGTATCAGTTTACTACTCTGATAAATATCCTTTAAGTACATAATTTCTGACATAACCAAAGAAGTATGAAAGGCCAAGTACTTATACCAAGATTGCTTTGCAGATGAATGAATTTCACTGTACATTTTAAGTTAGAATGATTCTTTGAACTTCCCCTGGGATAAATCATCTAAAAAAAAAAAAAAAAAGGTGCCTCTTCTTAAAAGAAAAAAGATTAATTTCTTGATAGCACTAGTGTGTTATGCTTAAAAAAAAATTTGTTCTTTAGCTGACACAAAGATGACCATGCTTTTAGACTTAAGCATTGATGTCTGGCAAAACACCTGTACAGTTAAGGATCCTCAGCTCCCTCCAATGTTGCTGTGAAGTCATTTTATACTAGTTATTATACATTTGCACCAAAGGGCAATGGAAAGAGCTATGTAAACCTTATTAAAAACATTTTTCCTTCAGACTGATCACAAAGTTGGTTTCTGTTATATCTTTAAAAGTGAGATATAAATTAAGAGATTATTCCTTTCTAATGTTTTTGTTGGTTCACATGGAGAATCTACTGGCAGTTACTGCAAGTGAATGTGTAGACAAGCAGTAAAGGATTACTTGAGCTTCTTTTTGGCTATAGGCAAACCCAGTTCTTCATCAGTTGTCCAGGAAAGTACTAGTCACAACCAAGGAAAAAACTCAGCATAAGTTGGCATGGGAAGTTTATAGGTCATGCACGCATCTGTACAATGTATGATCATGTGTAAATCACAAGTAAATATAGGAAATGTAATAGATTTACAACTCAATTAGTTTAGAGAACATTTCCCTCACAACCAATCTAAACCATTGATTAAGCATTTTGACAGTGCATCCTTCCAGTCGAGGATCCAGAACTTCATTCTCTCAGATTTTTTTAACTGACTGATTCTTCTAATGAGGTCTTCTTTTCCCCATTAAGTAATATATTCACTATCTTGTTTCATACTTGCTCTGCTCATTTTGACAAAGCTGTATTACAGTTCCTCCTAAGGAGGGTACTATGTAATGGCTTTGTCCGGACTTTGAGTTGTTGTGACTGTTGTAATGAAAAAACTGCATTTCTGGATTACTGCAAAACTGGATTACTCTCTTCCCTTTCAACAGAATGTATCTCTTTCAGACAAATATGCTTACCAAATATGGGAAGATATTAAAAAACCCCAAAGTATGAAAATAAAGAACAAACAGTTGTATAAAACACAGCTCACAATGCTAGAGAACATTAAAATGAACAGACATGTGGTAGCCCAAATCATATTTTTACTCATGAGTAAAATGTCCAGATAGCAAAAAGGCAAAGCTTAGGCATGCTTCTGCTGATATTAAAATCAACATTTAGTGCCTGGTGACATTTTCCTATAGGGGAACCAAAAATGTGATCTCAGACTCAATATCTGCACTTCATAAGCATTACTTGATATCATGCAATGGAAAATTTGTGAACTTTCTACTACTGCCAATTGACTAGTTCAAATCTAAACTAGTCATACATTCATGAGCTCTCATAATGTGACAACTACATACTGACGACAGTCTATTCATGAATTTTTACAAATCCTTTTCCCCTCTGAGTAACTTGTCCTGAGTCTGACAATCAAGAAGTAAAAAGAAAAGCTACAGCAATGTTAGCTGTGAGTTTCAAATGATTGAAAGCAAGATAGAGAAAACTATTTGTGAAACTTATTGGTGGTGAATTACAGCTGACACAAAAGTACAACTTTGGACTATTTACCATTTTTGCTATTACATGGACTGGAAGGACATGAGGATTTTGAGGTATCTCCATTTTCAATCACCTCCTTATTTTTCCCAGAAATCTGTAAAGCTGTTTAACCCTGAGATTAGCTCAGTTGGTTACAGCATAGTGTTAATAACACTAAGGTTGTGGGTTTGATCCCCACATGGGCCATTCACTTAAGAGCTGGAGTCGATGATCCTTGTGGGTCCCTTTCAACTCAGAATATTTTTTCTGTGTGTGTGTGATCTGTTACTACAGATGTACTACAGTCATGAGGATTCACTTTTTTCCAGCAGAGGGGAGTATTGCCTAAGTGTTCCCTTCAGTTGCAGCAAAATGGACATTTTTAATTTTCTGAGTGAAGGTCTTCTGAAAACTTTGGCAATAAGTTAGTAACTGTGAGAAGTTTATCAGTCAAACAAGTCCAGGAAGGAATCTCACCAATACACTGGAAAAATGAAGCAGCTGACAAAAAAACCCAAAACATACTTTATGTTCAAGAAAACCCATGCTGAAAACACATGGGACAGGCCTACTGCAAGGAACATCCTGATCTTAACAACTTTTAGTATGACACCTACAACAAAGGTCATTCCATATTTTGCCAAGGTAGTTGCAAACACGTTTGCTTATCATCTTATGCAAACCGTATACAGCAATATGTACATATTTCTTGCCATCCTAAAGAAGATACAACTCTTTTCTAATATAATATGCCAAACCTTTTGTTGTGGTACTATCATGTAAGAGAAGCAGGAAAATTAAAATGCTTAAAACTGTTAACCAGAGGAAAAATTAAAAAAAAATAAAATAAAAAGCCAAACCAAATAGTCCTTAGTATCTGATCCAGGCCATTGTAAGCTATCTAAATTGGGATAATGATGTATTATATTCATCTTTCACAGATGTTCGAGACAATTTCATCAACAAATCATTCACATGCTTCCTACTCTACTCATGCACAGTCTGTAAATTACATACAAATTAATTGCACTTCAGTTGTGCCCATAACTCACCGTGATGCTGCAGGTCTGAGCAGTGAGTAAGCGGATCTCCATTTCGGATGTCTTGTCGTCTAGTACGTCTGCAAAAATCATATTTGAAAACTGTTAGTGACCTTCTAAGTGGGCAGCACCCACTTTTGGCATGACTGAAGAGCAACGAGTGGAACATAAGCAATTACAGAGGTCACAAGTGCACCTAAGCAACACTAGGAAGGAAATCATATTATTAGTACTGTATTCTGTGTATTATCACAGTTTGTAGAATCAGGCTTTACTCTTACAGGTAAAGTCTCTACAAACTGGTAAATACATACCTCTTGCACAGAGATTCTAAATAAATAATACTTAATACTAATTATTAATATTATATATATGCTAAATAAATTAAAAAAACCCCAACAAAACTATGATGTTTATTTTCACTGTGTGGGAAATATTGATGACAGACAAATTCTTTGCTTTATTCAAAGACATAGGACTGCTGAGGGATTAAAATCTATATAGTATATGCATCAAAATCCATGCAGAAGCTACAGCTTTTTTACAAGTACAGAATACTTTGAGTACTGTGGCATCTTTTAGATAGATGAAATGATAGGATGAGCAGTTTTGAAAGAATGCTGAAGTGGTGTATTTTCTACAAAATCTAAACTAAAATACATAGATTGTTTCAGTCACTATGGATTTCACCAAAAGAGTTCTGATAAAACCTTTTACAAAACTGTTGCAAATGGCTTTGTCTTTAGAATAAACAGAATAAAACACTTGAAGGAAGATTTTGAAATGTTGTTTATTCCACCTGTTGTAGCTTGAGTCTGAGTTCTACCTTTGATTGCATGTCCTTTTAACACAGAATGTTCTTTTCCTAGTTTGAATTCTACTGGTTCTTTTGAAAAACATATTGACCTGTGCTAAAAAAATTAAAAAAAAAAATAAAATAAAAGTTATATTTCAAAAAAAAAAAGTTTTTTAATACAGTTTTATTTTGCATGTGTTGTTCTCTCTTTGTCTGCTCCTATTTTTAATTAAATAGCTGTGACAAAATTCAACTGAGCCAGAGAAAAGCTTTCCTATAAAAAGAAAGAAAAAACGAACAAGGCAAACAAAGATGTGTTTCAAGTGTGAGCACTTTACTTTAGGAATCAGAGAAAGCCTGAGGGCTTGCAAAATTAGAGGAGAACAAAGAGGATTAGGCTGCTGAACAATGCTGCGATTTCAGATTATGGTATCCAGCAACGGATATGCAAAAGTCAAGTAGCCTTGTAAAAAGCCCTGTTGGTCACTCCCTAGTGACAACAGCCCACGTTTTTAAAAGCCATTGTTCTGTGATACAGACCATCTCTCTTCCCTCCACCAGCCCTGTTTGCAGGCTCTCACTTACAGCATCAGCACATACCAAGAGTTCTCACTGAGGCACAACTGCACAGCTGACTCCTCTTGCCTCAAAGATTTTAACCATACTTTTTTCCACTGAAAACTACTGGAATGTTAAACCTGAAATTATTTACGTGAAGTGCAGCAACAGCTTTCTGTAAACATAAGAACTAAAACTTCTTAGCATGCTTTAGTAAGAAGGAATCTTCTGCTGATTGATATATGATTCAAAAAATGTATTAATCCTTGTTTCTGATATCTTCATATTACTCATTACCAATGACAAAACCACACACAAGACATAAGGAAGCATAAAATTTTGGTACTCCTTCCTAAGTTTTGAAAAATGGCATATTTATAGGATACTATTTGTAGAAAAGAAATCTGTGGAAAGACATATTACGGTCAGTGAAGTTTGAATGAAATGTTTAGTTAGAATCTCAGGAAAATATTACACATATCAAAATTGTATAAACATGACGATTTATGAAATTTGAACCAGAACACATCCTTATGGGGTAAAGTGAAGTGGTCACACAACAGAAGCTGTCATTTGGACTTGTTAAATACACAAAAAAAGAAAAGCAAATTAAAATCAAGGCTTATAAAAGCTCATTTAAAAAAAAAAAAAAAGGAAGAAAAATCAAAACAAAACAAACACCCCAACGAAACCAAAAACCCACAAACAAAACCCCCAAACCAACTATTAGTAAAGCATCTGTGCAATTGCCTCAGGACTCAATTTTCCCAATATTTCTGGAGCCTAAAATTACAAGAATTTATTATTAGGAAAATGTTGACATTTAATCTGTTTCCAGCAATGCTGATTTTGTCATAGATGCTTCCCAAGCTAGCTTGAGGCAGCAGGTACAGCAGGCACCAGGTAAACAGAGGATCCTCTCCCCCAGTAACACAGAGCTTTATTCTGCTGCTGCTGCTGCTGCTGCAGAGGGAAAATTGTGGGGAAGCAGTGGAAACAGCAGCTTTTTCTGAATTCATTTTTCAGATCCCTGCTTCTCAGGACTAACTTTTTCTTTCACAGTGGCCTTGAGAAGAGTAAGTTCTGCACCCCAAGATTTTTCTGTAGCTGTGCAACCCAGTTTAGCCCTGATAACTTCACCCCTTAATCCCTGTAAGAACAGGTACCAGTCCCTTTATCCCTGATGGCAACAGTGAGCTCAGTCTGCAGTGTATTAAGTTGGAGAGACAGATAAGGAGAAGACAAAGAACCCTACTTCTTCCATTAGTGAAAACAGATGAATGACAGGATGATCTATGGATCTTGAAATGGGCTGGGAGTAGGAATGGATGCTAGTGAATGCTGAGGAAGGATGAGATTCAGGAATAAATAGTGGTAGGGAAGTAGCAGAAAAGAGTGATTCCTAACATTACTGTCTCCTTCAACTCAGGGGCAGTATTCAAGCATATTGATTTCTAATCCTGAAAACTTTCAGATCAAATCAACCTCTTAGAGTCTCATTGAAAATCTCACTATTCCCTCTTCTTTCTTTCCTCCTCCAGAGAAACTGCTCTGCTATCACCAGAAATAAGAATTCAATCCATGCAGCTGAGAAAATTTGACAGGGTCTTCCTTTGGGATGGATTCAGTTTCTCCTTTTCAATAATTTTCTAAAGAATTTCACAAAAAGCTTGCCTCAGATCAACTCTCTTACCTGAGTAAAAAATAGAACCCAATGTTCCTTGAGCAGCTTTTATTTTGTCATCGGTTCTTTTTTAGGACAAATTGCAATGCAAACCTTGAAATTTTAATCACCTCCATTTGAAAAGTCTATGACACAAACTCAGTTTCCCACCCTTTACCTTCATCCACGTCAACAACCAATCTAAACCTGGAATTTGGAGTTCTGACATTTTCAACCCAGTATTTGCTACCATTAATTTTATCTATATGAACCATTATGTATTTAAAACCTTGGATTCCTTGTTTCTTCATAAGTAGAAGATGTCTGGCATATTCAATTTAATGTGAGCACTATTTTATCATTGTAGCCCGTTTAATGCGCAAATCTCAACACTACCCCAATGTTTGCTTTTATTTGCAAGTAATTACCTATTCAGTTATAAATAATTTCTACTTCAGTAGCCAAAAACTCTTCAGTAACAACCTTGTATATTTTTAGAGAAAGAATTTCAGAGATAAAGGTAGGCAAAGAAAACACTATTTTAAACATTCATATCAGGCTACTAGACTTCTAAATTTTTTATAAAATTGATATTTTTAACTCATGGAGTTAGTTTTTCCTTTGCTTTTGCATTGCAAAGCTTTCAGGACCACTGCAGAGTGAATGTAAAAGTGGTTGTTCTGATCTGGTAACACTCGGACACACATCAACACATACCTTTGAATAATAACAATAATGTTATATAGCACTAAAAAAAAAGTTTCTATTGATGTGCAGACACTTTATAGATATTTGTTTTAAATTAGAATTCATGAAAATGCAGACTGATTTACTTGGGCAAGTAGTGATTTTATTTTCAAGCCCCCTTCTCCAGAGAGAGAAAAAGATTTTTTTTTCTTTTTGCTGTTCATCAACAAATATAAAGTTATGAATTCATTTCAGAGACAACTCTTCTATGAATGTTTTCTTACAGGAGCTTATTAAGCCAGCCCAAGAGGTAGCAGTGGTCACTTCAAATCAACCAAGACTTCATATTGCATGTAACTCCCACAATGATGTTTTCTTTGGAAGAGAAAGGGCTCCAGTTAACCATCCCATGAAAAATCTCCAAAGCCCTCTGGTCATATTGAGACCATCAGTTAAAACAAATAGCAAACCATCCAGAACGTCCCTACCTCTTAGTGGTGGGGAAGTACCGTGAACAGGATGAACCATCCCAGGCACAGTAAGGGTCTCTTGCAAGGCAACACTCAGCACATGCTCTTCCATACACATCACAGCGGTGCAAAGGAAGCTGTGAAACTCCAGTGGCTGAGCCAATGTAGAGCTGTTGCTGTTATAACAGTTAAAAAGAAAAAAAAGAAAGAAAAAAGTTTAAAAATATTGTAAATTGCATTTTTTTTTAATTGGAAAGCATAAAAAAGTTATATAATCATATGTTAGGGCCATTATAAATACAATAAAGGATCGTGATCCTGATGTCCACTAGAGGAATGAGAACAGAATTGTCCCCAGGGTAAAAAAAAAAAAATCAAACAGGAAAAACTTTAGCTTTGCATGAAGCTCTCGGTTGCTTCTCTAAACAGTAAAAAAATAAAGTACTCTTCAATTTTCTGGGAAAGCAATACAGTCAGTGACACAACACAATGGAGAATATGCTTGTAAATATAAACAAAAAGAAAAACCTCAACATAAATTTCCTAAGTATGACCTTGATTTATGTATGGGAGGGAGAATTCTGAAGTAAATTATTTCAGACTGATGCTAAGATATTTCAGTTTGGAAGTGCTGCCATGCATCCACTTCTTTGCATGTCTGATAATTCTGGAGCTTTGTACTCTTTTCTACAGGTCACATACTCTAACTGGAACTAATGAAGGGAGAGGCTTTATTTTATTTTGGATAAAAACCAGTGCTGAGTAGAAGATGCAGTTCAAATGCAGACATAAATAAAAAAACATGCATACAAAATGAACTACAGCCTCACATGGCATCACAATAGAATATCTTGTCTCTCTCAATTTCCTCTCTGATATCAAATTCATGTGGTCCACTAGGGAAGTTGGTCCCCACCGGGACATGAGAAAACTGAACTTCTGATCCCATGTGGAAGTCCAAACAGAGATTTCAGATTAGCACTAATTCACAAAGAAAATAAGTATGAGTGAGTTGAAAAACTAGGGGAATACAAAACACATAGATTAACAAAAATTCAATGGCATAATCCTTCTGTTTGGAAACACTGACATTTTTCTATCCAAAGCTTAAACTTTGTCACCCAGCACCCATGGTGAAGTGATGAATACCTTTCTTTTGAAGGTCTCACTACAAGCAGTCCCCACCAAAAAAATAGCAATTTCTATTCAGCTTTTTTTTTCTTGGAAAACATAAAATGAAAATAGGATTTCAAGAAATGTTATCAATATTCTTCATCTCCGGCATTGTGATGTCCCAGAGGTACCATTTCCAGGGAATTCAGGGATGGAAGATGACTGAGGTCACCTACCTACTAGAAATTATGAGCACTGGATACCAGGAGACAGCAATACTAAAAACACTCACAAAAGGTGTTGCATTAAGTTCTTTCAGAGACAGCGGCTTGGCAGTTTATACAGACCTATTAATTGTAACAGAAACATCCTGTGCATTTATATAAACACCAGTATTTTCTCAAGGAAAATATGACAAGGCAAATCACCCAAAGGAAAATTTACTGGTAAATTGAAAACTAAACCCTTTCTAAGCAGCTGCTTCCATCTATTATAGTACCATAGCAGGGTTGTAAACCCACACTCTCCAGGCAAAATTTCTGATCACAGAGAGTTCTACACAAGGTCTTAACTGTACATACCAGTCCCAGTCAGTGTTGTAGCCCTGAGAGGAGATAACAGGCAAAACACATGATAAGCTGATTCTCTCTAACTTAAGTCACTTAATCAAGTAACCACCTTAGGGGTATGTCCTGCAGTAAAAAGAGCAGCAATTCAAATCTTAGGTGACCTAACTACTTCTCAAGGGAAGCCTCTTCTCTTTGCTGATTATAGAGGCAGCATAGGTCAAATTAGAGTTTCACTTAAGTATCTTAAACGTCCAGATGGTATTGATCTGAGTCCTCTATAATTGGGGCATTAATATCTGTATAAGCATGTAGGAACGTGTGGTGCAACTAATATAAAAACCAACCCAGAGAATGCACATGGGAAAATAAAGAATGGTGTAATGGTTTCCTATGTACCTCTGTAACCAATTTCATTTTGTAAAATACCCCTCCATGATTTCTAATAAATGTCTTTAGAATTAAAGAATGAACAGAAACATGTAAGAAAAAAGAAAAAAGAAAAGAAAAAAGAAAAAAAAAACCAAACTGAGGCCCAAATAGGGTACTTAAAGACTGTATTGCAGGTAAGTTCATAGTTCAGTCAGTGAACTGCAGCACGTGTTTCAGGTGCTGCACAGCCTGAAGCGGCTGCCCTGTTGCTGATCTTCTGATCATGATTTTAGACTTCAGCTGGTGATCATTATTCTGGACACTAACAATATATAAATCCAGGCAGTACGAAATTCAGAAAAATAGTAATAGAGTTATTTGCATCAGTGGTCTGACCTTACTTTACCATACACAGTCAAACTGCCTTTTGGGCAGAGTCTCTCCCAAGACGTTAATTTAATCAATGAGCTGTTTATCAGATTGAACCAGAGAGAGGGGGAAAAAAAGGCTGCCCTCTAAAAGTTCTTGCATAAGACTCAAGAAAAACTGAAGAGTCTAATATCTTAAGCAATCCAGTGTTTCCTGTTTGCCCCATGGTGCTGACAAAAAGCAGTCTTTCCCAAGTCAGACAGAGACAACAGAACCCTCCAGTTGGAATTAAAAAAAAAAAAAAAAAAGAAAAGGAGAGAGATATGAAAAAAATGCAATGCTTAAAAAGAAGAACTGAAGCAGAATTTTAAAAGGAACTTGAGGGAGCATGAGGCTCAAATCCCATTCAATTTAATTTTATGCCTTGAAAAGTGATGGAAAATAGTTCAGGAGGCTGTTTAAGTGATATATCCATTTTGAGCTGTTCCTTTCTGTATGTTCACTATGGAGAGAAAGGGTGATATCTGAATAAAATTCAGTATTTTGTGAAATATACTATAAGACTAGTCACTATGGTATTTCTGAAGGTCTCTGCCTTGTCTTTCCTTGAAAATCTTATGGAGGAGAAAAAAAAGCACTTTATAGCAGTTCACCAGAAAAGAACCTGGCCTTTACCAGCTAAGGATCTCCTTGTCCTTTTCCCATCTCACCAGAAATCCAATGGCTTTTTGAAACAGTGCATCACAAACCTGCACCTGAGAAAAAAGATGAGAGCTTGCTCCACCAAACATCAGCTTTGATTGAAAGCCAGGCCTGACTTTTTGGCCTGGTCCCACATTTGTAACTCAAGGAAAAAATTATGGAGCTCCACCTGACAGGCTCAGGGCCAAGTGGTAGCTAGGGTCCCCCCACAGGACTGGGAGCTTAGGCAGCTGCAGGGAGTTGGAGTGGCTCAAGGATGCTGTCCTCTGAAAGTTTGTGTCTACTGCTAACCAGGAAGAAACTGTTTAAGTGATAAGGTTTCACAAACCTAGCACTCTGAACAAAATTAGGAGGAATATGTAGCTTCAGTGAGAAAATACAGATGCAATTCCTCTGAGTTATTGACAGCAAAGTGACAAAAGACTATCAAGGCTTCATCTTACACATAAAGGCTAAATTTCCTTGCTCCAAGCCACACTTGCTCAAGGGCCAAATTCATACTCAGACATGGGAGCCTTATAGCTTTATATAATTTAAAACTTAAGCTAAATTCTGCTTCAGAAGAATTTGTAGATTTTGGCCTTTAGAAAGAGTAATTTGTAACTTAACATATTGGCATGATGGCAGAAGAGGTAGCTTTGAACAGTCAGAGTAGTAAAAACATTAAGAAAAAAAGAGAAGCTCCCAGTACCATGTTTTCAACTGGATGAAAGATTTGTTAGTGAAAAACCAAAACGAAGTGATTTTTTTAAGGCATTCAGTAGAACATGCTGCTTTTACTGTTTACATTTCATGCTGCTGCTTTCTACAATGCACAGAATTATCGTGCTGTTTATACGAAAACCACCCTGCTCATCAGAACACAACGAGTAAAGTGTTTGAGTTATAGAACTAAAGGATTTTTAAATCATAAATGTAAAATGGAAACATGTTGCCATATATTTATTTCATACCTACTGCCAAAACCTTGTCATCCTGTATCATGATTTTGTCATTTTTAGCCTGAGGCTGGTTGATTTTTCATGAGTTTTCTCTGCCTGAATAACTTGTGTTGTATGCTCTTTTTTAGCTTTAAACAATTTTAGCAGTGTAAATTTGTTTTCAGAAGTCTCAGGGAAAATTGTAATCTCTCCTGAATAACTAAAGATGCTTTGAAGAAGCTGTATGAAAATGCATGGTCAATTTTCACATATGATTGGCTGCTTTAAGGGAATGTACTTATAAAAGTAACCCAAAGCAGAGCATTTTGATATGATGTGAACATATATACAACTTGACAGGTGTGGTTTTAAATATCCCAGTATTCAGTAGTACCTTTTTTTTTTTTGTCATGTTATTTTTGTTGGTTTAGGTGGTAAACTATGTTAGAAGAGTGTCCCCCTTCAAATTTTTTGTCAAATGCACGAATGCTTTCAGACAACTTTTCCAAATACAGTGAATTCAGTGTTAAATATGCATACTTTCAAAGATAATATGGGCTTTATCACAGAATGAATTAAACTTCTCTTTATTACTGTATAGAGTGAGGTAGATGAATTAGCTAACTTTTATTTATAACATGCACAATTTTTAGTCCACCTAGTCCTGAAGCAATACCAAATCTCCTCTTTACTGACAATGACATGATCAGAAAAGTCAAGGAGTGTGAAAAAGTCACTTATATTTACTAAATTAGGCCCCAAATCAGCACAAATATGAAAAAGACGAAAAAGAAATGTTAAATTTGATGCTAAATTTTATGTCTCAGAGTCCTGAAACAGGAAATGGCAGTGGCTGGGATCCATCCACCAAATTCCAGGCAAAACTGAAGATAGGCCCCTAATACCCACTTCATTCCTGGACTGCAACCCAGTGTTCTTTGCACGACTATATAATTCATCAACTGCTTCACAAAGAAGCCTAATAATAATTCCCTGTATTTGCTTAGAAATGGTGGAATCACTTTTACTGTAAGTGAGTCAAAACTTTACCTCTATCCATCAAGAAAATCAGTGCCTTTTAGTTATGGTCTGGTCCTATACATATCTTTTCTTTAAGCAGTTAGCTATTAATGTACTCGACAGAAAGTAGGAAATATAAATATCCCAACCACATCACCAAACCAGAAGGCCATGGAAAATTTGGACTGAATCAGATCTAAATTCTTTGTTAAAGCTGAATGATTCACATCAAGGAATGGAATGGGCATAGGACAGAAAAGACAGGAGGATGTCTCATTTCCATCCTTTGCTTCCACCATCTGCATTTTGTAGCACACTATTCCTACAGAAACTAGAGCTAGTCCCATTAAAGCTAGGGACCAAGTTTGGCTGCTTCTTTTGAACAGTTTCTCTGTCAAGAAAACAATCTATAACATGGAATTTGTTTGTTTTTTGTTTCTTTGTTTTGTTTTGTTGTTTTTTTGTTTGTTTGTTTGTTTTTCTTGGTTTGGTTTGGTTTGGTTTGGTTTTTGTTTGTTTTTCTTTTTTTTTTCTCTAGAGCCATGAGACACCTGGTTAGTTTGTGTTTAGTTTCCACCTTACCAGTAACACAAACTAGACTTTTCCTTTCTCCATTCTATGTCACATTTTCCTGAGAAACTACTGATGTTTATGTAAAAGGATGGGATGTTGCTGATGCAATTAATATGTCTCTGCTGACTGCCAAGTTACTGTCTCTAAAAGACAGAGACCAATAAATATTTGAAAGTGATTTAACATTTGTGCACACAGTACCTGCTTTGTGGAAATCTTCATTGCTGAAATAACAGTGGGTTCCTATGGAAAAATAGAGTTAAAATATAAAATGAAGTATATAAGCATAAAAATTCTATTACAGTGTTATTTACACAACATAGAAACCCTGAAATTAAACTATAAACTCCCTAGTAATAGTACTTCTTGTCTTTTGCAGTGGAATAATTTCTAGCTGTAAATTAATTAGAATTCATGTACATATCTGCATGCATCTTTGATTGCTATGTTGATTGTAGGTATAATTTTCCATTATTATTACAGTTTCATTGTGATTATTTTGTGACTGGTTTCACATCTTGAAATTACTTTCTACACTTAATATTAAAATATTACTCTCAGGTAATATCAAAATAATAATGGCTATATTCATAGATATTGTATATTAAGGGTGATAACACTGAAATGAGCAACACCTTTTAACCATACCAAGGAGAAAACCCAATTCCTGTGAAATTTTATTCACAAGAACAAGTCTTAATCCAAATCATAATCTTATTGACTGCACCACACTATTCACTTATGAAGAAGTCACATTTGCAGGACACACAACTGAAATGAGCAAGAGTTTTTTTGCACTCTAGAATATCCATTATTTAGTCAACTGTTACATCATTTAGGTCCAGTTTCTTGGATGGATTTTAATCTTGAGAGTAAAAGTGTTATAATTTGGTTACCAAGTCAGTTTTGCATGAACTTTATTCCATCTAATAATCTGCTATTGTTCCCATGCATCATACTTTTGGTTATGTACATTAATAAAGTCCTTATTAGGCTTTTACACTTGTATAGCTTTCCACTTGTTTATCCTGAGAGAATTTGATATGGATCAGTGGATGGTAAGCATGGAGACTTGCCATTGCAAGTGAGTTTAAAAACTTTATATTAGAAAGCATTGATTAAGTGTCACATTTGAATGAAAATTGAACTCATTAGTTAGTTTGCTCAGCTGTTCAGAGAAATATTGCACAAATGGGGTTAAAAGAGGAATTGTTATCAATGTAGGAGATATGAAAGACTTTCAGTTTTGTGGAATTATAAATGAAGAGCATTGTACTCAGAACATTGCAGTTAAAGCATCAAAATACATTGTTCATGATGCACATTGACTCTTTAGCAACTAAAGAAGACTTGCATTTGGATAAGGTACATGTAATATCTTTTGCAAATTCCCTATCAAAAGATTCATATCTCATGCACACAAATTCTGCCTATTCCACTGAAGTACATTAATGCCCTCTTTAAGGCTTAAATACATGCCAAAGGAGATAAATGAGCTTTCAAGTAAATCAGAACACCAAAATCCTGTAGTGTAATGAAAGAATACACATGTAAAGTAAAATACTAAATTTGAATTTGACATTAACTGTTCTACTTCTACAAAACCTTTCTGAAGGAAAACACACTTCATTTATTTTCTTTCTTTCCCTTTCTATTCTGTCTGATCTCCTTTAGCTTGGCACTTCTACTTGATTTAGGGAAGAGACTCGTACGTTATCAACAATTGCCAAATTACCCTGCATTAACGTAATGACTTCTGCATGTAGGGAAAAAAAAACAGAAAAAACCCCCCAAAACCAACTAGGATTCATAAATTACTTGTCTCATTTTTCTCCTTAGAGTTTCTACTTTCTGCCTTCAAAAAGAAAAAAAAAAAAGACTGCAGAAACAGAGACACCCGTATTTCAGTCATACCTCAGAACAAGGTTGGCACCCATAAAGATAAGATTTCTCTTAAGAAAAAATAAACATAATATTGAAAATAATAATAAAAATATTTATAAGCTCTGTTTAGATATGTTGCCTCTGTTCAGAAACCAGAATTGAAGGGATTGCAACTGAATCTGATGAGGACAGGGTGGCTGGTCCACTCTGGCAGGTCCAGGACACAGTCCTTGTCAGCACATCTGGAGCAAGACCATGCGACATGAGGCTCTCCGAGCATGCAAGAGAATCATCTTCACACTGTCAGAAGAACCTTGTGCTCCCAGCTAGGTATTAACCCTCCAAAAGCCTGGAGCCAGTGAAATGGTGCCATGAAATGGCACTGACAGAAAGAATAATTTGGGGAATGTAAACGATTTGTTGTTGTGTACAAAACACAAGACATTCCTGGGTTCTGTCTGGAAAGTGTTTGAAAGGTTTACTGAGCCTCGCCTTGCAGGAGTGCCTATGGGATGTCGCCTTTTTCAGGTGGCTCAAACAGAAAAAATGGAAGAGATTGATTTCCACCAAAAAGTGCTAAAGTTTAGGGGGTGTTTATGGTGTTTTGCCTCAAACCATGAAAATGAGACACTAAAGTCACCTTTGAAAATATAAACACTTGCTTTGTTCCTCAGATTATGAGGTGTAAGAAATCTGGGCAGATCACTGGTTTACCAGAGTACCTTCCTAGTTACAATATGCTGATAGTCTGAATAGTGTTAAGAGTTGATGAAACTATAAATTTTTATATTGCACAACTCTGGGAGAAAAAAGACAGGCATTATTCCTAGACTTGCACAGGTAGATAGTTAACTCCAGCATGTAATACTTCTAAGACTCAGAAATAATAATTTACTTTTTTAAACCACCAAACAAGAGCCCAGAATACCATTCCTTTTATCATTAACCTCCAGCTAGCACTGAAAGTTTCAAGGTTTATTTTGACTAGTGTCTAGGTCTCTAAATGACAAGCTAATTAGAGGGGTATGCCAGGCTATTCCTTGGCTAGACTGCAAGAAGTTGAGTTTGCAGCTGTCCACAGAGAAATCTACAACCTGACACTTGAAATTTAGCTCCACTTACCCGAAACACTGTCATTTCTTCCAGCAAGACTTCCTCTAATTCGTGCCAAGTCTCCTTAGGAATTGAAACCACTTTAAGAACTGTTCCAATATCTTGAAAAGAAAAAAGAAAAAGAGTTTTCAGGTGCTTAAGATGAATACTTCAGTTTTTTAGCAGCCAGAGTTTCTTGCACTATATAATTATTTCACATATAAAGATTGCGAAGCTACATATCTCTCAGCACTCATTCAAAATAACAACTGCTATTTAAGATGACCTCAGAAAACACTGAATTTCAGTAGGACATTTTACTGAAGTCTTTCAATTATCAAAATGCAACTAAGAAGATACATACTACTAGAGTTACTAAAGAACAAACAGGACTGAAATACTATTTAAGTACAGTATAAAATGACAGATGCATAACTGAGGAAGGAAATGCACTACATTTATCCAGGTGTGTTTCATAGTCCATTTTGAATATGATGTTTGTCTTTCTTAAAATGCATGGGAAGATATTGCAGTATGGACATAAAACCATCTGGACAAATACTGTTAAGACAGATGAAGGTGTTAGGTCTCTTAAGCACATGTGATCATTTCTATGTCAAAGTGCCTAAGATGTATAAGCCCCTTAAGACACCTCTCTATGTGTTAGATACTGCTCTTCACCAAGGGGTAAAAAACATAAAACTTGTATCTTTGGTTTAGAAATAAGTGTGTGCCAGCATTTTAATATTATTTCAGTTTACACTTCTTGAGTTTTGCAATTGGCATAAACATGAACAAGGTGAGCGCTTGAAATTCCAGAGCTACAGCCTTTGGTTTTGTGCACGTGGTTGAGACTCAAGACCATCTCTGTTATACAGCTTCTGCACCTGTGATTTATTTCTTTGTTTCCACGAACAGAATTTTCAGCAAACAATACCACAAAGAATCTTTCTAGGTTGGCACACACCACTACAGACTCTCTGAAATGGAAACACTCTGTATGTGACTTTTCTTGTTATCCAGCCAAGTGTAGCGTCATGTAAATGTACCACAGGTATACCAACTACATCCCTCAGGACTTTTCATGTTGCACATCCTACAATAGTAATAATAGTTTAGGAAAATGCAAGACATTTTAAGTGAATAAAATTCTCAAAGAATTATAAAGGTAAATGTTTTTCAAACAAGATTTTAACCACCAGTTACACAAAATCAAGTGTATATACATTTTATATGTATATATATTTGTGTGTGTTAGTTGAAACTTCTAATTAAAGAGATGACAACTCACTGCTTCTATATTTAAAATATGCATAAAATTGAAAAAAGGGATTACACATGTTGAAAATGTTTTTATAGGGCAACTAACTTAAGAGCTAATGATTTAATGAGAAAATTCTGGTACTAAACTTCTTTAAATGAATTTGTATTAAAATATCCTAGCAAACCTAAAGTATCCTGTAAAACTGAGATTTTTTCCATTTTTCCATCTGCTTCTCTTTAAGTAGATGTTGGTTTCTAAATACACTTTTTTGGAAGTTTAGAAAGAAGCAAATTTTTTTTTCCCCTCAGAACATGTACATCACTGTTTTCTTTCATTAGTCACAAACTCACAGATTCTTTTTAAACAGAAAAAAAAAATATTTCTTAAAGCAACAACAAATCAAAGCACAACATTCTTTTTATTTAGCCAGCTATATGTACAAATTAAGCTAGTAAAATATACTAGATAAGTGGATTTGGAAGTGGTTTTCATTATGGTTACTGCTACTAATTGAATGTATTTAATTCAAGAAATACTGAGAATGGTACAGAACAAATGCAATATAAACCTTAAAACAAGAAGAGAAAAAAATCCACATTTCTACAAGAGAGTAATTCAGAAGAACAGATAATTTAGCACTAGTTATATTTGCAATTTAATGGATGAGTTCGTTTCCTTAATTATCCTGACAATTTGATGACTGTGGTTTTGAGGAAAAGACACTTTATGGGTAAAAACCAGAGAACTCTGATCTAACAAATAAAACACTGTAGCAAAGTGTCACTGCTGTATTCTGAGTTGGACTAGAACTGTACTCAGTCAAAATCCATCCAATGCCATTTCCTAGAAATAAAGGGAGATTTTTCATGAAACACCCTGAGTGGGCACTGAGCAGACACAAGCTTCCCATGATGTTGTTTCAAGAAAAGGTCGGACTTTTAAGTGGATCCTGCAACAATTACAGTTCCTAGATCTCAAGAAAGCCTCTGAGGTCAAAGATACACCATGTTAATCACTGCGGTGACTCTGGTCAGGCCGCAGGTACCAAAGTGGGGCTTTATCTGAGTCCTAGATCAAGTTTTACAGAGTAGTATTTCAAACAATTTCACACAAATGGAATCAGGCATCTCCTTTAGGATCAGTAGGCTCTGCTTACTAAGATAAGATTACTGTTATTAATTAGCTTTACTGACAGAGGTACTTTGTGCCAAAAGATCCCAAACATTAGACACTCAGGATATGCATTAAGTGCATATCTTAAATCCTGTTTTTTTCTGATATACTTTCAAGCGTGCTGATAGGATTTTATTTTCATTGTGAAACAGACTGGTACAATCACAGTGGGAAAGAAACTGCTCAGCTAAAGATTTCACCCACAGGAAAGGAAAATGTGACCACACTGGGTGGCTATTAATTATGTTGTGTTCAATTATCATCAGTTATTCAATGAAAAGGAAAAAAAAAAGTATTTCTTCAATATATTGCAGTTCAGCAGCTTAAGGGAATAACGTAGATTGCTGTAACAGCAATGGGAAAATACAGAGAAATATATCTAATCAGACCTGCACAGAAAATGCAGTTATACCCCAGAGAGCATAATTCTGGCTTTGTCATAGGTTCAGGTCTGCAAGTTAGTTCCCAGTTAGCTCTTTGCTTGGGAAGATGTAATACACACTGATTATGTATCTGTTTCTGATTCGTTTGACTTTGACCAGCTGAGTCAGTGCAGTTTTTTGGCAGAAGGCAGGCAGGGCCTGGATTCTGCCTCCTTACTTTTCCCCCCACATGGAAAATGCCCTTTCCTCATTCCAAAAACCACAATGAGGACAGTGAGCTCAGAGGAGCATGGCATGTCTTTTGTGCTCCAGCTCCAAGCCTGGGTGTTGCAATGCCTGTCCTTGTCCCATAACAGTATATCCTTCTGGAAAAAGGACAGTTTATATGGACAAAAGTAATATCTCAAGAAATAATTACACTTACAAAGGTGGGATAAAGGTGCTGAAATATCTTTTGGCAAGTACAAGTAATAATGTTTCAACACTTTTTTTACTGTTCTTGGGCACAGCTAGCACCAACATTGGATGGAATCCCAAGCATTTACCGCACACCTGAATATTAGTGTTTTAGGGAACTAGGTGGTTGCCCAAATTTCCAGCTCAAAGGTAAAAGTTATCATTGAGGTTCTTTTAGAGGAAGATCTTGCCTGACTGATTCTATACATGACAACTAAAAAACCAGTATACGTAATGGTACCTCTCTAAAAGCTGTAGCTCAGGTTTAAGCAAATCTTCCTGTACTGACTGAGAACAGACAGGTACTTTTCTATTTCTATTAATCTTACTCTAACAGAAGTCTTGAAGAAAGTGCAGGGAATGTTTCTCTGGAAGAACTGGCCACTTTCCCTTGCAGAAGCCAATGAATCTTTCTCAGTCTGAATGCTAAGCTTTGGTGAGATAAATGGCACGTCTTGTACTCAAGATATAGACTTAAATCAGCTCCTTATGTTTGTTCAGCATCATGCTCTGGATGCTGAAGGGCTAATTCTCTCACAGTGCAGCCAAGGGGAGTATTGCCATGAATTTTTTTTTTCTGAGCTGACAGGTCATAGAAGACTTGTTGAAATGCACCAAACACTGCCAACTTTAGATGGCATTGAAGTCTCTAATGTGTGATGGAAAATATATATGTTGTATAAAATCATATGGAAATACTTCACAGTTTTGTGCAAGAACATACTGTAGCACTGGTATCTAATAATTCAGTTCACAGCTTTAGAGTGCTGGAACCCTTTCTGCAGAGCTGCATTTTCTGCAGTAAATGGTCTGAATTGTTATGCTTACACTGTGTTTGGTACACAAAGCTTCATCAGCTCTCAGTTTACTCATAATATATTTCAGGCATCAACATGAAAGAGGCCTTGATATTTATTGCTTTGGAAATCTGACCCCAGCTCTAGAGTACTAGAACCGTATTTAAAGCATGTAAAAAATTGGACTCTTCTAAGAGAGACAGTCAGACAGATATTTTTTTGGTCCAAAGCTGAAAAGAAACAGTAGGGTTTTGGTTTGATTTGTTTTGGCTTCATGATGCCAGTGTCTAATTACTAGCAATTATGTTCAGTATTCAACATAACTGAAGCATCAGCCGACAAAGGGAAAATTCTCAGAGGTGAAGAAACAGATCCACCAACTGCTACTGAGCACAGTTCTGAAGCCACTAAACTCAGGAAAATGCAGAACAGATAATTTCTGGACACATTCATTTATCATTATTACCTTTCTGGAAAAAATGTCTTGTCTGGGTGCATATTTCCACTTTTATAAGATGTCCAAGTTGCATGATTCTGCATTTGGAAAGGATATCACGTTTCTATTTGAATATCAGCTCTTCTGAAAACTGAAAGCACTTTGTATGTGCCAGATACCTTCATGTGAAGTAAAATGATGCACCCTTTTGGCTAAAGAGCTAAGCATCTTAAGGCAATACTTGAAATACTTGAAAGGCACAAAGACATTTTCCATACCTGGATACTTGCCTCATTTGTGTTAATACTTCTTTAGCTGCATTTCAAAATAGGTACCTCAAACCCCTTATTCTAATACTAAATTATAATTAATAAGGCAAGATATTTCTAATAAAAAAAGCCCTAATAACAGTAGTTGAAAAGAAGGTGGTTTGATCTTAATCCAGTTGGCAAAGCTCCTAAAGAATTTAGCTGTGCAGGCCATGGCCTGAATCTGTAACAGTCAATGTATGTAACAAAGACCTCCCCACATGCACAGTTTTGAGTCCTGCCCCGAATTTTCACAGGTAGACACTGTTCTGTCAGTGTTCTGTCTTTCAGAGTATGAAATTCTATCTATCTGGGGCAAACATTGTAGATTCAAGACTTCTCACCTGTGCCAATGAACATCACATCATATTGGCCATCTTCTGCATCTACTCTATCTACCACAAGCTGTGTGAACTGGTAATCCACATCTGTTTTAATCATGATCGGACGGTTGTTGACAGGGAATACTGGGTTGTACATGGCTGGATGACTCCTGGCAAACGTTATGACTTCATCAGGGAGGTCTTTGGTGGAATCAAAACCTCCAAATGTTTTACTTGGACACTGGAAATAAAAAAAAAAGGAAATGTTTTACATTTTATTATTTATCACTAGAAGCATACTAGAAATACATTTCATGACAATCATCCCAAGTACTACAGATGATAATTAAATATGACAGAGAATGTAAGTGTTTTGTGACTGACACCAAAACTTCATTCTGTTAGTAACGCTCTCTATTTTCTTTTTTTTTCTGGATTTAAACCAATATGGTTAACAGAATGCAAATGATCCTTATACACCATTTTTCTTACTACTATACAGTGCAAAAGCATTTTCAGTCCATTGTGATCAGTATTGGTCTTTAATTGGCAAAAGGGAGGAATCCTGAAATATCCAAAATATGAGGCAAGCAATTTCAGTATTTGGTTATGTATATCACACAAATTTAATTAATTATGCCACCATCTTCATTTCAAAGTATTATCTTCAGAATGTTACTGGAAGTCCAAATTACTCTCTGAGGAACCCAGTCTTAAATCCCAGGACAATTTCCTGTTCTACTGACTTTTCAAACTCCTGCTTGTCTCAACAAGCCTGTGTCATTCATGCACTCCAGATAACATGGATCCTGTTACGCTAAATCTAATGAGTCATATCCTAAATGTATCTACTTTTCTCCTCACTGATTCTAAAGAAAGCCTTCTGGGAGTGTTGCTGATGATACTGCTCATGTGAACAGTTAGGTGAGATGAGTCTCATTAAAGAACTGAAATAACTCCTCACTGTTGTGTCCTGCACAGTGACTGAAGAGTTGCTGTTCCCTCAGGATGAATATGGTCCTCATGAAGTAAGACAGTAAAGACTCACTTTGCCCCCATATATAGTCATGGGTGGGCAAGACAGTTTTGCTTCTAATCTGAAAGGCAGAGGTTTCTACTTTTCACATTTACCTCATGTTCTCCCAATGTAAGCAAAAACCAGAGGCTGAAATGGGAAGGATAGGTAACACCATGGTGCTGGTAGCCACAAAAGTATTCCTTCACTTTCAGCTACCACATATTCCCATCAGGAGACTCGAGAACTGTGGCTGATCACCATTTGCCCTCATGTCTTCAGCAGAACTGGTATTTTATGAACAATTAGAGGTCACATTAGCTTAAACATTACTAGTGCATTAGTATTGTTGTGTGGACGAAGAAAATGAGCCACAATGACACCAGGCCAAAGATACTCAACAAAGAACCTGGTGACCCCCACTGCTCATCTATTCAGATAACTATTTAAGACATATAAAACTGAAACCCAGCTGACAATAATTATTTTTCCAGTATTTGAAACTCAAATATAAACTGGTGTTAAAAAGCTCTAAATAATTTGCCTTTTATATCCTTGTACAGAATATCTTCCAATTAAATTAAAAACTTAGAGGACAGTATCTTATTAATCAGGAATCCAGACCTTGCAGGATGCTCAGCAGAACAAATCAATTGTCTTTGCTATCACCTTGATTCAAATTATTAATAATTCATCAGAAATGAAATTTAAAAATCGATATTGTCCAAAGGAGTAGTTGCTACACTCAGCAAAGGAACCCTTCCAGCAGAGACATATAATGTGTAAATTGTTCCTTGCTGGCATATTTGTTGGTAAGCAAATTCCTTCATGCTGTTTCATTACATGGTATGGAAGGGAGGAATGGAGGGAGGAAGAATATTTGATTAATGCATGTGGAACAGACAAAGCAGAAAGCAAGTCAGTTACCTACTTTATTGTGTCAAGATTTTTTAACCCTTTTATTTTTATTATATCTACTTGCTCTTTTGTTCAAAAATATTACAAAATCAGATAGCCTTTTCATATTTATCACTCAAACCACTGCCTGTCTCAAAAACTGTATTTCAAATTCTACACTTCAATTTAAGTTTGCTTTACATCTCGATTAGTATTCTAACTACAATTCAATATTAATTACCCAGATTAATTAGATAATAATTAATTAGAAAATATATGTAAAGTGCTCTAAGTATAAAAATCACTACACAAGAACTAAGTATTGTTAATTGCAGCTGTGGAAACACTGAAAAAATACTAAATGAATATTCATTTCAATTTCAAGCAAATGAATTTCAGCTGTGTTTCGATTGCTTGAATATTTACTTTCTGGCTCATTTTCCAGCAAAGGGTTTTACTCGCAACAATGTGGAACAGGCTCCCCAGAAAAGTGGTCATGGCACCAAGCCTGCCAGAGTTCAGGAAATGTTTGGACAACACTCTCAGGCACATCTGTGATTCTTGGGACTGTCCTGTGCAAAGCTAAGATTTGGACTCAGTGATCCCTGTGGTTCCCTTCCAAATCACGATATTCCATGATTCTATGGACCTAGATATATTTTGTGCAGAAAAATCATAAAACAGGAATTAGTGTCATAATTCTGTGTGTTTAAATAAGACTCTCAATTCTGAGACCCAGATTTTCCCTTGGATTCCTTGCTTTTCTGAGAATAAAAAAAAATACTGTAAGCTTGTGTCTTTACATGTTAAGTTTAAAGTGCATTACCTGGACTGGGCTTCTGTGGCTCACATTCATCCCATCCTACTGAGATGAAATCCAACTGCTATTACTATAAATCCCTCCATTTTTAATAAGTAAAATGGACACCATCAGTAGGTGAGATGTACCTCATCCATAGTACAAATTGCTTGCAGAAGAATCTCAACTCAGAAAAAGGATAGAACAGAACAGAACAATTCTCCTGAGGAGGAAAGCCCTGTCATGTTTTATGTTATACTCACAAACCAGGAGACACAACAAACACATTACCCTTGGTGCTAATGACAGGATTTTTTGGTATAGATCCAACTAATTGCCAAGGTGCTTAATCAGAACTTTTGTTTACATACCAAATCAATCCCATTGATAGCAAAGAAATAGGTTTTCATGTGCCAAAATATAGGCCTGAAACAAATATCTGGAAAAAGTTTGGAGAAATGAGTTTGATCTTGGATTCAAGTAGAGTCAAAGAACTCCTGCATTTCACATTCAATTCCAGTTGTTGGTCCCCAGTAGGCAATGTCAGGGGATTTGATCAGTCAGGAGAAGGAAACTAGGCTATCCCCTAACTGGCCTATTAAGGAATCCAACAAATCAGAATTTACATTTTGGTAGGAAGAAAAAGTGCTTTGATCATAATTCCTGGTGTCATGAAGCAGAAGAAAACCTGAGTTCTGCAGATGAATCCACAGAATGTCAGTTAAGAACTCAGGATGAGGCACATCTCTTAAGATGAGCTATACACAAAACTCCTCCCTCCTCTCCCAAATACTGCTAAGAAGTTAAGAAAAGAAAAAAAAGAAAAAAAAAAAGGAAAAGAAACAAAGTTCTATAGATCTTACAGGAAAAAATCTGGCAACTCCTTTGTTAAATGTGAAGCTGATGTAGAATTGTTTACAAAGTTTTCTTTTCAAAAGAACCATTTACTTTCCTTTTCCTTTACTCATACTGGGCAAGTCACCAGATGCTCAAGAAGTTTACTGGCACCTCACCTATTAAATTCCTGAGATAATTCAGTGCTGTTTAACTGCAGTGCAATCTGGAATTACTGTAAGAAGCTCAGGGTTCTTTCTGCCCTCTCTTTCCGCATTTCTTGGAAAAGGAATCCACAGGTCTGACATCTAAAGGAACTTCAAAAATCTTTATTCTTTATTCTCAACAGATCTTCAAAGCCATTGAAAACACATCCAACTTTATCACTTTAAAAACAAAAAGCTTCTTTTCAGCCAGAAATGTACCTCATTTTAAAATTCAGTTTTATCCTACTAAAAAAATAGAATGATTTTTAGAAATCCTGAGGAGACTCATCTTTTTTCAAAGTGTTTGAATGCAGGATTAGTCACCTGCATGGTGTTATGAGAATCTGATGGCCTCAGCCACTCTAACATCATTTACAGTGGCATGGCCTCCTGCACTACGTGATGTGACTGCAGGGCTATGTAGACTTATAAAATTTGGGATCACATTTGCCCTTAGGTAAGATTCCACAGTTTACAGTGGAATCTGAACACCTTTTCACTTCCTGAATCTTATTAAAAGCATTTTGTAATGAAGCTGTAAGGGTAAAATCCATTCTGAGAGGGTAGCCAGAAATAAAAGTATATGCAAGTTATCTGCATTTCCTTACTCTGACAAAGGCTCTGGTCACTTCGCTACCAGGGGCTGAATTTGGGTCCCTGTTTTTCTGCTTGTTTGAACAAGTTATTCTTTTCCCATATAGATCTCAGTTCAAGACTCTCAGAGAAGTCTTGGAATAACCTGAGATGGGCAGAGCTGTGTTGCCAGTCTCACGGACAAATACGTCAACTGTGCCTTCAGAATCTCAATAGAGTTGCATCTGATCTCTGCAGAGGAATGAATGTAACAGAGCCTCTGTGCAGCAGTCAGTTCTGTGCAGCCTCTGAGTCTACTTCTAGGATAGAAACATGTAACATTCTTCTTTGTCCACAGACCTACATAATGTCTATTATTTGGTTTTGTTTAGAAAGGTTAATTGATACTGGAATCAAAGAGGAATCTAAATAAACAGAATAATGTACACTAAGTCTGTCAGACTGAATACAAAGGGACAATAGTTGTACAAGAAATACCAAAAATATCTACTCATTCACATTTTCCACAGAGATGTAAAATAATGGGGCTTCAAAAAAAAAAAAAAAAAAAAAAAAGCAGCCATCCGACATATCAGAATTAACCGCAATAATGACAAAAAAATAAGGTCACCATCTAATGAGAAATGAAATCTCTTCTATGCTGCAGTGTGTATTTTAGCTCTGGAAAAAAAATGGAAATTCCTTTAGCAGTTGCAGTGAAGGAGCAAAGAGTGCTGAGGAATCTGGCTGTCAGGGAGCCACTGTTTTCTTTTACTTAGGAAGTAATTTTCATTAAGCTGAGCGTGCATATCAGTTAAAAGATCAGGTTTGAAAGGACAATGTCAAACATACCAGATAAAAATAGAAAATATGATGAATTAAAGATGCAGAGTTATTCCTCCTTTCTTTTGTGCCTTATATTTAAGGAGACTTTTCAAAGAATATTATAGACATACACTTATATGTATACACGTGTACACATATAATTAATCTTCTGCAATGATAGTTCAGAACGTAAGTGGGCTAAGTTGATTTATACAAACTGAGGAGCAACCCCAGTGTATACAATTAATGCCACTCCCATCTTCTTAGACTACTGGAAAATTCAAAAGCACTTATATATTTCTAGAATGATGATACCAATTAGAAGATGTAAATATGGATGTCTTATATAGACCAATGTTTCAGTCATTCATAAACTAGAAACAGACAATCAGGTAGAAGCAGACATTTTTAAAAACGTCAGTGGAAGTTAGAAACTATTCTAGTTGCTCTACCATCTATTGCAGAAATATCTGTTTCACTGTACTAGATTTAACGTTGACTCAAAGTTTCTTAACAGCCAGGCAGATGCTCTGTTTTCTGTTCATTCTCGTTTAGAGTGGCTCAGCCAGTATTTGGAACAAAACCCAATTCCAAGGAAAGGATAATGCAGCATGATTTATTAAAATATTTGACTTCAAGTCAAATTCTTCAGCCATTGCTTAAACTTCCTGTGAAGTTGTTAATATGAATGCCAAAATTAAAATCCAAGTAACGTTGCTATTGCAGCTTCATATGTTACAAGAAAATCAGTACATTTTGGACCTGGAGGAACTGCTAGTTTTTCCTTCTGCCACCCTATCCATTTTGTTATCTGGTTCAGTTTCTTTCTTGGATCTCAGCTCAAGGACCATGTAATGTGTGAAAATATTTCCCATGGTTTCCCCACTTTGATTACTGTATTTCTTAGGGTACTTACAGTTCCTGGCCGTGGATATGGCACTCGCCCTTGGTAGGGAACCCACTGGTAGTTTGGGCCATCTCGGTGGGCATAGGGACCAAGGAACACCCTCCTCACATCAGTCATGCTGTACATACACACAGCTGATCCCTTGAAGATATTACTAAAAATGAGGGGAGAAGAAATCAAATCAGGTTCTTTAAATTATCAGTCAGTTTAATCAAATGGTAGAGCTATGGGAACAGCAGCTTGGTGCTTTCTAATTTATTGCATGTGTTGATTATCGAAACTCCGACATGCTCTTAGAGCAATCCTCACTCACCTCCTGTGAAAGTTCAGCATAACTGATACGATCTCCCAGACATTTTCCTAAGCAGATGGCTGCTATTCCACTATTTAAAACATATTGTCCCCAGAAGGCCAAAGCCCAAATTTGAGTAAACTTCGGTAGGGTTGTCCCTGGAGAACTATTCAATTCTTTCCTACACTTCACATTTTTCTCTTTTTTTTTTTTTTTGAGCAGTCTCTTCCGACACTTGGGCAGCACACGTGCAGACTTCAGTGCTGTTTCTTACCTTAAGATTTCTTACAGAAGAGAGTAAGGACTTGTAAATCTTGGTCTCCTATGCCTGGTATCACTAGAAACATTCTTTCTTTTTAGAAACTATTTTTTTTTCCCTTCACAGATAAGTGTAGCTGTACAATCAGTACTGCAAACCTTCCTCAGGCTAAAGCTACAAGTATATTTTGTTCTTGGTGAAAGCACAATGAAACAAAAACATGAAAGTCACAGTTATATGTGATTCAATAACAGAACTTTTGAAAGATCATTAAACTTTCCAGATTTCAGCAGTATTTTTTACTAATATCTACTTGAGTAGCCAATTTCTTACACCACAGATTTTCTATTTCACACTGCCCCCAAACAAGTTTATTTATGATTGTTTTCTTTTTCCAAATCTATGTGGAAAGGGCTACAAAGGCTGACCACCACTATAAAAAGCCAATTCAACAGCAAGAACAGCCTGAGACACTGATAGTCTTTGTGTTTGCCAGCTTCAGAGTGATGATGTGCACTGCTTATAAGAAAGAAACTTAATTCATTACTTCTTACTGCCATTTACTTCTCAGTTCAAAGGTCAAAAAAATTTTGTGTTTCTTAAAAACATTTTTAACAAAGAGACCTCTTTAAAACAAGCAGCCACACAAGTTTCCATGCAAGTAAAATGATATGCTCTATACCTGGAAGTTGTAAACACTCCATAGACTATTGGATTTTTAGGGTCTTTTGAGTTCATTAGGAACACATCCTCTGTAGCAATAACAAGAGAGAAAAAAGAAAATCAGGTTAACATCATACATATAATATCTGAAAACATTTCTAAATTCAAAGCCATTTCTGCTACTTACGTAATTCATCAAAGTGTGTGTCAATGCCATTGGGTCCTGGCACAGAACAAATCAGACGTGCTTTGAGGAAAGTTGTCCATTTGTTAACGAGGCTCCTGTGTCCACCAAAGTCATTCTATAACAAAAGTATTTTGCATTAATACCTGGTGACAGTCTTTGTTTGAAATATCGACAGCGTACAGAGAAAATACAGTAAATAAGATGCCATTTAGAGAAAACGAGAGAAGAGTTCACCCTTTACGTACAATAGCATTATAACATTGCAAAGACACAAAATATGAATTACTTTTATTTAATATTGTACTGTGACATATCTCATAGTAGCACATAGTTTAAAACCTCCAGGCCCCCCGAAACTCTTTATATTTTGTAATTTATATGTAACACTGGAAAAGGACAAAGAGGCACAATATTTTGCTTCAGAGCTCCCAGTCTGCCCTGTCCTGGAAAAGCTGAAGGGGTTTATTATGCTTAACTGGGTAGCAACAAAGTAGAAATGAAAGCTGCAATGGAACAAAGCAGATAAAATTGCCAGAACAGTGGGATCAGTTGTACAGCTGTAAAAGAAGGGCCCCAAAGACTTCATACTTAAGGGGTAACTGGTTTTAAAGCAGCTACTTATGAATTTGAGGAAGTAAATTGAAATTGTGCTTATGGATTAACATGAAATTTTACTGTAAATATCATAGTTGTAAATGCTACATTTTTAATATAGTATCATTTGTAGAAATACTTTTAGAAGTCTGTCAAAAAACCATTTGGACATTTATCAGTGTGGATGAATGATTCATTCTGCAGTCACTAAGGGTCTTTGGAATGGTTGCCCATTTCTGCAGCTAACCTTAAGCAACTGCTTCATTAAATCTTCCTTTGCCTCTGTTTTAAAGATTTTCACTAATGTAGGAATGTAAAGGTATTAACATTTAAAAAGCAAATTCTTCAAATGCTTTTGGCCCACCTGGAAGTATCACATTTCCTGTAAAAGACTCTCTTTTGCGGACACATTCTAAACCCCAGAAGATGCCTATGACTTTTTAAACAAAACATCATAGTTTGCAATGTTTCTCCCCCCCAGAAAAGAAGAACTGAATAGTATTCCTTTTGCTGTGTTATCCTCTAACTATATTTCACTTGGGATGAGCCCTCCTTAGTACAATGCCAATGTTAATACTGAATAGTTCACAGACTAAAGAATGCAGTTTTTTAAATTGCTTGCAAAGTATGCTGCCAGTGCATTCACTTCCACACAAAGAACTCATCATACCTTGCAGATCTGCCCTATTCTGGCATGAGTGGCTTTTCCAGTGTGCTCTCCATCAATTGCATTTTCACGGAAGAAGAAATAGATTTTGTCATCTTCTGGATTGTCACTCTCTGGTATCAGGTGAGCACTGATAAATCGGGGATCTGAGAAGACAATGCCGTTGTGCACAATATTACTCCATGAATTGAATCACTTGTCTTCCTTATATAAATGAATTGTCATTTTGCTTTCCAAAAATCAATCACTGCATGACATGGAATATTTATATGTTAGTTGCATCATGACCTGTTTACAAGTGACAGATATTTACATTCCTCTTATCTTTAATACAGAAAAGTGTTTGCTACAGATGTTTAATGAGCAGGTCTTAACTTTATTATAAGGGCAATTAAATATTCATAAAATCTCTTTAAAAATGGTTGCATAACACTACAGCATGGTGTCATAATTCCATATATTTATGGAATATTACTGGCATTTTCCTTGTTTTTTTTTGATGTTTAGACTTTTGTTAATCTTTCTGTATATATTGTAAGCAAAATCAAAGAACTACAGAGACAAACATAATATTCCCCATTTTTACAATAAAAAAAGTATAAATTATTTTACATCTAAAAAACCCAATAAAGTACTATTGTAAAAAAAATTAGGATAAAAAATAAATTTTGACTGATATTGTCTACTTCCATGTGATACTCCAAATCCCAGAATTTTTGTCTTCTTTTCGGAAGAGAAATGCATTTCTGAATTTTCATTCAGGTTGTTGAAATACTTTGTCTTGTCATTTTTGTAAAGTTTGCTGGTTTTTTTTATAGATAAACTTTATTTCTTGACAGAATGACAACATTATGTGGAGGTAAAAAATATATAGCAACAAATGAAAATACATAAAATGTGGACATACTGATTGGTTATATAAAAATGTTGTAAAGAAGTTTTGGGAGAGAGAATTTTATAGAATTCATGTCAATAAATTCATACCAGTGGTGATTCTGGCTCATCACTGTATTTTACAGAGATACTTTGGCTGGTATCTTTCACTATATTTGGAAAAAGAAGGCACATCCAACAGATTTACCAATCTGTTTTATAACCATTCTACATCCTGCTGGGATAATTAGCTGTGAACTATATTTAACTACTCAAGTCCTGTTCCTATGTGAAATTATAAGCTATTTTAGTGACATGTATTAACATCTTTTCAGTGTATGTTTATTGCTATATAGTCATGGAAATAATGAACTTTGCTTTGTTTTGCCAGTTTGCACTGGCTGTCCTGTGGAACTCATTGCCTTATTAAGGATGACAGTATTTTTAAGCAACATATTTTGATATATTTATGCACATGCACAAATGAGTTTAGATGTTTCTATTACATGAGTACATACTGCATAATTTTGTGTGCGTATATACATATTCTCATGTATTGTGTGTGTGTATATACATGTACAAATATGAGTACAGAAGGATTACCATACTGGCTTAGACCAAAGTTTACTTAGGTCAATACACAACCCCCAACATAATCCAGAAGTAATTATTCAAGACAAAGAAAGAATATGGTAAGTACAAGTAACACTATCCAAGAATAAAGTCCTTTCCTTCAATTATTTTCAGTGTAGCTGATTCCACGAGTGCATTGCTTTCTATGTGCTTAGTAACTTTCAACAGATTTTTTATCCAGTTATCTGTGTAGATACTTCTTGAACCCATGCAAATTTCTGGAATGTAATGAACTAAAATTTACTTCTGATTTTGTGTTTTGAAGATTGATTTTAATACCTTCATTTGGTTCCTGTGTGGGAAATACCCTCAGTGTTCAAGATGTGGACAAACTGTGCTCTTACGCAAGGGCTGTAGAAATGGTCTTTGAGAATTCTCTGTTTGTTGGGTTTTCCTCTACTAATTCCTAATATTTAATATGGATTTGGCAGTTCCTAAGCAGCAATCTGAAATTGTCATGGAAGTTTATGTGCCATAACCCAGAACCTCACTTGTCACTGGCATTGCTCTGTCCACAGTCTTTTATATGTGAAGATAGGCATGTTTTCCTCATTGTTTTCCCCGTGGTTTACCACTCCACCATTCATTCATCAAGGATAATTTAACTTGTCATTTGATTGCTTAGCTACCCAGTTGCATAAGATCCTTTTGTAATTCTTCACAGTCTTCCTTTGTCTCACTATGCTGGATAACTTAGTATCATGTGAAAAAGACATTCTCATCCTACTGCTCAACCTCTTTTTCAGGTTATTTACGAATATGTTGAACAACACAGGCCACAGAACAGATCTCAGTGGAACTATGTCTACTACCTATTGTCTGTTAAAATAAGTATTTTTAGACATCTGAAAACATGAAAAATCTCCACCCCAAAACCACAGTAACTCAAGTTATTAAATGTGCTTCCTTCCTTTCTAGCATGCATTTAAGAGTCTTTAAGTTACACTGACATGAGGCCCAAGACAAATAGTACCATGGCAAATATCTATACTTTATATATAATATGCCAGAAGCTTTGCATGCAACTTTTATCTCAAGAAACAAGAAAATTTCTGCACTGCGGCCTGTGAAAGGATCCATCAGAGAAAAAAAAGACACCCATCAGTAGACACTGTTCTGGGCTACTGGATCTGGGGAACCTCATCTGAATATGCAGTTTTAACATTATTTAACTCTTAATGAAAAACAGTAAGAAATCACACTCAACCAAAACCTAAATACATTCCCAAATGGTTGAATGATTTGTTTCTACCGCAATGGGTTTTGTAAATTACAAGATATCAAGTTCTAAAATAAATCACTGTAATATCAGGCATCAAAAATCTAACTTTACATTGGCCTATGAAGATACTGTGGGGAGCTCCAATGAGTCAAAAATATTGCTGATATAGTACAGGTTATATAAACTTGCCCTTCGTTAACATATTATTCTTTTCTTTCCCTGTCATAATTTTGCAAGTGAACCTAGAAACAGTAAGACAGTTTAGTATTAAAGCAGGGCTGATACAAGAATGATAGAAAAATAGTTGAATAAACTGAAAATATATATTTCAAATGATTCTGTCAGAGGGGTAGCAGAGGAGAGGACTGTGAGAAAGGCAGCTAAAATTAATGCCATAGAATTAGTGCACGTGAATATGCTCTGTATACACTTACCTGTGCTCATCTGAGATGAATTCAGACTTTCAATTAGTGGTTAATAATCCTAACTACATCCCTGAAAGTAAAGTGGCCACACAGTCTCATATTAGAACACATCCACTGTACATCATGGAACAGTTTTTCTTGAACAACACTGATGTTTCTTACTGAGCATACTTTGGATTGTTTTGCCATCTAGTTGAATCGATACACCTTAGTCAATAAAAGAGTGGTTCTTCGTGTAATAGCTCCCTTGTTCTTGTTACCTGGTGGTGTTTGGCTTCATCCCCCCTTCCATCTAACAGACTTGTGTCTATGCAGTGAAGCAAATAAAGGAAGAACAGGCTACATGTGTTCCATTGCATACAGAAATAGATTAATTTCTGTTCAGAATGAATGTAATGGTCAAAAAAGCAACACTGTGATACTGTGTGTGGAGAGGGGGAGAGAAATGTGGTTGATAATTTCATAGGATATAAAGCTAAGGAGTGAGTGGTGTGAGCTAGTGATCTGTAGTGTGTTCTTTATTGATTCACTAGTGGAGGAGCTGTCTGACTTGCCTGAGGCTTGATGTACACTTGCATTTAACTCCAGGGCTTCAGACCATGCTTACTACTGACTGTTTAGGGTCCTGATGAATCAATCTGCCAGATGGCCAGCAGTCACGCAACATAGCCCTCTCTATGGACTGCGCAGCATTTTTTTTATTGCTCTTCTTTGAGGACTGGAAAGGAGATATCCACATACGAGGGAAAAAGGGACTCCTTCTTGACTCTCCTAATTGCTCACCCACGCAGCAGAAGGAAGAATGTCATCCATGAATGTGTATGTTCAAGTATTGAGACTGCCCTGCCCTATCCTGCAAAATTAAACAGGTTCGGTATCAAGGGGTCCCCATGGGAAGTTTAAAATAATTCAGTCAGGGTTGACCTATTTCATATATTCAACACAGCCCCCAAAAGCAATGCTGGAATGAACTTCAAGCAAGTTTTACTGAATGGGAAGGGGGACTTTGATCCAAAACCACCAGCAATAATTGTAAAAGTCAATGCACTGCAGCTATTGTGGATTGGTGGGATGACTTCAAATTTCTGTTTTTGAATTACCAAGTGTTCTGTAACCCTAAAAATGTCTCCAACCCATGCAGCCCTCAGAAATGCTGTTACAGTATTTCAACACTTTCTTTTTTGAAAACAGTCTCCCATTGGCTAAAAGTCCAGAAAGCTTGTTTTGAGAAAATGGATTTAAGAAATAATTCAATGGCAAATATTTTGCTATGATTCATTGCTTTTAAAAAACAAGCAGACAATGTGGAAGAGTGCTTTAAAAAACAGGGCACATCAAACAAACATTTCTGAAACATGTTTAAGCATGATCAAAGGAGAAACAAAGCCACAGCATAAACATGATCAAAATAAAATTACAGCTAAAAACACTTCTCTGATCTTGCAGCCAACATGAACAAGCTAAAAATAAAAACTTAGATTTTTATTTAAAACAATCAGCCACAAGAAGCAAATTATTAAAGCCCACACCTTTTTCAGTCTCCTTTTTCCAGTTGTCTTGGCTGTGAGGCTATTTCTCAGATCCCACATGACACCTTTGTACTCCACTTTGTGTGCCCTCCTGCAATTACCAGCTCTGCAGACGTTTCACTGGCAGCAGCCCATTAAACTGTCCTTCGTGAGAAATCTGGCTCTTTATGGAAATGACACCTTGGTCCAGCTGCCTGTATGATTTATATGCCATTGTTTGCTTAGTTAAGTAATGGAAACATGTTTTGCTTGTCTCAGCATTTCAGGTGGAGAAAAAGCTAAGGGAAATCGATCTGCATTGGTTCTTTTACAAACGTTACTCTTTAGCAGCAACAACAGCAGAAATACACACAACACCCCAAGAGCAAGAAACCATAAAAGTCAGAAATTGGCTTTCTAACTGAATTGTATTAGCATTTTAATGAAGATCTATAAACTTGAAGGCACAGAAATTACCTTTAGCTGTCAAGACTGAGTAAGCTGAAGGAACAGAAGCTGGGGTCACCTCTTCATCACTTGGCAGGAGCCAAAGGGCAGTTCTCTCAGGAAATGTTTTGTAAAGAGTTTGAACTGGATGCCCCTATTATTGTGTATTTACGGTCAAAATTACTAATTTATCAGGTCACAGCAAGAAAATTCTAGGAAACCAGGGAAATTTTACGCTCAGTAAAACTGCAATTGCTATAATTTAATGAAAAGTACTGGAGGGTGACTGGGGCCCTGAGGAGAGGAACAAGACTAGAGAAACTGAAATTAAAAATTTAACAACAACAAAAATAGACAGCAACTCAAGACTCCATAACCACATACGGTGCCTGTCCACTGAGACCCAGCACAGAGAGCCAAACACTGTCCTTGGAAAATCTGGAGCTGCACTCACAGTGAGCTACGCTTCCCCCACAGAGAGGAGACTTGCAGCGCCAGTCACAAGTGTGTGGAGCAGAGCCCTCTGCCACCAGCACGCTCGGCAAGGTCACCAGAGGACAAAGCTGTTAATCTGTAGTGATGAGAGAGCTAAGTTGGTTTGTGGTTTTACACACTCCAATGCGGTCCACAAAACACCAAAGCTTTTAGTGGTATTCTTTCGAAGTTCCCTCATTTAAATTCTTCAGCTTTCACATCCCTCTTGCTGCTGTTGACTCAGGAAGACACAGCAGAGCTCTTGTGGATTCACTGCTTATAGTGAAGCTCCTCAGCAACAGGATGACATCAGACTGCATCCTCAAAGTGGGAGTGCTCTTTGCACAAGGGATAACTTGTGGTTATGGAGCAATATGAGGGTTTTGTGGTAACTTACTGTGAGATGCTAACATAGAAAATAGTACCAGAGGCAGACCATGGAGCAGAGATGCCATTTGAAGACGCTGTTTTTAAAGTCACGGGTAGGCAAAGGAGGATGTGTGGCATGCAGGCCATGCATGATCAAGCTGTCAGCAGCTATTACAAGGTAAGAAGCCCTATGGTCCTTCATTGACTTTGCAATGGAAATTCTCATCAGAAAGAATTTTAAAGACTGTTGATACTTATCAAGTGGTTTAACTTTGAGTCAAGCCAGACTGATGCTGAGGAACGATGACCTTTAAATAGTGTGTTAGCTATGTCAGCTAGTTTCTCCTTCTTACAAGACATATCCTGTTTTTTATTAATTTTTCAAAGATTAGCAAAGGCAATTTTGGTGACACAGATTGTAAAATGGGCTAATAAGTGTAAAGTTTAACTAAGCCTTACTGTAATGTCAATAATGGACATTTTATTTTATTCAAAACTCTTTTCAGAATTAGGAAACAAACCTTCCTCTCTGCAGAATCCAACTGCTGTTTCAGTGGCTTGTGTGAACTTTTTTGTGACATAAAGAGATTACAGATTTTCCAGGATGAAAGGTATTAGAAGCAGTAACAATGTATCACCGCTTTGTCATTTCAACACATGGATCACATGGATGCAGCAGCAATATAACACACAAAAAGGCACATGATGCTTTTACACATGTAAATTCTTCCTCATCTCGATGCTACACTAACATAAATAGCAACAGGAGTTTGGTCATTGTGGCTTTTCAATGCTTTGACCTTAAGAAAAACCTGTGGATCATTCCCATCGTGAGATATTAAATCTGAATTAAAGTGATGGGTTTTTTTTAAGGAATTACTGATTTGTATTTGGGGCAAAAGCAAAGAAGGAAAAGTGTATTTGGGAGAATTAATAACATCCTAAAGCATACAGCCTCCACGTCGGCTGGAGAGCTGGCAGAAGTGAAAACTTGGCAAGGTCAGGCCATGGGTGCCCTCCAAGGAAGCACAACCTTAGATGCTTAGCACCTCTAAAGCAGTGTAAATGAGTTCCTCTGACGACCAGCCAAGACAACGCCACCAGAGATTTCTCTCTTCCTCTGCCTTAGAGGTATAATTCAGCATATTTCTTGGGAATAACATTTTAGCTCCTACAGGAAAGAGAAGGAAGAAAATGTCGATCTCTGATGCAATTATCAGTTTCTGAAGCCTTTGTTCTAAAGAAACAACAATAGTTTTGATTCCCTGTAAAGACTAATTATATGGTGAAGAAAAGTGAATACAAAAGTTCAGCAAAATTATAGCTTAATGTTCAACATAAATTAGATTTCTCACAAAACAATGCTTATGATCTATCCACCCTATTTAATTTAAAAGAGGTGATTATTATCTCTTTAGAGAACAACAATCAAAATTAACACCTCTTTTCCATTACTGACTATGTTTTAAGGTTGTTGTATATCTATCAACACAGTTAATTTTGAACTGATTTACTTGTCCCTCAGAGAGAGCAATTGGGCAATTGAGAAAACCAGTGTCCATCACAGAACAGTCATGCTTATAGCATCCTGTCTCCATTTAGGAATATTTTAATCTCCATTTTCTATATTTCTTAACCTCTCTGAAGAAAAAGCTAACAAGTTCCAGCTAAGAGCCTGTTTCTTCCTCTCTCAGTCATTTATCTGAAGCTTTTGACATTGATGTTTGGAAATAAAAACACTAGAAAGCCTGTGCCTTAACTGTGTAACCTACATCTTTAGAGCGCTGGATGAGTGACAAGAACTATCACAGTCTTTATGTAAAGAAGTGACGTATTAGGGGAGGAAGTGGAGCGTGGAGGCACTGAAGACAAAAGATGTTTCTGATTTGGGGTGTTACAGACTTTTGGCAAGCAGAGCCATGCTATGAGCCTGCATTTTGTAAGCTCTGAAGATTCACAGGTGTAGCACAAGTCCCTGGAGATGGCCAAGCAGTTTATAGTAGTTGATCTAAAACTCAGAAACCAAACCTATTCCACTAATGTGATTTTCTCAGGCCTTTCAGAATGCCGAGAGATGTGTGTTTATGCCTTGGTGGGATATTTTTGCTCTTTGTCACTTGGAAATTAGAGCGTACAAGAAAGTGTCCTGAAGGTAGAGGGCTGCAGCAACACCCTCAGACAAACTCCTGACACAGCACATTGTAGGAGGCAAATACCTGGCTCAGTGTGAGGGATACCTAGGGATTAACATGACAAACATATTCCAGTGTAGGTGACGTGGGACAGTCCTCAGCAGTATGACTGGCAAAAGCATGAAACCCCAAACTGAACAGCACTGGCTTTACAAGTACATCTTCAACCTCCCTTTGTCTCCTGAAACCTGAATTCCTAACATTTCTGTGTCAGCTCTATGCAGTGCACAACCCTGTCTCCAGCAGGACCAATTGTCCACAGATATAACATTTTTTTCTGCCTACAAAGGGAACGAATATAGCCTTTGTGTCAAAACCCATCTATTTTGAAAACAGGAAGAAAAATTCCAAATTTTGTACAGCCAGGTTCGATTTGAAGTGTGTGTGGAAGGGGATGTGTAGGTGTAAAAATAAAAATCACCTCCCTGATGTCACATCAAAAAACTGGACAGGACTCTGCCATAGTCTCAACTCTTGGTGAGAGATGTTAATTCATTTGGAAATGATCATCGGTCCATAACAGTTCCCAAGGAGTCATCCAGCAGACAACATGCCTGTAATAATTTCCTAACCTTTCCAATCTCCTGTAATTTAATTTCTTTGTTAAACCCTTTAGATCTGGCTACAAAACTGGGATGATTTTGTCAAACTATGAGAATGGTTTTGCTGTTATAATGAACTTTTACAGCCAATGTAAAGCAACTTGACACAAAATCCATTACAGTAAGATTAATGAGGGATGGCAGAAAAGACTGAAAAAAGGGCAGGGTGAATGACTGTTTTTAGCTGATCTGTCAGTGTAACACTGCAACATAAAATGCAGTAAGGCATCTGTAAGAGGAAGCAAAACCCCTCAGCACAAGCTGAGTTATTCAGTGTGATAGCATCAGTTATGACAACCTCTTTCAGTAGTCATGTGAGCATAATATGTGTTTCCAACTTAATTTTGCTTCAGTCAACACAAGGTATTAACAGGGTTTTACCCAACTGAAATAATGCACCAGTTTATCATTGATGTGCAACTTAATTTTGTTCATTAAAAAAAAAAAAAGAAGAAAAAAAGTATTTGATAGCCCAGGTGCGATGAAAACTGTGCAGTTGCTTCAGATAGAAAATATTGTAACATCACCTTTTGAACTGCTCTGTCAGAAAGTTGTTCTTCTCACACACTGTTTAATTGGTTAGTACCTTAATTTTGTACAAGAAAACCTCTTTTTTATTTTTTTTTTTATTTAATCACTAACAGCACTTCAGAAATATTTAACGTAATTTCTGTGACTTCTGTGAATGAAGAGTTGCTTGGGGCAACATTCAACATTCAAATTTTTTGTGTTTTGTAAAAGCAGTGAGGGAGGACTTTGCAGCACACTTGTTTGTGATACATAAATAACACGGAGAGGAATTGGCATAAAGTTTAGCAAAGACATTTATAAAGTAATAAAAGAAATAAATGCCATAATAAATACAGGTCTTGCAATAAATGGGAAACTGGAGCATTTTTTTAAAGAATGCTTTCTACCAAAAAGTCTGGCAAAAAAAAAATTAAAGCTGACAGAATGTCAAACATGGAACAGAACTGAGTATTGATAATGACAACCCATTTACACAATCTTGTGGAAAAAGCTGATGACTCACTAGTCTATGTAAAATATCTCATGGAGAGGTTTTGCACCTTTCTCTCTCAGGGAGGTTTTTTCTGAGAATAGGACACAGAGACTGATGGAATGGGTAAGTGAAGAGAGCTGTGCCCCATGACTACCAAACTTTACAGCATGTCAAATGTTACTACAGAGCTCAGAAAATATGAATAATCTCACTGACATCAGTGAAACACTTTTTCTTACTTAGAAAGATATTGAATTTTACTCAAATCACAGTAAAAAAATCAATAAACACCAACCCTCAAATATTTGGCCATATTCACAGATAATGTATTATCACTGAATGCTTACAACTATTTCATAAGAGCTGTAGAGCGAATGGGAAAAATATGTAATCCAGTCTTTAAAATAACTTCTTCTGCTTTTTCTGAATCTGTAAAAAAAAGAAAGCTGTCACTGTAAGGTTATCTTGTTTCTTCTTATACCAACTCCTCTAATAAAATCTTCCCACAAATCTTGCTGTACTTACTTGAATAGAAATCTTTAAAACCTACCAGGAGGAAATGAAATATATATAAAGATATGTTAAAAATACTTGTTTCCATATTCCAGGAATCTAGCAAAAATACAGGCCAGCTTATCCCTGTAAAAGGTAAATCACAAAATGAACTATTTGGTCATTATTTACTCAGAGTGTTTGTGGTAGCCCTAAGTGCTCAGGAGCATCAAATTCTGCTGGATGTTGTACAATAAATGGTAGCCTCAAAGATTTACAGTTTAATCATTGCCTTTGAAAGAAGTAATTTTCCCTGGTCACAATACAAGACAACTCACTTTTCTAACGTGAAACATTCAGCCTACAGCCACTGGTGATACAGACCTGAGAAGAGGAAAGAGCTAAAAAGGCTTATCAGCTGGCTGTTCAATTTTGGTGGGTCACTTTCAGCAGTCAGTTTCTTACTGCTTTTGACTGTCAACTATTGGCTGATGTATACTTTGACAAACCTTAGATGTTACCATAAAGATGCTACCATGTTACTCTTTTTTTCTTTTTTTTTTTTTTCTTAATTGTATATAATGTAAAAGCACTTATCTACATGTTTAAGAAAAAAACCCAGATTTAACATCCGCCTTTTAACAAGGGTGGACTTATATAAAAGCCCATGGAATCCAATGGAATAGCAAGGGATGGGATAATTTTGGCACCACTTTGATACCTCAAAGCTAGACATTGAAGTCTGAGATAAGTAGTATGGGGCATATTAAAGATCAAGGGGAAAAAGAAGCACCACTCTGGCAATGCAGCAAAATGGGAAGTTCAGGATCTATTGCACCGTCAAAACTTAAAGGCATCAAAGGAGGGGCCATTTGTCAAGCATTTCATGTGTGTCTGTGATCTGTCCATCATATCTGATAACTGAAATTCTGTGAATTCTTCTTTGTTTATTTTCTCTGTTATTTGGTCAAACATGCTGCCTTTACAAGTCAAAAATAAGTATCCATTTGTCTTTCCCATTTGTCCTTTTCCTGTTCTCCCTTCCTTACACCACAGTCATGAATGAGGCTCTATGGGCTAAATGATGCTGGTGGTGACATCGGTTTCACCCATTTGTTTTGCAGGTGTTGCCTGATGGAGCCTGGGGAGGAACAAGATGAAGTGGCTTCAGTGGGACTCAAGTGATAGTTTCTATCCTGGAAATGTGGGTTTGCAGAACTAAATGAAGAAAAATCACTAAGAGTTTTTGCATCAATTAAACCCCTGCAAATAAGGAAAAGTAATCTGATGGGAAATTACATGCCATATTAAATACAGAGCTTTCTAATTAGGTGTTTCCTCTCTTTCTCTGTTGAAGGGCAACAGAAATATTATGATGTCCACAGTTACAGCACAAAAGGGACTTCAAGATGCCACATTTGATAAACCACAGTATTTCAGAAATGACAATATAAAATCTGCCAGGAATTAACAAATCTGCATTTAATTGCAACAGATGCTCTATATATATTTCTTGACCTTACACACTCTTCGTGTCTGCCTCATCACAAAGTACTTAGGCTCAGTGTTACTTAGTGTTAGTCTCAGTCCTTCCCTAGTAAAGTCTACATCCACAACTGTGCTAAATACAGAAGTTGAAATAATATCCGTGATAATGAAGCTTAATATTAGCTTTGCTATTCTCTGCTAGTGTGACTTTTGAATTGTGCTCTTGAACTACCTGAATGCTCTATCAATGTTTTAAATACACTGTTTCTACTATGTTGTAAAAAATAGGTTTTTAATACTACACAATATTTAGCAATCTAGTACCAGCCATCAGTTTGATATCAGCCGTGACATTATTTAATTTTCAGAATCACAGAGGTTAAAGCTCACTGAACTATAAACAGTTGGAAACATGGAGTGTAATCCCAAGGCACAGCTCTGCACAAGCTGTAATTTAAATCATATTGCATGCTAAGCTGAAAAGGCAGTGCAGGTCCCAGAGGGCATGAATAAATCTGCAGTCACTGATTTGCCACACACATTTGTGCTGGGATTCTGTAACTGTGCAAATGTGATGTCTTCCTTTAGTGCAGAGGACCTGTCATCTACTGAGATTCGTAATTAAATAACCCAAAGAACAAAAGCAATTACTCAGCCTTACAAACATTCAGGCTGAAATATGTGTAATTTCATGAACAAAGAGAAGGGGAAGTTACAGAGACAGAGAGAAAGGGAGGCTTTGAGTCTGCAATAATTCATCTGTGTCTAGTGCTAGTGGAGGTTTTAATGTGCAGACCAGGTATTCACATACCTGGCTTACTTTGAACTAATAATTCCGTCATCACAGACTCCACTGTGAAGTGGATGTCTCTCCAGCTAAGGAGCCAATTATGCTTCCAGCTGGCTCCATGCCACCTCAGGTGCCGGCTTTGAGTAATCAGTTGTGTTAATTGCAAGCAACACTAAATGCCTTTTGGGACAAGCAATTCACGGTTCAGGAATGTTAGTGTAAAGGGGGTAGGTTCAGCCCCATTACCGAGAACAAATCACAGAGTTTGCACAGGTCGCAGGCTAGGAGTTGTAATTTTATGGAATGAGGGAAAGAGGTGGGAACACACTGAGGGTCTGTAACCTCACATCATTAACTCTGCTGGGCATCTCAGTTACTTGGTGGGTTGGGAGCTATGTGGTTGTGGAACCCTTCATATTTTCAGCTCTGCAGCTCTGTCCTCCCATTCCCCTGGGTCTGTCAGGCATTCTGACCCAGGCCAACAGGGCTAAGACACTGGTTTGAGAGAATATACCTCAGCTTCCCATGAACATGGTCTCTTTCACATTTGTTGGCACATCCTCTCTGTTTGTTATAGTGAAAAGTAGTATTTAAAATACATAGAAATATTTTGATATAAAGGAAATATTATAAAGGTAATAATAACAAAGAATGCCAGAAATGGATGGCAAAAGGTAACATATATAAAAAATTAGCCATTGAAGAAATGAAGAGTAATAACGAAATGAGCTGAGCACCGCAGTGAGTAGAAATCAGATCTTGGCTGCGCTGGGGACATTGTCATGTATTATCAGCTAAAGATATGGCCTGTTATATTTTTTAGTACGTATCTTTTGTCTCACTACCTGGATAACCAGTTTCAGGCAGTTCATCTATTCACAAGTGTTGATCTCTAATACATTTGTCTGTGAGTCCTAATACCAGCACTACTTAAAAGAAGAACCCTGCCCACATGTTGGAGGTGATGAATGGGAAGTTTGGATTAATCATTAGAGATAAAGGGAATTAGTGTGTGGCAGAGAGTGGGAGGAACTGGTACAAACCTCAGAATCTGCAGGTGCTTAGAAACAGCATGGAGGCTCAGGAAGTGTCTCTAATACCCTTTAGAGGCTCAGACCGTGGTGCCCCACATGGACATACAAAGAAAAGTTCTCAGAACAAAGCCATCTTATTTCTCCCTTTAACACAGACTAAAACATTGCCAAACACTTTTGCGTCTGAAGCTGTGAATTTCATTAAAGTCAATGCAACTCGCTCAGCACTCTCTATTTTTATGTGGCTGAAACCTCTATTTCTCTCCCCTCCGCCCCATGGCCAGCATGCTCCAGTCACATCACACTTAACCTTTGCCTTGGCTTCTCAGAAAAGAATTTGTTTCACTCTATTCATGGCTTCAACAGTTTGGCAAACTGCACTCGAGCGCCGCGCTGGGCCTTTATACTGAACACACTAATCTGATTGTTTTTCCACTCTACAAACTTTGGGTCAACAATCAAGCTGCTGCCAGAAACTAATTAATTTGCAAACAGGCCCCATTTTCACAGGGGGAGAGCTTTTCAAACCTATGTCAGCAGAGCTGGTCACACCATGGTGACATGCATTGTCATGGCATCCACTTTTCTGGGTAATTCTCCTCACTAATTTTTCACCACACACATGAACTCAAATTACCCAGTCAACAGTAAATCTCTATTGAATGCCCACCAAACTCTGAACGTGGTGGCCTGAGAAGAGGAAATTGGTATTGACAGGGTCAACCCTCATTAAATTGATGGCTAGAGCTGAAGGGACAAAAAAAACCAACACAAGAACGCAAAAAGAAAATTCGGATGTATGTCATATCCCAGTGAAGGGGGCTGTAACAGACCCCCTTCTGCTTTGTTTAAATCAATTAGTATTCTGCTGTGTGATTCCTACAAGCAGATTTCTGCGTTACTTTTCTGAAAAACTGGTTAGTGACTTTTGTGAACAAGAAAGGAGGCACAATTTGGTAGCTAAAAGTCACTGTTATTCAAGCATCAGAGCTGTGATGAGCTCTCAGAGAGATCTCAGAGATCATGGGAAACCTACTTGAATTTGTAAAGCCTATAATACAGAGGCTTTGTCTTTGGCATCCTGTCACCTAATCTGAACTCTGCCTTTGCTTAAGCTGATTTGCATATTTGCAAAAATGATAAATACAAAGAAACCTGTGTCACGTAATTCAAAGCAGAGCACAGTACAAACTTAGAAACTAAACACTATGACTGTACTGAACAAATTACTTTTTTTCCTGTTGAAATTCATCACTGGGGAAAAAGGAGAAGCCTTTTATGAACTGATGAATGTGGGTAATAGGTATATATTTTTATTTATATGCATTTTTACATATATGTGTATAGATAGATATGATCTTTTTAACCATACATTGGCTGAAAGTAGTACACAAAGCTTTCTAATAGAGATTATTGACACAGGTACTATTGCTTGAGTTATATACTGAATTTGTCATCTTCCTCAAGTGGACAGACCACCACGTAAAAGAACTGTCCATTACTAACTCTAAAAGTTATCCATTGAAATAAATCTATAGAAATAAGTAATCCTTCTAAGTTAAGGAAAAAAAACCCTAAAAGTCTTTCTGGAGAAGACAGGATATCACTGGGACTACTGGGACTATTGCAGGTGCTTTTTATACATGTGAGAAGGGCACAGAGCTATAGACATCCAGCATCAAGAGTGGACTCCTGGAGTATATTCATGCAGGTGGGTTTTTACACAGCTCCTGCTACTGGAGATGACAGATGAGACTCAGATTTGTTTCTCTAAAGGATGACTATAGAAAGCAACTTTCCTGGGTCATCCAGTTTGAATCTGAACACCCAAATGAGACCACCAGACTTGCCCTGTACAGAGAAGTGCACTGATTTATCCACATCTAGCATCTATCCAGAGCTTGTTCTGATTCTTTCATCCAACTGCCTCCTCAAAGAAGTCAAGAGCATAGGAGATGGGAAGGGCTACACTCTCAGATCTCATCCCACCATGAGACTCACCAGGATTTACTGGGTTGTTGACCTGATATATGTTGATATGTTGACCTATCAAATCATGATTGAAATAAAAACCTTAGAATTTGTCAGTTTTAAGGCACGTCACCAACAGACCAGTTCAGTGCACAAGAGTGAGTGTAGATCCCAAACTGCCTATCACTGCCGAGTCTCTGTTTAGAAAGACTATGCTGCACTAACCTGTTTGGGACTGGGTCATAGTCCACACTGCTTGTTTAGAGAGCTATGAACTTCTTCCCTAAAACTGTACTATATGCAGCAGACAAATTTCTCTGGTCTCCAGCGGAAACAGTGCACAAAGAACTCAGATTTCCCATTATTTTTGATCCTATAACCTCTATAAAGATAGTCACAGTATGAACTGCAGCAAAACATGGCTTCTAATCTACACTTCCAGCTATTATCTTTTTTTTGGTGTGGATAATAAGACTATCCAAGTTAAAACCCATAAATGAGCCCATGGTTAACCATGTAATATACACATATTCTAAGTCAGGTGTTCCTGGATTTGTATCCTAACCTGCCCATGCATATTGTGGCTATAGCTCAGACCAATAAATTTACTGGTGCAAGTCTTCTTGCTCCAGGTCATATTCTCTACAGTGTCAGAAAGTCTTCAAAATGTGAGGTCAGACCAGGAGAATTTACTCTTCTGCTTCATCTTTACTACCTGCTTTTTGCACTCCAACTTCAAAACTCATCCCTCGTCTACTTTTACCAACTTTTCATACCTAAACAGAACAAAACCTCATCTACAGCACTGATACTTAATGAAGAAACTTACCTAATCCTAGGGGCACTGGGAGAGAGAAGATCTATTTCCTAGATGGATTTAAAATAATTTCATTTAGGCCACTTGATGGGAGATTATAATATTTCTGGTTGTCTTTATGCACCATCTTCATGACCTTTCTCACATTCAGAGAATTATTCAGCACATTCTCTTATTGCTACTTGGTCTTTCATTTCTGAACGAAATGCTTCTCTTACTTTGTATAAAGATACAGGAACAATTATCAGACACAATGAATCAATTGGTTCAAATACTTATCTTCTGATCAAGTACTGCTTTACAGCATGTATAGCTTCCTGAGCTATAACCATTTCAGATTAGTGACAGGATAAATGTCAAGTAATAACAATGAGGTGTTTTTTGATTTCCGAAATTCTACATTTCTTACAAGAAAAAAAAAAAAGAAAAAAGAACGGGTTGTAACAAGAAGTATAGAGAAAAGACTTGTTAGATTGTAATGAGAAAAACAACTTAAAATTCATATTCAATCTCTCAAATTTGGATCTACAGACTTAAGGGAGAAAAAAAATCCTTGTAAATTGAGTTTGTATGCCATTCTGTTCACAGTATTATGCCACCGTCACCATAGTTTCTGAACACTTCCTAGCACTGTGTTAGGTGACATTAGCATTTGTCACACATGGAATTTATCACTGTGAAATTATTTATTACTATTCTTAGCAATGAAGATAATGGGGATGGGGGTGGGAGAATGTATTGAGTGAGAAATGAGACTTTCATATATGGACATGTTTTGTTCCTGCAAGGGTCGGAGTTGTTCATGCCTCTATAAGCAGTGGTGGGAAAGTGTGGAACTCAGTCCACACCACAGCCTGCATGATAGGCCATATCAGCAAGCTAATATGGTTCAAATATAGAAATGCATATTTTAAATGCAAGAGATCCTTTTGGGAAAAAAAAAAAAAAAACAAAAAATCCCCCCAAAAAAAACAAAAATAAAAACCCAAACCCAAAAAAAAACCAACACCAAAAGAACAAGAAAAATGACATACACAAAAAAAAATCCTCTCACTGTGTTCACTCATAAGGTTGTTTAAATATGTCCTTGTAAATTTATGGGAATGCAGACCTGGAAGAGACTTCTTAGTCTACTCACTGTAGTCTCTTGCAATGTCAGGCAAGTGTGCTATACCACAAGGCACCAAGAGACACTAAAAGTAGGCTGCCTTACTGACTACTTCTATTGGACAGATTTGCTAATTTCATTCCCACTGTAGTTTAAGACTTTTGATTTGAAGACTAAATATATTCATATGCAGTTCACACTGGGGTGTTTTTTTTTTTTTTTGTTTGGTTTTTTTTTTTTTGTTGATGTTGTTTTTTTAAATAGGTTTTTTCTTGATGGATATTTATTTTACTTGTAGCACATATCACCTCCCCTCTCCAACATTATCTTAGTTGTATTTTATGAAACAACCCCCAGGTACCAGGTCAGCCCCTTTCCACATTTGCTTACCTTTGGTGGCATGTATTTTACTGCATGCTGTATATCTGGATTGGGAATGTGTAGGAGGTGAGCTGAAAAATGGGAAACTAGGAAGGCATTCAGGGATAAGGGAGTGGCACAGCAGAGCAGGGCATCAGTGGGTATGTATAGGTAGGAGAAGGGTTTGGTGTGGCTGACCAAAGACAAATTATGGGTTCAAAGATCAACAAATAAACACATCAAAGTCTCAGCAAGAGTAACTAATTTCTAACATCTTGACACATTTAATGCATTTTATTAGAGAGGTAAAAATACTATAAACTCTCTGCAATCTTGCCTTTCTCTTGCTATATGTTACTCTACTCTGCAATACATATATATTCAAAATTATGTGTCTGTGATGCCAGTGCTGGGACATTCTATGAAGTACCATAGGTGGAAACAACAGAAAATGATGATTAAGGTTCTGTTTGAATGCCAGGAGAGTATCAAGTCCATATTTCCTGCCTCAGAGCCTGTGAAATTTAAGAGGGCATTTTCTTTTTTATTGAACAGTCGCTCAGCTTCTATAATTCTCAGCTGCTTATGTAAGCGTAAAGTAAAGATTACCAAGGACAATAACCCCAGGGGACTAAGCACAGCTACTACTCCACTTTAAAAATTAAGCCATGGAAAGTATGCTAAAATAATATCATAGAGTGGTTTAAACCCATAAAAAGCAAGGAAATTTCAAGCCAAGGCTGGAAATCCAGACTGACAGTCTCTTTTAATGCCAGGTCTAGTAAAGAGGGTGAGTGAAGCTAGTATTTCTGGGGTGCAAACCAGACTCATAACACTATCTTAATGCAGCTTTCGTGATTTCATTTCCTTTCAGATCTTCCCCAGCCCAACCCTGCTTTGCTTTTAAAATAAATGTTTATGGTTATTCATTTTACAAAATGTTAACAATTTAAGGCCAGATCCCTTGTGCTCGAGTCAGAGAAGATGGGAGCAGCTCCAAGCTCTCTCCTTCCACTCCCCTAATCTTCAGCTTGAAAACTGCCTTCGGTACTTTGCTTTTGCATTGCTTAGCATTTGCTCTGGTACACTGCACTGCCAATTGTGCCTTCTTGCCTCCAGCCATGCCCTCAGCCCTTGTGATGGTGTACAGTAAATGCTGCCTGCCGTGCACCAGGGAACTCCCTGGTATGAGAGTGAGCTGCTCCCACCTGCTCAGGCCTCCACTCATCCCTCTCTGTCTTTTTTTTTTTTTTTTTTTTTTAATTGTTGAAGCGGTTCATAGAAGCAAGACCTGACCTACACTTCCTTGAAATAACACTGGGTTCTGATTGCTCTGAACTATCAGAAGTAGCAGCATATTTAAGGGGAAACATGTACTTGCCTATAGGCAAGACTTTCTAGGACATATGTGTAACATCAAACCTGTTGTTCTTTTATAGTAAAGCTGGACAGATCATTTTTCTAGTTTCAGCTTTGTTGTTGTTGTTGTTGTTCTTTGGGATTTTTTTTTTTGCCTTTTTTTTTTTTTTTTGTGAGATTTCAAAACAAGTCTTGACCCTCACTGGGAACAACTAAGACTGTCAAAGTTTTTCTGTGCAGAGAAACTCCATGCATGTACCAGAGGAGCCAGTAAGGTCCAGTGTGTGCAAAAATATGCCTTGTAACGCAGTACATGATTCAGTCTGGGGCATTGAACTGTGGCTTTTCATATCCAAAATGACTTCTCTGAACACCAGCTTATTTTACTGTGTTTTTGCAAATGCTCCTTGTCACATCTGTCCAACTCTGTATCAATAATTAAATATACACTGCCACAGTGACTGATGTATGGTTCCCTAGCTTCTAGATGAATGCCCTGACTACATGGCTATAGAGTCAGTCTCCCTTGTTTTATTTGGCTTGGTGACTGTTTAATTTTTTATACAAAATGAAAGCTTTAGAAGCCTGTGAGTATTTAATATCTCTATAAGACTTAAAAAGTCTTTAAGGGCTGCTGGTCAGACCTTCTCCTGGGCTGGGCACAGTTCTCTTCCCAAAATCATATAACTTCTATAAGAAGGTTAAGCATCTTCAGAAAGTGACTGTGTGATCTCTGTAGGAACTCTATGTTCATGCTTAAACCCCAAAAACTTAACCACTCTGTAAAATGCTGTCCTATTTTTATGCCAGTTCAGGGCAAGACTTAATTTCTGGGAAGTTTGCAAGCTCTTCACGTGCAACTGTCTTCTCCTCTCCATTTTTGGTACCAAACAGCTGTGTTTTCTGCACCCTGTCAGCTCTGACCTCAGGCTTAGTATGGAAAAAGACATTTTAAGCTCTTGCTCTGACTGAAGTAAACATTAGCAAGGTCTTAAAACTGGATGCCTTACCACCCAACTATAAAACTACGGGATGAGAATTTGTCTCTTAGTTTGACCAGAACTGCTGTTCATCTGCAGCTTTCAATACATGTCCATTAGAATACTGTTTTTAACTTGGGGCTAAGCACCCTGTAGAAAGCACCACTCAATAGCAATCCATGTCTTTACTAAAAAACACATAAGGGTCTGCAAATGCAAGTTTCAAAAATAGTTTATACAGATCTTTAAGAAAGTACAATACACCTCATCCTTCAATGAGAGCTTGTTTCATTAAAAGTATATCCATTTTAAATATATGCAAACATAGGGCTTCTTTTATAATTATATTTTAAAACACAAATGACAAATAAATAAAGGACTGGCATGCCTGCAGAGTTTCAAGCCCAAACAATTATCATTTTTGGATTTCCCTGTTAGATGCTGAAATTAGGAGTACTGTGTGGAAAGGCTGCCAGGATCTTATCACTGGGAAATTAACAGTAAAGCCTTAGAGCCCTTAATAGGAATGTTGTAGTTCAGATTTTAGGCCAACCTTTCCATATTAGGAAGGTAAGTGCATTAAGTTGCAATGGGGAGAGAGATTTCAAAAATGTACTTAAGGATCATTCTTTATTAAATTACGGACAGTTATGAGAGTAATTTCTGAAGGTCTCAGTTTGATTCTTATCTTGTTTTAAATTAGTTTGAAACTTTCCATAGTGCAAGAACTTTACTTAGAGTTAGAAATCATCTTCACTCTGTGATACAAAAAATGCTGTCTTTCTACTTTTGTGCTTATTTTGGACAATACTTAAATTCTAGAGACCTTAAGGTTCATCAGGTTTTTTTTTGTGCGAGTGTCTTCTCCTCCCCATCTTGAGCACAAAGCAGTTGTGGTTTCTGCACCCTGTCAGATGTAACCTTAGCGCTAATTTGGGAAAAGCAGTTCTCACATTTAGTGCTGAAAGACTGATAACCGGATCCACAAAGGAATGGCACATTTTCAGCGATGAAGTACAGGGGCTGTGGACAATGGCTGCACTTTCCCACTGCATAAATCCTCCTGACTCAGCTGTCATTGTGCAAATCTACTGCACAAAAGCAGATTTTGCTTGCATGATTGGGCTTTGTGTCATCATGGCTATCATAACAAAAGTGGGTGTTGGTTTCCTTTAACATATTATTGCTTTACCAGGTACCAAGATAGATGGATATGTCTATAGCCCTTTACTGTCTCCTGAAGTCCAGAAATCTTGTTTATTGTTATAATAAAATTATCCAATGAACAAAATTTCTAGGTTACTGCATAAGCATGGACTCTAGAACTGAAATGTTCTCACAGCAGTGTGCAGGAATTATGGCAAAACTAAATTTAATGCGATAAACATCAGATTCATACAACTTGTCATAGCAAAATACACATCAATACAACTTGTCACAGCAAAATACACATCCATACAACTTGTCACATACACATTTAAATATGTGTATCCAATGTATGTTATACAGAGAGTTGTTAATCCAACCTGCAATAGCATCTTGTGGTTTTAATTATGAGCCAGATACTGATTTTGTTATGGATTGTATATACAGTTAATGTGATATCCAGTATGACACTAGAAGTTCTTGACTAGCTAATAAGAAACCGTGTTTTAAAACATACTCTGCTTTTACACATAAAAATTTGCATGAACAGTTTGCACCAAATTTCAAAACCACGTAAGAAAACCCAGACCTCAGCAGAGACACAAATAATGTGGCTAGAAGTGAAAAATGTCTAAGAATAAAATATTTTGTGAATTCAAAAACAGGAGTGCAGATGTAAGAAGCATGTACAGCACAAGTGCAGCTAGCTAACTCTTTAAAAGCTAAAATATACATTAACTCAGTAACTACAGTTACTATTACTTAATTCATATGCCAGCTTTTTCAGACAATGAATTTTCATTTCCAGAATGCTCATAACCTTGTATAGCTAAAGCCAAGTGTAATCCTATTTAAGCTATTGGAATTTTAACTTCCGTAGAACTTGGATAGAATACTCAGATACATTCTAAACTATTTTGGTACATGAACCCAAAACCAGATTTTCTCTGAAACTATCCTTCTCTCCTCATACACGCAAATCAACAACCACAGGCTTGATTAGTAATATCCATACAATAATGTAAGCTATTGTGTCTTGTTAAACTATTAGAAATTTTGAAACAAATTATTTTGAATGCCCAGAACCCCTTTCACTTTTTCCAAACTCTTCACAACTCTGGTTTGCTCAAGAAGGTCTGCTGATTCACTTTCTGCTGGACTTTTGGTGTCCAGCATCAGATTCCCTTCAATCCAGTAAAAAATTAAAGCCTGTACAAAGCACAGTCCTGCCGCAGGCTCTGGAGCTACTTTGTGCTGATGCCTCCACAAGCCTCAAGCTTCTGTCCAACTTGCACGACTGCGTTGCCTGTAGTATCTCTATGTGTTTTAAATTTAATCACACTCCACAAACCTCAGTGTAACCAAAACAAAAATGCTCCTTTATAAATCACTTTTGATTAGTTTAACTGGTCTAAGTAAGACAAAGTTCTGCTCCAAATAAAGAGAGGGGTGTATATGTCACAGATGTTGCTGGAATGAAGCTGTGTGCTAGTCTTTTGTGGCTAGAGGAATGTAACCAGAGAGATGTACATTTTACATACCATTTAGCCACCGCGAGTCATGCTGCTCTGTTCTGATGGGATGGTGATGCCCCAGAGTTCGGAAAATGGCAAAGTCTCTGCCCATGAAGTCTGCTGCTGTGCCAGAATACAGTTCTCCATCTGTGGGAGGACATAATTGTAAGCAACATTCCTCAATTTTCCAGTCATGGTAAGTCAGAGAAAGCTGTTGGTTCTATGTTCATATTACGCTAATAGGGATAATGAGAAAATTACAAAGCAACAAGCCATATGCAATGCATTGTCATTGAAAGTAGATGATTAGACCCACTTTCTCACTGCAGAGCTTAATTGTAACCTCTTGCAAATGAGCTGTATCTGCTGACTGCTGGTGCAACCACTTTTCAAAAATATGTTAGAATTCTTAGGTTGGAACAGCGGCAGCCAGTACACCTCGCCCTGCCAGGGCAAGGTGTATCCAGCCTCAAAAATTCTATCTAAATGTGAAATTGCCCTGTTTAGAACTGGAGTTTGGGCTGGAGAGCTCCAGAGGTTCCTCCTAATCTACTGCTTTTTTGTGATTCTGCGAACTGAAGAGTGCAGGTCATTCAATCTTGCTTCAGAAAGTCCTTAGGTCCCTTCAACTTTTCATTGAAGCCGAGCAAAAGCTCCAAGGGTTAAAATTAGCTTAAGACACTAACACTGAGAACTGTCTATGAGTAATATCAGTATGTCCCTGAAGACGTACACATGGACGTAAAAGTAGATAAAGAAGATGCGTTAAAGAACAGAACAAGGACACCGAAAAAGAAAGGAACAGAACAAGAACATCAAAGCGATAAAGGACAGAACAGAAGCCTGAGTCATGACGAAGAAGAGTAAAAATGCGACTCCAGGAAGACGAAGGCAACAGGATCTCCCACCATGAAACACCCCAAAAGAGATGACCACACCCAGGCTCCGCCTACTCTCCACCTGCTATGAATATTATAATCAAATGTTGCAATATTATGAATATGCATAGAAAAATGTTGTAATCCTTCACAAAAATTGTATAAATAACCTTGCTTTTCACTAAAAACTTTGGAACTCTTTGTCCGGTGCTAACCGGGAGTTCTCCAACATTGCAAATAAATACCTTGCGGTTTATGGACTAACACTCTGTCTCTAAACAGTTATCAATTGGCCGGTTTTTTCCAGCATCACATATAGAAAATGTGTTGTTTACTGTTTGGTTGGTTTGGAAATTTTATTTCATTTTTTGTTGTTGCTGTTTTATTTTATTTATTTATTTTTCTTTCTGACAAAACAGCATATTCTACAGGAAAGACAGAACCTGCCCTTCTCCTTTGGCCACCTCTGTAACCATGACACTGGCAAAGGGCAACAGCTATGGGAGAGAATAAATGAGATCATTCCCTGCTACCTTGCTCCCATGCATTTCACAGTGAACAAATTAACTAAAAATTGACCTGTGATACTTCAGCCCATAAGTGGCACGTAAGTGACCCAGAGGGAGATCAAAGTCTTCCCAGTGTGTCCCTCCCAAGCCAGCTGGAAGTACCACGGAGGAGGCAGAGAGAGACTGTCTAAATTCGAAGAAGCAGGTCTAGTTAAACACCTGCCAACAGGTGGAGGGAGTAATAACGATAAGCACATTGTAATGAGACCCACAGAAAAGAACCAGGGATCAAAGTACAACATGTATCTTTCTGTCATTAATGTAGAGCTTGTCCATAAAATTACTCTGAAATCAAAATGCTAAAAATGTATTTTTCAGGACTGAGTCTTTCTACATCTGTATGTGAAATGAGATACCCTACCCAATCCTGGTAATAAGGAATTAAAAAGTATTATTCTTTCTAACTACTATTTTCAAGCTACCCATATTACACAGGTCCCTTGTGAAAAAGACAAGTTTGAGGATAAAATAACTCTTTCTTTAGCTAAGGTAATAAATTTTTCATGGTCATGATGAACTCTACCATATCCTCATTTTAAAGCACCCTTTAGGAAAAAGTTCATAATTTTCATGGCAATTTTAGGTATTTCCATGGTGGGCAACCAGATCCAAGCATGTCTATTGGATATCACTGGCATCTTTTCCTCAGAACACTGACACCATGAAATTGAACCTCCAGTGGCTCTGTACCATATGGTAGCCATGAAAGGCAGGAAGGGTGAAAACATGATAGCGGAAAGGCGTGGAATTGAATGAATTCACGGCAGAGATTAGAGGCAAACAGACCAGTCGTGCCCAGCAGGAGGTATAATCAGAAGTGAAACAGAACAGCATATCATTAATTAACGATTTATCATCCTTCTATGTCATTTTCAACTTTTTTTGAAGGGGAGACAATCACTTAATTCTAGTGATTATTATGTACAGAGTATGCAGCTGAGATTTTAAAGATCATAAAACCTTTTTTGCCTGTGAAAAGGGTTTTGATGCTATGCTTAACCTTTCTTTAACCTTCATTTTCTTGTCTTTCAGTCCCTAGTGAATTCTGATAAATCAATATAAATCAAAGAGGAAAGAAAAACCAACAAAGACTATTTTTCTTCATAGTTATCAACAGATCTAAAGGTCAGTCAACCAAGAAAAAAAAACAACAAAACCAAAACACCCTATATTTAATACTGTATCATTAAAATTAAAAAAAATACAGTTCAAAAAGTTTTTAAAATTATATATTTGGAACATTTAGAATTGTAAGGGGTTTTGACACCTCGACTTCTACCTTGATATATAAACCCCACTGTAAGAAACATATTTTCCAGGCTGGACTCAGCTCAACAGACACTGCTTCATCAGTGGTCATAGGGTCCAAGTTTTGCCCATAACTGGTGTCAGTGTGTTGCAAATGGGGAAGGGTCTCTAGAAAACTTGCTGACCTTTCAATCCTTTCTACTACAGCCCCTCCAAGTTTCAGTAGACCTAGGCCAGTGTCTGCAGTTTGAACTGATTTGCTGTAGTCATGCAAAAAGGGAATTTTGACTTCTTCCAGACAGAAATACCAAGGAACACCATTTATTTTTGTAAGGCTTTAGATAATTTTTGCTAAATTCAGGGTGATCCTCAAGTCATGTCCCAGATGTGCACATCCTTTGAGTTAGTATGATTCAATCCTATATGCGGATTTTGCCTCCTGTCTAGATAGAAGGACATTCATCTTTGTTTCCCTGCATACCTTCTCTTTTGGACTGAAATTTACTCATTGCTGGTCTGGAAAATGATACTTCAATGTCATAGATAGTTTTCACTGTGTTATTTCTATTGTCAGCAGTTTAAAAAGAAGTATTCATTAACTTTAAGAAGAAAGTGGAAATTAATAATTTGAAAATTGACAAACACTTCTCAGAGGGAAAGAATGAAGGATAAAAAAAAATGAACAAAAGCTTGTCACTTTGTATTTCCAGCCCAGAAGCACCTCAGTTGTTTACATAGGAAAAAAATCTGGCTTACTCAAACCACCTTATTCATGCTGACACATAAATGCAAACAGAAATACACATATTGACTTTACTTAATAAAAAGTCAACAATTAAAGTCTGTAGTCATGCTGATTTTTGGAGGGGAGGAACCATTTTCACCTGTACTGTACATAAGCAGCATGGAACTGTGAACAACTCCCAGGTTCATGAGATACACAGATGTTAAAACCTTAACAACACAGATTTATTTGATAAATTGTTTCTATTCAGCTCTTAAATAAGATTTCATTCTTAAGAAAATAATTTGTGGAGAGTATAGAAGTGTACACTTTCCTTTGGAATTAGTAAGGAAGTCGAACAACAGGAATAATAGGCAAAACAAAGCCTTGAATGTCATAATTGCTCTCACTTGTAAAACAGTTCACAAATGAAATCTATGGTTACAAGGCTTATTCACTAAAGTTAAAATTTTCAGACATAAAGGTGGTTTGACTTCGCTTCTTTTAAAGTCAGTATCTAAAACTTCCGAGAGAGTAATTCTAAAATTCTGAACCTCATATGCACTTAGTAGCTAATTTCTAACAAATATCATACTAAAATTTTTAATTGGTGAGAAGCCACTGCATTTCAGTTCACATTAATATTTAGGGGTATTGAGTTATATAAACTGATTTTAAAAATGAAAAATACGACAATTGTTAACTTCTAAAAGAACATGCAAATTGTAAAAGAAAAACTAAAAAAAAATCAATGAGACATAGGAACATAAACAGCTTTGAGGTTTCTGGATCACAAAGCTTTTGAAAATCCTAAAGGGTCATTTCCTAAAAACAAACTGACTGATAATATGGCAATGTTGTCTCCTTCTCTGAGGGTTTTTTCCAGCTACCCCGATACAATTGCTTTAGTCTAATACATTCAGTGATACTTTCTCTTGTGATTACATTCCCTGGAAATCATACTCTCTCTTTTCTCCCCTGCTTTGGAATACTCACTAGTGGTGCCCAGGGATTTCTTAGTCTCTACATTTTCATGCATTAACCCACTCAAACAGAGATTGTTTGGTTAGCAGCACATAGATGGGAATGGCTGAATAGTGTCTTACATTACCAGGAACTAGTTATATCATGTTCCCAGATGACATTTACTTTAGAGTAGGGTAGCAATAACCAACTTTAATGAACAACTGCTAAAAAAATAATGAAAAATGTTTGCAGGTGGATGGAACAAGGAATGTATACTGGAAAAATATTGGAACAATTTAATAATGATGAACTGTTTATTTTGGTTTTGTTTTGGTGTGGACCTTTTTTCAAATATTATTGCTTTTTCTAGAGGAGAGGGAAAACTGAAGATCTGCTTTACACTTACAAGAGTTTATTTCAGTTGAAATACAGAATAGGTCTCCTGAGCTACTAAAGATCTGAAGTTACTTTTTGCAAATTAACCTTGGTGTTTTGCCCAAATTCCTCTTGGTGATTACATTTCACTTACATAAGATTTACTTTCTAGTTATGGTGTCAAGAACATACTCTTTTTCCACACTTTGCAAAATCTGTTAAGTGTTTCTGATGAAGAAGAGAGGTTACTTTTCCCTCCCGTATTTAACCATATAAATTACCCTTCTCAGCCTTCTTTTATCTTTCTTATAGTTACTTTGCATTACTAATTATAACTTTGCATTTTAATGAGAGCTGGGAAATTTTTTTACATAGCTGTTCTCTTAAACCTTAGATAAACCACAGTCACTTGTGAGGACAGAGTCTGACCCAGGAGGGGCCTGGAGTAGCTGAGTTATTCAGCTCAGGAGAAGGGAAGAAGTAGTCTATACACGTTCTTCTTGGTGTGAGACCTGTGTTGTCTAGAGTATCCTCTTGCCTTTATGGCCATTCTCATTACTTCAGTCCAGCGCTACCTACTTCAGAGAGCAGTTGGACCAAACTCTATGCAGTCACTGTTGGCCACTTCATTTCCTGTTGCTCACCTGTTTTGGGGGAGAAAATTCTCTTTCCCTTGGGCCATCATTTTACCATAAAATGCAACGGGTTTTTGGCAGAGACAGTAAGACACTGAGAACCAGTGGCGAACTTGGTGTACACTCTCAGAAATATACACTCTTCAGTAAAGGATTGAAACAAAAATCAGTAACACAATATGACTGTGAGGCCATTATGACAAGGCAAATAAAAGGTGCTTGTGTTCAGGATACAGGAATGTTACTTTTAGCTTCACCCCAAGTTTTTTATAAGTCACTGAAGTAGGGATTAGTCACTGGTTTTGAATGTTGAATTTGCAACATTTTCTATTGTGTTGATCCACCCGCTGGCTCTCACTGAAGCCTGATTCAAAACAAAAGATCGTGCTCTGTCTACTCTTTATTAGAAGGAAGTGCACATGTAGTGAAAATCACAGTGATAGGAAGTGGGCTCAAGAAAGCAAAGATGTTTTAAAGACATGAAATCTTAGCCAAGGGAAATAAGATAATCATATTTGTGCTGGACTGAGTGAAAAAAAAAAGAAAAAGAAAAAGAAAAAGGAATGTGAAAAGCTAGACGCTGTTGACTTTGTGCAGTTGCATACCGGGTATACCATGTAATACTTGCTTGTCATCATTCTCCTTCTTTATTGTATATTAAAGTAAATAGTAAAGCTATTCGCTTGAGAGTAGCTTTGCCACAAATTCAAGTCGCTTCAGGCACTAATTTATATACTGGCCTTTTACAAACACATTTTTTTTTCCTTTCTGTTTGTACAGATTACAAGTTGGAGCAAGATGTGGATGTCTTTCCTGCTTTTTCCTGCTAAAAAGTGTGTGTCCCCAGGGTAGCTCATCACCTGGGATCATTACAGGCTTCTAAGATCAGGAAATGAGGCACACTTAGGACTAAATTTTTGTTGCTGTCTATTTTGAATAGCTTAATTTTCAAATGCAATGCAAATGTAATAAGGGTAGGCGGTAGGCAAGGCACTAGACTAACAAAATGGACAAAGTCCTGGAGAAAACAGCGTACTTGGTTATGGGTCATTTCCCCAAGACTTCTGAGATAAGAGAATGTGCAATTTTCTGAAATTATTGTTGGATTTGAAGTTGTAATAAATTGTAAGAAAGTTACATGTTAAGGATAAGGTTGCTACACCTAAGCAGAGTTACGGAAAGAAGAATCTGTTTCATTGCTAATTTATTCTCACAAAACATCTTTTTTGCCTTTTTTTGTGAAGAGGAAGGAATAATAATGGACATGATTAATTCAGTTAGATAAGTTAAATCAATTAAATAAACTCAATCAATTGCATTAGTTCAATTAGATTGACACAGTCCAGTTGCTCTATATTTATGTATTCCATGAAATGGAGTATTACCAATTCAGAAACACTTAATTTATTTAAATTCTTTTGTTCTGGGCAGGAATGCAATTGTATTCACTGTCAGACAGATCTCTTCAGCTGAAACATCATTAAGGCCTAGACCTGTGGCTGCTTATGTATCTCCAGCTAACATGCAGGTGCAATTGGGTCCTAGATCTTCCTTGGTAGCAAAACTGATCTAAGGAATGACTTATTCCTGCTCTCACTTTGCTCTCAGTTGTGCTGGTGTGACCATCAGTGTGTCCAACCTGTAATCTGGGTGATTGAAATGCCTCCACACAGATGTGAGGAGAAAAAACACTTTGCAGAATCAAGGTCTTGCAGCATATAAAGCAGCTATTGTGATACCTGAATCTTGGTTTACACCTCAAGACAGACACCTGGGTCAACTGAATTCAAAATGAAACAAGAAATAATTCACATGAACAAGAAATAAATTGCATAAAACAAAAGCTTTATCACAGGTGCTGCAAGGAAAAAAATACAGCAGAAAACTGGCAATTATTTACAGTGAGTGCACATCTCATTGAAGTTGTTATGTGGCACCTACCTATTAAAAGTGAAGCTGTCAGCAGTTTGGGATCATAAGGGCTTTTCCCCCGCCCATTTTCAAAATGCGAATCTCCCATTCTAAAAATGTTGTCCTGTGGGATGAAAAAAAAAAAGGAAAGAAAAAGCAACATTATTTGATGAAAGAACATTGAAAAGTAAGTTGAACTAAACAGAGTGCAGTTTATGTGATTCATACTGGGTGTTTTGGCTTCAGGGAAGTCAAATTACACCAAGTGAGGATCTGCTAAAAGTGCCCACCTCCTAATCAGTATGTGCTGAAGGCACAAATACACATGCACAGCTTGTGTCTCTTCTGTTCTACTTCACATAAAATTTACAAGGGTTTGTTGAATTCTTTTTGCTTTCACTGAGAATACATTTGAGTACAAGTAACTGAAGAAGCAGAAAATTGAAGCTTTTATCTGAAAAAACAGATATTTTTCACTGATTATGCTTTTCTGAAATATCCCACAACATAATCGTGATGTTAAATCCTGCTTTGTCTAGCCTATTAGCAAGACGTACTATTTCATACATCCTCAAATTCAATTTTAACTGCATCAGGAGAGCTTTTTATCATTATTATTATTATTATTCAGTACCTTGCAATGAAACTTTTAAAATATACAAGCTGAAGGCAAAGCATATGGGGATTTAAACTGAGATTAAAAAGGGCCTCAGTCAACACTAAGTCAAATGGAGGTCAGTAAGTCCAAAGCAATGGGCTTTTCAGGACATTTAATTAGTTTAATTTAAACTGGGGGGACCAAGTCTGCCAATCAGTTTGAATAGTGTGCATATCTTATGTTTTGCACTGAGGGTAAAACCAGAAGACTAGATGCTTTTTGCACAGAAGACTTCTACGTTCACAGAAGAATTGTGGAGGCCACACTAAGCCCTGAAATTTCCATTTCCCACCTGCACTGTGGCTAATTTGCATTGATACCTAATTAAGTCAAGGAGCCCCTGCCTTCCCTATCTTGCTCATCCATACTGAACCCAGGGATGGGCCAGGCTAGTGACCAACAAATGGTGTTATTTTAAACCTATGGAGTCCATGTTTCTGGAAGTCACAGGCTACAGTTTTTATTGCAGGCTTGTTCAATTGCATCATTCAAGCACCTGTCTCTGTGCATTTATTATGTATTTTCAGAGGAACATCAGATGCATATCCCACTGCACACCATTTACTGAAGAAAAAGGTGAAGGGAAAATGGACTGTCAGCTGGATAGTCATCTGGTGGGGCTTACTGCACTGTAAAATAAAAAGGTTAGACACAGCTTCATGATGTTTGATCCCAGAATTCAAGTTCAGTCTCCTAAGGCGTGTTCTTGTACATGTAGCATGCCTGATTATGTTTATACAGTCATCCTGTATCAGTAGTATCTTACACAGTATTAAATGTCCTTCTTTCCCTTTGTCTTTCTTTTTATTTCTTAATAGCATAGGCACATTCCCTGCTTCTCTCCACTTTTCTGCCTTTGCTCTTTCCAACCAGAAATGAATAAATATCAAAAGGAAAAATGTTTTTGGAATTCTACTGTAGGGTCCATACCTAGACCTTGTAGAATAAATAAAAGCAGCAAATTGAAGAGAATGCTAGACCTCAACTGCAATAACAGAAAATGGCACTAATGCTACAAGCTGTTATTGAAAAATGTTATTATCAATCTATGTTTTCTTGGCATTTCTTCTTAGTAGATTGTAATTGCTCAACCTGCACACCAATGGATATTTGATAAGGCTATAATGTCAGTGGCATGACAGTTGAAGCAGAATATATTCCCAAGATAATCCCATGTGTCACTTTAAGACAAATAGGAAACAGATGTGGAAAGTGATTTGGTGTAGGAAGGATCTGATTTTTGACCGTATTCTTCTGGTTTATGTCACTGTAACTCTACTGATATTGGTGTGTAGCAGGCAAGAACGAGTGGAGAACCAGGTCAGTGTAAATCAGAGATGATCTACCCTTCTCTTTGTGTTTGTGGAACAAAACATTTGAAATAAGAGGCATGACATGTAAATCCCACAGTGTTTTCATACTTCAGATAAAATGAAATGAAGAGACATGTACTGTAAGTTTCCAAATGTATGGGCGAGTAATGATGACAATAAATACATCACTGTTAAGTGCCAAACAAACATATCCTGGTTAGTCTGAGGCCCCACGGAGTTTTGATAAACATGCTATAGGAAGTCTTTTCTGTCACAAACAGGGCAACTTGCCCAAACAGCATTTTGGGTGCTGAAGTCAAACTACTCCTATCTACAAACCAACAGTAAATACAGGGAACAGATGAATAAACTCTTTTCTATGTACTCCCCACACCCATTTTAGAAACCTAGGAAGCAATATGACTGGTGATATGTACTTGATGATACCAGTCACTGGTCTGTGGCAAAATTATCCCCTGAGATGCCACAACAGAAAGAGAAGTCAGTGTCAATATTTCAAAGTAAAATTTCATCTGTTCATTTTCAAGGTGTACTTGATCATTTTCCAAAGAGTTAATCTCTGGTCAGAAAATCTGGACTATGCTCCCAGTGTTTTAAGTCCTGTCCACCTAAATTACACCTGAAGACCTGTGTGTAGGCAGCAGGGAGGAAGATGGCAGCTCTTGGGAAATGACTTGGCAGCAAGATCAGTCTGCCTGGAGATAGCAAAGACCAAGGCTCTGCTCAGAGATTTATGGGGTCTTTTGGTTGTGTGAGTGTGTCCGTTTTTGCACAGTACAGACAAGAGTTGTCAGCTAGAAAGAAAGCACATTGTTCTCAGCAAAATTCTGATCAGCTAATAATTTTGCTGCTTCTTGGGTTTTGCAGTTAATTAATTGAATAAAAAGAATGGTACTGCAGTGAGTCAGCAAATGCCTGAGCCCTAGACAGCAAAAAACCCTGTGTATTCAATGTTGCAAAGTTTTATGAGGGCTACTATAGAATCAAAGACAGGAACTCATGACAAAGCAAGATTGCCAGGTGGGAGGAAAGTCTGTAGAAATGCAAAAGTAAAAATAATGAAAAAATAAATAAACAAATATAAATTCCCATGGAAAGTCTTTGTGACTCAACAATTAGTCCAATTTATTGTCTGCAACCCTTTGTTACTTGCACTGACAGCCCAAAAGCACATTACAATGTACTTCAAACCTTTTTTATGGATCCTCATAGCTAAGAACCTTGCTGTAGCATGTTTTATGGGTTATTAAACCCTAAGTTTATATCTCACTGATGCTTCTTTATAATACATAATAAAACTACTGAAAATTAGATTGTTTAGGTCTTGAAATTTCACAAACTCATAAAGACAACAACTGACTGCTGACTCGTGGTATGACATGAATTTTTTCACCTAGTAAATGCCTTGCATGGTAGGAGATAATGCTTCTGGCTCCTTAAAACACATGTTTTCCTGTAGCACATAGTGTGATAGATGGCAAGACTTAGCTAGAAAGAACTACAGTTCAGTCATGGAAATGAATGAAAAAGTTCTTGTGATTCCTGATGATCTGCCACTTCAAGGCTCCAGAGATTTGCTTTCAAACAGCTGAAATACAACTGAAATAATGTGTCATAATCATGATACTCTGTGGCGACAAGGCATTGCTTTTTGACTAGACGTTTCATATCATGTTATTGAATAGCTTCAGTCAGTCAGTGTGCCAATAAAACATAATGTTATATTTACATAAACATACGTATACCAACTGTATACCCATTTATACATATATCTATATATTTCAATATCTAGATATATAGATATATATACACCCAGAATGATAATTTCTTAAACGATTTTTTTGTATGTCTGCCTGAAGTTAGCCTACCCAGAACTGTCTCAACAAATCAAGGATGAACAAGAAAGATGAGAACATACATTAGTTGTTAATGCTGAATATTTGCCTTTTGTTTTCAAGTTTAGTGCAACTGTGTTGCAACTAAACATGTGGTTAGTGGGGAAGCACTGATCTACCAGTATGGACAGCACTGGCTATTGAATTTCAAGGTTATGTTTTTCCTGAACCTTTTCTGAAAATTCTTACAGAAATTTAGAATCTAATGCAGCAAACCCACTACTGGTCAGTAATGAACGACTTCAGTGAAAGAAAAGGATCTGAAGAGACTTTGTTGATGGAGTGTGTACAGCTAGTGTGTGGTAAGAGGGTATTACTGGTTTAAATTATAAGGCAGGGAATGATAGCACTGATGCTCCCCAGCCACTCAAGTGAAACTGAAGGAACTCATATCTTCACCCTTGTAACCCCTAAACCATAAACAGAAAGGAGCACATCTCCAGGGTAACTTTCAGGGACTATTTGATCTCCACAACAGGCTGTTGAACAAAGAATGGTCCAGAAACATTTCCTGTGCCAAGAGCCTTACCAACTATCACAATACTTGTTTAATAAAAAAGATAGAGTTGGCCTTAGCTACGAGCATTTTTGATGCTAACATTTCCCTTGCTGTTTTCACAAACTCTTTTCTGCTATGATAAAACATTTTATTAAAAAAAAACCAAAAAAACAAAAAAACAAACTAATTAAGAATAAAAGAAAACAAACAAACAAACAAAGAATCAAAAAAACAAACTAACACTCTCCTACCCAAAACCCCAGAAAAAATAACCCCAAAAGATTTCCAGAGTGCCTGGAGTATGACAATGAACCAGGAAGGAGTATCCATCTGGAGGACTTGAAAGCCAATGACAATGTCTCAACTGAGTCAGAAGTTGCTGGCATTGAAATATTGTGTTTTCTGTATTATTTGGCATTGTAAGTACAAAAGGAAAAGCTCCACTTTCCACTCAGAGAAAAACTTTCACACTTGCTAAGGTTTGGATTTATCCCCTCTACATAGAGCATTAGTTAGGGTGGTTGAATTTGCTGCCCTAGTCACAGTCAGCAGAAAGTTCCTCTGAATGATGAGTCAGAGCAGCTCAGAACTGCAGTTCCCAAGGGCAAGATCTCTCGTCACTGACCACAGAGGAATCCTCGTATGAATTTAGGTCTGACCTAAGAGTTTTTCTGAAATGAACACTGCAGAGGCAGCTGATTGGAGACACCTGACTTTGAAAAAAAGAAATTGATGGGTTTGCTGTTTGGTGTTATTTTTTCCCCCCTTTTTCTCTTTTTTTTTTTTTCTCCTTCTCCCTTCCAATGTATTAATTCCAGTGTTTTGATTCACCTTTTGCCTAATATAACTTTCTGTGCACACATTTTATTACTATACCAAGGATATTTCAGAGACCCTTTTAAGTAAATTTCAGGAGAAATGATTTATTGATGAATTGTGTTACTTTTCAAGAATAATTTTAAGTGAAACAAGTGTACAGGATATGGCCATGTTGTTATTGTTATTATATTTCCTATTTCACACTTAATCTATTGAGTCATGAAAACTGTTAAATATGAGGACTTTGGTTTCAGGTTTGGGAATCATGCTGTTATGAAACTTTTAATAAGAAACTTTTATTAAATTCATCCCTATGGAATGCTTTATTTTTAAAAAAGTGGAAGTGCAAATAAATATAATGTGAGAAATTATGCAAAAAATACAAATATTAAACCAAATGTAAATGTTGAGGCAAGTGGTAACCATTGGGGAAATAGGTGAAAAGTGATTGAAGCAATAATACAACCGTTTTAAATCATTAATTATTTTAAAAAAAAAAAAAAAAAAAAAAGAAGAAAAAATGAAAGAAAAGAAATGCACTCAATGGGCTTCTGACTCTTAGTCACCAGGCTCCATTTGCTATATGGGTTTTTACCTGCACACATCTGGGGGACACTAGGCTCAACACCTTTATTACGTTTTGTTTTTCCAGCTTGAGGCTTAGCAGAATTATAGTTACGCAAACCTGTTTTAAATTCCTGTGGGAAATCACTCTAAGTGACAGATCTTTAGCAAAATGGTGTTCCCAAAGAAAGGTCTCCAGCTTCTGTAAGACCTGGAAATGAAACTCTCTTGGATTGCTGTGCTGTGCTGAAGGGGACAGAGGAGGAACTTTGTTGAAGAGCATTTACCCAGTCATGAGGCCCTAAGATCATCTCCCAAGCTCTAACCCTCAGGCAGTATAATCACTTCAAGACCTCTCAAATAGTTACATTATCCTGTGTCCTCTGCTTCAGACTCAAGAGATAGTCTTTCAACTAAACCACACTACTTGTAGATATTCACTGAGATTTCGGTTCCTGGAAATCTTATTTCTGATAATGTCATGGGTTTCTGTGGCTGGGTTTTGGTAGGGGTGGGGCTAAAGGGGTGGATTCTGTTAGATAAAAGATAAAAGAACTGTTGAAATGATGACCAGCTCCATGCTTTATTCTGTAGATCAGTGGAAGAAGAACAGAGCTCTTTGTTTCTGTTTCTTTTTTATCCCTATAGGTAATTTCTCCTGGAAAGTTCTCCTAGCTTATGATCTTCAGAAGATGCCTTAAGATGTAGTAGTTGAGTCTGGAAAGAACAAGTTTTGAAAATGACTTCCTAGGCCTGAATTTGGACAACTCACCCTCTTAATTCTCTTTCAGTCAAATACCAAATGTCCCACATTACTCTGGTTTCTTCTGAAATTAAATCTATTAATATTTATTGTTACCATACACCTTTGCAAAAAGAGAAATATTTCATGTCTCTCTATCTCTGTATCTCTGTATGTATCTATATATGTATGTATGTATGTATGTATGTATCTGCATAATTATAATTCCATGAATTTAGTGAAAGGGTAAACAGCCAACTGGGCTGTTCAGAAACAGCTCGTTCAGTCTATTCTTTATTCCTAGTTTATGATCAGTAAGTGCTTCTGCTTCTGACTGGGAGACAAACCAAGTGTCAATGTCAAACAGTGAAAACTTGTTCACACCTGAACATACTAGTCTGCATACTAATATTTATTTATAGGAATAATAGCCTCTTTCAAATCACTGCACAACATATGTAAATAACAGGAGGGCAAGCACAGTCAAACTGAGCAGCTGTTCAAAAATTATATATACATTTGTGAACTTGCTTTTGCAATATTTCACAAACTAATTACAACAGACTTACCTGACGTTCATGCAACAGATTTTTGGGTTTGGTTCTCTTTTTCCCTGATTGTCATCTACCTTTTTGCACCAGTTTTAAAGATCTGCCTATTTTGGATGAAATGTTCTAATTCTAAAGCAAACAAATGAGCAGACATGGATTTCATTATAGTGGCATTATATTATTTATCACTTCAGAAAATATAAGAGTGATTAGAAAAAAGAAAACAATTCAAAACAAAGCAAACACACAGTTAACATGAATGACATGTTAACCTTGAGTGACTAGTAAAGACACCAAAAATGTTATCCCAGTAGTATAGCAGACACTAGATATCATCAAGGATATTGAACAATTCTCAGAGGACACTGAGAATTAGAATGCCTTTGTATTGCAACTTTCTGGGTTGTCAAGTGTAATACATCACCTAAGATGACTGTCTGGCTCATGTAGGATGACCTCTGGAAATATAACCACCATACAATGACTGTCTGTTCCAGTCAGGTTAGTAAGTGGTCTGCATATGTAAGAAATAATATATACAAATCTAAAACCAGTGCACGTCACTGAACTACGCAACCTAAAACTCTCAGTTCTTTAAGTGTTCTTATTCTTACCCCCAACATATTTTCCATTAAAACATTTGGAACAGATTCTAATTGCTTTAGCAGATTCTACTATTATGTTAAATAAATTATCAGGCCATACTCTATTACATGATTGTACAAGTTTTCTATGGTTATTTTTAGCATTCAAGACCACTGCTTTCCCCCTTTGTCTTCTGGATTTCCTGTATGTTATTAGACTGTGGTGAGGTCAGGCATCAGAGGAAATAACAGCAGGGCTAACTCCTAGACCCAATGTTTTATGAATTACTGAGCATCAGTGATGTAATGGCAATAAATCTAACCCATTCTCAGTTTTGTGTCCTGTTGTAAATAAATGAAGTTAGCAAAGGTGTTATTTTATTCAAGAGCCTTCCTGATGAGAACGAAAATGTTTCCCCCGGGGGATTGTTTGTAAAATTGCTTCTGTAATTAGGGTGCTATTTAACAAGAGAAAGGTTCTCCAGTTTTCCTGGGGAACTTTCACATATGAGTCAAGGGTATCTTATTTACAACACAAAAACGACTGCAAATTGGGGAAGCAACATACAGAAAGGACTTAGTCAAGTGGAGTTAACATATAAGCATATGGCCAAGATTTTCTAATTTCCCAAGTGATTCTGCATACTCCCGAGCTGGGCACCCAATTTAAAACTTGCTCAAGGGCTCTGATTTTCAGCGAATACCTTCTTGGGCAATTTAAAATTCTGATACTTGAAGCTGTTAGTCACTTCTGAAAATGAAGGCATATGTCTGCATTGCTTTTTAGTGTAACTGCCTTCTAATTCCTAGCAAGAAGAAATCTCTATTATGAGCACACATCCTAACTAAAGGCTTCAAAAATTTGGCGCTCAATGAGTGACAGAATAAGAAGCAAGTATAGAAAAATATTATGAATTCTTTCTCCCTATTATAAGACCTTGTGAGCATGCTTTCAGAGAATTTGTGAAAGTAACAAAGGAACAGAGAAGTACACCACAGCAACTACTGTAACACTATTAAGCTTTGCTTTTTTCTTTAAGATACTGCAATCTATTTGTAGCATTTCACTCAGAGGTGCCTATAAAGTGTCAGGTCTAGCCCAGTGTTTGATACATATGCAAATTTAAAAAAAAAACAAAACAACATAAACAAAGTCTGGAATACAGAAGATGAAATTCTGAACCTCTGGGCAATTCTGCTTTTCCTGAGGCAAAGCTTAGATCTAAAAACCCTCCAACAAACACTTCTCTTTCTTCTTTGTTCCCTCCACATGCTTTCAGTGTGACACCACCCAGCCCTTCTGCAGCCTCATTTGATTTTAATTCATTAGCAAGAAATAATATCCTCAGATTTTAATAGCTGGTATTGCATTAGAGAACAATGTATTTGAAAAGGTAACTTCTACTCTGCTCATGGAGACATAACTAACAGTAGACATAATTATAGCCTCTCTCTGTGACAAGTTGCAATTATTCCTCATGGCACTGTGTTTCAGAGCAATGCATTTCTCACACTGCTTGGTTTTTGGTGTGGTTTTTTTTTTTTTTTTTCATTTTCTTTTTTTTTTTTAATTAAGAAAAAAGTCAAGAATGTTTGATATTCTTTTCCCAGTGCAGCAAAAACTTCGCTGACACAGTAACAGATGGATTTAAGTGGTTTTGATTCAGGGTGACTGAAAAAAGTACATTAAAATTCACTTCTTTATTCACTATCTTGCCTGCCTTTCTAGCGCCCTGGAGTCTCCAGAAGAGGAGAGAGAGTCAATGACACTGGGAAGAATATGTGGTACACTCAGCTCATATGTCTATATATGTACCTTCATAAGTAGAAATGCACAGCGTCAGTGGGGCTAATCAGCATCCAACCAGATAACTCAATTACTGATATTTGTATTTTCAAAGAAGAAATGCAGCCTTTCATTTAACAGAACTTTGGCTCAAGATCCTGGCTCCTTGTGTAGTATAGTGTAGTGTAGTGCAGAATAGTTTGGTATGGTTTAGTACAGCATAATATAGACTGGCTTTGCTGGCTAAAGCAAATGGACAAACACACCAACCTCTCACAGGAAAAAAAGTAGTTCCCTTTAAAGTTCTGCTTGATTTCTGCATAATTTTCTGTAGCAAACTTTAATGGAATCCAAATGAGAGTTATGTAGGGGGTTTTTGGGTTTTTTTGTTTGTTTGTTTGTTTGTTTTTTCGTTGGTTGGTTGGTTGGTTGGTTTTTTTGTTGTTGGGGTTTTTTTAAATTTTATTTTATTGTTTTTGAGAAAGAAAGCTGACATTTAGATTACTCCACATTTCACCAACCACCAGATAACAGCAACAGTGAGAAGGGGTCATGGTCATGAATTGGGTTATCCAGGACCTGTCTGGGCTCTGCACAGAGTTAAGCAATAGCAATTACTTAAGTAATAGCAATAAATGATACAGGCTGCAACTACGGACAGTGCCATCCCAAATGTGGGGTGATCCCTGAGACTTTCATGCAGAGCTTCTCAGGTCCTGCTCTCAGAACTTCAGCACTGAGCCCTCTGAAGTCAAAGAAAGATTCCCTTCAAGTTCAGTGAACGCCAGAGGAATCTTTCTTATATCCCTTGCCATGTTTACATGTTAACTCGAGGTCATGGCAAATCCTTCCAAATGACTATGAATTAAAACAGTTGTTCTCTATCACCATCAATTTAAAAGGTTTGAACTGATGAATATACAGCTTCTAAACTTGCATCTGTACCATCACCCTTCTGCTTTTTGTCATCATTAAAGTAATGGCAATAAAAACTGAGAAGAAAAATCATGTGTGTTCTCACTTCATTCTGATTACTTGTTTTACAATATCTGACTGAAATTAAAGCTTCATTTGCATTTATTCAGATAAATGTTAAATGTTCAACTCCCCTTAGCTGTTGATCCTTGAAATGTATAATTACATACAAATTCATGCATCCACAAACAAAAATAATAAGACTTGAAATATTAATCATCTTCCCTGCTGTGACATATCACCTTTTTAATCTGTTATTCATAAACAAAGGCACCTTTGGACAATGATTTGGGTTGTCTTCTCAGCAATGTTTGTGCAACCCCACCGAAAGCCAATGGAACCAAATAAAAAATGCCAGCTTTGAATATTGTCAGGAATAACAAATATCAGAAGGATCCAAATGTTTTTTGCACATCCAAAACCCAGATGCAATTTTTAAGTCATTGGGTTGCTTCTTGTTTTAGTTTTACAACCGGAGTGTTTCCTTACCAAAACTTAGCCCTGAATCTGGAAATTTTGAGTTTAATTGGTAGGTAAAAAACCACATCCCTTTGTATTTATTTAATGAAATCTTCTCAGACCATCTGCAAGATAATGCTGCTCCATTTTCTATCACCTTGGATGTAAATATTGCAAGAGGAGAAGGTGTTTGTGCTGCTTGAGGCACCTTCTGAACTTTGCTGAGCTTATCTTCTCTTTAGAGATGAAACTTTGTTTACCTGAGATTTGAACACATTGATTACAGACCCCTGGGAAATGGGAGACAGTTTTGGAAACATTGTCAACTATAATTGGTTCCTGAAATGCAAGTCCCTCTGAAGGGGGAAGAACTCAGAGGTGTAGCCTTGTAGGAAAAGTGACCAAACATCTGCAAAGGAACTGGAATACCCTTGTAAGACAAATCTCATGAGGGCCAGCACCTTGGCCAACACCAAGGTCTGTTGGTTCCACATGGCACATCTAGAGATGCATAGAGATTCACAGGGATGAAATGTATCTTTCCCCTTTCCTTTTCTTTTGTATGCAGGCATTAAAATTCACATTTAAAAATGGAATCTGAAATATAATAGCTCAGCTGTCTTCCTGTTTCAGGAGGTTAGTGGTAGCAGTGAAGTCAAATTGCAGGATTGGCATTTTATTCTCATATTAATGACTAAGCATCTGCTCCCAGACCCATTCAGTCCATGGCACTCTCCTGTCACGTTTCAGTGGCCCCTGAATCAAGACCTCAAAAGGCCAGAATCATAATCACTTTTTGTATAGATTAAAGAAAGAGGAATTTTAGAACTACATTTCTGTCTGAAAATGTTTTATTTGTCAGTGTTAGAGATAAAATATCATATTGCTGGTTGAAGGCCGCTAGAATAGACCAGAACAACTTGTGAACTTTACATAAAGCTGTGTTCACTGTTTCCTTCTGTATCTTTCCACAGAAAGCAATTCTGGAAACACTAATGCAGTATATCTTTTATAGATCAAAAATAAGGTTGTAAAGTAACAATAATTTTTTTGAAATTTTATTTCATTTTTTTTTTATGAAAGAGGTCAATGCCCGGTAACAGTCAAAAAAAAAAAACCAAAAACCAACAAACAAACAAACAAAACCAAAAAACACAACCAAGTTTTGTGTTAGAAGTTTTTAGGAAAGAAATAAATAACAAAACCAACAGTGTCTTTGCACCTCTATAAATGCGTGACACTTTCGCATTTTCAGTACTGCATGAAGTTACAGTCCCCTAACTCAGAAAACATGCACACTGGAGGAGATATGAAGAAAAGAAAAGTGTTGTCAGTTTGTTCTAAAATGAGAAACTGGCAGGCAGAAGGTTTAAAACAAAATAAAGGAATGTTCCTCCCATGTTGCAATTTGTAGGGCTTGGGGTGCTTTGGATACTTAAAAGATATATGAGCTCAAGAAATGCCAGTACTAATTCACAAAAAACCAAGTCATTGAAAAGCATTAAACATAGAGATTCCACCCCTGGTTCAGGAAATCCCTGAACAACGAGTGCTGGAGCCTGGGAGACTCTATCACTAAGCACTGCTGCATGCTCGCCGCCTTATTCTCCTCCCCTGGCATTCATTATGGGACCTGGTGAGAACCAAGATACTGGGCTAAATGAGCCTTTGGTCTGAACAGATTTGACTGTTCTTATGAAATGAGGCAGAGAGAAATTAGGCAATTTAGCCAAGAAATCTATGCCAAAGCAAAAAGCTAATGTTCTAGTTCCTGAGCCTTGTTCAGTGACATAAACAAAAGTATATAGTCCTGCCTCAAATCCCAGTAAAGCTAATGGCAACTGAGCTTACTCAGCACATGCAAAGCTATGCACAACGTGCCAAGTAAAATTGGTAAGGACCACTTGTGTTGGGAAGAGTACATCAGCCTTTGTGTCCAGTTAGCCTTTAGTCTCCCAGTGATTCCCAAGGAATATTTCTGTTGGATTCCCAATGCACAGACAAATTGCCATGTGCAAATAGTCACTCCACCCTTTTTTTATTCATTGGAGTTTTACAAGAACTAGCAGTGGAAGCAAAAACTCCCTCTCACAGATTTCCAGCTCTAACGCAACTTAACATTAATCAACTAAGCAATCATATAAACAAAAATTTAAAAGAAATAGGTCATTTAGTTTAAAGATCAGATAATGCATATCACAGCATTTCATAAAGACAATTTTTTTTTTAAACTTACTTCTATGATTCATATACAGCCAGTGAGATTCATATGACAATATTATTCTAAAATGTTCCCATCATTTCCAACACTTATTAAAATAATCTAATCTACTTCAACATATTGAAGGGAAGAAGAGCTGATATGCAATTATCCTCTTCCCTAAATTGTCCTTTGATTTGGTTTCAAGGTCCAAAGATCCACCCAGGTTTTGTGTTAATAGCCAGCACTGATGTCAGTGGGAGAAACAGAACGGAAGAGAGAGGTGGAGGTTGAGTTTGAAGATAAATTTAATAAAAACATTAGAAACCACTGGATAAGAAAAGCAAACAAACATCCAACAAGTCCACCTCTGGTTTCATATTTTTTGTTTCTTGTTTCTTGATGTATCATAATATCCTTCCTTTCCCTTTTTAATCATGCAAACTAACAGCTGTCTTTTTAAACATTTTTAGACTCAACTTCAAGTGCCACACTTGATACCATATGTCACACATTTCCTCTACTTTTTTTGTGAAATTCAGATAGAATGGTTTAACCTTATTTTTCTGCTGTCTGGATTTTTTTCTTTTGATATTCAGAAGCCTCTTTCTATCTTAAATGTCATTTATTTTACGTAGTGTCATCAAAATTGGTCACGGGTTGCAAATTCTGCACTGTTAATCTTTTTAACTAACATAAGAAATTGAAAATTCATTTATTACATGATGAGAATACTTGCTCACATATCACGTGTAAAGTAGAAAATTTGTCATAGAAAATTACTAAGAGCAAGCTGCAAACAGAAAGGGAAGTAACAATAATAGGATGTAAAATAGACCAGACTTGCTTACAATGGCCATATGCTTTTTTCTTTCTGCTGCATTCCCACTTTTCTGCCACCATCTACCACCTTGCCATCACAGTACTTTTCAGCCATTTATTTAATTTTCAGCATGGGCACTTGATCTGCTGTCTTAGAACACAATGTCTATGGAAGTACAGCAAATACTTCTAATAGACTTAAGTGTCAAGAGTCTGAACATTAAAATCTGACTTCGACAGCGTACCTAAGTTCATGTTGTTTTCTGAAGGTTGGTGTGGATTGTTTTAAGCTGGACAATAATTTGCCTCAAGTCTTTTACAATTAAATTGTAACTGACATTTCATACTGCTTCCTGATTTCCTTTCTTGGATTCAATTTGTGTAATTTTATTCTTTCTAGTTCAGAGAAATGTAAATCGATATCCAGGAACTTTTCTGAAATGAGCTGCTTCTGAGTGACTGCCTCATTTTATTTTATTAGTTTTATTTCATGGTCTATGGTCTTCATCTCAGGTACTATGGAAGATGTGAAAAATAAGCACTGTTTCTGAAGATGCAGAATTGTCTCCATTGACCGAGGATAAGGCTGGATCACTATACCAATAGAATATGTTTCAGGTGAATTAAACCAGGTACAAGGACTTCTACCCTCTGAAATTAGGCTAGACTTAGGTAATCTAAGTCTGGAGGGAATAAATTATCTTAACACCAGGAAAGAACAAAATCTGGAATGTCTCAAAGCCCCCACTATACTTCCTTGTTATTTCTTCATCTTTCTCGCTGTCTTCTTTTCTCCATTTCATGACCCAGTGTTCTCTGGTACTATCAGCAAACCCAAATGTCACCCTTTCCTATTTTAGGTGACCTGCCTGTGATGCTGCCTATGGAGAGGCTATAAAACTAAAAACTAAGTTGTTCTTTTGAAGCATCAAGATGCAGAAAGTTGTCAGATTCAGTTTTACTTCACATATGTGAACAATCTCCCTGAAAACATTGAAATAATTTGCTCAAGTTCCTCCTGAATGAGGGTTGGAGACCGTATTTTATAAAAGCACCTTAGAGTGCATTTAACTACATACAATTACAGAGGTAATTAATGTTCTAATTTGGCACCTTGGCACCTAAAGTGTAATCCTAGCTCTACAGAAATTGGGAAATAGCCACTGATCACAGTGCATCAGAGATTTGGTTTTAAAAGCAACTTTAAAACCAAATACAGAGTTCTCATAGTCTTTACCTCCACTTGTTCATTGAAAATCTTGAAAATATGTTGCAATCTCTTTTTAATGCAATAATCTGAAAATCTAGCTACTGAAATGAAATTCAGCATTAAGTTTAATTCCTTCATGTGTGTAATGAAAGTGGTAGCTATCCATGCTTTTTCTTACAGTTCTTCTCACCTCTTATCAGATGGTTAGTACATTTAAAAGCCTTCTTACATCCAGCACTACCTATCAAATCCAACCCTATTTTTTCCCTGTTTTACATACTGGCATTTACTACAACATCATTTCTGCGCTTTGGGTGAAGTCTTGGGGTGAATTTTCTAGCAGTTTATCATACCCTTTTATAATTTACTTTAGTCTTGTCAGCCTGGAAGAGTCCAAGTGATTTAGTAGTAGTAGTCCCAAAAGAGAAAAAAGCAGCTAGGGAAGCTTGGGCTACTCATCACAATTATTTAACTACTGCTCCGGTTTAACTCTTGCAGTAATTGAAATCCTAGTTAGCCCCAAAGGATAGTGCTTTTATTTCTTTGGGAAGTTTTAGAAGGGTTAAGTCTGGATTTATTTCTGACCGTACTGCTTACTACTCAGACAAACAAATAAAAAAAATGTCCTAGGTGTAAATTGAAAAAACAACCTTGTTGGTTTTTGTTGTTGTGGTTTTTTTGTTTGTTTGGTTTGGTTTGTTGTTTTGGGTTTTTTTTTTTTGTTGTGTTATTTTTGTTGTTGTTTGGGTTTTTTTGTTGTTGTTGTTGTTATTGTTGCTTGTTTTTTTTTGTTTGTTGTTGGTTTTTTTTTCCCAACCAAAGGAATAATTCTGGACTAGGATTTGATTTCTTTTACTCAAATGGGTCATGTGACTCATGAAAGCAATTGCTTCATATAAGTAAGATATCAGACTTTTCGTAAGCAACTGAAATCTTTGGCTTTCTTTACAGGCTTCTATTATCTGTTCTAAAGTATTTCCTTATTTATTTTCTTTAATACCCCATGAAATATACTGATTGTAAAAATAATATCTAAGTCATTAAGTGTTATCTAAACTACTTGCTACAATGTCAGCTAAAAGAAAACACATTTTTAAGGGATTCTATATCATCCTTTCACCAAAAAAAAAAGCAGATATTTTTCTTTATTTTCTTTTAGCCCTCTCTTTAAGACTTTTATTTTGTGATTCTGATATGTGACTGCTTTTATAATGTCAGGAAAGTACCTTGAGTTAAAAAATTTATTGTGCTATAATCTTTGTACAGTGAGATTTAGCATTTCTGTATTAACCATCCTTTACACTGTAGTCTTCCTATCTCCCTTCAAGGTAATCCTTTTTACAGAGGGTCATGGCTTTTCAATGTCTGTATGAAAACACATTTACACAAAGAAATAAAAGCCAAATTCACAAACCTACAAATGACAAGCAGAAAGGGCTTGTATTCCAGCTTGCTTTCCTGCAAAATCCTTTGAAAGGCTAAACAGCCTTTTCAGGGCAAGCACTAATCTGCAGACTTGTGTCCCTATGTTTGAATGTAATGAGATTCCAGTAAACACATGCCCTCCTTGACACAGTGAGCTCAGTTTTAGAGCAGATTGTTTTCAGCCACTTTGAGGCAGCTGAGACCAGACCAGAAATGCTACTTCAACTGAAATGAGAGTGCCTGTGCAGGGATTTGCACTGAATCTGTGAGACATTCAAAAGTCTACTTATGGACAAGGGTTAAGTCATGCAGAGAGCTCTTTCACTGTCAAAACTTCTGCTGCCTTGTCCAAACTTTCCTTTTTTACCTCCCTTTCTTGATTGAGGTTAAACAAACTCAATTTTTCCCATTACTGTTCTATTTATCTCCACTAGTCTTTAAGAGAATACATAAATCTTGTACTCGAGTCTGAATCATTTACTATTATATTATATCTTTCAGAAAAATCTTTGAGGCCTTGTTCCACGTAAAATAACAGCAATTTTCTTTCAAGACTGAGGTGGATGGGGCTCTGAGCACTTTAGTCCAGTGGAAGGTGTGCCTGTCCATGGCAGGGAGGTTGAAACTAGATGATCTTGAAGGTCCCGTCCAACCCAAATGATACTATGATAAATAATGCCCAATATATCCATATGTTAAATTCAGTATGAGTTTCACAACTTTTTAGTTAGGAATAAAAATTAAAGATCTAGACTCCAAGGGAATGGTTCTTCAGCAAGTATTCAAGGAAAAGACCCTAGGTACAGCAACAGTAAGCCGAAGAAGACTTACTCTTTCATTACTCCCACACCTAAATAATGAAATGAGATCCCCATTTCTTACAACAAAAGACGATGAAATGCATAAACAGAAAGATTTGTTGAAACAGAATAAAATAAATTGTTATTGAGAAAACGTAAATGAAGTTAAGCACCTCAACCAGCTATAATTAAATTGAATATGCCACCATGACTCTTGTTGATATACCACCTTCATGACCACTGGTGCTTAGCCAAACAGAAAATGAAACTTGGATCAAGGGAAAAAAAACCCAGCACTATTGCTCTGCTGTTTTCTGCTGTTTGACACATGGTTTGTATTGTAGGTGCACGCATATCCCTTATGAAACCCTTTGCAGGCTTGCAAATAAACATTGGCTACACAGAGTAATGTTAATTTATACAAATGGCAAAACACTTTCAGGTTTCATGTTGGTTCCATACTTCAAACAACCTGAAGTATAGGATGAAATAATAGGAGTTACTGCTTTGAAAAAGTAATCAATGCCATTTGTTTTCTGATTACACATTTACTGGCATGTAATTATGAAAAAAAATAAGTCATACCTCAGGGCAAAAGAATTCATTGGAAGATAGTCTTCCTCTCTTACACTGGTTTTTTTCTAATTCCCCTTCAAAAGCTGTCTCCAGGTCTGGAATCAGGCTGAATCAATCAGTAGGTATGCTTTTACTGTGCCTAAGAAGTAAAAATCTGTATTATCTGAGAACTGACTTCTAGTATTAAGATTCTTTTTTTACACGTCTATATGAAAATGTTGTGTAGGCTTGGCTCTTACTTGTGCAGAGGGCCTCTGAAAGTCATCTAAAGATTATTGAGTGGACAGGTAGCTCCAACACTTCTATTTAGCTTCTCTGGGGACTTCTTTTGGCCTGTGGACATGGGACCATTTTCACATGACAATGACTGAAGATTCATCTTTTAAGAAATCTGAATTGCTGAGAACAAAAACCAATTAGGGCAAAACAACTTGCCCTGGGCAGAAGCCTGGGAACTGGGGAAGAACCCCTAATATTGATGTCAAGCTCAACCAAAATGTGCAGCAGTTTTGCATAGCACTGATAAGGTGGTGCCACAACTGCTAATTATCTTACTTGCATAAGAACACATATCAGAGCATGAAAAAAAAAATCAGATTTCTATCACAAATTCTTTATATTTCCTTTTTTTTTTTCAATACTTTCTTAGCTGTGTTGTGAGCAAAGATTTCTCCAGTGTGAGACATATTTCTTTTTTTCATTTTTTTCTCTTTCATCAAAAGACGTGATCAGGCAAAACACTTAAATAAGGGTATACTTAAGGTATGTGAATAATGTCATTGCCTGGAGCAAGGCCAATGTTTCAGGAGGACAGCAGAGATCTGAACTTTACATCTCCTTGCTTACATACAAAAAGGTCTCAGATGAATGATTGATTTATCCAATGTTTCTATTTAAACAAAGAAAAAAAGCAGAATATACTGTGTATTTGTCACTGCCAGTTTGCATAATGCTAGAAAATTATTTTTTAAGTCAAAATCCATCTGTCACTGGTGTTGCCCATGTCACACTTCCACTTTAAGAGGTGATGAAAAATGTTTATATCCACATCAAGCCGCTTGCTCAACTTTCCTGGTGTGGTTTATATTAAATACAGAAGAAGGCAGCAAGCTAGTAATTCCTGAAAGCATCGTTGGGATGAGTCAGGCTGAGCTGTTAGCAAAGCTCTAGTCACGTGTTACCAGGTTTTAACTCCATGTAGCACAGAGGTGTAAAAAAGACCAAGTGAATTTTAATGCTTCCCTCATCTTGCGGGGTGCTACTTGAGCTTTGCACTCATGTGGCACATGGAACACGCTGGTGATAATTTTGACATCCCATTTCTCTTCAATTTTGTCACTGTTCTTCTTTACATGCACAAGCATTATTTTACAAATAAGAACAACAAAGATCGTTTTATGTTTCCTACCAAATAGAAACATCTTCAAGTCCTCTGCTTTCTGCAATCAATCTTATTATACACTTATATGCCTGATATCCTGTGCATCAAATAGATTACTACAAGTCTGATATTTAATTTGCTTAATTAATTTCATTGTGAAGGCATGTTTGAAGCCACGTTACTGAAGGATTCTGCCAAGGTAACCATTTAACAGCTAAGTAACCTTTAATTACTTTGCTGTAATGATACACATCTAAGACAGATATTGTTATACTGTGACATCTGAGCACTTTAACCTAAAGGTAGTTATTAGCACTCCCATGCAAGATTCATTATGGATCATATTTCATTAATGGAGAGTATTGTGTTCTCATCTGATTACGCACTTGCAAGTGCTTTTTTAACATATCTTTCTCAGTGTGACCATGTCACAACTCAGAGGAATCTGTGGATTTTCATAAATCAGGTAGCATTTCTTAACTAAACTATATGCAATCATACAGAGAATAGTTATATAATAGCTCTTCTGGACCTGTTTGATATGGACACTAGACAGGAAGAGTTGCTTAGGGAAGGACACTACATACAATTATGATTAGCTGTGCAGTATTTGCAACTGAAATAATTAAAATGCAAATTAATGCTGTACTGCAAGAACCACTAGTTGTGATTTATATCACTACAGGTGAGAAGACAGTCCAGACTTGTAGACGACTGCAAATGTACACATATTAGAATAGATTAGATGACATAACAAGACATTGCCAATTCTAATAAGCATGAATTCATCATGATACATTTATTTATTCTGCACAACACATCTTTTTTAGCTAAGTTTTCCAATGGTGACTGTTTTTTTTTTTTTCATCCAAGTGTTTCTCACATTCTTTTCTGACTCACTGAGCTAAATAAAAAAAATATTTTTACAAACTAAACATTCTTCTGGGAAAAAAATAAAAATAACCATATGTGAATTGTCTACAGCAAAAAACACAGAGGCTGAAGAGAAAGAAAAAGCAGGTATTAGTTAGTCTGTCCTTGAGTTCCCAAGAAATGGTGGAAAGTTACTCAACCTTTTCCAATGAAATGAGTTACTTAGGAAATAACAAATTTACTCAGGGTCCACAGAGGCAGGAACGAGTCAGAGGCATGTACTTCATCTGAGTCAGGTCATACTCATTAAATTATTTTTCTTACATAAATGAGGGAGAGGTGAAGAAAGAAACAGAAAGGTACAGTACATTTCCCTCACAAGAACACTATTTGAGGGAAGATGCAAAGGTTCTATATGGTTTATGCTCAGGAGCTCAAAGAGGAGTCGGCACATTTCCAAACAGACTTACCAAGTGCCATAAACAGAAAACAAGTTGTTACAAGCTATGTAAGCTAGAACTGAACATGAATGGAAGAGTAAATTTTTTTTTTTTTTCCCAACTGACTTCAAGTGGTTTTATTCTTAGATTTTGAGAACAGAAAGAGTTGCTGTAATCACTTAGTCTGATTTCCAGCACCACACAAGCAGTAGGCATATGGGACAAGCACAAATATTTAAAACACTGCCTGTTTCAGTACTATTCTTAATCTCCCACTGCATTTCAGCAGTAAATTGATAACTCTTCACAGCAAAAGATATATGGACTAATGTATAGGAAAGAATTACTTATGCCTACGCACTGGTTTCATATCTGTTAGTTATAGACAATTCTATGCACAGTCCTATGCTCTTTCTGTGCACAAAACACAATCTCTGTCTAAGCCATGACCTATTCTTAAAACTGAATCTTCATCCTGCTCACATGTACCACTGCAGCAAACAAGCACACATTGCTCTACTGGGCCTCTATTTACACAAAAGTATTGTTTTAAGAAGGATGAGGGTTTTCCCTCTAGTAAGACTTTTGAGATCTTGAAATACCTGACTGTTAATCTATTTGTGTCATCTTATGCCAGCAAAACATGTGATGCAAAAGGATGAAAGGTTGCATACTGATAAAAACATATTTTTTAATCTTTGTAAAGGTATTTAGTAAAGTTAGAAAGTTAAATTATAGTTAAATTATATCTGCTCTTGTTTATCAGAGATTCTCTGTTTACATGGCATATATGGGATTACTTCTTATTCTCTTCCTTACATCTTTCAGTAAATTCTTTCCTTAAGAAGCAAAGTACTAATTACTAGTCAAAACATCAACATTTACCTTTATTTTCTTACTGAACTATGGAATAGTGGAATTTTATGATTTGAATGAACTTATATGGTAACAAATTTAAGACACTCCCTGTATAACACAGGCAGAGAAGAAACTCAGTTTCAAGATCTTTTAAAGGCAAGGAAGCATCTGGAAAGTATTACAAAGCTTTCTCATATAAAATATGGGTCTGTACATAAAAGTGAGGATGATCAAGATAGCAGGAGAAGAACAATTATTTCCTGTTCCACCAGGCAACTGATGGAAATACCTATGTCCTGCTGTTTACTCACAGAAATAGTAGCTTTACCTGCAGTTGCTCTGCTTTATATCAAAGGAGAAATAAGATTGAATCATTGTGGAGAAGCCAGTTTCGTCCTGCCAAATGCAGCTGCTGATGAAAGGAAGACACATCTAAGGAGTTTGGAAACACACCAAGGAGGCCTTCCATTGTGGAAAGTGATTTTTTCTTCCCTGGATCTCTTTGAAAGCTTTTAAATCCATAAGGGTTCTCATCATTCCTTTGGGGAAATGCCCGTTTTTGGGGAATTCTGAATTGGTGAGATTCTTACGGCCAGAAGCAACACCAGTAGGAGGTTTTGAGAAGTTCAGTCATGAACCTTTTCATCACTGCTAAGCAGCCCGTGCCATGGCCATACACAGCCTCCCTGGGCCCTTCCTGGGACTAGCCACTGGCCACTCATCATGCCAGTGTCCTGTTCAGCTCACACAATGTGAACATGCAGAAACTATAAATATCAGGTTGGTCTGAAAGCATGGAAAAAGGCAGTGTTTTCAGACTCATGTCTCTGAGAGTTAAATATATGCTACAGCCTTTAAAACAGGACTGAAAGGCACTTCACAACACATCAGCTCTCATAAAATTTTAGGCAAAAACCAGTGAAGTTAGTCTGCCAATAAGCTGTTCATTAGGTTCTTGTGTCTGAATATTTAATACAACTGGTTAGTTTGCTGTTCTGCATTTCACAGCTCCATGATCTGTATGTAGATCATCACCCACAGCTAAAACCTGCTGCATTGTGACCTTGGCTGTTTGAATATTCTTTGAGAAGATGTTGGTACTGAGCTACAAACACAATACAGTCACTTCCGCAGCAGAAATAATACTTAAAACATGATTTTTCTTCATGAGGTCAGCCCCTGTCAACTGGAGCCTTGTGACGTGAATTCCACAATGAATAACCTTGTTTTGACGCCTATCTATCCAAACCTGAGTTCCGTAACTCCTTCTTTCAGTTTTATTCCCTCCTGTGCTTCTAAATCAAGAAATAATTCTATTTATAAGTCATTTCCTCAATTAAGTCAGTCTATACTATAGGCTGACTTTCCACTGTTTTTATTACATTGGTTTCCCAACAGATGGTGGTTTGTTATTTTATTTTTTTCTCCCCCATGTTGGTTGAGAGATCAAAGGATTCAGCCATACTTGTCTTTTGTTTCAGGAGGTGTGTGGATGAAATTTTGCATATGTTGCATGACTGTGAAGTTGGGTTAGTGTTTTCAATTGTTACTCTAACAAGAGGCAAATGCTGAACTTCTGTGTTACTAGAAACATTATGGGCTCTGTTGATGAACCAATATAATATTCCCACCCAGAAAATTGGATCAACATCTTAATATGATTGCCATGTATCTTAAAACTACAATCTAAGTCTGTAATGAATTAGGAAAACTGTGTCATCTCATAGTAAAATAAGGTAACCATGTGCAGTGGGAATATTTACATTGTGGGAATAAATAATTCATCATAACATCCTTTAACTGATAGGAGAAATAACGAACATTTAAATGCAAACAGTGGGTGTATTTTCAGCTCCTCTGGTAGTCATCGCTAAGACCCTGAGTCCACTGAAAATAAATAAAGAGGAAAAAAATCCAATATTTAAAAAAAAAAAAAAATAAAATTAAACCCAGATCCTAAGAGGGTCTTTAACTTAAATCACTCATTATCTGAGAATATCCGAAGTTACCCATTGTTTTAAGACGTGGACTCAGGAAAAAAGACATCACATGTGGTATAAGTGAAAGTCCACCCAACAGTTCTGCATGTACACATGTGCACGCTCTGCTCTGCAAATTTACTTCCATGGAGGTCTCTTTCTATCTCAGTATTTTTTCTCCTCCCCAGCAACATAAACAAAAGTTTTCCCACAGTTCTGAGACTCATTTCTTTGAAACTAATGAATATGTTGACTGGCTTTAGTTTCTTATTCATGGGAGCCATTCAGCTGCAGCATACTGTATACAGCTCTCCACTGTAATCAACCAGCATTTCTCAGCCTCCAAAGGCAAAGCCATGTACAGTGAGGGAACTAAGGTCTTCTCAGTTATCTCAGTGGAAGCACGCTAGTGCATCCTCTTATCATTAGGAGGCAAGAGGTTCAAATTTGGCACTATTGATCACACTGGACTTGCTTTTCATTGAGAACATCTAAAAAAAAAAAAAATCTATGTTGAGTTACTTTGTTACAATTGGTTTTTCAACAGTAGAGGAGAATATACAGTATCTTGCTACTCTCAAGCTTCCTTTTGTGTCATTGCATGTCTGTAGTGGTGAGAACAGACTCACGGAAGCACCAACGCTCTCTATAGATCATATCTAGTTCTCCCTCATCTCAGGGAAGCTTTCAATTAAAACCAAACTGTAGAATGATGGAACATCACCTGCAGAGTGACTTTCATTTACATTTTCTTTAAAATCTATGTATAAAGTAATACTAAATTAATATGGCTCTGGAGTTTGTGTTTGGGTTTAGTTTGGTTTGCTTTTTTTAAGAATAGACTGGGAGGTCTGCCATGACAATATGGATATATTTACCAAGCCCTAAACAAAAGCTCAATAGCTGAAATGATCAGACTTGAATAGTGCTTGGGGTTTCATTAGTGGTTTCTGCTGTGCAACAAATGGCCCTTGCAGTTGTAAATGCCATGTCTTTGTTCTGTTTCTCATCATATCTTATACCTCTCCTCAGTATGACTTACTAAAGAACCGAGCTTCCATTTCACCTAAACCATTTAAGTCTGTAGTCTGAGGAATGAAGGTGAAGAAATAAAATAGCCACCACGCTGTTTTGACTTGTGATAGTTTAAAACTTCATTTAATTTCCTGCATGTAAATGTTCCACTTGTAAATCTCAGAGTCAGCCCCAGACATAATTACTGACTTTCTGTCACTTTAGACATAAATAGATTCCAAATTGCTTAGGTGTAATTATGAAATATGCAAGGGCAGGACTGAATGCACTAAATGACAGCTGAAAACCTACAATGTTCATATTTCCTGTCAATGATTAAAGCATGACCCCTTTCCTAAATACTTTCCCTCCAAACACGATATTTGGACTGCATCTGAATTTTAAGATACTGAGCCAGATCCTTTTATATACTTATGATTTGGAATAGCCCTATTCTTACAGATATACCTTTCCATTGCTAAATGTAAGGTCAAATGGATCAACTAGTTGTCAAACATTCAGCTGTTGTAAAGGCACTCCCTCCTTAATTGAATGTATCAGGATAATAAACACTACCTCCACATTTAAATTTTCATGCTTTAAATTGTGGTTTACTTTAAAAGTTTAGTATGCATTACAATTTTTATTAGGAAATGGATTCTTGATAAAATAAGGCACTTGGAAAAAAAAAAAAAAAAAACCCTTTTAAAATTTTCCTCTTCAGTGTCTCACTTTGCTGAAGACGAAATATCCACAGCAGCTGTGTAGACTTTTCCAACAATGAGGGGTAGGAAAGATGTCAGCCATTGCTGCCACGTGTGTTATTCAGTTGAGAGAAGTTTACGTCATAAATTAAACTATTCTGACAGCTAAATTATCGCATAAAGCCTAATAGTCCTACTTTAAAGGATCTGCTCTGGAAATAAATGTTTATTGGGAATACATTTTGCTTGGGGGTGACAGGATAAAGTTTTGAAAAATATGAGTTTTCCTGGTTTAACTTCTCTTTTAGCAAGCAAGTGTTCAAAATACAGCAAAAGTCAAAGGAGATCTGCAGTGTATTCAAAGACAGGCCTTCATAAATAATAACATTTAATCGTGAACCTGATTAATATTTGTTTACAAAGGGGTTTATGGAGTTTTCCAAAAAGTCCTTTAAATGGGAATCAAGTTACCTCTTTATGGTGACCTTCTACTTATGTAACTTTGTCACAACATACACAACAAAACAAGAGGTGCCATTTGGGACACAGTGCTTGACCTGTAAGAAATATGTGCTTCTGCATGTGTGTAGAAAAATACGTAGAGCTTCCAGCAACACATCCTGGTTTCCCTACTGAAATATTTTCAGACCTTTCAGTCAGAACAACTGACTTAGGAGAAAGGACTCTTTCCTTTCCCTGTACTCCTCTTGTAAGTATTGTATTTGGGTCACTGAAAAGTTCCCATACCACATCATTTCCCAACCAATGTCATAGTGAATTGTGGCTTGGAAGAAGAATGATATGTTATCTACAGCTACATGAAAGTGTATATAAAACTCCATAGTTAAAAAAATGCTGGGAAGGTGATAGCTATGACAGGATTTCTTTTCTTTTTAACAAGTGGACGTAAATAGTACATGTGTGAAAACCCTGATTTTGAGTGAAGTATTTTCACACAGGGTAGCCTAAGGGACTGGAAATCGATATCATGTGGAGCAGTAGAAGTGATGGTTTACAGATTCATCACCTCCAGAGGAATCAAGACCCTTTGTTTTGTGATTTTGGGCACCAACCCATGAGGTGTCTGGACACGTGTGCCTAACACTGACTATCTTGTTATCCTCCCCAGACAAGAACATCAACACAGTAAAAAGGTCTAGTGCCTGAGATTTCCCCATACAGCAGAAATCATTACCTGGCTTTTCCGAAACAAGGTGAAGTATATCAGTACAACATCGAAGAGATGTTTTCCTTTTTTTCCCTGGTAAGACTACTCAGGAAATGGAAAGAAGTGCTCTAAAAGGTACTTGCACCTAAGCTAGAGATCTGGATCTTCAGTTTCATTTTCCTGTGCTATAGTAACAGGATATCTGGTAGCTTGAAAGGTTAAAGCACCTGTGAACTAAAGTAGGCTATTGTAGTCTGTAAACTAGACCTTCCTTTATTGGAATTTCCCTGAGATTATAGAAATAATATCAAAATAGCATGTCACAACTAACAGTTTCGTCATATAATTGTTATATCACAAATGAGAAGAATCCTTTAACATTATCTTTTTCCTTCATATTTTCTCTATATATTTCCCAAGCCCTTAAATACCACATAAAGATATAATTAATTAGATGGAAAGAAAATTAGCCTGAGGTGATCTGTAACTTTTAAAAATCATTTTCTCAGATGTTTCACTTATAAACCACAGGTCAGAATCTTAACTGATGTAAACTGACACAGGTCAGCTGTCTTCAATGAAGTTAGGCCAATTTATGCCACATCTGCTACTACTGAAATCAATGTTTCACCCTGAATTTTTATATTAGATAATCGAACACAATATGCTTTCTACCAGCAGTGGCACTGGTCCTTCAATTAGTGTGTTCCTTCAAAGTCATTCTCTTAGGAAGAAACCTGCTTTTCCATCACTATATATATAAAACATATAAAGAGAGACAAAAAGATAGATGCATAATGTATCAGAACAGGATGTCCATTACTCAGAAAATGCACTCTGGACCTCTTCTAATATGAAGCAAAGAAGGGATAAAAAAGAGTGGAAAGTATATTTCAGCAAAACTTTATGACTTGAACCAAAGATTTTTAAAATACACAGAGTCCGGAAAAAGCAAATATGTTACAGGTGGTAGCATTATATAACTTCATATGCAATAACTTAATGTTTTATGTACATCATAAATCTGAACTAAATTTAAAGCTTCTTTATTGATTGAGAAATAACCTTCAAGTAAAGCGATCCCAGATCTTTTAAGTTCATGCAGTTAAAAATGAGCTTTAATCTGTTGGACAATGACAAGAAATTTGGAATTAGGAGACAATAAAAGAAGCTGGGCTAGTTTTTGAGACAGTGCCTATTGATTTACCTCTGTTGAAGAAACCCTAATGTATTCCTGCTGAGGATCTGGCTAACAATTTTGTACAGCTCTTGCAATGCCTGTCTGAGCATTTTAAAAAAATAAAATAAAATGTACCATAGGGCATTCTCTACACCTCCACCTGTATGTAAGGGTTAAGTAAATGGAAAATCCTGTTCTTACTGAAACAGGACTGTTCCCTGTTGGTTCACTCAAACTACCCCAAAGGGAGCCCTGGGGAAAGGGAGCAGGGCTCCTTCCCCCTGCTCAGGCAAGCAGAGGCAGGTGCATTCCGCATCCTGTTGTGATTTTCTAGGGGGTTTAATGCACCTCTGTGTCTCCCTGCAGTTGGATTTGTTCCTTTCAAGCACAGATCTGACTTGCGTAATTTTGCAACTGTTAAGTACAACATTCCTACACGTCCAGCCCTGTTTCCTCAGAAGTCAGTGGGCGCAAAACAAAGCTTTACTAATTACTTTCTTGTTTTGTCTGGTAATTGGTTTCATATATTATATTGTGTTATGAGGACAGAATGCCACATATTGCCTAACCCCAGATCCCTGAAGTTTGTGTAGGTGTCTGTGTTAGGTCATTTCTCCTAAACTCATGTACATACAATGGATGATATCAAGCTTTAAATTAGGCTCTCCTCAGGTATTTTCTGTCTATCCACACGCTATGTTCTCTCTAGATATGTTCTTTCCTGCTTCCTAAAGGTTTACGTGCTTAAAATCTATTCAAACATTAACTTTATTCTTTCTTCTAAATACTGTGGTTATTCACTTATACATCTGGAATGGATTTAAGCAAAGATTAGTCTGCTTTACTCCTTAGACTGTAGAGTAATTCACAACATATTAGGTTGTATACATTTGCACACATCATTTTTAATCAGATGCACAGCATGCCGTTCACATCCTTTTAGCTTTTTATTATTATTTCTGATACTGTACTTCATCAGACTTAATTAGACCTGCCTAGTTTCATCACTAGAAATGGTTTTCTTCAGGTATGGAATGGGGCTGTGATACACTGCTTCATATCAAAGAGATATTCAACAGATATAACAATTCATATTCCCATTATTTTATGACTGTCACACAAAGTAATTTATTTCATTTCCCAATCATAAAATTTGTACCATATTCCAGCCTCCTGCAGTCTACTACAATTGCTTCCAGCAGCTCCTCTATCGTTTGCCACTCTTTTCTTTAAATTTCACTTCCCCACTCTCTTCAGTTTGGCACACACTGATTTCCTCTCCTCTATCGGATTCAGGCAGGTGGGTTACATTCAGAGCTCACATAAACAAGCAATCTTATTAAAGAGTAGGTACATTCTCTGACTATTCCCCTAATCAGTTCACATTTACCTCTCTAAGTGCTTGAAAAATAAATAAGCAGATGGTGAAATCAGCTAATTTTCCACAAGTGTTGTGGAAGAAAAGGAATCTTCAGGAAATGTTTTAGATTGAAATTTTTAACTCAAAATCAACTGCTTGCCTTTGTTTATACTTTTTACCTTTTTTAGTATTCTAGGGAGGTATAAACTCTACATGATACAGAAGCAATGGCCCTTTGACACGTCCAGTGCTGCTGTCTGACGTGAGAACATAAACCATCTGGCTCTCACAGATGCAGTGTGCAGGGGTTAATATTGTATCCCTCTCATTCATGGTGTCTCTAATAGCTACTGTCAATCAAGCACACTCCTCTTCCTCAGCTCCCAGAGGAGATGCACATTTGAAATTCCTGCCTAGGTACTACGGGAAAGGAAAGGAGCAGGCTCCAGCTGAGGGACAGAGACGGGACATTTTATTTTTCATTGCAAATCTAATAAATTAATTTATTCATCTGATTTTCACCTTTACAGGGGACAGACCCCAGGCTGACTGTCAGATTTATCAAATTCCAAGAAGATGTGGGTACAGCTGCCTCCTGCCTGCCTCACTTTCTCTCCACATGAGCAGACCTGGGCTGAGAAGGCAGCAAACCCTCCTGCACAACTCTCCAGAGGATACAGAAACTTGTGCCACTGGAAAGGCAGGTGAAGATGATTTCACTCATAGTTTAAGTATGAAAATGAAAACAAAAGCTAACGGTGTCCAAGGCATTTCAGATAAACATACTTCTGACTTCCCTCGTTTGCAAAGATACAACCAAGGGTCATGAGAGTGATTCAGACAGAGGGGGACTTACAAACTTACTGCATAAATGACCACAAAAAAAAAAAAAAAAAGACAACAATTTAGATTTTGTTAATAGTTAGGGACTGCTAAAAAAAAGCTGAAACAAACATCCCCTTTCAGCTCCAGGGCCAAACACAGCATTGATTCAAGACTTTAAAAATCCAGAATGTTAAACCAAGGTTGGATCAGGCCTCTCATTTCTGATCATCCTTTCTATAAATCCTTGATAAAGTGTGTGTTAGTTTTATGGTACAGCCATAAAACAGCCAAATGTAGAAGTAAATGACCTCATACCAGCTATCTCTCTGTAGATAGATTCCCTTGGCAGGTAGCCAAGAATTGATTGACACACATCTTACGGAACTAGAGTTAATTAATATGTCTACCAATTCCCAAATGGATCTCAGGAAGCAGAGAATCTGTTTAATGCAGTAAGCAATGACATACTGTGTGTGGTCAAGAGACAATCACTAATTGCCAAGAATGCATTGTAATAAAGCATTAAAGAATCTGAACAAAACCCTTTCTGCTCTGCAGCTCCTTTATCCCTTCAAAACCTTATGCTTAGAACATTTTGAAGACTTATGCTTCAAATATCAAAAGAGATTTTTATAAGCAAAAATAGTTTCCAGACTATGAAGTCAACATTCAAAAGGTCTGTTAATTTTTCTACAAGAAGTCCTCATTCATTTAACAATGACGTGTCTATTTTCAAGGAAATCTGCGAACCCAAATTGCAAAAGCATAAGGTAACTTGAAAGACCTGGTTTTTTCTGAAGATCACTGAAGCTACAAGTAACACAATTACGGATTCACTAATAAAACATATCCATAAATGCAAAAAACATATCAAGAGTCTGATTGCTAAACTAAAACAGTCCATTGAACCAGGTAAGCCAGACAGAAAATAAAGTAAAGTTGAATAATTTATATTACATACTCAACAGAAAAATAAGAGATTGGCTTTTCTGGAGAGAAAAAGTATTGCAGTGGAGCACAGAGACACTCTAGTCAAATCTTAAGCCAGGAAAATCAGCTTAGTCCCTTAGTCACTCCTGTGAGTGATCCTGTTTTTTACCAGGGAAGGCCATGCTTATGTATTTAGTTATGATGATCACTGACAAAACAGTACAAGAGATGCTGCAATATTTCTGCAACATTAAGCAAAAATCAGGAAGCTACAGACTAAAGAAATGGGGGCAAAGAGAGAGTGATTTATTTTTCACAAAAAATTAAGGAAACAAAACCTAGGTCACATATGAAAAACTGTCAGTGTGTTAGGACAAATCTGAGAAGGGGGATTTATGAATGTGTAACACTATTTTAATTCTCAGCTGGTAGAAAGCTGTGGTAGTGTCAGACTGTACTGACTGGGGGAAACTAAAGGACAGAGTTGGGCCCAGAATAAACACACTGGCTGAACTACCCCTCTTATACCTGGTGTCTGTCCCGACTGAAAAAAGAGTGTTTTTAACTTCATGAGCCAGGTAGAATGGGCTTATATTTACTTAAGCCCCTGGGGGAAGAGATGCTGTGTAGGGGAGAAAAGTAGAGATTCTGCTGTGATTTATCAATTGTCAGCACCTGACTCAGGAGCAGGTCTTACCAGATCCATTCCCAAGCCACAGAAGCTAGTGAGAGTGCATTTTGGCAGGAAGAGATCATGGCTAAACACCAATAAAGATTAAAAAAATGGATAAAGGACAATATTGTTTTAAGATAGTTTACCTCTGGATGGCTTCCAACTTCAATATAGGTGCAGACTGGATGAAAAGCCCCTGTTCCACAAGCGTACAGGTGGGTTTGGTTGTAAGTCTTAAGCACCTTGATGAAATTAGCACATTCTCTCTGCAAAGAAAATGGGAAAAAATGTATTTGTATAGTTAATTCAGTGATTCTTATAATGGGAGCTCTTCTGTCTTAGGGATGTGTGGCTGAATGAACAGAATTGCAAAGTGTGATCATTTCATGCTGTTCATAAGATTGTTTACTGCTAAGCATTTAATTAATAGCTTGATTTAGTTTCTCATTTAAATATCTTTGGTTGCTATTTAATAAAGCATCCAACCCTGAAGAAAAGATTACAGAAAAAAAAATCTCCTAATTTCTGTTTCAGACATGCTTCATCTTCGTAATTTATGCTATTGCCATGTTTGTAAGACAAAACCCATTTATAGAAATGTGTCAGAACGAAATAATGAAGAAAAATGGACCAACTGTTTGCTTGTATTCAATTAAGTAACAATTAGAAGAAAAATGGGCCAGATGGAAGGAGTTGATGAAAAACAAATCATTGATATAGCATTTTTAACAATCACATGAGTGCTGCCTCACCCCCACTGTCTGTGTTTAGGACCAGTTTTACACATATAAATACATATGTTAAAGTTTCATGAAATCGTTGAAAGCTCCTAGTATGCAAACTTTTCAAGACTTGGACTTTACATTTTCTTCCTATGTAAATTATCCAACATGAGTTATTTTAATTATCAGCAAATAAAAGCTTAATAGCAACACTAACAGTCCCTCGTACAAACATTATCTGTTCTCTGTTAACAAAACTGTCATTATTAATGCCTAATGTTATTAAAATGGATAGCCAAGATGTCAAATTTTTCCATTTGTTTGATATTTTTATTTCAGTCAGGTCTAACATTGAAAAGAAATATGTCAATGCCTGCAAGTCAGTCTATTGACACAATGACAAATAACAGATTTCAAACAGGAGGGAAATGAGAATAATGAAATGAAATAAATATTTCCAGTACAGTTTGTGCATAAGATGAAGGAAATTTTTCTGTGAATATTTGATGACTTTTTTTGGTACAGTGCTCAACTCCACCTTTCCAAGTGGACCAGGGCCCATGGAAACAACACCTGAGCCTCCACAGAAATCTCATTGACTGGAATCATCATTCTCTGTTACTTGCTTGCTAATTAAACCAGACACTCTCAAACACAAAATAAAGGTTCTGCCAGGAAAATGCATGTGCAGTTTGAGGCATGCCTTAGGCCACTACAGGGAAAAGCAATGAGCTTACACAGATGAAACGCAGATTCCCTGCCTTACACAAAGGACTGTACTGGTATGACATTGCTCTTACAATTTTATTGTATATTTGCATAACAGATAATGGCAATGTATTAAGAAGAGCACCCACAGAAAAGCATACAGAATCTTACTATGTCCTTGACTTACTGCTGTTAACTTACCTTTTAAACTGAGATGGAAAAGAAAACATAGAGATAGTTAAGGTAATCCAACAGGAAATTGAAAGAAATAGAGATGGATGTAACTCTTAATTCTTTCCATTCTGACCTTTCTTAATAAAAACACACGTTTTTTCTGGTCCATACTTTTCTTCCCAGATATAGAAATATAAGCATGAGCATACATTTATTGTATTTGTTTATCCACAGACTGAATTCCACTGTCACAGTGGTAGAGTACTAAGCAAATATCTGGCATAAATCATCAAAAAAAGTGTTTCATTATTTTTATTAATGTTGTTGTCCTTTTTGCCTTTAAATAAAAGTATGTTAATAATTCAATGTCTTCAAGTGTAAAATGGGCAAATATTCCAAATTCATGTAACATTAAAAATTAACAAAATTGAAATAGATCCTTTCTTAAATTCTGATATTCTGTGTTTCAGATGGAGCATCTGACTTTGACTCTGTGTAATTTGAAACTGACCAATGATGTGTGCATTATTAAATAAGCCAAAATTTTCTCACAGTTGTATCTGCCCAAATATAAACACAATACTGTTTCAGTAGGACGATGCTTTACCTTGTCAGGTTTAATGTATCATGATTTTAAAAATGTCTTTGTGGTCTATTACTACCCTTTATTAAAGCTTTTAAAATTGCCTGCCTGAAGAATATGAAATCTTAGAGTCTGGTGGCCACATACAAAATGCTATGAGTACATGGGCTGGACCCACAGCCAGTGTGACTAAAAGAACTGTGCTGATTTCAGAGGAACTGTTCTGATTTACAGCAACACATCCCTTGTGACTCTGTATGCACTCAGAATCATATAATGAATTGGAAGGGACCCACAAGAACCACCAAGTCCAACCCTTAAGCGACTGGGGAATGGAACCACAACCTTGGTTTTGTTAGCACTATGCTCTGACCAAGTGAGAATGTTCAGCTGCTTATCTATAACATGCAGCAAGAAGGTATTACATAGCTAATACTTCAAAGGTGAGATGGAAAACCCTACTTAAATTAAGGGCAGAGTCTTCTTTGATTTCTATGGATGATATTAAGAAAAATTCTATCATCAACTTCACCGAATTATTCCAGATTAGTCTGAGGGGAAGAGGGATTTAACCCTATCATAGCCATATTTGCATGTCAAGTGTTCAGGATTGATATTAGTGTAAATTAGTAAATATCAGTACAGTGATGCAGAATTTCTAATGTATTTTCAAAAGCAGATTTTATTAATCCCTGCTTTTAAGCTCTCCTAATTGCTTGTACGTGTTTTTACCATAGATGTCTGAGAAATACGCAACCTAGTTAAAACAATGGGGAAAGTAAATACCTACACCAATAAACCTTTGACTACGAGGAATAAATTTATATAACATTTAAAGTCCCTAGTCCAGTTCAGACTGCTCTTATAGCTTCCCTCTGTTTTATAGCTGCATAAAGGAACCATTAAGGTCTATTCAGTAAATTCTCATACACCTCTCTAGCAGATTAGGTTTCTTTATATATTTTACATGGTAGTAAAAAAATAAATAAAGAGGGGTATTAAACCCCAATAAATGACATCAAAGTAAAGGTACAGTTCTGATTTAAGCCCTTGTCAACTCAGGAAGTTCGAAGTGAAGTTTCTGCCCTGCCTGGGAGACGGTGCTATTCTCCCTGGAACAATAGTAACAGGCACATTGACTTCCATCTCAGATTCCTTCCTTTGTCTAATTGTGTTCAAGTACAGCTGCACAGATAGAACATCATGTGTGGAAATGTTGTATCTGGTTGTTTGATATGCTGAACTCAGCAAGAATTTGCTTTGGGATGGTGAATATTAGGTTTTCCTGGTTTACGTGGTTCTGGGACAAAAAAAAACCTTTCCACAAATCTGTAATAAACCAACTTTAACAGCTCTGAATGATTTGCTCAGACTCGAAATCACAGAACATGTGAACGACAAAGAAGATATTCCGATCATGGAAAATACGTGTGCATTGAATGCAAATTGAGTCTGCCACTACATGAGACTTGTGTGACTGACTCCCATTTCCAGTCTGTTTCCTCGTTCCTGCCCTCACAGCATGACTCCTTCTGTGGCATTCAGGCACCATCAGTTTTGAAATCTGGCAGGCAGCTCTGCTGGTCCCCACACTGGTGGCTATGTCAACTTGACTACAAAGCATCTCCCCAACCCCCTTGGCGGGAGGCCTGGAATGACTTTGGTGTCTCCAACTGGGCTTGTCCCACTTGGCAGCAGCATCTCCCCTTGCCAGACCCCCAGGCTAGCACTGTATTGTCAGTGTGAAGGTCTGCGCCAGCAGGATGAGGCATTTCACTATATGATCTCAGAACGTAAGGCACTGGAAGGGAGACAGACAACAAAAGGCATGTAGTATCTTGGAAAATACAGCAGACAGGAGAAAGTATCCACCTCAGGAAGAGGAGGTAACCCAGAGCCAGGAGCTGCAAGGAATAAATTGTCAGAGAATTTAAATACTGTGTCTGTGGGGGAGTTCAGCCTCTCAGTGCTTTTGTATCCACCTTCACTTTCCCCAAGAAAGGGATGTTGTTTAAAGCGAACATCTTTTGGACATATCCACACCTTTTGAATATTACTCTTTAAGTAAAACAGATAAAGGAAGAAAATTAGACTTTTAAAAATTAGTTTCCAGGTGGAAAATTTTTTTGTTTTTTTAGTTTTTGAAAGCAGGCTGTTGTGGCAGTTTAAATAGTTTTAGCCTAATAATGTGAATGAAAATGAATGTAGGGTTTGAAAAGTTCTCCATAGCCAGTAAAGTATTACTTGGATGGGTTATGAAAATAAATCCTAAAGAAGACGAGCACTAGGATCACCACAGTGAATCATTATAAATTCTTGCACCTAATAATCTTGTTCATTATAATGGGTAGCTTAATACTAGGAAACTTTTCTTGTCTATATAAAGCTAAACACTGGTTTATGCCCTCGAGCTGGAGTTTATATATACATACATACAGCAGAAAGCATAAGTGGTTGCACATGGTACAGAATGACTGAGGTAGATATTCAAAGGGAAAGTAAGGTACATCACATGGGAGTTACTGAATCCTTCAAAATACCCATTTATATATCTTGCCTACCCCTGGAGAGGATTAGTCTTCACTTATGTTTCAATGAATACTATAAAGTTTACCCAAGAACTGTAGGTTCTGCCTTTGGCCTTGAACGGAAGTGCCTCTATCTTAAAATCCAAGCAGCTAAATCCTTACATCACATCTGAGACCTTTTAGCACAGCCTGCAATGTCTCTGTCCTGACAGAGGGAACTTCCTTAGATAGCTACTTTATTTTGTTTTCACAATACAACTGCTGGATCTATTTCTGCAAACAGTTGTGATGGCATGATTGCCAACATCCTTGAAAATCATGGCCAAAGAAATAGTGACGTGCAGTAGCTGAAGCTCTCACCCCAAACCTGGGGCACAATCCAGTTTGCTTCTCTGTTTGAAGGAAAATGGACAGTGGCTTTCACCGAAGCCCAAGCAGCTCCTACAGGCTTTCCTGTGTTTATGGCATATAAGTGCACAAGGGCATCCAGCTGAAACCGTTCCACCTTGTGTCCAGGAGTTAAAGACATATTTGGCCACCAGGAGGGAACACTCTCCAGAATGTCACTGGGAATTACTGAGTGAGAGAAAGGTTTTTAACTTCAGGTATTTTAAAGGTGTTTATGCTTCCTCTAAACTTGACTGAGGGGGTTGTGGAGTTCAGATCCTCAGCTCCACGCTGATGATTTATTGAAATGAAAGTGGCTAAAACAGTTTGCATCGTACTATGGTAACCCAGCCACAGTCCCAACTCGACTGCCAATTCTTAAGCAAATGCTTAACTCCTACTTGTAGAACAAGTTGAGAAATTATTAGACTGTCACTTATATTTAGTGTGAATTAAAGTCACAGAGGTCCAGTGCATCTGGACAGATATCTTAACTCTACATTTTAATTCCAAATATTATATACTAAGTATAAGGGCAGAAGGCCTGTCTTAAAGAGAAGATAAAGTGTTAATTAACTTTTCCAGAAGGGCACACACTATATGAAGATCAATATATCTGACTTACAAACAAAACACGCACATTTATTTTTTAAGAGTTTTCTAATATTTATATATGAAGTTGATAAAAGGGCTTATGCAGAGAGAGATTAACCTGAAAAAATAAATTACAAAGAAAATGTCTGCAACCAAAAGCACAAGAGCCAAACGCAGAAAGATTGAAAAACAAACACTACAGACATGTAACACTGATTAGCCTGTGTTATGCAGACTTTTCCCGGACAGTTACAAAAATAAAGTCCATCCATCTGTCAAAACATCTGCTCCGCGTATGAAAATTAAAACAGAATTTAGGTGGTTTTTATGAGTTTCCAGTAATTATCTCTCCTCCAGAAGCCTGGAACTTATGTCCTTCGTTCTGCATTACTAATGTAGCAAAGACTTTTTAATGACATCTTTTTAAGTGGAAGTTGAAGGGTAAGTCCCTGTGACCAACTAATATCCAGATTTTTCTCCTTATTTTAAGAAAGTGGTTTCATTCTTTTTAAACCAACATTGATGTCCATACTGCTTCTCAGATATTACAGTAAATGCAAATGGCCAGATTATCCAGGGCAATAAGTAGAAAGCTAAATGATCCATTACAGGATCATTAGCTTCAAGAGTTTTCTACTGATTTAATCCAGATAAGGATCAGACCCAGTAATATATTCTTTCTTTATTTCAGCCATCCCACATGGCCAAGTGATTAAAATATCGGAAGATTTTGTCTAAAGTGGATGGAGAAAGGGATTTAAAACTATCATCTAACAGCTGGACAAGCAAAATAAATGCGTGTTTTGTCTTTTAAATGAAAATGGATGGACAGCTTTCATATAAAGTCCCATGCATGAAGTTAATTAATATGTTTACTTTTTTTCCCCTTCTTCTGTCCAATTAGTTGAATTCTCAAGTGACGAGGTCAGGAATATCCATGGAGAATAAGTAATCCCTGATATTACTGTTGTCATTCAAATTTATCACACTGCTGAAAGATGTTCCAGAACTACCAGGGAGCTTTTTAACTTCTCTCTCTTGCTGGTGGGCTACTGCCAGCTGCCATCAGTTCCGTCGGTATCTTGTTCAGCATGCAGCAGCATTGTTTCAAGGAAAATATTTCTGGAGTGTTAGTGCAATAAATATATGTGTGATTGCCATGTACACAGATGATGGATTCTCAGTTAGACCCGGCAAAGACTTTAGCATGTCAGTAAGCATGGGCGAGGAAGTCTCTTCAGGGTGAGCTCTGCATGGTGTGTGCTTTCACAGCTCTTGCTGTTTGGGTGCAAGATTTTGTAGAATGCAGTAACATTATTTAAAAGTTATTGCTGTGTCCCTTTTTTTATTACAGTAACATTTAGAAAAATATTGGTCTAAAAGCACAGTCTGCTTAAAGAGGCTCAGAATAAGCAGGGAACAAAGCCAATTATTTGGGTCCTGTTAAAATGCAATGGTCTTTTAAAATTTTATTTTATTGGAGTAAGCTGTTTGGTAACAGTGCTGCAAAGCTGTTGTGTTAATATTGACAGTAACAGGAAAGTCCCTGAGTTCTGGGAGCTGTGTGCAGGCCCTAATGAGTGGGGAAATCCTGCCCGGCACCTGTGTTTCAGGAGATAACCTTCCAGCTGAACCTGTATAGGCAGGTGCACAATTTTAAGAGCAGGGGAGGCCAGCTGGCATGAAAGCATTTGCAATCTCTGATTTATTACTGTGTATCCCTTGCAGTTGGGATCGATACCATCATTTACATCCCTGTTTTGTCATTATCCTACCTTGCAATTAGCAGGAGAAATGTTTTATAGTCTTACCCTCTGAAAAAGAGCCAGTCTGCAGTGCTGACTGAAGCAAGTTGAGCAGCTGAAGTATAGGGGTGTGTGCTAAAGAAAGGGTTTTCTATTAACTTACTTCTTGGGGGTTACATCCCCGTTGGTCAAAGCCATATAAGCTTTGTGTATTTCATCACACACACACAAATCCAATACAAACCAAGAATGCGTCTTGGTAAACAAAAACTAGTCCCTTTTATAAATCCATGTTATTTTGTGGACTGGACTTGAATTGTACTTGTCTTCTCACCTCAGAGCTTTGCAAAAGCTGACAGATCCTCAGATTCAGTAGCCCTTATGCTGGATTGTGATCTGCAGGACTTTATATTGTATTGTGATCTGGAGATGTCAGGAATGACTCTACTGAGGCATGGTGACCACTGCCAACATTGCACAGGAACCATTGATTAGTTTCATATCTAGATTTTCCTCTGCTGACAAGATGTTCTCTGAGAAATTTCAAACTGATGAGGGTTGATAAGACATTTTTGGTTGCATAGTACAGTTTACTGTACTTCCAGTTATCTTTCCAATTAAGTTCTGCCTGTTATCTGCCTGATTTTTTGATATGACAAGAGTTCTTGAGAATATTTAAAATGTATAATTTACTCAAGTTGCAGGATGTCTGCATGAATTTAAACGATTAAAGCATCAAGACAAGAAAAAAGAAGCCAAGAAAGCAGATGATTAAAAAAAGCCAGGGAAAAAAAAAAAAAAATAGAAAAAGAAAGCAGATATATCCTGATTCCTTCAAGCCACAAAACTCCAAGGCGTATTAGCAAACAGTTGTACTGTCAGCACACTTGCACAGCAGATGGAAAGCTCCTCCAGTTCTTCCTTTGTGTTAGTGAGGGCAAAACATGAAATGTCTCTCTGCCTGTCTACCTATCCACTTGCAAATCTGGGTCACTACTGGTATTTGATCGTTTGGCCCAGAGTTTACCACTAAGGCTAAGCAAGGAGGTAGCTAAGCTAGGTGGGATACTCCCCAGGGCCTGTCTTGAAAACAATCTTAAGACAGAAGCCATTAAAAGAAGTCATTAGAAGCCATGCTTTGAAGACACATCAGACCTCTAAATCTTTGCCTTTAGCACTAACCATCTGACCTAGTGATCTTAGGAAGCAAAATGTCTCCAATCTTCTCTGCATTCAATGTGTTCAAATTACAAGACATGTCCTGGAATCTTCATTCAGAAGATGCATGTAATAAATGTTACAGACCTGTGAACAGTTAGAGGGTGACAAGAGTAGGCTGCAGCACAATATACCTGATTTAATGACCATGTCATAATTTTGTACATCTGGTTAATGCATAGTTAACAAGACAAACCAAAGTCTTATGTGGATGCAGCCCAGAAAACAAGTGGGTTTTTTCTGGTTTTGCAGGCAGACTGTGACTGTTGTACATTAAACCTTTCCATGACTGCTAGCAAGATTCCTATATTTTGAATTGTTATGCTTTTCAGTAGTACCCACTTCCTACAGCATAGAATATATTTATTTAAGAAACAGAAGTATATTTAATAAATAACTCGAAATCTTTTGAAGACTTTAGGTCAAGCAGAAACCAGTTCTTTTCTGACCATAATTTTAAAATGAAAATTTGTTTTGTTCTATAGAGTAAACTTGTCTCACAATATCAACATATCTTTATTAGTAAAGAAATGAACACTAGTGCTGAGTTTCAGCCCAGTTTCAGGCAGTCTCATCAAGCCCAGAAGCAATTTAAGTTGCAACCACAGCCTAGATCTAAAGAGTCTTTCTCATCTATCTCTTCCATCTGGGTGGAGTAATCACCTGTCTCCTGGAGAAATCAGATTACACTCGCTTTTCTGAATGGGATCAACACCTGTTAATTGGGTGGAGTATTTCAGACAAACGGGTTGTCGAGCCTGTTACAGGCACATAACACACTTAGACTCTGTATCAATCAGCTTGCCTTTATTCAGAATATTATAGGCATATCCTCTAATGACTTCCACTCGCAGCCACCTTAGACAAGCATACTCAAAACTTCTGTGTTGAAAGTGAACATAAAACCATGAAGTGTTGAAAGGAAGCAAAAGACTGTGACATCTATAAGGGACAGTTGCTTAGCAGTATGTGTGCCTGTAAATAAACGTACTCTGCAAGCTACTCTATGAGGTTACATGTGTCTTACTGTGGGATGATGGAAATTTGTGTGGGGATATTAAACTGTTTTGACACCACAGAGAGATGCTGAACACAGAAACCTTAAGTGACAGAAGCTTAAAATTCCCACTCAGTAAAAATCTGGCACCAAAGTGAAATTGTTGAAATGTGAGTTTGTTGAGTGGAGTTTTTTGTTATCTTTTTGTTGGTTGGATTTTTATTTTTTTTTTTTTGTTTTTGTTTTTTTTTTTAAATGCGTTCATGATATGTGTATAGTAACCTAAAGTTTTTAGAAAATGCTAATCAAAAAGGAATTGTCTAAGGGAATAAGAGATAAATAGATTATTTAATCCAACACAGATTACATCACTCAGAAAAAGAGCAAATTTAAAAAAATTAAAAAAAAAACCACAAGAGAAAAATATATATGCTCTCCTTTTACTGTTTTTACTTTTCTTGTTCCAACATCTTCAGAACACAAAAGTTTTCCAACAGTGAAAAGGGTGTGTTTTTTTTTAAAATATCTTCTGTTGACATGAAGATTTGACATAGGAAATAATTGCATATTATTTCCTAGGTTATTTTAAGAACTTTTCTTTAGTTCTCCTAGTTATTACAAAAGAAAAAAGACAATATTTTAGACTAATGTGCAGCAGGGAGGAATTTTATAGACTTATTTTTGGTGTATGTAAGTAATGGTACTACAGAAAAAATTACCTTTGGACTCATTTAACGGTGACACAGTGACCAAACCTTGAGTATAGAGGAACTGTGATCTTTCAAAGCAGACCCAAACAAAACCAACCTAAAAAACGCCCACAAAAAACTACACACCAAAAAAAAAAAAAAAAAAACCACAAAAAACCAAAAAACAAAAACCCCACCAAAAATAACAAAACAAAAAACCCCAAACAAAACCAAAAAACTCAACCCTCCCAAAAAACCAAAACCAACCAAACAAAAACTCCAGAAAAACAAAGCAAAAGAAGACAGCTAAAAAAAACAAAAACAACACAACGAAAAAACCACGGAAACAAAAAAAAAAAATCACAAAAAAGTCTGTTCGCTAAAATACAAAGAATGTGAAGTCAGAAAAAAAAAAAAAACATAGAAAAAGAAAAAAAGAAAAGCTTTCCTTTGACTTGAACTTCAGACTGAAGCCCTGAAAGAAAACAGGGACTAAACATATCGATCATTTCTACCAGTCATCCAGTTAATGTGTTTTTCTGGAAAGAAATGTATGAAGAATAAATTTACTCTGTTCATCTTAGGGTGCAGTAAATCATAACATGGAATTACCCAACAACATTTTGAAATAGCAATAGCTGGTAACTCAGCCGTAAATAATTCTCAGACATTGCCAAGGCCAAACAAGGGCTCATGAGAAACATGTATTGATAGAAAATTAAATTCCATCATTTTGGAAATTATTTCACCTTCATTTTTCCTTTACTTTCCCTTTTCTAAATCTGTAAATTTGTATTTCAAAAGCAACAAAGAAAACATTTCTGCAAGACCGAATATTAAATATCCTTCAGAAGCAAATTTCTATAGTCACACCTATAAACAGAAAAATAAGCCCAAAATTGGAAAATTAGCTTTCTCCTTGATCTGTATCAATTTGTTCCCCATACTGAAAGACTTAAATGACTTCCCATGATACATAAATGGGTAAAATATGAAAATCTGAACAACTGCCAACTTAATTCTTCCTCTGTAAAAGGACACAAGTTATTACCTTACAGTAACTGATTTGCCTTGGTCAGTACATAGAAAGAAATATATGCAAATGCCTAAATGAACACAAGCTGTAGGATAAACATCTGAAGTAAGCCATAAATGAAGCTTTATTCTGGTGGGTGTGTTGTGGGGTTCCATCCAGGAGCTGGAGCTGGCTCAAACAGAAGTTTCTGGGGGGAAAAGTTTGTTAGAGAGCTCCACAGGGCTTTAAAAGACTCCAGTGTCGTCAACTCCTTTTTTACCAAGACCAGTTCACCTCTGAGTGAAGTGGCTGTAGGTTTTGAGTTGTTTTTTCCCCCCCTTCTGTGTTTCTCTTTTGTTGTAGTCTATGCAAAGCAGTTTTAGGAAGCGGCTGTATTAAAGCATCACACTACTTACAAAATGTATCACTCTCTTGTCTCCCAAATGGTAAGAAATGCTTTCGTAGGAAATTGTGTCCATGTTAGAGAAATTGTGACCACATTTCTTCTTGTAGTAGGTTACACTGAGAGTAAACTCCATCCCTAACTTCACAGGAGGTCTGTTGCTTTGGATTTTTACTCATTTCACCCCTTCGTGCTCCCAGAAGACATTCACCTTTCCCTTTTCCCCAGGCTGGATGGGCATCCTGGGTCCTTAGGCTCTGTTAAAGAATTTTACTGTCATGATGGAGACAGGAAGCCAGAAAGGAAACAGGGATGGCGACAGAGGTTGGTGACAGGACAGCTGGAAATGTGGCTGTAGATGTCCTCCAAAGGAAGAACCCTGAGAGAAAGAAATGAACTTCTCTTTGGCACACCCAGAGGCAATTTGACAGGAAAAGTTGTGCCTGTCAGATGAATTTACAAAAGGGCTTTCTAGGTCCAGCCAGATCGTATATTTAATTTTCAGATTTGCTCTTCAGATCTTTGTTTACAATAACAGATGAAAAGGATTACTTTTACTTTCTGCCTCCATGTTCTTCTATTTTCCCTAGGGCAACAACAGTAATAAAATGAGTTAAAGGAAATAGTGCTCATTTATTGCCAACTTTGTTTTCCCAAAGTATCACCAGATATGGCTGAGGGACGCTTGTTGAGTTACACACCACTTTTCCTTTTCTGTTTGTTGTTGGTATTTTTTTTCTTCTTTCTTTCCAAATTAAATCATTACACACTGATGGATCCATAAGCCTACAGATCCATCCCCTTCCTTCCTATAATTTAGGGGGGGTCTGGAAAACTTTAAAGGAAGTATAAAATGAGAAGGCATATAAACATTTTGGCTTTAAATATTATCATAACAAATGAGATGGTGAATTAAATTACAGCCATGTGATCCTCCCTGCATGAACAACACACTCAGTAACTAGGTGCCAGCCACACTTGAATGCAAAGAAGCATGCACAGAATATGTCTAAATCATGTAGAGTGTAAGGTCTTTCTGCTTCTTCACTGGAAATAGGTTTCTGATCTAAAGTGATTCCAAATAACCATCAAGAGGACTGTCAGGTATAAAAAAATCAATCACAGTTGCATTCAGATAAGAGTTAATAACTAGATAAAATTTAATCACAATTAAATAGCCCAAGTAGATGTCTATCTCCTATAAATGATAATACAGTCAGTGCTTACTCACACATAATTGTACTGATACACTTTAGCTATGTGCACAGAAGTGTAAGTCTGTATGGACCTGTATGGATGTAACTGTGTATATTAATGTTACAGAGCATATATAGACGCTTGCTGGTGCCAAGTACTTAGTACTCTTTTTATCTGTTTGTAGCTAAATATATATTTCTCACCAGAAACATCCAGAGAGAAACCAATATCATACAGCATGTAAAGTGTATATCAATGTCTGTCATCATGCAGCTTGTCTTATGTGGCTTTCTTAAGTATCCATTGAAATTTTAAAGATTTATACATGTCAAGGCCAGAAGGGACCATTTCAACATTTTAATTTGAGCTGGAATCTTTAAAAGTGGCTAAATAAATTAGATAGTCAAATCACACTTGAAAATAACATCCTAAGGTGTCCTTCAGAAACACATCTTTTAAGCTTTCAAGTCGTAGGAATCTATCACACGCTTTAATAGGGATTTCTCTGATTAATTGTGTAACATGTGAACTACTGCTACTGTGTCTCAGCCAAATCTAATAGCAGAGTCAAAGTCTCACAGTAGCAGAGATGTATCAACTAAACAACAGCCCAAATTTTTAAAACAATGGTAAATTAATAGTTTAGGGATAAATGAGGTTTTCCGTCAGAAGCCTATCCCTACCTGCAAAACTAACTGGTGTTTCTGGAAGCTTTTGTAAATCATCCAAGCTTCGCTTTGCTGGTTTATGATATCTCAGGAATCTCAGAGTGGAATTGTAGCCATTTTTTTTTTTCCTTTTCTTTTTCAGTTACCTATTATTTAACCCACATGTAATGCAGAGGCTGCCATGTGTTTTTGCAGGGTCCCAGGTGACTGTCAGATTTTTAAACAAAAATATTGAGGCTCACTAGCGAGGAATATGACTAGCAGCATGACTGTTCTGTAAGTTTAGTACAAAAGCTGAGAATTATTCTGTAGAGACTTTTTCGTCTTTGATCATTACCAAGGTCTGGCCAGGAATCATGAGAAATATTCACGGGACTTACAGAAACCAGAATAGATCAAATAAAACACTGAAGTCCAGAATAGCGAGAAATCCTCACAGAATTGCTCATTTAGTTGAATTACGTAAGCAAATATCTTATTTATTATTTATAGTCTTTAATTTTTCATGAACAATGTTACTTTGGTGCTTGTGATACTCCATACTGAGGAAATGGAAATATATTGTAATACTAAGTACTTACATGGGACAGTAATTACAATTTTATTGGAAAAAAATCTATATTTTGTGGGAAAGTGTAGCAGTTAACCACTATCAGACAAGTCCTCCTGTAAGTAGATATTGCATAGCCAGAGGGGAGTCTTTCAGCACCTCCTCTCAGCTTACTCATAAGACAAAAAGATCCCAAACATACATTTAAAGTTTTATCTATCTATACAGTGAGGAAAGCTTAAGTAATTAACATATACTAAGCCCTTTAAGAAACAGAAATGAAAATGACTGCTTAAGTAACAAAGGGGTTGCAGGAGAGCACGAATAGGCTCCATTGGCTGCTCTCCCCAAATCCCACATGGACTGTCCTGAGCCACAAACCTGCTGTGCCTAGACTGGCATGACTGACAGCGCCAGGACAAGGAATCCCTCTGAAGGAGTGAAAACGATGGTAAATTACCCCTTACAATTATGAGAGGAAATCTCTGAGGTCATAGCTGAGGTTAGCAGTGGGGCAGAGCCGGGGTTACACTTGTGCTGCAGCTGCTGCAGCGCACCTGGCCCATTAGTGGGGACTTGCATTTTCAGCACTGACTTACCCTGGAGATCAATAATTAAAAGAAGTTTTTTGGGGTTTTTTTTTGGTTTTTTTTTTTTTTTTCAAGAAAGACCTCAATGTAGAAGTATAGACTGTCATGTAGAAAGTTTTGAACTATCACAAGTGAAGAACATATATCTTAGAAGTGGTACATGCTGAAAGCAGTACTAAATCAAGCATGGTTTATATGTCATTTTATTTGTCCTCTATTTCTCCTGTTCCCTCTAATGAGAGTCTGTTGAGCTATTTTTATGGCCTTTATATTTCACACTCCCAAGGCACTGACAATGGCTTTAAGGAATAAGAAAGGGAGGAATACTAAGTTTGTTAAATGATCTGTAATTACAGTTAAAGCAGTTGCATTAAATATGTTGCTTGTAATGCACTGTTTTATGGCAAGAACAGGTAGCTGTAAATATTTAATGATGTTCTGAACACACCAAGATATGTATTCCATCTTTCTAGTTGCCTACTGAAACTGGGCCCAAATTAAACATGACCTATGCATTTATTTTATTTCTTATCTACTCTTGTAGAGATCTCTAAAATTAAAAAAAAGGAAATATATATATATATATATTAAAAAAGGTAAAAAGGAAAAAAGGGAAAAAAAAAAAGGCAAAAATAATAAACCAAAACCAGCCCCAAAAAAACCTTACATGTGAAAAATGTATCTGAAAACAAATTAGAAGATTCCAGCAACATATTGCTGTACCACTGTTGCTCTCAGTTTGGGTTGGACTCTGTGCTGAGCTCTGTGCTCCTGTTCTGCCTCATTCTTTCCCACCAGCTCATGGCAATGGTGCTCCTAATGCACAGGGTCATAGCAGGCAGCTCATGTGCCAGGTCACACACTGTACTGCAGTGTGGTATGTGCTCATGTTCTACTCATGATCAGCAGGTGTAGCTGTCTTAATATCACAGGAAGCAAAAGAATCGAGGTGAACAAAGTTACAGTATAAATAGTTCTCTCAAGCTTATCACAGTCAGAGGATGGGGACCTGAACTTCCCAGCTTACTCCAGAATATGCGTCTCTACAATTTTCAACAGCTGCATTAGAATCATCCTGGTGCAATGTATAAAGCATACTCTTTCTTACTACTGTGAATTTCTGAAAATAATAATTAAAAATAAAAGAGTATATTTTCCTTTTAGGCACTGAATCGCTTATTAATTTTCTAGGTTTTTACCCCAGCTATTTAAAAAATCTACTTAATGTAAAATCATAATACTTCACATAAGGTCAAGCAGCAAGGTTAGTTAATTTGCTCACGGATTTAACACCAGACATTTTTTTTATTTTTTTTTTTTTTTACTTTGAATATTAGATATTCTAGATTTCACCTTGCAAAGTACTCCTGAAAATTATTTGTGGATTGAACATGGATTAATTTAAATGTACTATTTCTATGTAATGAGATAGCCTAGGTATCTGGCACTTCAGCTGTCCCTTCACATATATAGCTTAGCCCATATTTCTTAGTTTTTACCTAATCCACCTCTACTGTTCCCAGATGGCTTTTTTATGAAGACAACTGTCCTCTATGGCCTAGGTAAAGACTGATGAAACTATTCTTATTATGACCTAGGAAATTATTCAAATGGAGCTCTCTAGAGGCATATGGTTGGCATTATGAATATTTTACAGAATCATCTCTGAAAATCAGGCCAATAGCATATACACACGGGGCCAAGTTCCACTCTCACTTATACCTTGGCAACCACAATGATTTCCCATTTGGCTTTGCTATGCAAGTATTTGTTTGGCTTATTGCATGCATGTATTTTTTATCTGCTTTCCCCCTTCTTCAGCCCCTTCTTCCTATTTCCCATGCTGTTCCTATATAGAAGACAGTTATTATCAGTCTGGAATGATTGCTATTTGAGGGCTACTGGCTATGTCTCTCCTACCTCATAAATATAAGGAATATGATGTACACAGGAATGAAGGAAAATGTACAGAAATTGATGCCTAGTGTAACAAGGTCTTTCCTAAGGCACCAAAACTAATGCAGAATGTTAAAATCACTTTGACCTCAATATTGCTATGAACTCCATGCAGGAAAGAGCTCAGGGGAACCCACTGACTCCAGAGAGATGCTACAAAGAGAAAGCACTTCTTGGAGCTCACTGTAGGACTGGAACCTGGAACAGGGTAAAAATAGGTCAAAATATTATGTACCTGACTTCAGGAGATAAGTATCCAAGGATTAGCATTTCTCATTCTGATATTTCTTCTCCCTTCTCTTTCTTATTGATTTTTTTTGGTAGATAAATTCTATTTCATTTACATGATTCCCCTTTATAAATGTAAACCTTTAGTCATGAAGACAAAATTACATTATGTTGAATAAGAGCACAGACAAAACTCAAGACTGAAGTCCTGATGAGATGTGTGACCTTACACAGTAGGATAAATACTTTAAGAATTAACACAATAAGACATAAAATATTTACAATGTTTTATAAAAGGAAAAAAAAATGCTAAAAATGATTTGTACTTACCACAATATCTTTTCCAGCCCACTTGCACTCATCCCTTCGGGAATGAGATACAGGCCAAACAATCTAAAGACACAAAACAAAAATCACATTGTGTTATTTCATGCTTCAATATTCACAAATTGCAGGTTGAATTCTACAGAGTATCTTTATGAAGTTTCTCTTTCCCCCACTATTTTCCTTACTTCCTTTTCTTCCTTAAAATTTGACAACAAAAAAATAAAATGTTGGGAACAAAGCAGGGATAACAGGAGTCACAGGAAAAACAATCTTGAAATATAGTCTGTATTGAGAATTTCAGCTGTGAATCTCAAATACTAATGATAAGAGGGTTTACTCTTCATTAAGGGAGTGTACTTTTAATGTTTTAAATCTCATGTAATGGAATGAACAGCAAAAAATTGCAGATAGTAACAATAGATGGTATCTGTGTGAAATATGATCACACATTACAGTTAAAGCATCAGAAATGAGCTTTTTGCCTCTCAGTGTATCTACTAGTTCACTCTTTTTCCAGGTTTAGTTAATTAAATAATAGAAAGAATCCATGGTATTTGAAAAGTATCATAGCATCAAAATAGAAATGTTTATGCTGTTCCTATAAAGCTGCACTAACACAACTAATCCTAAAACCTAATGTTTGTTGTAGTGTTTGCTTAGCAGAAAATGGATCTCACCTCATAGAGAGAAAATCCAGAGACCCTCACAGTCAATTATTCATGGTTTTTTTGAAAAGCTTTTAGGAATTACATATAGAATAAAACATGATCTTCCCATAAAATGCCAGGCTATTCATTTGGGAGCTTCAGATAATGCAATATGAATGGCCATAAGTCTGGATTACAGTCTTGGTATTCAATATAGTTTGTTAAAAGAAAGCAAAAGGCTAAGCATGAATTAAAAAAAAAAAAAAAAAAAAAAAGAGAAAAGGGCAAATATAGATGACAGAAGAGGTCAAAGGAGGTGCTATAAATGACATGTGCAAACACAGTTTGCAACATTTTTAACTTCAAAATTTTCTTAAAAGTTAATGAAATGCAAACAGCAATTGAACACGTTAAGTCTATAAAATAAGGCTGAAAATTTTATGAGCATATTTTCTCTCAAAGGATTCCCACTACTTCCTGTTGCTATTCTCAGCTTAAAACGTGCAGAGATGTGAAAATTTAAATTTACTATGTTGAAAAACATTAACCAAACTTCTCAGTTCTCCCAAAAGGACCAGTTCAAGTTCAGTTCAAGTTTTGGGTAAAAATTTTGATATTTTTCAAACCAGCACTCTAGATGTTCCTTTTCCTTAGTCTCAGAGCACAATGTTTTCCTCAAAGTTAATTTAAAAGACAACTAAATTGAACTGGTTTTAATAAACTGAAAAGTTTTGATTTTGAGTTTTGACGTTGCCATCAGCATTTAGACAGAAACCAGAGAGGTGTGGGTTTTTTGTTTTGTTTTGTTTTGTTTTGTTTTTTTGATTGTTTGTTTGTTTTGGTTTTGGGTCTTTTTGGTTTTTTTTCCAAAGGCAGAAGAAACAACTGGTGAAGTCTGAATTCAAAATCACTGGTTGCATTGTAATATTGATTGAAGTTTCTTACATGACTCTCCTGCCTATAATAAACAGATCTCCAAATTCTTTAGGCCTTTTGCCTATTCTTAGGTCTAAAGTCTAAATTATATGTCTTTTCTCTAAGTTTGTTGCTAACACATTTCCATGTTACTGGCAGCAATTCTTTATTTAATATTTTAATATTTGTATATAAAGTCAAAGAGTGTTCTAAAGGTATCTGAATAGGTAAGTATGTAAGACACAATTCCTCCTACTCTAAAGAGCTGCTTTCTGCAATGGAAACACCTTCTTTCCTTTAATTATTCCAGATGTTTTGCACATTAAGCTATTGATCCCTCAGAGAATTCAAATAAATAGCTAGTTTCCTTTATAGCTGCTCTAAAGAGAATGGAAAAGAAAATACCCAGTTTTTCTTTTATCCTTTTATCCTTAGAGAATACAAATGAATAGCCTGTCTTCTCTCTGAACAGAAAACACAAGGTATTTATTGCTATCATCTTAAGAAGCTAATAGTCAAACGGCCAAAAGGTCAGGAACACCAAGAAAAAAAAATAATCCCTGGGTATTGAAGCAATATATCTCTCATAAAAGGGCACTCTCTGGATTTTAAAATGTGCCATCAACATAACATAATTAATCAAATCTCCATCCTATAGTTTACCTTCTTGCCATTTTGTCTTATTAAGTGAAAAATTAAATTATTTATTTAGACTCCCAACAGAAGAATGACACTAAACTATTTGTCAGCTTTTAAGGAGTCACCAACTTTTACTGGAAAATTATACTCTTCATCAGGAATGGCAATATTTTATTGACCTATTCCCCTTTATTAATGCTGAAATTATTTTGGTTTGAAAGCAGCAGAAGCAGAGGGCCTACGAGTTCTGGGTTAAAGAAGAAAAATTAACTCCCCCAAACAGCTTCTTTTATCTGCAAACAAATACAAAGCAATAAGGCCTTTCTGTGTAAACTGTCATAATAGATATTTGGCTTTTTTTAGCAGTACACATGAAAGTATGTGTTGTTTGGGAAATAGCTGGATTATTCACTTATCATTTACTTTTTTTTTTTTTTGTAGTCTGAAAAAAAATATTGCAGATTTCACAGTCAAAGGTCATAGGCTCATTATAAATTTCTCTTCATAGAGTCAGCAAATATTTTCATTGTAATAGTACTCCTAAAATCCAAACACTTACTACATAATTCCAACAGTGCACAACATAGTCTGAGTAATAACAAGCCTTGAACATTAAAAGTATATATTTACATTGTACAGAACATGAATGAATGTACCTTTTGATATTCCTTGATGTTAACCAGGTTGAAAGAAAATATGTGATCCTTTGCTCCAACGTACAGCCGACCGCGTTCTTCATCCAAGAGGAAAGTATGGTAACCGGAGCTATTAGCTAGTCCATTGAAATTGATTATATTGTTGGATTCCAACATTTCTGTAAGATAAAGGTAATACTTTTGTTGCTAATATGATCAAATGAAATACAGACTTATATTTTAAGTTGTACAGATATCATTTTAGGACTTTTTGCTTACAGAGTAGAAACCAGTGAAACCATTCATTATCTACCTGGGCCCTTGAATGTTTTTATTTCAAGTATCCAAACTGCTTATGAGAAGTTCTACACAAAGGTCAAAACAACAGCGAAATCAATTAAAAGCCTGCATGAGCTCTTAGGTGGTAAAATTCTATCCATGTAGATCATCAACTGTTGGACAAAATTCAATTTTGTTCAATCGGTGAGATTTGCAAGGATAAACTTGAGGATAACCAGCTGATAAAAAACACATCTAAACACAAAATCTACTTCCAGCAGAAAAAACTGTTTCATACAGATCTGTAAGTTATGAGAAAAGGAATAAGTGACTTTCTGATGAGATAACATGTAGCATCTGTTCTTATATGAATTATTCTCTTCCGACTTTTCTGACATTGGCAGCATGTTACTCCCTTGCTTGGAAGAAGAATGAAACTACAGGAGGTAACTTTGTTTCTGTTCAACTCGAGTAATTTTCCTATTCTCATATTCCTCACAGAGCCATTGCACTTGCCACTGACAGTGTTTTTTTAAGTACAAGGATCCACAAAATCTTAGCTATGCAAACACTGACAAAGCCATACACATTTTTCTGAAAATGCTGAAAAAAATTTTGCCATACGATAATATAGATCATATTACCATAAATACTCATGAAAACACTCTTTCTTTATTTCTGTCCATCTACATTCATATCAGGACCAAACCCAAATCATCTGTATCATTTTAAGGCATATCTGCACTAGTAAGTCATCAATAAAAAAGTTTCCTAGTGATGACAAATCCTACGTGGTTCAAGCCCTGACCTTGAGAAGTACGAAGGCAGACATGCAGTTTTAGGAGCAGGAGCAGTTCCAATGAAGCACCCAGGAGGAGAGATAAGAAAGGGAGTGCATACAGCAGGATCCAAGGGCTGATGGCCCAAGCTACAGGTATCTAACGTTTGTGTTCCCTCTGCCATATGTGCAAGCCGAGGATCATATGTGACTCCTCTCAGAACAGCTGCCAAAAGCCTGGGATGTCTAGGATTTGCATAACAGTGCAGCTACCTGCTGTGACTTTTTGGTTTTCAGTAAGATCACTCCCATTTTCCACCATTACTCCAGCTGAGGAATGAGTGTAAGATAGCATCCCTATGCTGTTAAAAATCAAGGAGAAACTGCTGTTAAAACAGAAGTTTCTGCCTAATTTTCTTTCTGAACGGATTTTCCTTTCTTTTTCCTCCTTTTATTTCAACAAGAACAGGAAACATGTTAGGTGAGGCTTTTTTGGACCTACATAATAGTGGTACTTAGGATTTTACAGAATTTCAGCACCTGCAGCTTTGTAGTCCTGCAGATGTGAAACCTATTTTTCATGTTCACTTACACCAGGTGGATTTTGAAGCAGACTGATACTCTACAATGGAAAACATTAGCAGGCAACATATTCAAGGTAGACAAAGATAACACTGAGTTGTGTAACAGTTGGGCTAGCTTTACTCCAGTAGTCTTTGCATTTATTTGGTAAAACTCTCACTATCACCAGAAAGAGCTAATTCATGTAGCAGTGTAGCAAAGTGTCAGAGCTTGCACTACATTTTGTTCCACATTCTACACTTTTTCTCACTAAGTATAACTATACATTTGTATCACAGAACACTTTTTAAAACTTGCACTGCTAAAGACTGAAGTTCTCTTTTTTCCTTTTTTTTTTTTTCTGTTTTCTTTTAAATGTAACAATCAAATCACCCCAAGCAGTCTTGTCAAAATAATTCTTCTGGCTTCCTGCCAAGTTCTAGAATTTGACTGTATTGTCCTCCAGTTCACTTATTTGCATTTTGTTAGAGACTTTACTAATTCTCTTTACTTTGTAATGACTGATTCAGATGTTGAATGTCGACTCACTGAATAGCGAGTGATGTAGATGATTGATTGCTTAACTTGTCTTAGAACTCTCTTGGCTAGAAATGCTTTGCTGTCATCTGTATCTGATCATTTTTCTTATAATATAGCTGTCAAAAACCTTTGTAATTTTTTCATCTTTCTTGGTTTGAAGTCACATAGGTATGATTCTGCCCTTTGTGACTGCAGCGTAAAGAAAAGTGTCTGCTGAAGTCAATGTTACACAAAGGTAAAACTGATAAAAATGGAAATAAGATCAGTTAGGCACACAGCTACTTGGCTTAAAAGAAGTCTGATATGATTTTGCTAATGCAGAGTTCTAAATATTCACACCTACAGATGGTGATTGATGTTTTCTTTTCTTTCTAATATTCATGAAAAATGTGAGATCATAACATTGGAGTCTAAAGTTTATTATGGCCAAGAGTAAATTACATCATCATCCTCACTGTTCATAAGTCTCCATGGTATAACTTAAAAGGACCAGGTGTGGCTGTGCAGGGAAATTTATTTTTTCCTTTTAATTTTCTGTGACTTTCAGAGTATCCAACAATGTTAAACTCTGTTGTTTTTTTTTGTGAACATGCAACTTAAACTAAAAGCTAATTTCCATTGTCTAAGATTAGGACATTTCTTCTAGGTCACATAATCCAGTATGTGTAATACCGTCACATTACTGACTTTTGCAGGAGATGACTAGATTTCCAGGGTCAATTGCCCAAAAGATTGGGCCTAAGCGTGCTCCAAGCAGCGCATTTCAAATAATTTGACATCAGGTTTCTCCCTTCAGGAATCAGGTTGAGAATATAGGTTGAGGAGAAAAATGTCATTTGTGTGTTGATGACTCTCAATCACTTTAATTTAGTTAGGTTTGAGCTGCATCACAAGTAGGAAGTGAAAACCTAAATAATTTCTGCAGTTCCTCTGCTGTTTATTCTAACTTACATGCATGCATCCATGATGAATATGGTCTTACAGGACATTCTGGAACAGGCTGCTGAAGAGCAAGGCAATGGCATTTGCACAATCAATACAAATTAAGTATTTCACTTCCCCCAATTCATTAGTTTCAAAGTGTTTACTATCCCGTGTCTTCAGTATCCAATCAGTGACCACTGCTGAGAAAAACAGCAAGGACAAGGCTCACTCCCAGAAGGGCACTGACATCCATCGATTCTGTTAAGTGTCGATCACTCATGCTGGCAAGGTACATGGATGATCAGTGATAACATAACCCAAGATTTACAACAAAGATTGCATTGTAATGACAAGAGGAAAATGATTAATGCCTCCAATAAATCAATGAGATTAATATTGTCTATTATGTATGCCCTAATTATTTTTGGGGGGATTTTTTTTTTTTTTTTGTCTTATTAAATGATGGCATATCCATGACCGATGCAGACAGGTAATAGTTGCCTGTATTTAAGTAATTTTGGTTTTTGGTTTTGTTTTTTTTTTTTTTTTTTACTTCCTCTATGATCTGTGCAGTTATTTTTATTGCAAAAATGTGACATTATTCCACTATTTTTTGTAGTCAGTTGCCATTTCTTCAGTAATTGCCCAGAGATAATTTTCTTATTTCCTTTTGACATATCCTCAGCTGTAGTCATGCCTGTATTTTTGGATAGGAATGAATAAGCCCTATACAGCTAACCACCACATACTATGAGTAGTATTGTATAAAAATGCTCTATGAGGTAGATTTAGAGTGGGTAGTGATATTCTGAAGGTAGTGGAGATGTCACTGCTTTTGTTATTGGGGCTTGCTTTTCACTTATTAAGTGTTGCAGGTCACCAAAACTAATGGTTCAAAATGAGCCATATCTTAAAAAAATATCATAAAGAATTTTCACAGTGATGATTGCTGAAACCAACTGGAGATTGAGTTTCTCAGGGTTTGTGGGCCAGATTCTCCTATTAATCACTTCACTTCAAATAGTTTTAACTCACAGTCCTGTCTTGCTCGCTCCATCTTACTCGCCCTTCACTGCCGGTGTTCAAGTTTGAAGTATTTGACCTTTTTCAATGTGCCTTTCTGTAGGCTCTGCATCGTCTTTCTTCTATTAACTGATCTTTCTCTTGATTCAGTCTGACTTGAGTCAGAACATTCACTTTGCCCGGACAAGCTGGCAAATTTACAGAAAAAAACGCAGTCCCTAACCCTTGCCTTCCTTTTAATACATGGTTATTTAATTTGCTAATGGAATCGTAACTTAATAGTATGTATACACATAGAGGGCCAAATTCCTGCTGTGAAATCCATGGAGATATGCATGCACGAGGAATGTAGATTTGGTTTATTTTTATCACACATTTTCATTAAAGAAGAAGCCAGAAAACCACAGCTATAGCTAAGATGAATACAGTCCGGCAGATCCTGAAGTTTGCTTTATCCATAGTTGGTATTCCACTGTAAACCTTGTTTTATGTCTGTGTTCCTTCAGCAGAGTTTGTCAGGAGAAGAACATAACAAAAGAAAACCATCTTATTTTTTACCTATGTACTAGCTATCTAGCTAAAACTATCTTTTTAGCAAGAGAGAACTTCTCTGTGTAACAAGTCAGAAAATTTGTGAGCTTTGGCCTATGTTCCTGCTATAGACTTCACAATGACGCACCAGCCAAGGTTATTTTTGTTGAGGAGGGTCAAAGGGGCACATCAATTTCTCTGAAACTCAGAGGAAAGGTATCCTAGCTTCCTCAGCAGGATTCACATCTGGACCTGTCCTATTACTAGTGACTCTGGAGAGCGACTGGATTATACCGGCAGTGCTGCTCGTCATAACATGCTCGGGAAGCCAATGAGTGGGTTGCTGGTTGCACAAAACTCTCGACCTTCATTCCTTTGCCAGCAACGATAATTATCTCACTGTATATCTCCTAGCAGTAGATAAAAGATGAACCAATGCCATTATGCCATCAAACAGGGATTTTGCTGAACTGTGAGCAGTGCCTCCCACAACGTCATGCTAGAACATTTCCTTCTTCTCTCGCCAGGCCTTTACTTTGGCTACAGAGGATCAGGTGGCCACATGTTTGCACATGCATTTGTTGCTCACAAAGATGCATATTGTGCCTGTTCTGTATATCAGCATGTATATCTTTCTAAATAATCCCAGGTGTAAATTAGTCATTACTCTTTGAGCAATTATTTGCTGAATTATAAGATACTAATTCTACCATGCAAGGAAAAAAGTGGGTATTTTAACTTCCAACCTCTCCTGCAGCTTCCCCATTTTATTGCTGTGAGTGTACATGGTGATTTCTGCCCCAGACAAAAAGTTAAGGAAAAGGCAGGGACTGGAAGGAAATCAAGACAGTTTCCTGCAAAGCATTAGTCAGCAGAGTGTATTAGGCAAAACCAGCAATGTAAGCATGGAGAAGGCACCATATTTGTTGTGAGCCAGTTCACCATCCGAGAGAGACAACAGCTGCCATGCATACAGTGGCATATTTCAGTGGGGTATTTCCATATATTACAGAAAACACTCAGATGAGTGCTCGTCTGAAATCAGGTGAGCTTGACCCTGTGCCAGGCCTACTGCTTAGCAACATGCCCAATGGCCCTTTCCAGGATTTGTCTACTTTATACCACAATTACTTTCTTTCCACGACATCTCAGATATCACTCTAAGAAAAAATAAGAAACTTGCTAACAGTCTATGGTACAATTCAAATTTCTAAAAAAACCCAAAAATAAATCATTAAAACAAGGAAAACTAATTTATCCTTTTTTTTTTTTTTTTAGTATTTCACCTGAGGAAAAAAAAAAAAAAATTTCAGAAAAGAAACATTTGTTTTGTTACGCCTTTTAATTTAACTGGTCAGGTTATCAGTCTTTCAGTAACATTTAAACTGTACCAACATTTCTAAATTATTTTTACCAATAATATTTTGATTTCATATTAGGAGCAGAAGAATAAAGGCATGTAAAAATTATCAACACCCTCAGCTTAAGCTTTCAGATAATTTTAGAATTATGCTGCTTGGAAATATCAGAAAGTAATCACTTTTATCTCAAATGAAACAAAATACTGGCTTATGAAGTGTATGAGATCACATAGTGCAACAAGTGATTTATCCAATTTTAGAAATGTAACATGAAAACTTCTGTAATCAGCACCTTTGGGTTTTTACTACACTACAAGTCAAAGAAACTTGAAACTACACAGCATTTGTTGTTGATGGCAATTCCGTGTTATTGTAATATGAATGAGATAAATCACTGGGAGAAAAGGGAGGGTTATCTTATCAGTAATCAAAATACAATTGGAACAGAGCCCCTCACAGCTGTCCTAGCTTTCATCCTCTTCATCTACTTTATCATAACAGTTGCCAATCACCTGGTTTCACTGAACTCTACTGGAAGGAGAAAAAAAAGAGAAACATAATTGTTTTTTACATAAAAGTTTTCTTTCTGAAAGAACATGCAGTTCAGAACCACAGTTCAGGGAACTATTATAATTTATCAATTAGAAGTAGCTAGGACAAGATATACAGTTTTTTGTGCATTCATGATATAAACCAAACATTTTAGAAATGAAACACTTCTGCCTACCTTCCTCTACAGCAAAGCAAACTTGAGGGCCATGAGTATACTTTGATTAAAACCAGATACTTGGAAGGAGGAATGTTACACCAATGTTTTGTTTCAGTTGCACCAGTGTAAGCATGGAATCCTTTGACTTCAAAATACTGATGCATATGTTTTTTATACTGTAAAACTGAGAGAAGATTTTAGCTCATTAATGTCAGCACTATTTAGCTACATGACAACCCTTGAAGTGTTTTTGGTTTGAATAATTGAAGGGGTCGCATGATATTTCAAAGACATAAAACATTTAGGTTTTTAAAGCCAACCTGTTTTCCCTTTATTATTTGCACTATTTGTCCTTTTTGTCTCTGCAAGTGAATCCAGATTATCCCTATTGCTCAGTTTTTTCTTATAAAATGAGAATTATTAACCTCTGAGCTAAACAAAGACTTGTAAAGCTTGATTTCATATATTTGAAACTTTACTGTAACATCCCATATTATGACCTTGGCTTTGTGAGAAAGGTTATGGCACATATTTATCTGTGAACTTCAGAAGTATTTAAGGACAATATCATCACAAAATCACAGATATATATTACCTATATTACCTATAGTATTATTTTGTGTGTGTGTGTGTGTGTGTGTGTGTGTGTGTGTGTGATGAACTAAGTAGAAATATAGGATGGCAAAAAGGGACCGCAATCTGGTTTTCTTAAGGTGTTATCTGTCAAAGAGAAAATTTATCTGTCTTGAGATTTGAGATGATAACATCTCTGCTACCTCCCACGTGCGCTGGTATAAGAAATACTGAGAAGAAATAAGAAAAGCAATGCATCATACCAGTGAGCACCCAGATGTTTAGGACATCTGTAGCTCTCAAGGTTCTCTAAAATGGCAAAATATTATGCCAAAATACTGATCTAATGTGAAATTTATAAACACGCTAACTCAAAGAGTAGAAACACTGTAAGAATGTTAACTCAGCCTCTAAGGTTGGTTAGCCCAGTGTGGCACTGCATGACCCTAAGTTGCACCATCTGAGCTAGCACAGGAAAACAGCCAGCTAAGTCCCATTCATTAAGTGACTCAGTTATCAGATTTAGTTAGAAGTTAATCAGTTTTCAACCATATGTATGATACTTCTGGGAAGTCAGTTTTCAGCAAGCAGAACCGGTGCTGGTTATCAGGAAAGTAAAATTGTGGGTAGTTGTCATTTCAAGGACTGATTACCTTATCTATAAACAGTACCAGCTTGTCTCATTAAATCCCATATCACAGAGGCATGAACACCTTTGAAATGACTAACGCACCGAGAGTTGTTTTCCCAGGGCAGAGATGTATGAGCCGGAATGAGATTGGAACTGTCACATCCTATCCTCTGCATGGCCTGCCTGTATCTTGGGTCCAAGGGTAGCATGGAGAACAGTTTTTTTTCCAATTCATGAACCTTTTTCTCCCAGAACAAAAGCAAAGGAGGAAAGAAGCTGTTTCTCTCTATAGGCTTACCTGCTTGTTCTCAAATCATTGACCATGCCACAGTCTCGGTGCACCTGAGTCAGCCTGAAACTCGCTTATGTACTCGTAGTGTCTAACAACACTGCCTATGAGGCCAGCAGAGATTAATTGATTTTGCTCTTCTTGTGCCTCAATGAAGCTGCATGTTGAATGGCTAGGGTGTCACCTCAGGCTTAGCAGGCAAGCTACTTTGAAGTTAGCTCAAGGGATGTGATTATATTTTGTCATATTCATGACAATGAAAGTCAGATATACTTAATGCAAAGGTGAAATGTCTGCATGATGACTTTTGCACAAGTAAAAATTGTGAAGTTTTAGGTTTGTTTACTTATTATTATTAAAGTCAGTTCCTCTTCCAAGGAATCATTATTTCTGACTAAAAACTTTTCAGATGAAAATAAAACTGTCTGGGTAATGCCAAAACCTGTCATGATGTTTGGGGACAATTAAGTAACAAACGAATACAATGGTGTTTTAGAAAATTCCCTTCTGAAAAGCTGGCCTAGTGAGGTCAGTTCATTTTTCTTTCTATCATCCATCTCTTATCAACAGTGCCCTTTATTCTAAACTTAGTTTAGAAAGTCAAAAATCCAGCCAGTGTTTTTGAGATTCACACACCATGGACAATTAGGATTCAAGAGTAACAACCTATGTCTATTGGAGTTACAGTTATGATAAAACCTTTCCTCCTGCAAGTGTATTCCTCTTTCAGGGCGAAAGTATGAAAGTATTTCCTCAGTCTTGAAGAAATCTTGGTTTTGAGTGCCACAGTGAGCTCATTTAAAAAAATTAATAAATATGAGATGTTAAGTTTTGTAGGCATATCAGGGGAAATTTTTTTAAAAACTGGTGATTTTATTTTCAAGTGTGACTTTTCTATTTGAAGAATAGTTGCTATTGGCTCTTGGTGAGACTAATGGGGTCTAAATCCATGAAGGATTTAGATGTCTAATTAGAGACAGAGTGAGACTTAGGGTAACCTGCAGTGGGTGAGGGTGTGAGCACTTTCTCTGGCTTAAAAGGCTGCAAGAGAGTGTCTCCACAGCTTCAAACACTGGGATGCAGGGGGAAATCCAGCAGAGATAGGTTTGATCTCAAATTAAACAAGCTTTAAATTGACAGCAAGCAAGTTTATACAGATATTAGCATGGAATTCTTTCCTTTGAAGGTGGTAAGAAAATGGCCCAGGTTGCCCAGAGGAGCTGCGGATGACCCATTCCTGAAACTGTTCAAGTCCAGGTTGGATGGGGCTTTGAGCAACCTGGTCTAGTGGAAGGTGTCCCTGCTCATGGCAAGGTTTTGGAACTTCATGATCTATATGGTCCTTTCCAACCTGTACCATTCCATGCTTCCATGAAGTCCTTTCTGATGTATTTTATTCTATTTTTTTATTACTGAACTGACAATATAAACCTACACAAATTATTTACTAAGGTGAAGTATTTAATATGTACAATAGAGTTAGGAAGCTTCCCCAGAACTTTAGTTGCATAGGCAAAATTGCAAAACAGAATAAGTAATGCTTGAGTTTTCAGCAGATTTGTGATGGAAAATTCATTTGACCTGCTTCAAAAAAGGTCTTTTTATGCTTGAAAAGCATGTATGAAATTCTTGTCTCTATCTGTGTAACAACTCCTCAAAGTCCTCTGATTAATAAGATGTAAAAAAGGCTTTGGGTTAGTTCTGTTAGTAGGTAAATCATTATAGTCATTATAATTTATATAGCAGCTGGCTTAGATGGACTATGTCCAGGATTTCTTATACGGGTACACATCAGTGACCTCATATTTTTAATTTCAGACATAGCTATCAACACTCCTTCTGTTAAAATTTGTTTTTGCAGAGCAGATCCTCCCTTCACTTTGATCACATATCCAGCACTTTGAGGAATTGTCTTTTACCATTAATAGAATGGATGAGTAAAATTCATGTCTGGATTTACATCTTTCTCTCCTCTGATAGCTCTTTTTTCTTCTAATCCATAAGGGAGTTTTGGATGAATATCAGCAAGGGGCTGAAAGCAGCAACTGCAGTTAAACAGTCTGTGTAGCTCACATATAGATACACACAGCTCTGCTGTGCACTTTAATTGCAGCAAAATAAAGCTGGGACTTCTTCTAACCACTGACCCTCCTTGCACAGACTTCTGTGCCAAAGTAGAGTAAGTGATGATGCCCAATTTTGCTCTTAACTTGCCCTAATGAAAATCAATGCAGTTATACCATGGAAAAGATTCTAAACACTGTGGTTCTGCAATGCGTGGAATATATTTAATATCCATTAGAATAAACAGTACTTCAAATTACAAACATTATTTTATCAAATGTTTCCAGTTACACCTACGAACTTCTGTGCATCAAAAAGGAACTTCAGGTTTTTCCCTTTCATCCAAATGTCATAAACATAGTTATTAATCAAACAGCACTAAAACCAACCATACTATTTCTCAACTCAAAGTGAATTTTCTCATGCTTAATAGCACTCTATCAGTCAAAGTTTTAAATTTTCTTCAAGTTCCACAAACCAAACTAGATCTAGTTTCACTGGTTTTGTAATTATTACAAATTCAAATAAGGAACAAGAAATTTCTAATTAATTGCTACATTCAAAATGGAAAATAAATGTTATATACAATTTTTACATTCATTTTTTGGATTCTGGGCATACTATAAAGGGGCTGGGAGGAGTGTATTTCTAACTAAAATTTCATGACATAGAAGCAAACTTGAACTGTAATTCTGACAACACCAAGAAATTACTGTGTGAAGAGCTTTAATAGTTTTAAAATCTCCCAAAAAAGTCTTAATCCAGTTCACACAACACGCAGTTAAAGCTGTAGAAATTCCTGACACGGGATGCTGTAAATGGTAATTTTTTTTAATAGTTTCAAGGGGCAAAGTGATAAAATCAAGAAAAAAAAAATCCTTAAGAGGCTATTAAATTTAGAGACACAGCCTCAAGCTCACCAAGTTCCTGAAAATCAAATTGCAGGAGACTTAGCGAGTGTTCTGTGGAACTATCACTCTCTGACTGACCTAACCCTATTTTCTACAATGGAGAATCCCTGTTACGGAAATCCTATATTATGTATTTGCTTTGGCTGTGGTTGGAGACAGCATATTTCCCTCCTAGTCACTTGTGGATAAAAGTGCAGCCATGACCTGTCTTGACAAGGAAAGTGAAGATGCAAGACTAGAAATCTAATTCAGCAGAATGACTGCTGTAACTCCCTTCTCAGCTGGCCGGTGCTCTGTGGCTGCCCACGGTGCCTCCCTCACCCATCCTCCTCCCCACTCCACCTCCTGTCCTCACAGCCTTTGGGGCCTCCCTGGGTGAGTGGAAGTATTTGCAAACAGCATCATTTCATGCTGATTGAACCCAGCTTCTGAAACAGCATGTCAACCTCTAATTCCTTCTAAATGCCTTTTGTTTTGAAATACCTTGTCCATATTTCATCTTTTAAGTGAACTCCAGAAAGACCCATCAGTAATTTCCAGTAGAATTGGAGGAGGGAAAGTGAGTGGATTATCAATAGCACTCAGGTAGCACCTCCTGTCTGGATGGGCTTAATGCATGAGGAGGTTTGGATACAACTTCATGGTCCTTGACCTTAGAGCAAAAGTTCATTTGCTTAAAGACATGTCAATGTAAATATAGTTGGATTTGTTTGAACACCAAATCACCTGGTACATCAGCCTCTATTTAGAGCAGCCTCAGAAGGGGACTCAAAGATAACTGAAAGTAACTTTAGGATGTTTTGACTCCAAGCACACTCAGCCAGTCAGTCCCACCTGAACTGGCTCGTAGCGGGTTCCTGGTGGCTGCTCTTAGCTGACATGGCCCACATGCAGCATGTTCACCCACATCTCCTCGTACATCCTGAAGCAAATGTCAGGAAGAAGGGGTGACACACACATAAATTACAACTCAAAAAAAAACCAACCCCCCCAAAAAAAAACCAAAACCAAACAAACAAAAAACTTCCAAAAGCAACAAAAATAAGCAATATTTTGTTCAATGAAATTAACTTGGAGGGGAGAAAGCTGGTGCGGCTGCCTACCCTGCTAAAAATTCTGCTGTTTCCAGGTGGTATTTTTTATTCTTTTCCTCTCTCTTTCAACTAGCACAAAGAAGATCTAGTCCACACCACTGATTCTAGGTGTCTTGTCAATCTAAATAAATGGTAGTTCCTTCTTGCATCAACACAATAGCATCATTGTCCTCAGTGTTAGCGTCAGGAAAGGAAAATAATAGAAGTTTTATGTTTCTGAAGCTCCAGTGGAATATAAATGAGAATCGTTATATCACTTTTTGCTCGTCACAAAAACTGCACTTTTCCTACCAAGACAGAAATCAGAGATCACATTCATATCATTTACTTTGTGTCCCTGTCAGAACAGAAGCCTTTAGAGACTGACCTGCAGACTGAAGATATTAGTGAAATGGTCCAGGTACACTGAAATGGAAAGCACGGTTTGCCTTCATCTCTGTATTATGTAAAACGAGAACTACCAAAATGTAACAATTTCTGCACTGAAATTTTTCTGCACTGAAAATTTTAACAGTTCATTTTTTCACACTCTACATCTCTTTGCACTTTGTGTACTTTAAAATTGGGCCGTTTTTCACCTGAATTTAGCAAACATTATCCATTGGCACCAAACTGCCATGCCTTCACAATGAGTTTAATAAATTCTTACACACATTGTGTAGCCTCAGTGTAAATTTGGTTTATGTAAAGGGCACATTAAGAATTGGAATGTTTTGGGGGAAAAGGCAGAGCACTTTCCAGTTACCCTTCCAGACCCAATGATATTTTTCATTCTCAGCAGCTCTGCTAGTTACTCTACTAATTTCCCTCCAAAAGAATGCTCCTTTGGGTGCAATATTCAAGTGTATATGTATGTCAACTGCTGCACAGGCTTCCAAATGCCCACATTGATCCAAGGCACCATGAGTCACTGTTGACAGATGAGGAACATTCACACAAAATCCTCACTGAAAGTTAAAGGAGAACTCACATTTTTTCCTCGATGGTCATATAACTAACACATTGTGGTTAATGGTATACTCCAGAGATTTGGGGAAAAAACATCAAAAATTAAAGTTACAATTCCTCTAAAATTGAACAGGACACTGATTCAGTGTTTCCAAATTAAAGCAACATTGGGTGGTTCCAAATAATTTCTAAAGACAGATTTCAGCTGACTAGAAACTGGTATAGCTATTGCTCTATTGCTTTAGTAAACCCAAATTAATTTACAGCAGATGTGGATATAACTTAAACTCTTTAAGTGAAATGCACTAAGTATGTCTCTAAAACTCCTCATTGTCTAGCAAGATTTTTATTAGTTCTGGAATAATCTAGCTTCACAATAAACTTCCTACATATTTATAATGTTTGAAAACTAAGCAATACCCAAGAAAGACATTACAAAGAGGCATCGTGATATTCTATTGCTATTCTAAGATAGCTGGGGAAATGACTCCTTGCCCTGATGATGAAGAGGTTTCCTATTGACACATACACATTGGAAAACCTTCAAGAACGGATATCTCAAAGTCTCGAAAATAGTGAATCCACAGCCTCTATGGAGCACTGTTAATCACTATACAACAAATACACTACTTTTTGCAAAGTTTTTGAAAGTTATTTCAACCATTTTTGTTTTCTGCAATGTCAAATAAATAGACAAAATAAAGTCTTTTGTTTTATTTTTTCCATAAACAAATGTAATTCCAGCAGCAGCTGACATGGTTTCTAGTATAATGGCAAACACTTGGGTTTATTTCTAGCTTGTCTAATTATGAAAGGCATCAGGGTAGATGCATTTTTCTTTTGTAGCCACTAATACTAATTTGACCTTCTGGGAAAACAATTTCAAAATGTCAACATTTGCATGCCTGAATCCTGCTATGAACTAAAAGGACTCGTGTGCAGAGGTCCTGCCTCAAGCTGTGACACACTACTTACCTCCTCAGAGGGAGTTAACACATTAATTTGAACAAATGAAATCAGAACAGCCAACTCTCCATGGTGAGCAGAGGAAAAGTACCCTGACCATAGTGGCTGACTGCAGTTTAAGTGGAATATTGCTTAATTAAACTATTGTACGACAGCTGCATAAGGAGTGCATAAACACCCCACAAAAGAGGAGGTCTCCAAGCTTGGAGCTATATACGAACACAGTACTGAGTTCCTTAAAAGGAAAGTTACTCTTGCCCTTTTTAGAAGTAAAACTTTGAGATTTAAGAGAATAATTTACACGTTTGTTGTTTTCTGCAAATGTATATTCCAGAAAGCACTCCTGAGACTCAGATGCTAACAAGTCTGAACAGGAATCTGGTAGAAAGGTCCACAAGCCGAGGAAGCTCGCATCTGCTCCACTGCTTACTTCAACCAGTTTGTGACCCTTGAGGTCTAATCCAAAGCCAAGCAAAGGCAGTGGGATTTTACTGATTGTGCTGAAAACTGAATCAAGCCAATGGATTAAGGGTACGATTCCTACAGGACCTATGTTTTCAGGAACTTCCTCCAAAACATTTACCCTTATAACCTCAGAAACATTTTTTAAAAAGTTATGTACTTTAAGCTAAAACACAGGGTTCCCTATGGATGTCACCAGGTAACACTCATGCACAGTGCTCCAAATACATTTCTTTGTGATTAAATGTTCAAGCCGACACGCTTTGCAATGTTCTCTGTAGGGAAAATATAAGCACTGGGAGTTTTATATTTTGCCTTAGTGTAACTCATCTGAGTTGAGAGGGGCATTTAGGAAGTAGGATTTGGTGTTGGTTCATGAATGTTCTATGCATGTCCCACTGTCTCTCATGCTATGTCAGAACTCTGTTTCAGAATACTGCTAAAACAACGAATGATATACACTACACCTAATGTGGATACCTGATCTGGGCCCAAGTTTTAGTTATGTCACAAAGCAGTTTGCCTAAAATAAGTGTTATGTAGGTCAGTAGAAGTTGCGAGGTCCCCCTGAGGATCTCCACAAAGAGATCAAGTCTGCCTATATTTAAGAACATAAATTAATCAAATCCCATTTTATTCTGCAAAACAACATTAAGCTGGATTGCAGTACTTTAACCAGAAGTGTTCATTAATTATCATGACTTAGATTCATACGCATATTTTTATATGTTATCCTTACTTTGTTTAGTGTGCAGAATGGATGAAACATCAAATTTCTCCTTCTATTTGAGATTTCAGTATTTGCCCTAATGACTACCTAGCCTTTAAATGCTGGTCTGGAGGAGAGAATCATTAAATTGCTTTTCATGTATACCATGGTAAAAATCAGAAATATGATTCAACAGAAAATAGGCTGTTATGACTTCTAATTTATGCAGGCATATGAAGAAAGAAAACAAAGTACCCTAAAATAATAGGCATTTGATTTGACTCAACAAGCCCTGATCTTTGAGCATAGTGGAGGAATCAATTACCCTAACTATTTTGTCCCCTGCCTCACTCATCACACAGAGAAGATTCTGCACTAAATGAGTTAGGGGTGTTACATAGAGATCTCACCTTGCTGTTTTACCTAGCCCGTTCTGTGCATCAAGAGATGCAGAAATGCCTTAGAAACAACAGAAAAAAAAAATAATTAAAGGTTGCATGGTGTACTTCTACATATGAAATAGGCTACTGAATCCTCCAGTTGCGTGAGGAGAGTGAGGCCTCCTCTCTGGAATTCAGACTCAGCAGTAGTCCAGGCGCTATGTCACAGATTCACATCCAGAAGGGAATGCATTGGCCAAAAAATTCTAAAAAGTAAGAAGCAGTCATCATGCAAACTACCATTCCAGAGAGTTACACATTTTGAGAAACTAAAACCATTGATTTATCACAGGAAATACCAAGCACAGTTAATTAGTTTTCAAATAATAAGGCATTTACTATGACGAAGTGTGTAATTTTTTCTGGTCTTAAAATTACCAAACACACATCTCTGCTGAATTCAACATAATTTAAATCCTGGTTTAGATTATACACATGAAAATAGTTCTGCAAGTCAGGAATATAGATTGTTTAATAATTAATTGAACACACTCCACATTTTACTGTGGAGTAAAAGCAGAGTGAAGTGGACAACCTGTAGTTTCCTTACATCGGAAACCTCCATATCTACCTGCACATCCTAATTCCTGTATAATCCTGAGTGGTTTACCTCTTAAAATAAACAGACTCTACCTTATGTCCTTACTGGATTACTCTGAGTAGGATGTTTACATAAAGGATATAGCTAAGTATTCACTGAACATAACAAGAGTACAATTCATTCCCATGCATTAGAGCCCATTATAATTTGGTGGCTATATTTAAATAAACCAACATTTAACTATGCCAGCAATTACTATCTAAAGTTAATACTCTAATTGTGTCCAATCCTTCCCCTCCAGAGACTGATTCATTGAAATGTTTATCTGCACTACCACTACCCGTGGAGTGTAAATATGAAGATGAGAATTCTGTGTGAGAGAAAATAAGCATAATTTATAGTCTGGGTGTATTAGACACCAGTTTAGTAAACATTAATATTTTCACAGTTAATAATAATAATTACACTGTGCATTACCCTTCACACAAAGATCTGACCACAGTCTAATAAACAATAAGACCCAAGTCTCATTGTCACTTATGTGGGCAGTGTAGAAATGTTTTAAAATGGAAATAAATGTTTTAAACCTTCTTTGTCCTAACCTAACTGAGGAGTATCTCCATGATGTGAAACAAAAAATCCTGAAGTTGTGCTGACTTGAACCAGGGGGGAAAAATAGTGAGTGCCATTTCAGGCTGACACAGCACCACAAGTTTGGAACTTACTGCGCCTGAGTGAGTAATGTCTGTGGAAAAAAAGAAAAAAAAAGAAAAAAAAAAGAAAGAGATGGCTAAGGGGTGATCTTATTGTTGTCTTTGATTACCTGTTGCGCACAGTGAAAGAACAAGAGGTAACATGCATGAGTGAGTCAGGGAAATATTGAAGAGGATATAAAGAGAAAACTCTTAACTGAAACAATAATCAGAGAGGTTACAGAGCCTTCATCCTTGGATACTGCCAAAACTTGACAGAATCAGATACAAAAACTCTGATCTAATTCTGAATATAGTCTTGCTTTGAACAGGAGGTTGAATTAGACCTTTCCAATCATAATGTTTTCCCCCTATGAATTAAATGCACAGATCTAGCTTTCATAAATCAGGACCCATCTGTAAAAAGGACAACAGGGTATTATGTGCATGTTTGTCCTATTATTAAAAAACAAAACAAAACAAAACAAAAAAACACAACAAAAAACCAAAACAACAAAAAACGCAAAACAACAACAACAACAACAAAAAACCCCACAAATCACCAAACAAAAACAAAACCAACCAAACAAGCAAAACTCTCTTAAAGCTGATTTTTTTCCTGAGATATTCCTGAGGGTAAGAATTCCCTTACTGTAAGCAATAGCAGAATGCAAGCAAATGGGCAATAGGAGATATTACACATACTGGTCCTTGTTGAGCAGCTGGGGGATACATGGATCATACTACTTCTGCATTACTGGGCAAATGAGGATGCACAGCTCTCCTTGAAAGAGGGAGGACTGAAATGTCGAATGTATTGTAGTGTATGCATGTCAGACATATCAGATACAGGAGTTCAGATGCCATTTTGAGCATAAGTAAATGCAACATAGCTGTGCAGACATTAATCTACTTATCATGTTTTCATTTCTCCTCTCACTTATTCTCAACACAGTCTCTTTTTAAGTAACAGCATTCATAAATCTTGCAAACCTGAAAAGGCAATAGTTCCTTTGGATTGATATTTTCTACAAAATAGTCCTCCATTTCTTTCATCTAAATTTAGTCTTCAGGTAGAAAGAACACAACACATATTTTTGTTGATGCTGTTTGCCTTTATTACATTCCCACATTAAAGGCCTCTATGAGAAATTTTCCTGAGACAATGTGGTAAACATCAGATAAAGGGGGTACAGGTAACGATCACCTTAATGGTGATTAAGCAACAATTTCAACACACTGAACAAATTTGGGTCCTTTAGATTTCAATATTCCCCAAATCTCACTCTAGCTGCTGGACAGCATGTGCACCACAGCCACAAAGAGCACAGTGAGATTTAACAAACATGGTTTCACAGTCTATTTTGCAGAAGGATAGCCTGGAAGAAACAGTGAAAGTACTTACTGAGTTCAGAGTGTAGTGTGTTGTGGCTATTTAAGAAACAAGGGAATGTTGATATAGAAAGACAAAAGAACTGCAGTGTTAAAAGCAACTCTTCCTTTTATGGCCTGTTACTACTGCATGGCTTAACATTGCCACTAAGTTTGTATTTTCAGAACATACTGAATTTAAGAAAACTCTTTTGTTCCATTTGCAGCCCACATGCTGACACAGCATCTCATCTCCTATTGTTCTGACTTAACTATTATCGGATACATTTGATGTTCTGAAAGATAAAAAGCACAAGGATTCCAGTTACCTTAGAGATAGCAAGAGAAGAATTACTTAGCAAAAGAACAGCTGAGAAGAGACTGTTTCTGGCAGTTTCACTCTGGTGTGTGTGTTAGACCCACAAACGTGAGTTCAGACCCCGTAACCCAGGAGTCTTTGTTGGGGCTCTGCAGTGCACTGGATGATCTCACCCTCTCCCAACTCCCACACACAAAGGTATACAGGGAAGAGCAGGCTCAACCAGTCTGAAATTCCTTTGACAGTTCAAACTACAGATAGATTCTGTAGCAGTGGAAGCACGGCTCATAGCAACAGTTAGAGAGAGATGTCTTGAAGAAACAGATTTATTCAAGGTTAATAAATGTTTCTACTGCCATTTTCCATGGATGGTAGTTCTGGTGATGCATGCTGATCCCACAGTGGACAACTGGCTGCTAAAAATCCTGCAGCATCTGATAAGGTACACTGCGAGGCAAAAAGAGGATTGATTCCCATATAGTTCCCCAAAAAAATTTTGAGACAGCTGCTTCTCAAAAGCCCTTACAGCTCCAGCCTTGTCTAGGACAGACATAAACAAGCTGCACTTCATCAGTATTGCATCAACTTAACTTGTATCAACAGTCTGGAGAAGCTCTCAGAAAGTCTTGTTCTCGTAAATGAATTTTTTTTAAAAATAAAATTGTGCTGCTTGATTTCCCCATGGGCAAGTAAGTTCTATGGGTGTGACAAAAAATGTGAAGTAGATGACCTGATAAATATCAAAATCTGTGACTTTTTGTTGGGAAAATGAATATGGCATGGGCTGAGATCATAATTAGGATCACAGCAGAAACAAGGAATCTCCACAGCTCTTAAAGTGATCCTTTTACCCCCTAAAAAGGAAACTTCAATGAATATGTGGTATATATTGCTAGAGAGTAAAATTTCTTTTACAAAAAACAAAAACAAAAACAAAAACAAAAACAAAAAACTGTACTGTGGTTCCAGGAAAGAGAAGCATTCTTAGACGGGTTCCTGAACATAAAATAATAAATGAAGGCAGGAGGAAATAAAGCCTGACTCCACATGATGTGTGCCAACTGTGGTCTTATAAAGCCAAGGAACCTTGGAATGCTTTGAGTATGTAATATTTTTAGAGCTCTAATAAGGCACACCTGAGCTCCTCTTTACCACATTTAAAGATATGTCCCACAGAAGGTAGATTTTGCTATGCATTTTTGTCTATTCCAGTAACCTGAAATTAGAATGCACTCATGTGGAGGAGAGCAGAGCACTCAGTTTGACTGTTCATATTGCTCTGAATTACTCCTACATACAGTTCCAAAGGGCACAACATGTAGTAATGCTTTTGAATTATTCTTAAGTCATTTGGCTAAGAAGAGTAGATGACATTGCTATGCCTGCCTTGTTGAAATCAAATATTCTTATATATCCTACAGATGTTCTTCCTCAATTTCTTGACTTAGTGGAGTGTATGTCTACACCAGCTGTCTTCCTTCAGCATCTCCACAACTCTGAGCCAGAATGAGAAACAAACCTGTCTCCACTATTAATCAGATTTATTTTCATTTTACCTAACTAAGCAGTGCAATAAAAGAGAAAACTGTAAGATTTAAGCTCCTTCCATACCAGACATGCTAGCTACAATAACATTACTGTCCACCCTGCTATTCCAGTACTGGTATCAAAAGTCATACTGTATGCAGAGAAGTCAAAATGAGCTATGACAGCATGAAGGAACTGAGGGAATGTTGGTTTCACTCCATCCAATTTGTGTGCAGGAAGAGGTGATGTTACCCAGAAGCCAGATGCAGTCCCAGCAGTGCCAGAATAACCAGATCTCATATGTACAGTATATGTGAACCAGAGGAGGAATATAGACAGACAGTCATTTGGAACAGTCATGCCAAACAATTCTAGTAGCACAATACTAAAAGAAAAAGCATGGAATCAAAATACACACTGTGTGGTATCAAAACAAAAGAGGACTAGGAAAATGTTCAAATACCTCAAGTTTTACAAGGGTAAATCCAGTTACATTTTTATTAAAAGTAATAATAATACAGAATTATATTAAAATTAAATGCTGTCTGCTTTTAAGTCAAGGAATTTAGCTTGTATGTCATCCAGGAGTCAGTATATCAGTACAGAACATGGATAATTATCCTTTCCCAGTCAGAAACTGGGCTGGCACTTTCTGTACTGGCTGATCCCCTGTAATCTTTACAATTATTTTCTGCTAGAGTATATTGCAGTACTTATCCCTAAATACACACACTGGCACAATACACACAATAGTATACACACAATGACAACATCTTATTGCTGACTTGAACTACTGAATGGGAGGCGACAGAAAAGGCTGACACAGACTCTTCCTGAAGTGCCCAGTGCCAAGACAAAAGGCAACACAGCAAATTTTGATTAGAAATCAGATCAAACTTCTTCAGCATGAAGGTGGTCAATCACTGGCACAGAGGCCTAGAGAGACTGTATAATTTCCTTGAAGATACTAAAAGTTGCCTGGACAGAGCCCCAAATGATCTGATTTAGTCAGCCCTGCTTGGGGCAGGGGTAGAATATTAAACTAGATGACCTTCGGAAGCCCCTTCCAACCTAAATTACCCTGATTCTGTAATAACTGACACACCTGCCCACTGCCACAATCTATAAGAATAAAGGCAAAGACTTAGGATCATATGGGTATCTCTGATACTCAGTTTCCCATGAAATTACTTATATTTCCCTTTCAACAGCTAATGCAATTTTCACACAGGCATTCAAATATATATATATATATATATGTCTCTACAGCAGCCTACATGGTAAATGTCTTTCCTCAAGTAGGAAGGCACAAGCATGATAATGAATTAGGATTTTCTATCAGGGCACATAAGCACCTAAAACAGAATTTATGAGGTAGCAAAACAAGGAAAAATATGCAAGATAATGGCAGTGTATGTATGTTACGTGTTATGTAGCTGAGAGTAGAAACTCCAGGACTTATCCCACTTAGTCCCACTAAAAGTGAGAGATCTTGTAGTTCAGAGAAAACTGATCAGTTTTTTTCTGCAATCAGATAGAATTAGAAACTGAGATAAAACTAAAAAAAAAATCTTTCCTGTCAGTGAAAACTCCAGTACTTTTGCTGCTGCTGTTGAAATAAAGAGATCTCAGGAGCACAAGAACACTGTGGGGGTGGAAACAGAGAAAGTAGCAGCCCTAGACACAACTTCAAGCAAGCAGGTTCGAACTTTAACGACCTGTGTAGGAAGATAAATGAGACTTCAAGAGCAAACAGCACTGTTGGCATGAGGATGTTGTTAGGTGCAGCAGGCAGGCACTCTCAGTGCTGATAAATTGGTAGCTGACAAAGAGCTACATCTTATAATGATGACTGTGTAAAGCCATGATATGTTTTTCCTACTAGTTCTTTGTCTTTCATCGCATCCGTTTGATAAATCCTAAATGTATTTTGTGCTCTGTTTGAAATCAGAGAGGAAAAACAACAGGTACTTATCAATCACATTATTTTATCCTTAATTTAATAATTGTATTATTTTCACTTCTGTTTTAACTTTAAGGGCTTCTATTGCAAACACTGTATTTTTTCAGGTGGTTTAGGTTACCAATAATTTTCAGGAAGGGTGCTTTTCCATCTTTTTTTTTTTTTTTTTTTTCCCCTGAAAGCTCTTCTCTATATCATTATTTTGTCTAATCATCAGCCTTCCTGGAAATATTAATCATTATGTCTACTAGGCTTTCAGTATAACCTGCGTCAAGTTTCTTTAAATTGCTTCTCTGTTTATTTTAGCCACAGTCTGAATAAAATTATTTGAATAAACAGGTCTGAAGCATATCCTGAATTGTACAGTTGGGATATGAACCTGAAATCCAACATAATTCCTGGCATTATAGTAATAGTATTTAGTAGAAAGAAAGAATTGTATTAAATTATAAGTGCATGTGGAAAGGAATTCTGTACAGCTAGTTCTATTTTCCCTAATAAACCACATTTTATTATCCTGTATTTCTTATACAAAAGAGCATGAGTCTAATCTGGGAAAAACTATGAGAGTTTTGCCATGGCTTTTTTTTTTTTTGGCTGATCATATACTCCATTTAGAACTAGGCCAGCCAAAAGTACCAACTTAATCACACCATGATGCGAAATTTAATGACATCATGTTGTGTAAAAGAAGCAACAAGATTAAGATTATAGGATATCTAGTCTTTAATGTCCAACCCAGCCTAAAAACTACAGGGCTTCGTGGGACATGGAACTTCAATGACTAAATTGCCTACACCCAACATACTCCAGTTTAGACCAGAAGAGTGATCACAGTTTGGAAGCCCTGATGCAAATTTTCTCAACATTCTCATTTACCATAATTTCTTCACAGTACGTGGCAAAAAGCCCTCTATTCAAGCCCATCACAGATAGGTGGACATCACCTTGATGAACAAGCACGTGTGGTGCTCACCACTGCTCTGTTTCAGACTTCCAAGAATAGTTCTACATTCCTGATTTTAGTTTTCATTTGGTTCTGTATTGAGCAAAGTGCTCTGATCTGAAACCTTGTATTCTGAAGACTCACGTATATTTGTATCTCCACAGGAACAGAAGGTGTTAATGAGAGCACAGTCGTAGTTGTAGGAGCTCACAAAACTTACATCATTATTTTGGTTGTTCAGGGAACACCCAAGGACATTTCAAGATATCTCTAGATTAATATGGCTTGGCATGGAAAGTGCTTTGACTCCTGATCTGTGTTTGTGCAAGTGGCTCAGCCTGCTCTGTACACAGGATGAGCTGCATAGATCTGTGGCAAGGACAGTCACATTTACTAGACTTTAGCTATTGCCTATAATTAAAAAAAACTGGTGTGATATTTGTCTCTTAAAGTAATGGCTACAAAAGTGCTGGCACTAATAGTTCCCAGAGTATTTACTGTTTCACATTTTACAGGTTTAGAAAACAAAAGCGTTGGTTAGCTAAACAAAACCAGTGTAAGAAATAGGCCAATATATTCTGAATAACAACAGCATAAAATCAGTTTAGTTGAAATACAGAATAGTTTAATTTTGCTCATTGAGTGCCATTGAATTTTTGGCATTGGAGAATGAAAAAAAAAAAAAAAAGACCAGATGGTGAAAGAAATAAATTAAGCTGCTGGTGATGGAATACAATATCACACTGAATTATAAAGAATGATGAACAGAAATCCCTTTAAACAGGCACTTATACTCAGGATAAGATGTTCACATTGTTGAAGTTCAAATCTGATTATTTTGGTTTATACTCAGGTTTTTTAAATTTTTTACTTTCAATAGAGACTGACATGAATTCAAAACAGAAATCCAAGGCAATGTACAGAGATGCCAAGGCACCCTTTCCACTGTCTTCAACACAAGCCAGAGGTTCTAGTAATGTTCTAAAATGTACAATATCGTAAAATCAATGAAACAAGAACTTTACACTTTCCTTTCTTAAGAATCCTTATTCCTTATTGTAGATTTGAAGGACTGTGTGCGTGCATGGTTAAAGCCTTGACTACATTTTCCAATTCTTCCAGTTTTAATAAAAAATATTATCTTCTCAAGATCTTGCTTTGTTTCTATCTTCAGACTTTAAGAACAATAAACTGCTACTGCTAAAAATCAATGCATTTAGAAAAGATATGTGTTCATGTGAATGAGTAGCCAAGAACTGCTGTGCAAGGTACCCCTATTTTTAGAAGTAAAATTACAATGCCAAACTTGGTCCTGGTAAAGAGATATATAACTTTTCAGGAATTCAGTTTAACTCCACAGTAATAAACATGTCCATTTTTTAATGATCTGATCCGCATTTGGGTCACAGACACTTTATCAAATGTGGTAAAGAGGTTTCCTTTTCAGATATTGAAAATTGTTTTGCTTCACAGTGTTCTCATCTTTCTGTAACTTAATGTTCCCCCAAACCACAGCACTATGCGGTAAACAGAGTCTAGCATCAGTGCAATTGCCTCATGAGAATTATAGCTCTGTCCTAAGTTCCTGAAGACAAATCCTCTGTAATGTCCATGGTTATCATTCATCATTAATACTATCAACACTTTCCACCCATCAGCCTCCCGATGCAGTTTGATAGTGCTAGCTCCATTTAACAGTTGAAACATGAAGAATTTTAATTTGTCTTTGAAGATATATATCATGGTTTGGGACTCAGCTTCTCTTGCTGAAAACTGGTCTGAAGCTTTGCACTCCACTTCTGAAAGACTGCTGCTTTAATCTCTGCAGAAAAGTAACATTGTCAAGCACATACACTCCTTTAGCACCTGCTAAATATCTATAGAGAATCTGTGTCTGGATTCACTGTGTTATGGATTTTTAAAGCACAGGGCCATATTCCCAAGGTCTACACTATCCATTTCTACCCTTTAAAAATAATTGTATTTTAAGACCTATTTACAAAAACTATATTCACATCCATGGGAATATTTTAGGCCTATATCTCTTACTACAGATTACAAGTTCCCTGTTCTGCTTCTGGCCTCATGCCCCACAGGAATTGGATTATCAATGTCAGTCCATATGTCCTGACCATTAGTCAGCACTTACTTATCAGACACCACCAACAGGTACAGGAAGACTGGATTAATACCCCAAACTCTAGGCTAGTATGCCTGTTTGGAGATAGAATATTTTCTCCATAGTTGAGTGAGTAGAGAGTACTCACTCTCATAGTAGAGAGTTTCTTACTCTTGAGTGATTTGTATGGCAAAAACATACTGACAACTACGTCAGCCATCTTAGTGAGCTCACAGTTGATCTTTGAGTAGGTTCTGTAGATGCACCAAATGCAGCTGGCATAATGCCACACTTTTTTTTTCTCCTGGAGTTTTGTGATCACAGAGAATATTGTAACATGCGCATATATACTTCCTACCAAGCACGACAGACTAACATGTAGGGTAATTTTCTACTACCCATGCAAGAAAATAGGATGTTCCTTGCATGTGCAGGCTCTTAACAGTGGTTTGAGTGGATCCTGTATCAAACTCCTTTGCCAGACCACTGTAATATGAAGGTTTCTTCTAGCAGCCCTGTCTAGAAACCTTGTGATCTTCATACCCATCTCGTCTGCACAGCAAAAAAGCTAATAGTCACTAATCCATAACAGACATCCACACTGGGAAGTTCCTCCATGAAAGGTAGCATGATTAAAGAGGGGACATTTGGGTTACACAGTGCAAGTATTTTTAACTTCAGTAGATGTCTGGTGTCACTGGACCCACCTCCTGATTGACCAAATGTGACCTCCACCCAAATCTACAATGGGAATAGAAATAGTTCTTCACATTCTAAGGAAAAGCGTGTCAAATTCATCTGAGACAGCAGCAGCAGGAGAAAACAAACACCTGCTGGTGTGACATAAATACAATTGAGGAGTAGGTGACCACGGCCATTAACAATTAAGAAACCTCTGTACTGAATAAATGGTGTTAAACCTTCAGTTCTTGAGTTAGAAAGCATTTCATATCTGAGGTTCTCTGACAATTAGATATCAAAATATGTTTGCTCTCATCACTCTTAGACTCTGGAGGTGTTTGTGCATCATTCTTGGAAAATGTTGGACAACATTAGCATTTTGCCAGATCTCTCTGACAAAGATAATGAGATGATATCACCTGTAAGTCTCTCAAGTAAATAATTAATATGACAAGACAGAAAATTCTTATCTGAGATGCAAATAGAATCTCAAGGCAAGAGAGATTTAGCAGCCCTCTGATCCAGTGGAGTGAAAAATACCAGAAAACTGGTACGGCTTACTTCTTCATGTCAGTGAAAACCATAATGGTAAGTAAAAGAAACTACTACATAAGAAAAAGAAATTGGGTAATGTTTCCAAGTCTGAAAAGTTTGGCTTGGATTTCTAGCAAAATGTTCAAGAAATTATTTATTTTTTTTTTTTGCTTCTATCTTTCTCTGGTATCCAGAAGACATTGTAATATAATGTTCTTGCAATATTTTAATCTTACCTTATATATATTTTAGAATATACACATGCATACATGCACTAGAAAGTACAGAGACTACTGTGACATCTGATTAAAAGTGATCTATGAACTATGGACACGATTTAAAAAATGTATAGTGTGGGGCAGAGATGAGAAGAACACGTAACTTCTAAAGGATGAATGAACAATATTATTTTGATATGGTTTGTCTCTTAAAAGACAGTACTTTCAAAGGTGTTAAACATCCAACACTTCTGCTGACAAGCTACCTTTGAAATATGGAGGTTCAGAGTGGCTTTAGAAATATCAAAGGATATAGATAAAACTGAATATAATTTGAAATCAGTCAATCAAAGAATCTAAAAATTCATTATCACTTTGTCCTGGCTTTGCTTAGAAGAATTGTAAAGAGACCTGCAGATGTAAGATGGCAGAGACAAAACCAAGCAATTATTGGCAAGGAGTCAGGGAGGCTCAGCTCTAAATAAACCTGGCTACTTTACACTTTCCTCTTAACATGGATTGGATCATGATGGTGGTAGAGAGACTATAAAAAAGGGAGGAAGAGCTGGTACAGATGTACTCTGGAACAGAACTGTGGAAGATTCAGCTCCCATTCCTGTCTGAAATATGTCTGTAATCTGTTGCTAGGCTTGAAATGATTCAGAGTAAATGTTGTTTTCAATGCCTTCTTTTGCCTAGATCCACAGCCATGTTTGCTTTGGGAAAGCTCAATACACAGATACTCTTTTATGATTACAAAAAAGAATTTAAAGACATGATTTGATGAAAATAAATAAATACAGAATTTCTCAGTGTGTATTTTCCTTCTTTATATTTCAATTTCTTTTTCCCCAGCTGTCAACCCCAGGAGCATCTGCTAAAGTATATTTACTCCCCAAAAATAAAATCAATTAATTTATTTTGGTTTTTTTTTTGCTTTTTGTCCACTTAAAACTCGAGTTGCTCAGGACTGATGTCTAAGTGTCCTTTTCACATGTCTCCTAAGGAGACATGGTATGACCTTGGCATGACCATTTATTCCACAGCATCTCAGTTCCCAGACTACCTTAGGGCTGACTTGTTAAATGGACTGTCAGATTTTCCACATAGAAACACTGCTTTGCATTGTACAGTGGCATCCAGCCTTCCTGGGGAGATTTAATTTCTCCTGACATACAAATAACAGCACCAAAGTACATCAATGAATGGAAAACTGACCAAAGCAAAATTAATATTATCTCTAAAGGGTATAACAGACACTCAGAGAACTGTCTTTCCTAAAGTCGATAAATTTTCTCCCTATACTAACCTACTTCTGCTTATAATATTATCTGTTTTGTGCTAGAGAGGTCTCCAAACTATTGCCTTGGCAACCAATAAACATTAATCCATGTGAGATTTTCCTCTTGAAATACTTTCTATATTCGAAATGTTATGTAGGAGGTAAATTTCACTGGAACTGGAAAAGATGTGCTGATGATTTGATTCACTTTTTTTTTCTGGATTTTGCTATAAAACACAATCCTGGATATTTCTTGTGTGAGAACAAATTCACTTGCAGCCCAATGGAAAAGACTCCACCGGGCATGCCTGGGCTGGACATTTATCTGCCCCAGAAGACTCGCAGCACCCTGAGCAGTCACACAGTGACACAACACAGTTCACTCCAGGCCCAAAGCAATTTGTGTAACACCAGGTCCTTCACTGGTTAACGCTACCATTCTTAATTCTCAGCTGTCACGCACACTCAGTTTCAGGGGACCAAAACTAGGGCTGCATTTAGCTGGCAAGGGCCTGTGCAAAAATTGGCCCTTGCATCATTCCTGTGTGTTAAACCACTTTCCAGATTGCATAGCTGTTGATGTATCACTTACAAGATTTTGTCAGAAATCCCAGGTAAGCAAATAATATCATACCTTGGCCTGTCCCTGCAGGTAAGGTAAGCTCTTGGCGCTGAGTTCAGAAAGAGAACTAGTATTGTAACATCAGCTATAACCAAAGACTGTGGCCTGGTTTGTAAGGCACCAAGTCAATAGGAAGACTCTTACTGAATTTAATAGGCTTCAGATTGCACCTCCATGGAGCAATACCAAGTACTTGAATCCCATCCAGAACCTCATACGGACCAAGGCAGAGGAAAGCAGGCACAACCGGTTGAAAAGACTGATCAAAGCCCACTGATATAATTCCAAAAGCTTGGAACGAGTGTCACAGAAGGGAGAGCAGTACTCCAGGAGGAACGTGACAGAGGTTTAAGATGCCTGTGGTGAGGCCACATCCTAGCGCTCTTGCACAATGCACACTTGAAAGTCAAGTTCTGTGGAGAATATTTTATTCATAAGTGCAAACACTTTGGAGCATTTGTCAATGTGAAATAACACATTGCTCAGGTCTCTGAAGACATGATGTGAACCATAATGTATGTTATTTCAAAATAACACATAACTTGTCACTTATTATTACTGTAATAATCTGTATTTGAATGAATCAACAATGGCAATGCGTACTTACAGCAAGGAAAGTGCAACTCTAGCAAAGGAGAAATTCTGGTTTTGTATTCCTTGTGGAAAATAAAGGAAACCTTTTGTAAATAAGGACCATTGTTCCAGACTTACCTCCTGAAGAAAGGTTAAACCCCTCAGAATGAGTAGATGGTTTCCTTAATATTCAAACTCAACATGGAATTACCTTTTCAGAACTGTTTTCTATGCCTAGCAACACTCACATATTCATCTATGCCAGAACCTAGAGGACTGCACAGCTTGTTTTGGAAAACAGTCATTCTTCTTGTGTGACACCTGAAGTCCCCTGATAATCTACAGTGTTCCAGTCGACTGATATGACAAACTACACCTGAAACCACAGATTAAAAATTTAAAAAAAAAAAAAAAAGGGAAAAAAAGAATGCACAAACATAGCATTTCAGCACCAATCAAAATGAAAATGGGAACTGCTTCTCCTCACCAGCAATGTGAGACAAACATGTCTTTTCATATTGGAATGAATGTATGTAATAAACTTGAATAATTTTGCAGCCTTTTTATCCAGAGAACTGCATAACATGAAGAAAACATGTAAGGGAGAAATAACTAAGGTAACTAAAATAACTAAATTTCAAGTAATTAAATTTCTTGCTTTGAGAAAGTAAGCTGGATATACTGTTAAGTAATTGTTCAAAGGTTTTTTAAAACTTTTTTTTTTTTATTTCTTTATACCAGAAAGAAAGATTAAAACTGTTTTGCTTAGTGCTCAGATGTTTGTTTGAGCCTTGAAACAAACATTTCTGTTTTTTATCAGTTGTACTACTTGTTCGGAAAAGTCCAGATAGAATCTCATTCCGCAAAAACATAGTCCTTGCCTTCAAACAACATGCAATGTCTACTGAAAATAAAACAATGTGTTCAAAAAGTTTGTACAAATTGGAAGCTGAGGCACAGGGATATCATCTGACACTACTTAAAAAGTTTGTGTAAGATTCTGGGATTGAAGATCATCTACCCATTTACAGTTTTAGGCACAAGACAAATCTTCCTGACATTACTAACATCCTTGAAACATGAAGACAAACACATATCTCAACTTATCAATGCCTTAAGAGATTTATTCTTTAAAAGTAGAGCAAATATGCTGTTAAGCAAACAATAACCAATAAAAATATTATTTTTTTAAATAATGTATTAAAATATATTAAG